>OZ038498.1:52986906-52991906 GCA_964036315.1 Acanthosepion esculentum
GATTTAGTGTTAATTCTTAATTCTCTCAGATGGTTGAGACGATTCTCTTCAAATTTAGTTATACCTCGGTAACAGGCATTTCTCCAGTTTGCTCAGTTTTCAACAGCAAGTTCAAACTCCTCTATAGGGATGTTTGCAGCATTTAAATTGTATTTAAGTTTGTCCTTGAAGCTTGTCCATGGACAGCCTACATTACGCTTACCATGAAAAAGTTGGCTATACATTAGGATTTTCAGCATCCGATCATCACTCATTCTGATGACATGACCAGCCCATCTGAACTGTGATTGCGTCAGAAAGGATTCAATACCACCAACACCATTTTTGATAAAAAGATCAGAGTTAGAGATTTTGTCTTGCCGTGTATAACTGCATATTGAATTAAGACAACGTTTATGAAAAGCATCAAGTTGATTGATGTGTGTCCTGTATGGCGTCCACGATTCTGACCCATAAAGAAGTGTGGTGAGAATGATTGCTCGATAGACACTGATTTTCATTTTCAGTGAAATCCCTTGAACATCCCATAGACAATGCTTAAGCTTCCCAAAGGCATTGGTTGCCTTTGATATTTGGTTAACTATTTCTTCATCCAAAGAGGCACTTGAATTAACTTTGCTTCCTTAGTGCAGCAAAAATACATCCCACTATACCTTCCAGAAATATCTCTCACATAATAGTAAAGCAATTACTAGATGAAGACACGATTGCCACTAATGCCTTACCATTACTGGGGAAGTATTTTTTTTGCTCCCCATAAAAATAAGAGTGGATATTGTGGTTAAGTAGTGAGTTTGTTTCATGCTTAAATGCAATCTTCAGGCCATGTGTGTTGGATAGTAATTCCACTATTTATCTATGGCAATCATTTTTTGTGTGTGTGTGTGTGTGTGTGTGAAGAAAATTTCTGCCCACTTTCTAAAGTCAGTATTTCAATAACCACACATTAGAATACTGATTTAGGAAATGGGAGTATATGGCGGTTAGTACATTCTCTTTTCGGCCATGAGTCCTGGATTCAAATCTCAGCATGGTCAATTTGTCAGGGAGGTATTTTCTTGTTGTTGCAGCCTGTGGAGGTGATCCCAGCATGTGTCACTGTTGGAAAGTGCCTGAAAATCGTATCACAGGTTAACTCAAGCCTTGGGAGTGAAAATGTGTAAACAGAACTATTCAAAAGTCATCAGTAGTTGTGCAAGCATTAAGTCACAACTCATCATGACCAAGGATTTTGAGTGTACTAGTGTACTAGCCTTGTTCAACAGCTGATCATGTTATAGTATGTACTCTCACTGCCAGAAACTGTAACTAAGGTCTGCTCAGTATAGTTGCAGTATAAACTGCAGGTTAACTGTGTGGGTGTTGGAGAAAGACTAATGTATCTGAGCAGGCATCTGCAATAGGGATTACCATAACAGATACAGGTTTGCTTGGAAACAAATAGCTGGCCATTGTAGATGTGTGTGTTTGTGCGTTTATATATATATACATATATATATATATATATGTATATATAAAGAAATATACATAATATCTTACTTGAATTGCACAACTCCGAGTTTTATGCTGAAGCAATTTTCAAGTGTTGGAATTATTATATTTATTTTTTTTTTATAGCAAAGTAATTAATGGATTTTATTTTTAATCTAACATTATTTCTTATTGTTATATATGTTATTTTAGTGGATACACATGTTTGAGTAGATGTCCTGTTTTTTTTTTTTTAAACAGTGTGCGTTACGCCTACTGGATTGTACATTCAAGAGACTTATTAAAGAAAATATGCTAGCCAGCAAAGTTTGAACCTGCATCTCCTTTTGTGTTTCAGACCCCACTGGAGAGTACATTTCCTATATTAAGTCTCTCAAAAGCACAGGCTGGTAAATGTAATTCATTCTGTTTAAAAATAGGACATCTACTCAAACATGTTTCCAATTATAATACTCAGAATAATAATAATAATAATAATAATAATAATCATAAGATAAGATAAGATAGATAGATAGATAGATAGATAGATAGATAGAATGACTTATGTTCCAACTTGAAGTTTTGTAGAGACACCCTTCGCCTTGTCAGGGTAAGATAAATCTATTGAATTCATTAACAGATGACAAATCTATTATTTATTATTTATTTTATTTATATATGTATGGGCGTTCTTTTGATAAAATTTAATGGTTAGCCAGATAGCCAAGCAGATTATTACTAATATTGCGATTTAGATTCTCACTGAGTGCCACACATTTATCATCTTGTGCAAGATTTATCATCTTGTGTTAAGTTTAGCAAATATCTATCTATCTATCTATCTATATATATATATATATATATATATATATATATATATATATTTATGCATGTATTTATATCATATATATATATATATATATATATATATATATATATATATATATATATATATATATATATATATAAAAATGTAAAAGTGGACATGGAAGTCAGCACTTAGAGGCGACAGTCTGTTTCATGCTAGTGCAATCATCAGGCGACTGCACTAGCATGAAACAGACTGTCGCCTCTAAGTGCTGACTTCCATGTCCACTTTTACATTTACACACGCTCTATCTCTGATATTGAGCACTTTATCCCATAAATATAGCACACTTTAAGACTATATTTCTTCAGAGATATATATATATATATATATATATATATATATATATATACAGGGTGTCCATAAAGTTTGTGTGCACTTTAAAAAATTTATAACTTTATTTGTATTTGCGATAGAAATAATTTGTAAAAAGGATTAGAAAGAAGTAAATCTATATTTTTTAAGGTTTTATTGAAATTTTATTTAAGTTTCCACATGTCCTCCATCATTAGCAATACAAAGGGTAATATGATTTTGCAGTCCACGGAAAACATTTGCCAACTGATTTACAGTAATGCCTGAAATCACATTAGTTATTTTAGCTATACTTAAAACTAGGTACATTAAACTTTATAACATTTTTTAAAGATTATTTCTACCACAAATACAAATAAAGTTATAAATTTTTTAAAGTGCACACAAACTTTATGGACACTCTGTATATATATATATATATATATATATATATATATATATATATATGTATGTATGTTATGGAGGCATGGTAGAGTAGTGGATAGCAGCTCAGATTGAGGAATCAGAGAGCCGAGTTTGAATTCCAGTTGAATCCATTACATTCACTTACATGCTAATGCCCTTGGGAAAAGTATTAATCCTCTTCTTCCCCGTCCAGCTAAGGTTAAATAGCAGAACAGACTGTGATCTATAGCCTTGGATGGCAACTTCTTTAGGGGAAGGACAACTCTGAATTCAAAAGCTGCAGATGGTTGTTTGGGGACCTTGTGGCACGTAGTGCATCTGGTCTCTGTATTCGGCCCTTCAAAAAGTGTGGTTGGTTCTGCACAAAGCCTTCACCATTATAATCAAATCATATGTGCTGGTGTCTGGCTATTGGTTCCTAGGAACTGAGAAACTCTGACCCTCATATATCGAATACGATGAGAAAGTACACCACTATATATATATATATATATATATATATATATATATATATATATATATATATATATATGTATGTATGTGTGTATGTATGTATGTATATATATATGTGTGTGTATATATATATATATATATATATATATATATATATATATTTATATATATATATATGTATATATATATATATATGTATATATATATATATATATATTTATATATATATAATATATATATATATATATATATATATATATATATATATATATATATATGTAGAGAGAGAGAGAGAGAGAGAGAATGAGATAGACACAGAGAGAATGGGTTAAGAGAGAGGTTATTGTAGATGATACTCAACTTTGCAATGTTATTCTTTTCATTTCAAATTATAAATATTTAAGAAATGATTTTGGATCGGCATCCCATGTTTTTGGAAATAATGCCCATTAAGTTATGAGGTGGGGGAGAGAAAGAGAAAATGGGAGACACACAGACAGACACAGTACAGACAGATTGGGGAATAGGGGGAGAGTAGTGTAGTGTCATGTGATTACCTGAATGATTCATTTACTCTCCACCCCCAACCATTACCATCCTATCACCCACACTTCCCAAATACACCCAGGATTTAAAAGTAGCATTTCAAAAGAAGAAAAAAATTACAACAATGCAACAAGAAGTAAAATAAGAACAGAAAATTGACAAAGAGGATTAGTTAGGTGGATTGATAGATATAAGCAGAATTCTCACTCTGTTTATATATATATATATATATATATATTTTGTTTGTAACTGTTTATATCTACCCAAACATAATTCTCATGACAAACATTCACACTCTTCGTTTGGGCATATATATCGGTGCTCTACATTTATAACCTTGTGCCAAAATAAGCTAGGTTTAGCATATGGAGATATGCTAGAGTAATGAATAGTAGCTTGGATCGAGGAATCGGACAGCTGAGTTTGAATTCCGGTCAGGTTCATTACATTCACTTATGTGCTAATACCCTTTGGAAAGGTACAGATCCAGCTATTCTTTCCCCAGCTATGAGTAAATAGTGGGACAGCTCAAGTCCTATAGCTTTGAGCGGCAAATGGTTGAGGAGAAGGAAAATACTGAATTCAAACCAGCCTGGAGTGGGTTGTGCTCTGTCAGGTTATTTTGCCCAGGAAACACTGCTGCTGCAGCCACAGTGCTTGGGTTACATGTCTTATGATCCTGATTGTGATATATATACATATATATATATATATATATATATATATATATATATGTATGTGTATATATATATATATATATATATATATATATATATCTCACAATCAGGATCATATGATCCTGATTGTGATATATATATATATATATATATATATATATGTATATGTATATATATATATATATATATATATATATATATATATATATATATATATATATATCTCACAATCAGGATCATAAGACATGTGACCCAAGCACTTTTTG
>OZ038498.1:52994406-53171906 GCA_964036315.1 Acanthosepion esculentum
CTGTTTTCATGCATTGTTTTATTGACTTGTGTAAGTTACTACGCATCCTTCTGATTGAGAAGACGAGGAACTTGTTCACTTTCATTTTATAATAGGCATTTAGCAATTTGTATATTTTACTGTTTGGTGAACTAGTGTCTTGACTGAAGGGATATTTTTGTAAGGCATCCAATTATAATTTATTTAACAAACAGAACAAATAAATATGATCCTGTAGTTTTTTCTTCACTTAACTCATATGGAAACCAAATATCAATGCTATTAACATAACCAATCTAATGTAAAAGATTTTAAATATGTGATTATAATATTTTAAGTCATGCTGGCTATCTTCTGTGTCATATAATATTTGATTATTCTCAAGTAATGTCTTGATTGCTGTTAACCTCAACTGGTATTCCTGATCCTGGAACATGGTTCAATGAGAAATCTGCAGGAAAAAAAACAAACATGGCAAACCATTTTTGACACATTCAATCATTTGCAGCATTTTCTCCATGAACTGCTTTTTCTGTTTCTCATTTTAGCATACTGTGTCAGAAATGTTACTTCTTTCTACAATGTTAAATTCAATAAACAAAAATATATTTGACATGTTTTTTTTTTAAATTCTGATATATGACAGCTATCACAATATAATGAAAAGTGATCCTTTTGAAAGAAGTTAGTTAAAAACAAACACTCAAAATGTCATCTAACAGCAAAACAAGGAGACCATTTTTGACCAGCTCAGTACATGCAAAATGTGGAGGCATCCTACTGCTTTGCACCGGCTTGTGTGAACCAATTCTTAAAATTATAAAGGCTTAGAGAACCAGTTGTTGGATTATCCACAGATAAACATATATGTTAATAGCCGATGGTCTAGGTAAATTGTTAGTTATGCTACATTCATCCCTAATGAAACTCTCATAGGCACACTCCCCCTACCACAACCTGTGATTACATTGAAAGTGTAATGAGAAATTACTATAAACATGTTGTACCCAAAACAATCTAAAGAGCTAAAAATATAAATAAAGCCATTGCTGAAAGTTCTGTGGTAGCTGAAAGAGGGTTTTCTATGATGAATATGGTTTATTTTGGCAAAGGAAATCATCTTGAAATTAAAAATGTGGTTAATCTTCTAGTCATAAATTTGATAGGTCTTTCATTGGATTTTGAGGCTGCAGCGATCCAGTACAAATATGGCTAAGAAACCATAACACAGTGAATGATAATAGAGTCGAAAAGCATCATACTTCTGAACAGAAATATGATGAGAACAGAATTTTAATCTGGAAATATCTTAATAAATAAATGTCTTCCATTAAATTATCAATATGGCTTAATTATTTTTGATATAAAGTGATTTGTTTCCATTCTTAGATTGAAAAGAAAATAAGCATAATATATTATTAAAGATGACCTTCCTTTATAGAACTGGTTCCTGGAAATTTGGGATGTCACAGTTATGAGCTGTGCGTGATACACACTTAGGCGATCATGTATCTTTCGATACAAGACTGACAAGGCAGATTTTTTTCCTGTAGTAAGTTGCCATTTTTTTCTGCGGTAGACCAGTTGCCATCCAAGGCTATAGAACCTGGTCTGTCCCACTATTTACCCATACCTGGGGGGATAAGAAGAGGATTCATACCTTCCCCAAGGGTATTAGCACATAAATGAATGTAATGGATTTGACTGCAATTTGAACTCGGCTCTCTGATTCCTCAATCCAAGCTGCTATCCATTACTCTACCTACAGTTATGAAAATGAATGAAAGTTTCAACTTTAAAAACAATCACTCCCAGATTATTGCAGCTACATCGGTTAAAAATCAGAAATATTTGTATTTACAATGTAAAATAAATATTTACAAATTTAAAATTTAAATATTTAACATCAACAGCAATAAAAGCACTAACATAAGGAAACTGAATGAGATTGTCTAGGTTGTACATCTAGACACATCAGAGCTCATGGCCATATCACGTTGAAACATTGGTTCTCATATGATCACCAAAGTTAAGCAACATCAAACCTGGTCAGTACCTAGATGGATGACCACTTGGGAATATCAGATGTTGTAAGCTTGGATGTGTGGGTGGTGTAATGGATAATAGCTTGGAATTAGAAATCGGAGACTTGAGTTCAAATTCCAGTTGGACACCATTATATTAACTTTCGTGCAAATGCTTTTAGGAAAGGTATTAATCCAGCTATTCACCATCAGATATGGATTAATTAGTAGAACTCGTATCAGTAAATAATTTTTATCTGTTAAAAAAGAAAAATCGTATGCTCTAAAAATATTTTCTAGCTTTAAATAATCTTCAAAAATGTCGATAAGCCATAAAAAAACAAATCAATCAATTATTGTAGACACATTGAATGCTAGAAATTTAAAATGAAGATTTAAAGCTGAGAATCCCTGGATTTTCAGTGTTTCTTATACTTTTCTTTTAATTGTATTTGAGGGTGGAAGAAATACCTCCTTCATATACCTTCTGCATAATGGCAAGACAATAGGTAGATGAAGACACCATTGCCACTAATACCTTACTATTATGTAGGAGGTATTTCTAGGAGGTATATGTAGGAGGTATTTCTGCCACATACTGTATAACTGACATTTGTTTGTATTCCATCCCCTCATCCTACATATATATGATCCCATAAAAAAAAAACCTTATTTTGCCTGAAGTCCTATTGAAGGTTGAAATGCATCACATAGGATGTTTTCCATTTTGTCATTCCATTATGCACCAATATTTGTATTATAAACCTTACTGGTGTAAAATTACATGATTGTTGATTGCATGCTTCAGATATATTTAGATATGAAGAGAATGTGATAGATAAATCTATCACAACCTCTTCATACCTATCTGTCTTTCACAGTTTTTTTATACAGTTATACACAATCATATTTGACCCCTAAATTATTTTTCTGCACAATCATTCCAAGTTGGATTTAATGACATTTATGTACTTAGCACTAGTCATTAGTAAACCAGTTAATATGAAAGAATTAATATTATTATCTTTCAACAATTAGCAATAATAACTTTTGCCTAAGTGAAAAAATAAATTTAGCTGTAAATTAAGTCAGCTAAAACTGAGCCATTCTTACCTCACCCCTTGCATGTTTTAGTGCTCAGCCTCACTTTGGAAGGCTTATATAAATTTATTTTACAGATTAAATATTCACTCAATAATGAAAACAAGAGCATTCACAGGACCTAAAAAAAAAAATGAAACTGTTTGAGGCTCATCAATCCAGGGAAGGTTATAAGAAAATTTTCAAGCAGTTTTATATACCCCATTTCGCTGTCTTATCCCTCATTCATAAAATGGAAAGAAATTAATATCATATCAATGGTTTCAAGGTCAACTTGTCCAAGGAAGATTTCAACTTGTGTGGTGACTAAAATCACAACCTGAAACTAGACTTTGAAGATATTCAGACAAATTTCAAGGGTGCTGAAATAGATATACATACGTCACCAGTTTGCAGAACATGTTTAAAGATGTGTTTAACTGAAGAGACACTAGTGAAAATAATGCATAGAAGAGCTCAATTAGCATTCACTGAAAAGTTTTTGGATTAATTGATTAATTATTGGAATACAGATGAAACAGAACCTGAACTTTATCGAAATAACCAGCAGCATTATGTTTGGAGATAAAAGAAGACAGTGCAAGATGTAGAAAAATTACAAGGCCAGAAATGAAGCATAGTGATAGACACATCATTTTATGGAGATGCTTTTGTACAGCAGAACTACTGGGAAATTCACCATGGATTTAAATGGATTCAATAAAATATTGGTTGCTTAATGACATTGCTTAACTTTCGTGCTTTTATGAGAACTGGTATTCCAACATGATATAGCTGTAAGCCCAAACAGCTATTAACTACAGTCTGTTTAAACTGGCCTCTTTTTAGGAGTGTTTATATCTATTAAAATCTTATATCTTTTTTTGTGATGTCACCGAACACTTGTTGCCTCTTTTGTGATGCCAACAAATACTTGTTGTCACTTTCGTAATGCTCATTATAGTACAGATACTACTATAGTACACTATTGAACAATATGGGTGCCAGATGCTTTCGAATAGCACTCGTCTAATAGTACTTGCTCGATAATACTCGCTCAAATGGTAATCTGTATAGTGATCCGAATAGAGAAATAGTATAGTAAATAGAGTAGAGAATAACGGTCTGTTTAGTAATGGAGGATAGAGTAGAAATGGTGATCCGTATAGTAATAGAGGATAGACTAGAAACAGAGATCATTTAGACATCACGTGACTTCCTATATATGCGTTTTCTCTATGATCATGTGGTCTACTTAATTCAATAATGGGATCACCTGTGTTTGCTTACTGGTGATCTATGTTCAAACTCAAGTGTCAGCAGCATCATTTTATTTCTATATAACATCTTTCAAGCTATTTTTATCTCTCTGTTGATCATATGCTCAACATATCTTTTAATTAATTATGGGAGAAAAAGTTCCAGTACTTTTATTTCTGTGCTATTTGTTTTTCAGTTGTGAGCTTTCCGTGGTGTTTGATTTCTTTTGTGTATGTGAGAAGGTAGTTATCTCCCCTAGATACATCCATGTCTGCCTGCACAGAAGAACTCAAAGTACCAGAACTTCTCTTCTATAATTAATTTTCAAAACTTTTTGATGAAGCTTAAATAAAAGCACATTATTTTAAATTTATAAATGTTTCCTATTTGTTCCTTATCCAGAGATAGAAATCTTATTTGGCCATTGCTAATTTTCACAGCCTCTGCTAAAGAATGCCTGCTAAAAGTCACACTCAGGTGAAAATATAATGTTGCTAAGAGAAAACCAGATACCAGCCTGTCTAATTTTGCTTCTATTAGATATCCTCCCAATTCCAACCAAGAGGCTAACATTGTAAGAAGAGCCAGTGCTAACATATAGTCAAATGATGGAGGTCCCTAAACTGGCTTGCTATCTTAATCAGTCTACCATCCTACCAAACAGACAAATGTAAATCTAAAGTCTTCTCAATCCTGTTGGAGGAACCTCTCCCTGATTGACCATGTCTTCAGGGGTGTAGCTGTACTCACCATACTTGGGCAATTGCAGATTGGTAAGAAAATTTAACTCATAGTTGAAAGTTTTGAATTCAGAGTTGTCCTTCTCCTAGACTGGTCATCACCCAAGGCTATAGGACCCAGTCTGTCCTGCTATTTACCCATAGCTAGGAGGAGCAGAGGTGGATTCATACCTTTCCCAAGAGTATTTATATGTAAGTGAATGTAATGAACTTCACTGGAACTTGAACTTTGCTCTCTAATTCCTCAATCGGAGCCACTCTCTATTACTGACTGTACTTTCTATAGATCACCAAACAGCATCCATGTTAAATCCACTACTAAGAATATTGTGAAATGTATTAGAAATAAAAAAAAAAAAAACTTGGAAAAAATCAGACATATAGAAAATGCATTCTACATGAAAATTATAATTGATCAATGTTGAAATACTTATGTATACATTGTAAAACCAACAATAAATAAGTTGGTCTGGGAAGTTCTTGTACAGGCAGCGTATTTTCCAGCCCTGCAATCATCAAACTTTATTTCACTTTAATCCTTCTTGCTTGACATCGATTCCAACAAGGTGAAGTTATAAAATAATTTAAAAAATTTTTTTGGGAAATCAAAACCAGAATTGTTGAAATGAACAATTGATTTAAGGGCATAGAAATTAACAATTGATATAGAAATGAAATCATAGAAAATCAACAATTGATTTAAGGACATAGAAACACATGGAAAATGCTTTGATGGCTGAATAATGAGGATATGAATTTATAGTAATAAAAGATTTTGGTAAAAAGAATTTTGGTAACTATTATATCAAATTAATATGTATACTCACACATGCTAATAATACTCACTAACATATATAATTTGGTTCAGTTTGATCTATTAATAATAATAAAGACATCTTGAGGGAGAAGGAAATTTTAAATGCATGTGTCTTTTTGCGGTGTATGCATACGTATTAATAAGCCTATATCTGTATGTTATCTGCAAGTAGAATCTTTATCCAACCATATTCAAACTTATATTGCTTTTTAGAAAAAAAAAACAAAAAAAAACTGTGCATATTTGATTATATAAATCATCACTTATCTGCCCATATTTGTCAATCAGTCTTTTAAACATAGACACTCATACATTCTCTACAGGCATACATACATGCACATACTCTCATTCAAGCACACACACACATACATAAATATATGTATAGAGATGCTGAAAAGTTCTTGATTAGACTTATTTCACAAAATCTGACCAAATGCCTTAACATCAGAATTTAAAAAAAATCCTTTCTTACTCAGCAACCCCCTTGTTTATATAGGAACACACACAGACACACACATGCACATACACATACCCACACATGCATGTGTGTATATATATATATATATATAAATCAAGCCCTGAAAATCATTTATGCTATCTTTGTTAAGTTAGTCACTTTGATGTGTAGCTTATGTATAAGTTAAAATAAATGCAGGACTGTATTTTTGTGTGCAATTTTCTGTTTTATGATTACCAATGAAAAGTAGATGTATTACAACAAAGTGGAATACAAGAGATCATGGAACAAGAAAAATTGGCACAACACTAAGCATACCATATATGCACAATATCACCACAAAGTGATGATATTAGGTATATAGTAGGACTAAAAAGGTATGCTAGTTTCTTCTAGAAAAATAAACAAGTTATGCTCCCAGTTAGATCAATCAAAAGCTGTAATCAACAAAATCATCTGGAATTGGTTAAGAGAAATAACATTTCATCAGAAAAATGCTAGATCATCTGTTTTTTGACCAAGTAAAACCTATTGCAGCTTGATTGGGAAATTTTAGCTCACTTGTCATATTCAGAAGATATTGCACCTTTAAGTGACCATTTCTTCTTGTCTTTCATGATTATACTAATAAAAAAAAATTCCAGTTCCTTGGAAAACTGCAGAAAGGCACTTCAAGTTGTTCTTACTAAGAAAGATAACCATTTCTGGAAGCATGGAATTTGTCTGAAAGATAGCAGAGAAAAATTGTGGTTCAGTCATAGTAATGTTGAAAATAGAAATATTGTATGAGGTTAGAAAGAGAGGCTTGTTGTATTTGAAGATGGAAAAGAAACAACTGCTTCTTTGGTCTTAATTAATTAATTTGATCTTCAGTCAAGATAAAATTTCACCTCATTATCAATAATATAATCCCATCTATTTGGAAATTGTTGATCAATCAAGTATAGAATTCTTCAGGTTTTGATGAAAAGAAACACTCAATATCAGCTTTAACCTTTTCACAATTAATAAACTATTTTCCCTCTAAAGACGTTGCAATGATCTGAAAAGATGATGGTCAAATGGGGCAAGGTCAGGAGAGTAAGGAGGATGAGGCAAAATTTCCATATTTAATGCTATAATCTTTTCATAAGTGAGTTGGGTAATATGTTCATTTTGTATTATCATGTAAGAGCAACACACGTTTACAATTAACCAATCATGGGCACTTTTTCAGAAAATGTTTGTGCAATGTTTCTAAGTGATGAGATTATTTCTCTATATTATCTGTTTCATTTTGGTTTAGCACTTCACATCCCACCAACACAGATCATAACTTTTTCAGGTATAATCCTTGTTTTGAGAGGGGTTTTCCTTTTTCAGTGGGTGCTAACCTTTATAATTTTTGTTGGATACAATTAAGGGATAATCCATTTTTAATCACTGGTGATGACTCTACCCAGGAAAGGTTTAGTAGCAAGTCTATTTTTCAATAATAAGCAGAAGGCAATTCTTTGATTAAACTGAAGAACTGAAGAAGATGGAACCATTGTCTAAATTTAAACACTTTTCTGAGTTTGTGAAGGCCTTATATTATGAAAGTGTGACTTATATTGAACTGTTTTGTTAATTCTTATACAGTTTGCTTAGGATTTCTAGAAGCTCCACATTGAAAGAACTTAATCATCCAGATTGAGGGAAATCTTTGATTGTAACTGGCCAATCCACTGTTAGCTTATCTGGACACTTAAATCTTCATTTCCATAGAATATACCATGTAAGTTCCATTGTTGAAGAGTCTTTTCTAAATTCATACAGTATGCACTGTATGGATCTGTTCTAAACTCATTTTAGAAAGATAAAGCCAATACATAATTTAACCACATTGATATTAAGTAATCTACAAAGAAAGGAAAAAAACATTAGAATGTAAAAATTAATGGTAGATATACTATAAGTATTGCAAAAGTATCCTCAAAATGATCATGTCAGAAATCCGACAGGACTTTCGTTCCAATGTAATATTTTATTTTTACTTTATAATTTGAAGGAATTTCTTCACCAAACCTATATAATCCATATGATTAGGAGTAATATTTTTTAAACAAATGCATCAGAATTTTCAGTCACTATATATAATGACATATCAAATATTGAATACCTAGATAGAAGTTAAGCAGTTGGAAACATTTTGTGTGAACAGTTATAGTGAATGTGATAATAATTCAAAATATTGCCCCTGTCCTGTTAGAAAATTTATATCAAATATTGACTTAAGACATGCCAAGAGAGTAGAAATGTCCCACCTCAGAAAAGAATTTGTAATAGCCTACTCTTAGTGAGTGTTCTTGGTGCAAATGGTGAAAATCATTCATATGGTGATAAATGAAGTCACAGTGGTAGCATGAGAGATTAAAACAGCAATTTGATGAGTTAATTATGAATTATTTTACAGTTTTTGACCTAACATTTTGTTTGAGGAAATTTGACCATTTAATTTGTACCTTATCATTGGAAATCAGGAAAAAAACAAGTTTTCAGTTATCAGAATTATTGACATTAAAGGACAGGTGTCTATCTTATAAATATATATATATATATATATATATATATATATATATATATATATATATATATATATATAGTCATCCACAGACAGACTGTTTTGCTGTATCACAGCTCATCAGTGAGGCTAGACAACCAATTGCTTCAAGCTGGGATTGAAACATGGCCGATTTGGCACCAGTCAAAGATTCTACCCCCAAGCTATCATTGCATGTCAGAAAGTAAGGGAAATTTTAACGTCTTTACTATATGAAAGACATCAGAGTCTAGAAGAGCTCAATTCTAGTTCAGGAGCATTGCATTATATATATATATATATATATATATATATATATATATATGTATGTATTGGAGAGAGTGAAAACAAAAGATGAATAGAGAGAGATAATTTAAAAGAATGAAGATAAGCAATTTGAAGATCATGTCCTTAAATAAATCTAACCTATTTACACAGACACTTTTTCTGCTCACTCAACCACCATAAATAAATAAACAATCCCGAGGTCATGACCATTGCAAAAACCACAGCATTAGTCCTAAACTAAAGAAACTTGGAAGGGCTGGTTTCCTCTTATCCTAAATCCCTTGTAACCTACAAACACAGCTGACTATCTATATGGCTTACTGAAGGAATAGAGGCACTTGAAGATTGCACTGATGCTTGAAACTGACAGTCACCATGCAGTGTTGATTCCTATGTCCCCCATCCTTCCTCTCCCTCTCCATCTCTACCTATCAATATATATATATATATATATATATATATATATATATATATATATATATTATTTATTATAATTTTATCATATAAACAAAAACAGTCTATATGATAAAATTATAATAAATAATTATGACTCTACTATTGGTATCAAGCCCTATTTTAGATTAATGCTGTGAACATTAGAATTTATATATTACTCTTGTTCTCACTGCATCGGATATATATATATATATATATATATATATATATATATATATATATATATATATATATATATTTTAGAATTGGACATAGCCCGACAATTTATTTAAAGACATTAAACATTATTATTATTATTAAAAGAATGTTAAACATAATATAAATGTCTTTATATATATATATATATATCACTGGTAGCATGAAATTCTGAGTTGCACTACTGCTGAGGGATAATATGCTTATTTATTAATATATGCTTAATAGCTTTGTTATATTACATTGAGCACTGTTTTATTAACAACACCACTCTATGTACGATATATATATATATATATTTTTATATATATATATATATATATATGTGTGTGTGTGTGTGTGTTTATTACTTAAGCAATATTATTAGTGGATACTCTGTTTATTTATTAAGCAGTATATTTATTTATTTTCATCTACTGACCTGAAAATTTGAGAAAAATATGCACTTTCCAGTAGGATTCGTGCCTGTGTCCTCCTTGGCAGAAGAAAATATCATTAGATCCGACATGTTTTAGACAGACTTGGCCATGAAGTGCATTGATGATCAAGTAATGATTAATAAAATTTGTTGGAATTATAAATGAAAATCCATCACTTCTTTAGAAATATATATATATATATATATATATATATATATATATGTTGCTACTTTAAATAAATCATTAAGTATGTAGTCCTGTGATGAAAAAGCATTTGTTTTTCATGAGAGATTTTTTTATAATAATGTGTAATTTAATGGACATAGTAATCCACCTTGCATATATGTGTGTTTCTGGCTTTATCTGTCTGGCTTCTCTGCCTCTCTCTCTCTCTCTCTCTCTCTCTCTCTCTCTCTATCTATCTATCTACTTATATATATATATATGAAGAAATATAGTCTTAAAATGTGCTAAAGTTATGGGATAAACTGCTCAATATCAGAGATAGAGCGTGTGTAAGTCAACACTTATAGGCGACAGTCTGTTTCATGCTAGATGCAATCATCAGGCCACGAGTGCTGTTATTTTTCTTGGCTATTTATATATACGGGCCAGTGGTGCATTGTGGGTAGTCTATTTTGGCGGTTATTTTACCGGAAGTCGTTTATTTGTTTATTTATTTATTTGGGTTAAATTATTGCATGCCCTGTTTTTCAAAGAACACATTTTTATTTCAACTTACTGTTTTCAAATGTCCATTTTAAATAATCTATTCTATACAGTATAAGTTTTCTTACCTGAATATATCAATTGAAAAAGGGGTAAATTACATTTAACCTAACTTAAAGTTGGCAAAAATCAAAGAAAGTAGCAGCCTTAACTCATTAACTGGAGGGTTGGGGTGAGGAGTGTAACTGGGATTGTTTCGAGGAAATATGATATCAAACAACAGTACTGATCATAAATGTACAATAAAATAAACTAAAAATTCACAGAGAGATACATAAGTGCACTTACCCACAGATATATATATAAACATGCACTCAAGATAGATACATGTTATTTAAAAAAAAAAAAAACATATTTGGCTAGTGCATTCTACTAACCTTAATCCTAAATAGCAAAATGTATTTTTTTTAATTTCATGTGCTGAGATTTGAAAAAATTATATATTTTAGAGTAAAGGAATTATTTTAGCATCCAAGTTATACCAATGCTATATTTTGTTGAAGATTGTAATGAGCCCGACAAATATTGATGACCTAGGGTTGCCACTGATATATATATATATATATATATATATATATATATATATATATATATATATATATATATGTAGTATTCTAGCTATATGCTAGATTTGCATAATTGTAGATTTTACGTAACCAATCCAAGTTAGCTAGATTGTAAGTTTTATAGTTTTAAGTATTTATTTTTCTATCTCTTTTTTATGCCACTTTAATAAATAAATTTTGCATATTCTTATTTTAAAAAAATTGCATATTCTTACTTTTACAAATAATATTTGCATATTCTTATTTTACAAATAAAAATTTGCATATTCTTACTTTTGCAAATAAAAATTTGCATATTCTTAGTTTTACAGATAAAATTTTCATATTTCTATTTTACTAATAAAAACGTGTATATTTTTACTTTTACAAATGAAAATTTGCATATTCTTACTTTTACAAATAATATTTGTATATTACCATTTTACAAATAAAAATTTGCATATTCTTACTTTTGCAAATAAAAATTTGCATATTCTCAGTTTTACAAATAAAATTTTCATATTTCTGTTTTACAAATAAAATTTGTATATTTTTACTTTTAAAAATGAAAAATTGCATATTCTTACTTTTACAATATTTGCATATTACTATTTTACAAATAAAAATTTGCATATTCTTACTTTTGCAAATAAAAATTTGCATATTTCTAGTTAACAAATAAAAATTTGCATATTTCTATTTTGCAAAAAGTCAGTACAGTTTCACTTTTGCCTGAGAAATAAAATGAAAACAACAGAGTAAACAAGTTTTATTCATTGCAGTTTGAACATTCTTGATTAAGTTTTTTTAAACAATAACTTTAATTCATTTATTAACATAGGCCCTGACATTTTTATTATTAAATCTCATTCATCAGTTTTTAATAAGGCTGAGGTGAGCAGGGTTATTCAAAAGACAGAAAATGGAATTCTAGGATCAGCAGGGAGGGAGTGACTGAGAAAAATGGTAAGGGGTAGAAATCAGGTTAGTTGTTAGTACTTTAGTGGTGAGGGTAAGGAAGCAGCATTAAAAAAAATGTTAATTTTTTTATCCTTAAAAAAAAACCCCAAAATGGATTTTATTTCTCCCTATCACTTTTGCCTTTATTCCTTCTCTTCTTGATAGCTTTTCTTTCTCTCTCTCGCTGTCTTTCTATTTCTCATCCTTTTCATATATGTTCTCATTACTCATCTCTCTATATCTTTCTCTCTCATCCTTTCTTATACTTTTTTGTTACTCCCTCTCTCTGATTCATACAAATGAGCAGTTGTAGTAGAATCATGTACAAAGCATACATTGAATACAGTTTCAAATGAATAATGGTCTATTTTTAAATAGATTTCAGTGTGGGGCACATACAAGGGGGGGTGCCAAAGGGAATAAGAAAAATTCTGATTTTTGGTCATTTGGTCAAATTTTTAGCTGAGAACCTTTCAGCACCCTTTATATATATACACACACACACACACACACACACACATATATATATATATATATATTTATTTACACTGTTTTAGTGGGTACCCATATTTGAGTAGATGTGCCATTTATTTTAAACAGTATTTTCTTTCATCTACCAGCCTGAACATTCGAGAAATCTTATGAAAGAAAGTGTACCCTGTGGCAAGATGAACCTATGTCCCCCTTTGTAGGAGACACTGTGGTTTGATCCAACATGGTTTGACCACTCAACTATGAAGAGCTTCCTAATCAAGCATGGCTCTATCTACCTTTAAAGCAGCTTTACTCATTCAAATTTTTTTGAAAGTCATAACTACTCAGTTTTGTATCTGAAATGTAAACAAATCAATTTCTATAGAATTATTGAATTTTTATTTATTTTATTTAAGTAAAAATAAAAACACACACACACACACACACACACACACACACACACATATATATATATATATATATATATGTATATATATATATATATATATATATATATGTATATATATATATATATATATATATATATATGTATATATATATATATATATATATGTATATATATATATATATATATATATATATATATATATATATATATTCATATGTTATATATATATATATATATATATATATATATATATATTCATATGTTATATATATATATATATATATATATATATATATATATATATATATATATATATATATGTTTCATTTAAGAAACTGACAAGATATGCGATTAAGCTTTTTATTTAATTTTTCGAGAGTTGTAGGTATGTTTATTTTCCAAACATAGTCACAATATGCTGACCATGTTTGGAAAATAAACATTCCTATATAACTCTTGACATATACATAAAAACCAATACATTCATTTAAAAATAAAAAATAAAATCATCCTCAATAATTGTTGAAAGAATAGCCGAAAGTGCTTGGATATGCAGAACTTTTGGACAAATTTTACATATTTGTTCAGAAAAGAAAACACTTATATGAAAGAAAACACTTATAGGAACACAAGAAAAATTTAAATAGAAAGCTTAATTGCAGTAGCTTGTTAATTGTCTTGAATGAAACATGTATAAAAGTGGTATTGCTGCACAAATATACAATTATGAATGGGTAGGATAAAAAATCTACATACATGTACATATAATTGCTTGTATGTATAAATATATTTCTTCCTCAGGTGTTATACATACAGTGCTCAATGTTATGAAACAAAGCTATAAGCATATATTAATGAATAAACATATCTGTTGATAACATGACTTTCATGCAGTTCTTCCAATCTTCAGATACATACATAGATATGTCAAATATGTGTGTTTTTATATATATATATGTGTGTGTGTGTGTGTGTGTGTGTATTTATATTTGTGTGTGTGTATATATATTTATATTTGTGTGTGTGTGTATATATTTATATTTGTGTGTGTGTGTGTGTGTGTGTGTGTATATATATATATATATATATATATATATATATATATATATATAACATATGGATGCATGTGGTTAGAATATTAGCATCCTGACCTTGGAGACCTGGATTTGAATCTCACCATGGTTGATTTGTTAAGGTGGTGACTTCTTGATAATACTGATCTGGGGGTGATGATCCTAGCAGGTGGTACTATTAGGAAGTACTTGAAAACTATACCACAGGTTGACTTGTGAGTGAATTTGAGTAAATGAAACTGTTTGGAAGCCATTGATGGTTGTGCAAGCATGAAGTCACAAATCATTGTGAGTGAAGGTTTGGGCTGACAGGCCCTTTTCAACTGCTGATGGATTCCTACTCAAGCACATACAGCACATTGGGTCTAATGATTAGCTTGAAAATATTGCTGTAATGTACCAACCTGCTCCATATAAAGCCTACTCAGAGCCAAGCATTTATATGTATGGCCACAGATTTTGGTTAAATTTGTGTATTTAGGCAGTACTGTAAATATGACAAATACACTTGATGATGAAATCTCTCTCAAAATCCAGATAGCCAGTAATGTGTTTTGGAAAACTAGATAGACGTATATGTTCTCAGCATGAAATTTTTATTGAGACAAAGTTGAAGGTTTAAGATTCTTGTATTTTGTCTTCATTGTTGTAAGCATGTGAGACCTGGGTCAGTTATCAGAGACACATCAAGAGGCTAGAGCAATTTTGATAATAATATCTCTTTATATCTTAATATCTCTGCGTATATGATGGCAAATGTACGTGAGTGATGCTGTTATCCTCGAATGCAGTCAGTCTACCAGTATAAAGTCTCTGATACTTCCATGCCGGTTGGTATCACATGGTCATGTAGTCATGATAAAGGACAATAGAATCCTTAATTAGTTTCTATATGGTCATTTGACCGAAGACCAGCACAGAAGCAGAAATTTAGGTATAAAGATTGTATCAAGAACACACTGCAGAAGGCTGACATCAGGCAAAATAACTGGACAAAATTGAACTCTAGATCATTCATCCTGGAGGAAAACAGTGCACAGTGGTAAGAGAGATATTGAACATAATTTTGTTGAGCATGTTTAGCTTAAGAGAGATGTTTGTAAATGTCTTGATGATAATCTGCTTGAGAATGTTGACACAGAGTTTGATATAGTGTGTAATGAATGTGTTCACATCTGTCTAAATAGGGCATGCCTTGAAAATCATCAAAGAGACCACATACACAGAGAAATCATTCATTACACTTCATGAATAAAGATGAAAGGAAAACTTATCTCAGCCAATGAGTTTCATCATCTGAGGGACTTTATCAAGTTAAATGTAAGGATTTTATTTTGTGACAAGTATTTATATATAAGAACAAAATTGTTATTGGTTTTGCAATTTTTTTGGTATAGGGGTGCTCATGAATATTTATCAGGTTAGCAGAAAAGTCAAGCAAGTTCATGGGCGTGAGGTGATACAGTTCAGTAAATGAAAGTTTATACATTTCAATACCTAATATATAATTAGCTCTTCTTTTTTTGGTATAGAGGCACTCATGAATATTTATCAGGTTAGCAGAAAAGTCAAGCAAGTTCATGGGTGTGAGGTGGTACAGTTCAATAAATGAAAGTTTATACATTTCAATACCTAATATATAATTAGCTCTTCTTTTTTTGGTATAGAGGCACTCATGAATATTTATCAGGTTAGCAGAAAAGTCAAGCAAGTTCATGGGCGTGAGGTGATACAGTTCAATAAATGAAAGTTTATACATTTCAATACCTAATATATAATTAGCTCTTCTTTTTTTGGTATAGAGGCACTCATGAATATTTATCAGGTTAGCAGAAAAGTCAAGCAAGTTCATGGGCGTGAGGTGATACAGTTCAGTAAATGAAAGTTTATACAGTTCAATGCCTAATAAATAATTAGCTCTTCACATAACACCATAACCAAAATTTATGTAACAACTACTGTAAATTACAGCCAATATTGCTACATCAGTGCAAAAGCATATAAGGCCTTAGCAGGATTAAAATTCAACCTCAGCATCGTGACTGCACGCTCCAAAAGAATTTCTTACATTTAACAATATCACATTTCTAAAAAACATCTTTCAGATTACACTTTATCTTTCGATGTCCTGTTATTACCTGGATGTAAAAACTTACCTATTTCCCTACCTGAAGATGATTGTATGAAACAATTGAAAGCTATTAGTAAAAAAAAGATCTTATAAAACCGGAATTTATAAACAAGGATCATACCATTCATTAACGGATTCGAGGTTAATGTATTTTATTATTAAAAATTGTTTGCGAGAGTGATTCTTGCCATTTATATCATTAACTTAATTATCTGCTTTTCGTATGAATGATTCGTGTAATATATATATATATATATATATATATATGAAGAAATATAGTTTTAAGGTGTGCTATATTTATCGGATAAAGTGCTCAATATCAGAGATAGAGTGTATGTAAATATAAAATATAAATATAAAATATAATATAAGGTGGCCTGATGATTGTATTTAGCATGAAACAGTCTGTTACCTTTGAGTGTTGACTTCAATGTTCACTTATATATATATATATATATATATATATATATATATATATATATATGCTTCCCTTCATAATGATAATTGAACTTTACTTTCACTGTGAAGTCCTTTGTGGCTGAGCAGTCTAAAAGCACATCAGGCAGTAACTCCTATATAGCATGTAGTGTAGTGTGAGGGAAGGATTGTCAAATTAGAGTACTCATCTGACGGGGACTATGACATGAATGCTCCTTCGGTGAATACCCTTAACAATGTGGAACACAGGCTCTCTCTCAGTCCTAAAGAATCCTTCCCCCACTGGCTCCAGTGATGCCTAGCCCTTCTGATCCTGCCTGAATTGTCTCTGAACAGCTGTTGGTTGCTGTAGAGTCAACCTTCAGAAATAGGGATATGCTACTGATGACGATCCCAACTTCTAATGTGGGCAATTACAAACTATTAAGCATCTTCTAGTTTGCCCCAATCTTGAAGATTCATGCACACTTAACTATTTTGAAACCGTAACACCCAGGCAAGGCTCTGTGTGCAACACTGGATGGGTGTTGTATAGTAACTTGATAATAATAAGATCCTTATATAATGGGGACACAAGTTTGAACCCTGCTGAAGGGTACATTTTCTTTTTTAAAGGCTCTAAAAAACCCATGCTGGTAGACATCAATTTTTCTGTTAAAAAAATCCCCCCAAAACAGAAACATTTACTCAAACATGTGTTTTCACTAAATTTAACAGTTACAGGAGAAATATATATAAGTGTGTGTATGTGTGTGTGTCTGTGAATTTGAAAGGAGAAAAGGTAAGTTAATTGATTTAACAGATGGTAAATTATCAAATCTTTTCCCATTCTCAGATGGTATCAGAAAAGACGGACTTGCAGACTGTTGCAGGCAGCAAACCAATCAGCCACCCAGGCAAATGGTGACAGGTAGAAGGTATTAAACATTGCAGTGAAGTCCTAATAATGATACAAAACATATGTGCTTAAGTCTGCAATGTGAAAAAACAAGTGGAAACGTGATACATATGACATCTACAAGACCTGGTGCATGTTAAAATACGCAGAAGGCGAGAAAAAAAGATTCAGTGAGAGCAAAAAATAAGAGACAGATAAAGAGAAAGGGAAGAATGTAGGGGAAGTGGAAAAGAGAGACAGAATGTGAGAGGAAGAGAGAAAAGAGTGAGAGGAAAATAGTGAGGAGAAGAGAGAGAGTCAGTGGAAGAGGAAGAGACTGATGAGAAATAGAGAGAAAGAGTTAGGAGAGAAGAAACTTTGTATTGTATAATTTTTGTCTCTTTTTTTTTCTTAAAGGCCTTATTCCTTCAGAATATAGGTAATCATGGCTCTCCACAGCTTCCTTTTCTTTATTATCTGTGAATTGCTATAACTTCTTGGGCAAGATAGTGGAGTAGTTTCTTGTTGTCTTCCCTACACTTTTGAATTTGGTGTTGTCCTTCTCCTAGATTGACTGCCACCCAGGGTTAGAGAGCCTAGTTTGCCCTGCTATTTGATCTGTAGCTGTGAGAAGGAGATGGATCCATGCCTTTCCCTAGACCATTTATGTAAAAGTGAATACAACAGACTCAGCGAAGATTTGAACTCAGCTTGCCAATTCCATTTTCCACACTGTGATAATAAAATAAGCACATCACATTTCCCCTCTCACTTGTAACCATCCATTATAATAAAATAAACGTTTTCAGCACTAAAGCTGAATTAGACAAATAAAGCTTCTAATTAGAATTGTTGCTATATTTCACATATTGAGGTAGTGAAGGAAAACGAGAAGAAAGAACTAAACATTAATTGCAAGAAGACAGAATGCATGGTTGTTAGCAAAAGGACCAGCCCAACATGCAAATTACAAATTGAAGATACCAAAATCAAACAAATGTAACCATTTAAATATCTGGAAAGTGTTTTAACAGAGGATAGAAAGTGTAACACTGAAATCCAAAAGTGTATTGGGATAGTGATGCCTTCCAAAAGCTAAGCAAAGTATTAAGAAACAGAAAAAACTTGTTAGAAACAGCGAAAAGAGTACTGAACTGTTATGTAATATCAGTTCTCTCATATGGCAGTGACTGCTTGAAAATCTCCTCACAGATGAAGAAGATACTTAAGGTAGCAGAAATGTGGTTTTGTATAAGGATGCTGAGAATTCCATGGATTGAATATATGAGCAACGATGAAGTTTTACAGAAAATGGAAACCAAAACGGCACTTAAATTAACATGAGAAAGAGAGAATTGAAATTTCTAGGGTATGTGGGTTTGTAAAATTTGATACTCACAAGGGACATCATTAGGAAAGAGGGCTTGTAAAATTTGATACTCACAGGGTACATAATGAGGAAAGAGGGCTTGTAAAATTTGATACTCACAGGGTACATAATGAGGAAAGAGGGCTTGGAAAATTTGATACTCACAGGGTACATAATGAGGAAAGAGGGCTTGGAAAATTTGATATTCACAGCACAGATTTAAGGTAAGAGGGACAGAGGAAAACAATGCATAACCTACTGAGTAAATGAATGGCAGAACAAAGTTAAGAGAGAAAAGAAAAAGACAAAGAGCTACAAAGAACAGGAAATTGTGGAGAGCCATGATCTCCAATGTCCTGAAGGAAAAAAGAAGAATTGTGATATCATGAGTTATATAGGCAACTAATATTAAAATAATTCTGCTGAATTTTTATATATGCTTTTAGTATTTGCTGTATTAGTATTTATTAGGCTTTATCAAAAGTATTTTCATTTTTTAAAGACCTTTACTTCAAATTTTATTTTATGTTTACATTTAAAGATTATCTATGACTCTATTAATTATATTAATAATATTAATAATGATTATAATTATAATCATTATTAATATTAATATTAATAATATTTTTATTATATTTTAGAGATTATAAAAAATATTTTTATTTTGTTTTTTTATTTTTGACAAATCTTTACTACACTGCTTAGTTTTATGCAAATATCTAAAAACTATGACATCAATATATTATTAATGTTATTTTTACGATATATTAGGGCTTATATCTGTTATGGATCTTTACCTATAACTACAGAATGAACTCTTCCTAACACTATGTATACTATGCCTCTCAAGAGAGAGAGATGAATTGAGTCGAGCCAATAGTAGTTCACTCCAAACCAGATTGACAATCATACTAACACCTTCCACATCTTGTATTATTATTCCGTGTAATATATCTTCGTTATTTCTACTCTTGTGTTCATGCTGTTCTTCCTTGGTCCTAACCTGGACCATAACAATATCCATATCACATTGAAACATCAGTTCTTGTATGATCACCAAAGTTAAGCATTGTTGAGCTTAGACATTATCTATATAAGTCTACTGTAGTGTGGGGGAAGGATTGGCAAATGAGAGAACTCATCTGATGAAGACCCCAAATATGGTGCTCATGCTGGTACAATCTGCACCACAGCCTTACACCTTTGCTACTCCACAGCAATATAGGTTGCACCACTGTGGAGCAGATTATCACATGCAAAGAAAATCAACCTTGCCTTAAATGCCTCATGCAGATCAATCACTGGGAGTTTCAAGCCATCCAAAGTAGATGACCTCTACAGAATTTCCATTAACTATGTTAATGTGAACACCAACATAGTAGTAGTAGTAGTAGTAGTAGTAGTAGTAATAATAATAATAATAATCTTCTTCTTCTTCTTCTTCTTCTTCTTCTTCTTCTTCTTCTTCTTCTTCTTCTTCTTCTTCTTCTTCTTCAGTAATAAAGGAAACCAACAAGTTCAAAGTGGAGTTTCAAATGGGTTAAGAAATGCAAGTAAAGTATAATACACCAACTGCAGCTGCAAAATACTTAAAAAAAAAAAGAAAAAGCAAATGCAACCAACCAGTTTCATAAATGATGGCAAGATAAACTGCTTCACAGTCAATACTCTGCACGTACCAAACAAGCTGATGTAGTTAAATCCCATACCCATCAGTGGCTATGTAGTGTAGGGTTAAAAGCTGAAACTAAAGGTTTTATTCTTGCTGCATAGGACCAATGCTTGCTAACTAGAAATTACCAAGCACATATACTGAAAAATTGTCTTAGCCCAAAATGCAGATTCTGCGATAAATATCCAGAAACAATTGACCATTTTGTATCAAGTTGTGCGGTATTGGCACCCATTGAATATAAAACTTGGCATGAGAGAGTGAGCCAATATCTGCATTGGAAAATCTGCAACTTTTATGGAAAGGAAGTTGGGATGAACACCATCCAGACCCGCTTATGGAGATAGGACCTCTCTAACAATTTCATGGGACTTTACAACACACACAGACAGAACAATCAATGTTAATTGCCCAGACATTATGATTAGAAACTGCAAAGACAAAATGTGCTTTCTTATTGACATGGCAGTCCCTGCAGACTGTAATATATCTTGGAAGTTCTTCAAAAACTATCAAAATACAAGGACTTTGAAATCGAAATTTCAAAAATGTGGTACATGAGGACATCAACATTTCCAGTTGTAGTTGGAGCCCTCAGATTGATTGGAAAAGATTCCAATAGACTCATTGAAGTGATTCCTGGTAGCCCATGCCTTAAAGAAATACAAAAAATTGTTCTCACATGTACGTACAGCCCACACCTCACGAAGGGTTTTATCTATGTAAAATGTGTGTGATTTATTTTCTTCAAAACTGCTCAGTGGAAAATGTCATGATGCCATTTTTGACCTTAGATCTCTGGTCAGAACCTGGAAGGAAATGAGTATACACCAGAAATTAAAGGAAATAAAATAATAATAATAAATAAATAAATAAATAAATATCTTCAGAAACAATTAATCATCTTGTATCAGGTTAAACGGTGTTAGCACCCACTAAAGATAAAACTCAGCATAACAGAGTGGACCAATATCTGCACTGGAAAATATTTAACTTTTATGAGAAGGAAACTGCAAGAAACTGGTATGAACATTACCCAGACCTGGTTACAGAGATAGGACCTCTAACAATTTTATGGGACTTTAGAATACACACAGACAGAACAATCAAAAATAAACACCCAGACATCATGATCAAAGACCACAAAAACAGAATGTGCTTTCTTATTGATATAGCAGTCCCAGCAGACTATAATGTATCTTTGAAGATCTTCAAAAAACTATCAAAATACAAGGATCATAAAATGGAAACCTTAAAAATGTGACACATGAGGACATCAATAATTCCAGTTGTACTTGGAGCCCTTGGTTTGACTGGAAAAGGTTCTGATAGACTCATTGAAGTGATTCCTGGTAGCCCATGCTTTAAAGAAATACAAAAAAAATGTACTCACAAGTACAGCTCAAACATTATGAAGAGTTTTATCTGTGTTTAAATGAGTGTGATTTTTTTTTTTACAAAAATAATCAGTGGAAAATGTCATGAAGCCATTTCTGACCTCAGATCTCTGGTCAGGACCTGGAAAGAAATGAGTATACACCAGAAAACAAAGGAAATAAAATAATAATAATATTTCAGATTTTGTTGTATTTGTATCAATTTTCACAAAGCAGCCAATCTCATCAAGCATGTTACTTTACATAAAGGGTTTGCTCTGGATGTAAGCATTTCTTAAGATTACAATCTTTTTCACTTTTCTTATAAATAGTTTAACAAAGATCTATTGAAGATTGTCATTAAGTCCAGTCTTGATAATGTCCAGTGTTCTGACAACAGTTGGTACTGTTCTCATCTATCTCTGCATTTCACGTATGTCAGATTGGGATCTCTAGATCCTGATACTTCATTATTTCTTCTGCTTCTATTTTTAGAAGATTTGCATCATCTCAAGTTGCAACATCATTGAGAATGCATGTCTTTGCCTTCTTATCTAAGACTATTAAGTCCGGTTGGTTGGTTGGCTGTAGTAGTTCTGTCTGTATTGATAGCCATGTTCCATATAATTAATGCATTGCCAATGTTAGTGATGGCATGTAATACATCTTCAAACCAGTACTTTGGTACTTCATAACCTTGTGCTCTGCAAATTGACCGATAAAGGTAGCTAACTACCTTATGACAAGCAATATAAACATAGAATATATTAGAGAAAATAGTCGATATTAAATGATAATGGTATGCCAAATTATATGAATAATAAAGAAATAATGATAAAGATTTAATAATAATGTGATCTAATGGTGAATTATTATAATAATAGTGAAAGAAATTAATTCATATATGCAAATAAATAATAGTAAAGAAAAAATAACACTTTTCATAATGATTATTATTATAAGCATTTTAAGAAAAATATGAATTTATTGATTTCCAAATACTTGTTACATTACAAAAGAGAATAATCCAAAATCAAGATATGATCAAATATAAATATAAGTAAATAAACACACACATACATACCTACATATATATATATATATATATATATATATATATATATATATATATATGATCGACTCTCCCATCGAATTCGACGTATGAGGGTCAGGCAGATCAGTTCCGACACCAACACATGAGATTTGATTATAGTGGTGAAGGCTTTGTGCAGGGCCATCCACACTTTTTGGAGGGACGAATACAGGGACCTGGTGCAGCGAATGCCACAAGGTCCCCAAACGAGCCTCCGCAGGTTTTGAATTCAGAGTTGTCCTTCTCCTAGACCAGTTGCCATCCAAGGCTATAGAACCCAGTCTGTCCTGCTATTTACCCATAGTTGGAGGGAGAAGAAGAGGATTCACACCTTTCCCAAGGGTATTAGCATTTAAGTGAATGTAATGGATTTGACTGGAATTTGAACTCGGCTCTCCGATTCCTCAATCCAAGCCATTGTCCATTACTCCACCGTGCCTCATATATATATATATATATATATATATATATATATATATATATATATATATATATATATATATATATATATATATATATATATATATATATATATGTTTTATCATTTTGTGACTGGAACGGATAATTCTGAGGAGGATATAAATCCAGGGAGAGCTCAATGTAGACTACAGAGCATTATAATGATAATAAGAAGATGGAGACTTTAATTATCCATTTCGTTTATAATTTTTATTTCGTTTCATGAGGAAACTGATTAGTACTAACCATTAATCTCTTAGCCCTATCTTTACCGATCCCTTCTCTTTCTCCTTCCCTCCCGACTACCAATCTAATGTACCCATTTGATGTACTTTCTCCATTTGCAGAGGGGGTTTCATTCTGATGAGTTGAACATCTCAGTGTTCACGAAATAAAAATTATAAACAAAATGGATAATTAAAGTTTCTGTCTTCTTACTATTACTATATATATAAATATATATATATATATATGGACTCTCCCATCATTTTTTTATGTATAGGGGTCCAATAGCTGACTTCATAGGACCAAATGTCCAGACTATACGTACATATGATTTGATTATAGGGATGAAGGCTTGTGCAGAACCAACCACACTTTTTGTAAGAAATGAATACACATAGTGTGCCACATGGTCCCTAAATGACTCTCTTAAGTTTTTTAATTCAGAGTTTTCCTTCTCCTAGACCAGTCACCAACCAAGGCTATCCAGCCCATAGCTAGGGAAGAAGAGATGAATTCATGCCTTTCCCAAGGGTATTTGCATGTAAGTGAATGTAACAAACCCAAGTGGAATTAGGACTCGGGTCATCAATTCCAGGCTGCTATCTATTACTCCACCTGTGCTCAAAGAGAAAATAATTATATAATCAACACTACTTTAAAAACATGGTTGAAAGAACAATAACAGTTAGTGGACATGAGAAAGCTATTTTACTGAAAAATTGTTTTAAGAAAAAGATTATATAACTTTTGACCAATGGTAACACTGGCTTCTCAGTCAATACTGAATGCTGGATGTTTTCCTTATAAGGAAATGGCTAATATTTCCATTAACATTATTATTCTACCTTCAGATATGCCAACATAATGCTCTCTTTTAAAGTTTTGTGTATCATGTACCTTTGGAATGATTACTTTCTTTTTATATTGTAAATTGCATGAGTGTTAATGGGTAAACTTTTATTGAATGTTAAATTGGATTAAAAATGATCATTTCTGTTTGGTTATTCCATGTTTCTGTTTGTATATGGTGGCTGAGGTAAGAAAATTGAGACGTTCTCTGTAGGGTTGAGTACTCCTCTCATTATTAGGACATTTTTTTATGTGAACTCATAATACAAGAAATCATTAAATAAGATATTACATTAATGATAACTAATTTTATTTATTTTTCATTTTTGTCTTTTATTTCCTAATTCTACATTTTTTGTGCAAGATTTTTTAATATTTTCTGCCAGTGATTTTTGTTTATATTTTGATAAAATATTGTATAATTTTGATTAGAAAACTATAGTTCTCACAGAGATTCTTCTATGTTCAGATAGATTACAAATTTAGCCATTATGTCATGAGTCCAGTAACCCATTAGATCTGTAGGGGAAGTACATGTACTGCAACCATAGCAATAGTGGTGTGTCTAGGTTAAGATAACCCAATGGAGCCCATCCTTCTTCAGACTGGTCTTGAATACACTTTTCCTTTTCCTAGACTGGTTACCACCTCAAAGAAGGGAGCCCACTCATGGCTGGGAGAAGAAAAGAGGGATTCATATTCAATGGTATTTTTGTGAAAGTGAGTACAAGGATCTCAGCTGGAATTTGAACTTGACTTGCTGATTTCTCATTTTAAATTGTTAACCAATCAATTCCAGTCAAGTTTGTTATATTCATTTATGCAAAAATACTCTTGGGGAAGGTATGAATACATCTCTTCTTCCCTAGATATGGGTTAAATAACAGAACAGAGTCCTATAGCCTTGTTTGGCAACAAACCTACCACAGAAAGAAACAGCAACCTACTGCAGGAAAATGTTCTGCCTAGTCAGTCATAAATTGAAAAAGACATGATCGCCAAAGCGTGTATCATGTATGGCACTTAACTGACTGACTGAACTGTTATGATACCAACACATCCAATTTCATAGTAAAACCGTGAAAGAACATCTGCTCTAGAGAATTATATTATCATAATGAAAGAGAGCAGTCCAAAAATATGAGAAGGTATCTTGTCGCATATTATTAAGTATATTTGAAAGAGAACCTATTGTCTATATATACTACAAGTATAAATGTATAACTTGAATTAATAGAAAATAAATCTGTAAGTTATTTAGGAAGATATTTATTTTGAATCAGTTCACTCCAAGCAAGGTGATAATGTCACCGGGACACAAGGTGCTACTGGAAGTGAAAGGGAAAGAAATGAAGGAACTGGGAACACAATAATAGAATGAATTTCAGAGTTTACGTGGAGATGTTAGAAGTCTATAGTTGAAGTAGAATTTAGAAGCAACCGGAAACCCAGTCCTATGCAGGAGATAATGGATAAACCTCTACTCCTTTTCAAAAAACAGGGAGGAGAGACACTAAAAATCTTTGTCAGGATGGGATTAATGTAAACTGAATTTCGATTCAACCACTTAGTATTTTTAACTATGCTCGTCCAACAAATCGGCTGAGAGATACTTAACCTCTGACCCTAGAGTTTAAATCCTGATACGTTGTCGTAATATCATTCAGCTTAACCTCATTTTACCTGTGAGAATAAAACTGCTAAATATCATGCTGCAGCAAGCACCTAAGATAAGCTTAGCTTAGACTGGCACAAGGCTAAAATAGTGAGAGACCCAGTGAGGATCAAACTCCTTAGTAATGGCTGACAAAACTAACTTGCTATCACTTCACATTAGACACTTGAGATATATATATATATATATATATATATATATATATATATATATAATATTGTGTGACAGTATTCAAGATATTAATTCAAGGTCATTTGGGAGTTATATATATAAATATATATATATATATATATATATTGGGTGATTAAAAATTAAAAAGGAAAGACAATTATAGCTAAAAGAAAATCGCACAGCATCTTTGATTTCATTAAAATAGGGAAGAAAAATTTAGTAGAGAAAGTGGAGGATGTCTTAAAAACAGAAAAAGAAGAGAGAGAAGTGAAAAAGAAAGTTTAATACAATAGAGAGAGAGAGAGAGAGAGAGGAGAGAGAAAAGGTAAATCAATAAGAAACATTAATGAAGAATGACAAAGAGAGAGAAAGACAAAGGAAATATTTAAAAATCACTGATAATGAGAGGATAAAAAGAGGAAGAAAGTGAAGGACAGGTAAGATAAAGAGTAAGAAGAGAGTGAGATGGAAGTGAAAGAATAAGATAAATACAAAAGTGTGTGAGAGAGAGAGAGAGAGAGAGAGATAAAATAAAGAGAATGAGAGAAAAGAAGAATGAAAAAGAAAAAAATAATGAAGAGAGGCAAGGTAAGTGTTTAGATTTGACAGGTAAACTTAGAGAGGGAAGAAAATGGATGAGTGGAAGGATAAAAAGTGAGAGAAGAGATAAATAGGAATGAAAGTTAATTTAATGCAAGAAGAAAAGTGAGGGATAAAGGAAGCATTTGTTTATTTTATTTTAGGTTGAATAGATTTTAATACAACTGTATCTATTTCTCACTGTCTCTGTCTTTATATTTATTTATGTTACTAAGGCAGGCGAGTCCGTATCACATGGAAAGGTTGGCACAATATAATTTTTCTGCTCTTCTATTTCAACAATTACATTTGTGACTTCATATTATTTCTAGTCAGTTATGGCAGTGAATGCTAGACATTTTCCTCACAGAAGAAGGGGAGACTTGAGGCTGTACAGAAGGATGCTGAGAATACCATGGACAGTGTATGTAAGCAACAAGGAAGTCTTAAAGAAAACAGAAACAAAAAGAAAAAATATACTTAAAATATACTTTAAATCAGAGAGAGAGAGAGAGAGAGAGAGAGAAAGAGAGAGCAAGAAAGAGAGAGAGAAAGAGAGAGAGAAAGAAAGAGAGAGAGAGAGAGAGAGAGAGAGAGAGAGAGAGAGAGAGAGAGAGAGAGAGAGAGAGAGAGAGAGAGAGAGATTTGAAATTTCTAAGACACATAATGAGGAAGAAAGGGTTAAAAAATTTAACACTCTAAAGGCCAGAGGGATGCAGGTAAACGGCAAGTTATCTACCTAATGAGCTTATGTAAATGGATGAGAGAACAAGAAATGAGAGAGACAGTAAAATGACAAACGTTCCTAAGAGCTACAAAGTATAGGAAACTGTGGAGAGCCATGATTTCCCATGACCTGAAGGGATATAGCACCTAGAAAAAGAATGTCTACATCTTTTAATTCAGCATTACTGTCATCGAGTGGTCATAAGTTTAATCCTTGGAATAGGTAGCGAAGCACTAATTCAGCAGGAATGAACAATAACTGACATCACAGGGACAAAATATCACAATAATTGACAGACAACCCCTATCAGCCAACCAGTTGGCATCTGATGATGACCAGAGGGTACTTATTTGAAATGTTGTGTCTATAATAACATTTATATCAACCAAAATAAGAAAAAGAGTTAAAAAATAATACAAGACTATTGTTCACAACTTTGTTGTCACAATCATATTTTTGCTGTTGAACTCTCTGGCCTTCTTCAGGAGTTTGTTGATCTGGTTAACCTTTAGGAACAATGGCCCAGAGGATTAAAGCACTGGTTAGTGAAATTGGTTGCATAGTAATTGTGAGTTCAATCCCTGGGTTGGACAGTATGAATATACTCAGACTCATTGGAAACTGGACTAATAATGACTGAAGAATTAATAAAGACAAGATATTCCTAGACATGGACTTCAGAATGAGAACAATCTAAACATGTAGATTGAATAAAGGGCTCAGTTCAAAATTCCCTGAAAGTTACTTAGACTGACAAACATCTGAAGGAGGTTGATGTACAGAATAGTTGAAAAATTATTATTGTAAAAACAAAGATGAGGATGTTAATCCAACTGTACATACTGTAAATAATAACACCTCTTCTCAGAAATTCAAACAGAAAGTACATTTGTGTACTTGTAAAATTATTCAGTATCTATATTGCTTAAGGAAGTGTCAGTTGGTGTAATGAATATGTAGGATTTTCTTCTTATTGGTTGGGACAGAAAAATCAGCAGAACTGGAATCAAACAGTAAAGGAGCTGAACACTGTCATGATGGGCAGGATATGAACAAGACTTCCACATGGGAACACCACATGTATGAGATGAATGCAGTTGAAACTCTGGAAATACAAAGAAGGACGAACAAATTTCAAATTATTTTAGGTAACATAGATCCTTATTAATGCATGTGAGTCATGTTATGTGATCAACATGGTGCGCTACAAGTATGCCTCTTTCCTGAAAATGTGCCTGCTTTTATGGAGCCAAAAATTTTAACAGTTGGATAGCAAAGGAATCATTTGTATAGCTAACACTATTAACTCACTGTCCCAACTATCTAATGGGTGAGCTGGTTGCCACTTTTTTTGCACCAGCTCTGTTCTGGCAGGGCAGCTATATGTTATTTTCTTGCAGAGACAGCATACTAAACATTGTCTCTTTGACCGACAGGGTGGGTACCGTTATCACTAGTAATTGGCTGTTCAATCTGCATTTCACTTCTGCTACAGAATAACTGTATAGAAACTGTAATGGCAAACTGAATTCAAATTTAGGCTGACATGGTGTTCATTTTGTAATGAGCAACTGGCTTGTTTGAATAATGCATTAAATGATAAAAAGCTTTTTTTCTGAGCAAAGAAGTTAACTAGTGATTATGCAATATGAGTTGCAATATGAGAAGGGTGCCTGTTCTCATATCACAGATACAGTGTAACAAATATGCATAAAGCTAAAATGAGAAATTCTTTCAAAGAATTCCTTAAATCAAAACTGGTATATTTTTTATGAATTTCACAATTTAGCTGAAGCATATTATCAGAAAACAAATGTAACATCCCTGTTGCAGATGTCTGGTCAGGCATATCTGTGTTTGTTCAACACCCACAGAACCCACCTGTGGTTTATACTGCAATTATGCTGAGTGGGCCTTAGTTACAATGAGAAAGTGCATCATCTGGCATGATCAACAGTTTGAACAAGGCTGGTGCTCTTAGACGTTTGGTTATGATGACTTGTGACTTCATGCTAGGACAACCATCTATGACAGGTTCCATCTACCCAACTTCACTCACAAGGCTTGGGTCAACCCCTGGTGTGGTTCTCAGGTACTTTCTAAAGGTACCACCACTGGGATCAAATCCCCAGGCTGAAAACATCAAAAAGTCACCTTCCTGACACATGTTGAGAATGTTCTAGCCACTCATCTGTGTGCCGATATTGATGACAGAATAATGATTATACATCTATCTTTCTCTCTTTCTCTTTCTCTATCTTTCCCTCTCCCACTCCATATATGTGTATATACGTACAAGGTGCGATGGATAAATTGTCGTCTAATTTATGCAAAAATGAAAATAACACTGACATTTCGTTTTAACATTTCGTTTTAGTAAAATTACACAAAAATATCTAAAAATACTAAAGAGTAAATTTATTCAATAAAATCACCATTGGCTTCAACCACAGCCTTCAGATGACTTTGGAATTTCCTGCAACTCTTCTGGACGGTCTCCTTGTTTAATTTGGTGAATGCTGTCATACTGTGCCCCACATATAATAATCAATGGGTTGCAGTCTGGGGAGTTAGGTGGTCAGATGTAAGGGGTGATATGGTCACTGAAAGTATCTGACAGCCATGACTGGGGTCTCCTGATTGTGTGACATGGTGTAGAATCCTGTTGCCAGACACAGGGTCTTCCAGCAGCCACCCACTTGACTCAGGGCAAAACTACCTCCTCAAGGCACTTGATGTAGGCTTCCATGTTGTTTTTGAGACTCTGTAGGAAGATGAATGGAGGCTTAACATTGCCATCACTAGTGATCACTCCAAACACCTATGTAATCACCATTAGACTCATCCAACTCTTTTCAAATCATCTGCACTGTCCTCAGATTGCCACCCAAACACTTTGAAATGTTCATACTGGTGTGAATACCAAGTAGTACAGCATGCCATTTTCAAATTTCTGGTGGAATGAATTGTGTTACGGAGCTCTTTTACTCATGGATGGTGCACAACTGACTCTACTATACTGTGCAGTTGACAAAATCAAAAACAAACAATGCTCATGCATGAAATTAAAAATATAAAATGGTGACAATTTAACCATCTCACCATGTGTGTGTGTGTGTGTATGTATATATATATATATATATATATATAGACACACACACATGGTTATTTGAATTATTATATATATATTTTTATTTGAATTAATATATATATATATATATATATATATATATATATATATATATATATATATATATATATATATATATATATATATTATAAATTAACTGATTTAAAATATGTTTTTTTTCGCTACACAGCAATAACCATGTTTCAAAAATGGAAGCTAAAAACTTCAAATTTAATTTTGTAATTAAATTAAAAATATTAGTTCCATTTCATCTTCAAGCAAATATTGGAGTAACTTGTTTTTTAAATTTACTGAGTTTTAAATGCGCCAGAAAATTCATAATTCACTGTTTCCAAGGATACAGAGAAATCCAATCATTCAGACAAGGGGTGGTAGCATGTTCATTTGTATTAACTTTTGTTGTATCAGTTATTAGTTATGTTCGAAAAAGGGGTTAAGTTTGGGGAGGGTAGGGATGTATTTTTCAACAGATTCTGACATCCGTTAAATGCATGTCGTCTGGGGTTTTTTAAAAATTTTTTATTGATTTTAAAGTTAGTAGAGTTTTTTATAACCATGAAAAATCAATAAAATTAGAAAGATATTATATAAAGAATTTAAAAGCATGAACTTTAAAATTACGGTAAGCACTAAATTGAAAAAAGTTAACTTTCTTGATATAACATTAGATTTAAGGAAAAATACTTACACACCTTATAAAAAGCCCAATACCAATCCTTTATATATACACCCTAAATCAAATCACCCCCATCTATAATTAAGCATATATCTTTATCTATCCGAAAAAGAATAAGTACAAATTCAGCAAATGACAAGATTTTCGATGAACATATTAATTTTTATAATAAAGCTCTAAAAGATAGTGGCTACAAAAACCCAAAACTAACTTATATAAAAAATGAAAATGGAAAGCATAGAAAAAACAGGAGTAGAAAAATAATTTGGTATACACCCCCATACAACCAAATGGTAAAGAACAAATTAGGACAAAAATTCCTCGCATTAATAGTTAAGCACTTTCTTAGAGAAAGTAAATTAAGTACTATTTTCAATAAAAATACACTAAAATTAAGTTAAAGCTGTACTGAAAACTTAGAAAAAATTATTAAGAAACATAATGCTAATATCTTAAATAATCACTTATACCAAAACCAAAAAAAATTAGACAATAGAAAAATAAAAATAAAAACAGATGAAGATAAATAAAAATTATGTAACTGTAGAAACCCTCATAACTGTCCTCTACAAAATAAATGTTGCACAGAATCATTAGTATACCAATGCAATATCTCTTCTATTGAAAATCCTGGAAACATAAATATTTATATAGGTTGCACAAGCCATGAGCTCAAAAAATGGTACAATCAACATCAAAGTTCATTTAGGATAAATACATATAGAAATCAAACATCTCTCTCGAAGTACTTCTGGTACTTAAAAGAATCCAATAAAACACCTACAGTAAAATGGAAATTAATAAGAAAAGCTAGAATATGTAGGTCATTAAATGACCCATGTCGTTTTGTGCATACATGAGAAACTATATATTACTAAGTTTATAAAAAATAAAAATTTACTGAATCAGAGAAATGAAATAGCTATTTTTTGCCGTCATTGTCAAAAATTTTCCTTAAATAATATTTAAAAATAATTATAAAAAAATGTGAACTAGTAATATACATACTTATATTTGATATGAAAAAATAATTTTAATGTAAGTAATTCTATTACATTTACTTGTTTTAAATGGAAATATAATATATTAATAATTGAGAGTAAAAATATTTTAAAATTGTAGTTAAATAAAACGTAATCTAACCTAAACATTCCCAAAAACATCTTTAAGTATACAAGTAGGAAAAAATGCTGAAAGGATTTTTGCCATTAACAATAAAAATTTTTAAAAAAAGAAAAAAAAACAGACGACATGCATTTAACGGATATCAGAATCCGTTGAAAAATACATCCCTACCCTCCCTAAACTTAACCCCATTTTCGAACGTAACTAATAACTGATACAACAAAAGTTAATACAAATGAACATGCTACCACCCTTTGTCTGAATGATTGGATTTCTCTGTATCCTTGGAAACAGTGAATTATGAATTTTTTCAAAACTCAGTAAATTTAAAAACTAAGTTACTCCAATATTTGCTTGAAGAGGAAATGGAACTAATATTTTTAATTTAATTAAAAAATTAAATATGAAGTTTTTAGCTTCCATTTTTGAAACATGGTTATTATTGTGTAGCGGTAAAACCATGTTTTAAATCAGTTAATTTTAAATATTTATGCTCTGTAAATTAATTTGAAATTAAGCACTGTTTTATAAAAATAAAAATAAATATCAATAAGAACACCAGATTATATATCTTACTGTTCTTTCTTTTTATTTATATATATATATATATATATATATATATATATATATATATATATATATATATTAATTCAAATAACTAGGTCGTCAATGACTGGCCACTGCTGTTAGTTTCATGTGCTTTCACACAATCATCAGGTAGCCAGTGACTTGTAATAAGATGAGTACCCTATATACCACAGGGCAAGTTCAATTTGACAATCAAACCAGGCCCGCACGGTTGGAGGTGGGGGTAGATCATCCAGCCAAGGTTTAAAATGGCAAAACAAAAAAAAAATGTTTCCCACCTGGTAAGACTTGCCAGTATATCAAAAAGTGCTCAATAAAGTGAAACTAGTTCCACAGCTTAGGAGCTGAAGCCTGAAGAATTTGGTTGTCCGGTACTGTTGAGCACTAAAACAGTGCTCAACAGTACCGGACAACCAAATTCAGAGTGTTTATATTTAGTGTTTTGAATTAATATTCAAAAACTCTGCCATATCTTGTAGCATGGAGCACTTTTATGCCAGAAGGCTGTTTTGGGGCAGACTTTATTCAGAGCTGCTCATTTAAACCCTTGATATATATATATATATATATATATATATATATATAGATAGATAGATAGATAGATAAAAATATATATACATATATAATTAATAACCAAAATTGTTTATACCTATCAAAAGACATCAACTAGTAAATTACTAGTGGTTATGGTGATCAGATGTTCTAAATAAAGATCTCAATATTAAGAAATCAAGCATTAATAGTGAATAAGTAAATAAAAAGTTTAATAACATTTCTTTTGATCTGGACTTTTGTAGAGCTAAATCCATACATAAGGGTAAGATAAATTCAATAGATTCATCTCAATAAATTCAAGAGATTTATCTGATGTGCAGATTTATCTCTGCAAAGCTCTGAGTGAGAAGATAACTTATTGAACTTTATATTAGCATTTATTCATATTAATATTATTTATTTACTATATATATATATATATATATATATATATATAAGCAAAATCTTTCATGAATGTATTGCATCATTACATATATATTCAGTGTGGATATAGAGACCTACATAAAGGAGTAGCAGCACATGGTCTGTAGATCACATTCTGGCATGAAACTGAGTCAGCATGTTGATACCTATGTTCAACTCTCTATATTGTGAATGAGACCAGCCAATTTTTTTCTCACTGAGGTGTTAGGGCTAGATCAGAGAAGAGATCAGCTGTCAATGTCTGGTCATCAAGAGTTTTGGGTGTGCACCCATATACTGTTCTATCATCAGCATAGATATTCACAAAAGATCGGAGTATACTCTTCATATCATTTATGTAAAGTAGAAAGAGGGTTAGACTGAAAAGCAAATTGGAGGACACTTGCGTTGATTCCATGGGACTCTGAAGACTGGCTGTTAACAAATACCCTCAAGAACCTACCTGTAAGGAAGGACTTTATAACTGAGAAGACCTTTCCAGTGATTCCATAGCTAGAGAGCTTGAGGAGTAACCCTTTATGCTACAAATATCTAATACAATTGTTCTTGAGATGTATTTATTGTCAAGTGCTTCACTAATTCTGTGAGTAATCACAGTTAAGATATCAGTTATGGACCGGGCAGATCAAAATCCATACTGTTTGTTGCTCAAATAAATGCTCTATCTCCAATATTTATCATTCTTCCTCTATAAATATACCAAATTTTAAATTACACACACACACACACACACACACACACACACACACACACACACACACACACACATATATATACATTAGAGTTGCTCAGTAAGTAATGCCTGACTTTTATTTACAACAAATTTAATAGTATATATTGCATGACTGGATTTAAATTTGCTATTGAAGGTTATGAAATAGTGCATTTTCAATGCATTTTCACCTTAATAAATCATTATCATCATCCTTTGACCTCCCTGTTCCTTTCCACACTGCATTGCTGTCCCCAGATCCCCAATGTCCAAAACTGAGTCACCTCCAGACAAGATGTCATAGAAGTAAGGATGAGATGACCTCCCTGTCTGCTTAATAAATATTTTCTCTTTTAAGCTAATATACATATAAATATCCCCCTACACACATACAGTCTGCCAAAAAATGTATACACACTTCATTAAAGGAAAAACTTGTCTTTCATAGTTTCATCAAATTGCAATAACACTGTTTACTGTAGTACAATATTCTCTCGACAGATGGCATTACATTGGTGGTATTTAGACAAGAAATTAAAAATGCATTTGCAGCAATCCCACTGGACATTTTGGCCAACGTTGCCCAAGCAGTAGTTTGCCATACTAATTGTTGTAACCTAAGGAAGGTTACTGAATAGAATAGTCAAACGAAGGTTGGTAATGAACGATAATACTGTGGACAAGAACAACACATATAAGATTTGCCAGTGGCACATAGAAGAAGTAGTCAACTGCTAGAAGCGAGTCGAGTGAATTCCACAATGAGTCTCCAACTGCAGACCAACATACAGTATTTACTACTGTATTTATGTGAATGGGGACATACCCATTATCGTCTGTAGGCACGCTACAACATTAATAAATATCTGGAAGAAAAAAGGCCACCATTTTGAGCATCTCTTGTGATTGTAGAGTCCAAAGCTAACTTGTATTAATCTTGTGATGTCGGAATAAATTTAGTATTACAATATCTATATAAGTTTTTCCTTTCCTGAAGTGTGCATTCTTTTTTTGTTGTACTCTCTATATAAATATAACATATAAATATATATATAAATGTAATTTGTCAAAGAAGAAGGAATCTTGACTTTAGAAATAATTTAAAAAAATGCTTATTTAATTTACATTATTAAATGTGAACTATTGTCCTCACCTTTGTTGTTGTTATGACATTTCAGCTGTTGTGCCCTCTGACCTTCATTAGGTGTATGCCAATACAGGTAATCTACAGGAAATTCTGAACTAAACTCTTTATTTAATCTATAGGTGTAGACTTCTTGTTCTACTGTTTATGTCTAGGGATTATTGTATCGAGTTCTTATTTTACTACTGCTTAGTTATTGCATGCCCTGTTTCCACTGGGTACACCAAGTACACACTGCCTGGCTTAGGGATTGAACTCACAATTACCATGTTGCCAAATTGATGAATCAATGCTTTAAATACAAGGATGAGTAACAAATTTGCTTTATCCATTACAGTCTCTTGTGGGGGTACAGTATCAAGGGAAAACCTTTTGCTTATCTGTTTAAATCTTCTAATACATCTATTAGGATTTGAATCTCTCTGAGAAGTGACAATATCAATTTCATTTTCTGCATGTGTACATGTGCAGACACACACAAAACAAAAATTTTGACATTATTAAATAAGCTGATGTATGAAGACACAATACTTTAAGAAAAGGAATATGACATGAGAAGACATAATATTTTAATTTTTTGATTAACTGATTTGTTTTTTTATGGTTTAACAACCTTTTGCAGGAGCCAGAAGATATTTTTAGATTGTAAGGATTTTTTGGAGATAATAATGATTTTTATTGATACCGGTCCTACTAATTAACCCATAACTAAGGGAAAAAGAGGAAGATTCTTACCTTTCCCAAAGTTATTTGCATATGTGAATATAATGAACCTGACTGGAATTGGAACCTCAGGTCTCTGATTTCCAATTCCAAGCTGTTATCCATTACACCACCCTCGCCGCATTCAAGCTAACAGCACTTGGTATTTTCAAGTGGTCACCCATCTAGATACTGATCAGTGATATTTGAAAAGGATAAAACTAATATAATACACAGAAAAACACAATAATATATATATATGTGTGTGTGTGTGTGTGTGTGTGTGTGTGTGTGTGTGTGTGTGTGTGTGTTGGGAGAGAGAGAGAGAGTCCCACTCTCAGATGATGACTTACGTGAGTTGAAAGCTTGGGACTACACATGATTTTGTTAAATTTATCCACAACAATCACATTTGCAAATTAGAAAAACGATCATTAAATTTAACAGAGATAAAATGTGTATTGTTTAAACAATATATATATATATATATATATATATATATATATATATATATATATATAGTTGTGTATTTGGGCAGCAACCCCTCTTTAATACATGTTTCATTGAACAAGACTGACAAAGTACTTCAGTTTAGTTTTTTATTATGTGGCTTTTTTTTCTGGACTTAATGAATGTAAAATTGTCAAAAAGTTTGTTGGTTCTAAACACTTTTGGCTATACTATCAGCCATTTTCAAGGATTTTTTTTTGTTATCCAAATCTAGAGCCTTCTCACTCCTGTTGAAGGAACCCCTCCTTGATTGGCTATATCTTCAGGAGTGTAGTTGTACACTTGACCAATTGAGGGTTGGTGAATCTATTTAATCCATAGTTGGAGGGTTTTAATTCAGAGTTGTCCTTTACCAAGACAAGTTATAGTAATATAACAAGAGTAGAAGCATAGTGGAGTAATGAATAGCGGCTTGGATCAAGGAATCAGAGAGTCAAGTTTGAATTCTACTTAAGTTCTTTAACTTCACTTACATGCAAATACCCTTGGGAAAGGCATGAATCCATTACTCACCCCCCAGCTATGGGTAAATAGCAGGACAGACTGGGTCCTATAGCCTTGGGTAGCAATCAGTCTAGGAGAAGGGCAACTCTGAATTTAAAACCTCTGACTATGAGCTAAATGGTTTCACCAACCCACAATTGGTCAAGCTTTGTGAATATGGGTACACCCATGTAGACATGGTTAATTAGAGGGAGATTCCTCCAATAGGAGTAAGAAGGCTCTAGATCTGGATTTGGAGATATGCTTTCCTCCTTCAATGTAGATCTTTTGATCCATCCAGTCTACAACTATCTTCATATGTATAATTCATTAAAAAAGAGAATGACCTCATTTTATTTTTTACAGAAAAGCTGTCAGATGTACGTGTAAATCAGGCCAGTGTGTGTTTGAATTCAGTCAGCAGAAAAAGAACTAGAGAGAATTCCTTATGTATAAATATGGAATCATTTGCTAAGAATGGTATCATTTATGTGACTTACATTGCTGTGAATGAGCTGTACCCTCAAAAAAAATGTAAAAGGAAAAATGAAAGCTCATTGGAACAGATCCTTATCCAGAGCCTTCTCACTCCTTGGAGGAACATTTAGTGGCTATATTTTCAGGGGTATAATCATACTCACCACACTTGGCTAATTACAGGTTGGTGAGGCTATTTAACCCATAGTTGAAGGTTTTGAAATCACAGTTGTCCTTCTCCTAGATTGGTTGCCTCTCAAGGATATAGGACCCAGTCTATTAGCACATTTACTTCCCCCACCACCAGCTAATAGCTTATGTGGGGGGGGGACAAATGTGAATGATCTGTACCAGTTGGTATATCAGTATTTATTTCCTCTGTGATTTTCTGTAGAAAAGTAACCATTCACTTTCATTACAGATTATACATCTAAAGACAGCTGAAGAATGGTTTGGATAAAATATTGGGGGTAATAACGAAACGCAAAGAATGAATTCATTAGTTTGAACAACTCTTGGGATAATTTGGATAGTGTACATAATAATATTTATACTAAAAGAGTTTTAAGCCCCTGAAAAAAAATAGATTAAAATAATTTTACAGAATTAATAAATAAAAAGCTAAAAAAAAAAAAACATTCAGAAAAACACAAAAAAAGTAAAACAGGTGCAAGTATTTCTGAAATGCTGTAAGAAAAGAAATAAAAATTTTATCAAAATAATTTCTTTTGTGTATTTCCCCTCCTCGTGTTTTGGTTTTACAAAGAGGAAATATAATTGAAGAAGCATGAAAAATAAAGGGGGAAAAAAAAAATTTTTTGTTTGGTTTTCTTGTTTTGATTTTTTTTTGTTTATTTTTCTTTTTCATTTGACTTTTTAAATTTCTGCTGCACCACTGCCAACAGTGACTGGGTGATTGGTTTTAATTAGAGTCTGTTGGGGAAGTAGTTAAGGCATTTATTTTCTAGTGACATAAGTATAAAAATAGAATGAAAGAAAATAGAGTAAACAAAATGGAGGGAAGCCACTGTGTCCCACAAACCAATCAACAGGCAGGGAGTGAAGGTGATAGCGCTGAGAGTAGTCTGAAGGTGGTGCGTGCAAAGGATTGTGGGTTGGAGAAAGGAGAATAAAACAAAAGTAGTGTTAGTAGTGATGTAACAAAGAAAGCAATGAAGATTCTGGGAGATCAAGATATATTAAAAACTCATGATCGAGAATTGCATAATGTACCTTTTAATTAATCGGAAAGTTGAACAATTGTGAAAATTACTACCTCTTTATAAGCTGTGATATTTTTATATAATTTATTCAATTAAACTAATATATGCATGTTCATTCACTCTAATGATTTACATACATACATTACACAGCAAAATCTGGTGATTGGGGAAACAAAAAGAACTAGTAGTCATAGTTATATTTCAGTGCTAAATGTATTTGAACTTGGTATATGTTGGTGACTTTTTGATTTTTCTTATCACTTTTAGACCAATTTCACTATTTCCTGGATTAGCTTTGGTCATTTGCTTCAATAAAAAATAAATATAAGGGAAAGAGAAAAATATATTCAATATTTTACAATTTTTAATCTGAAATTTGTTTTTGTACTCAATCTATAGTTTTTTGTTGTTGTACTCAATCTCCTCACAGATGAAGAAGAGACTTGAGGCAATAGAGATGTGGTTCTACTAAAGGCAACTGGGAATATTATGGACTGAACATGTGAGTAACAAGGAAGATTTAAAGGAAAAAAAAAAGGGTGTTTACACTTAGAATCAGAAAGAGAGAGTTAAAATTTCTAGGACAGATAACAAGGGCATGGAGAATTTGACACTCACAAGATATACTGAAGGCAAGAGGAATAGCAGGAAACAGATAGTAACCTTCCTAAAAAAAACTTGTATGGCAGAACAAATGGATTTAGGGTTAATGAAAAGACAAAACTTACTAATTACATTATTCGGACTTTTGTCCTCATCTTTGTCGCCATATTTATTACAATGTTTCGCCTGTTGTACGCTCCAGCCTTCTTCAGGTGGTTGGAATATCGAACTGAACTCTTTATTTTATTTATTTATGGCGAAATAAAGGGTTCAGTTCGACATTCCAACCATCTGAAGAAGGCCGGAGTGTACAACGGCCAGAATGTTGTAATAAATATGGCAACAAAGATGAGGACAATAGTCGAATAATGTAAATAGTGTACATAATACCTGATCACAGAAATATAGACAGATACCAAAACTTACAAAGAGCCACAAGGGATAGGAAATAGTGGAGAGACATGATCACTCATATCCTGAAAGGACATGGCACATAGAAGAAGAATATGAGGCATTGAATATTACGAAGAAAAAATATTTTAATGGTCAGGATGTTTATGCAAATATGAAATAGACAGTATTATATGTATCTATGTCTCCCTATGTATCTATATCTACAATCAACGACAAAATTATTTGTACATCCATCAATTTTGAATATTTTTATCCATTTCTCAGAATTTAATGCCCGTATGATGCCAGATTTTTTATATGTTATTAAGCAGGGGAAAAAAACGAATATCAAACTCAATTTTCAGAACAATAGTTTAAATACAACAAATTCGACAGGCGAATTATGCAAAATAAAGATGTCAAAGAAAAGTAGAGATTTACTTGTTTGAAGTTAAAGTGTGATTTTGATGGTAGGTTGTACATTATTAAGTTCCTCTAATGAAGTTTTAATAAAGACGAAACATGTTAGATTTATAAGTGTTTCCTATTTGTTCCTTATCCTATCATGTTGTCAAATTTCAATTCATATTTCATCTGTATTTGATCCCAATCCACACACACACACACACAAACACACACACACACACACACACACACACACACACACACACATATATATATATATATATATAGGTAAAATTGAAATTCTTAGAAAGATTCTGTACAAAAACTTGTTGTATAGACTAAAATAAAATTAGAAAAAAAAGCACCTAATATTTATTATAATATTTATTTATAATATATATTTTTACAGAAAAAAATTAAAATTAGAATTTTGTTACTTACAATTGGATTTTCAGTGTATTTCTTAGAAAAATAATTTGTTTTACTTTTTTACCTTAACTGGTTTTGCTTAGCTTTTCTAAACTGTTTGTATCTCCACATGTTGACGCTTATGTTTTGAACAAATGATAAAAATGAAAAAAATCAAGAGGTGTAACTGGCTATATATGTCACTTATAATAAGGAAAAATTGGTAGAATCTATTTATGCAGTGAATTAAGTATTGGTTTGAAATTGTTGATGAAAAATATTTCTTTATTAATCTGCCTTTGTTCAGTGGTTCTGTAGTCACACTGGTAGAAGGGGAAGACACTAAAATATGAAAGATTTTGTCCTTCGCATTCCTCTATATATTGGCTAAGGTGTATTTTTCTGGTGTGGGGGTCCCTAATTTGTTGGCGATGAACAATCATCCTTTGCCAGAGTGACTGGCTGGTTTGGCCATTGTAATGCTCATAGCATGTAATTATGTATATTAAATTCTCTGAGTCGCATGAGAAATCATTTTTAATTTTGATCTCTCTTTGAAATGAAATTTGTGGCCCTCTAATAGGTAGCTGCATATTCCACAAAGTGGATAACTGCATTTTTTCACCTGAGAGTCTTTAATTTTTTCCTGTAGTTTTGCACTCATCAGTATCTTTTTGGGTGATCTTGGTTGTCATTTACTTTTTATGATTTTATGATATATATATATTTATATATATATATATATATATATATATATATATATATATATATGTCAGTGGTGACTCTAGGTCTACCTTTTTGATTCATATGCAAACTGGACCTATGTCTACCTTTTTGATTCTCATGTAAACTGGAACTATGTCTACCTTTTTGACAGTGTGCAAACCAGACATGTCTACCTTTTTGATTCTTGTGCAAAGTGGATCTACTTCTACCTTTTCGACTCTCATGCAAACTGAACCTATGTCTACCTTTTTGATTCTCATGCAAACTGAACCTCTGTCTACCTTTTTGATTCTTGTGCAAAGTGGATCTACTTCTACCTTTTCGACTCTCATGCAAACTGAACCTATGTCTACCTTTTTGATTCTCATGCAAACTGAACCTCTGTCTACCTTTTTGATTCTTGTGCAAAGTGGATCTACTTCTACCTTTTTGACTCTCATGCAAACTGAACCTATGTCTACCGTTTTGATTCTCATGCAAACTGAACCTCTGTCTACCTTTTTGATTCTTGTGCAAAGTGGATCTACTTCTACCTTTTCGACTCTCATGCAAACTGAACCTATGTCTACCTTTTTGATTCTCATGCAAACTGAACCTCTGTCTACCTTTTTGATTCTTGTGCAAAGTGGATCTACTTCTACCTTTTCGACTCTCATGCAAACTGAACCTCTGTCTACCGTTTTGATTCTCATGCAAACTGAACCTATGTCTACCTTTTTGATTCTCATGCAAACTGAACCTATGTCTACCTTTTTGATTCTCATGCAAACTGAACCTCTGTCTACCTTTTTGATTCTTGTGCAAAGTGGATCTACTTCTACCTTTTCGACTCTCATGCAAACTGAACCTCTGTCTACCGTTTTGATTCTCATGCAAACTGAACCTATGTCTACCTTTTTGATTCTCATGCAAACTGAACCTATGTCTACCTTTTTGATTCTCATGCAAACTGAACCGCTGTCTACCTTTTTGATTCTCATGCAAACTGAACCTATGTCTACCTTTTTAACCCTTGTGCAAACCGGACCTATGTCTACCTTTTTTGACTCTCATGCAAACTGGCACTATGTCTACCTTTCTGACACTCATGCAAACTAGACCTATGTTTACCTTTTTGTCCCTTGTGCAAGGGATGTTTATGGTTATCGTTTTTGACTCTTGTAAAAACCGAGCCTATGTCTACCTATTTAGTGTTTATCAAAGTGACATAATTCAGCATTACATAATCTGGAGAAGGTTGATATGCTGTAAAACAAAACAAATCAAACAACCAATAAGTTAGATCTCTTTCTTAATTTTGAAATTAAATAAAAGAGGCATTATTTAAAAGTTTGGTGAATTTTATTATGAGTAAAACATTAGCTCAGTATTTAGTTTTCACAGTTTCCTTTGAAGTAGTCTTTTTATGCATCTATACAACAATCACATAAAAAGTACTGCTCACAAATAATAATGATTAAAGTCTGTACTGCATTCAGCTTGAAGGCTGTTTAAATTCCTTGAAACTTTGTACACTGAGAAGGAATTAAAATCTAATAATTAAAATCAAAATCAGAGAAAAATAATGTTTTATGTACAGCTGTGTGAGTTATTTTTATAAACTATCACCAAATTGCATATTACAGCCTGTAATGATTCCCATAGAGAGATTTAAAAAAAAAATAACATTTGAATAAAATACATGATCTAGTATATAATTTGCCCTTATAGAAAGTACCATAAACATTTGGGCTAAATTTGTTTTGGTGCCAATCTGTTTTTGCTTTCCAATATGTTGCATTTAACTGTCTTGCAGCAAAGTATTTAATTGGGACATCTGTGGATTTTCATCTAAAGCAGTTCTTGATATCAGGCAAAATTTCAACAAATATTATTGAACATTTTAAATAAACTGTTTATTTTAATTTTATGAAAAATAATTTTAACAACTAAAAGAAAAAACAAAACAAAAACATGTGCTCATTTGTTTAAGTTTGAAGATATATACTTATTGCATTGTGTTTTGTTTCTGTATGCATTTACATGAAGAGTTTCGCACCATTGGGGTATTGCACCTTTTTACACAACTGGACAGATTAAAGAGTAGGTGGAATATGACAGAATTGCTCTGAATAGAGATAACTTTTCATATGTTTTATCTTATTATAAATTTACCCCTTCCTGTTTTATTGCTATATGAAATAAATATTTATTAAATTTTAAAAGTTTATTGGATGAATTATAGCAACATCTATCAGCACATTCAGGGTGAAAGCAGATTAATTCTGTATAGCTGTAAATAAATAACAGCCATTTGTGTGAAATGTTCTGAATTTCAAAGTCTTAAATTAATAGCCACTTTGTTAATTTTTAAGCTTTACAAGGAGTTGCAAGGCTGATGTAACAGATAAAAAGAGATGTTTAATCATCTTAGAGTTTGCAAATATTAAAACATTTGTAGGGACGTTATTATTATAAATAAATAAAAATATTAAATAATATTATAAATAAATAAAAATAAAATATAAAATAATAATAATAATGAAAATTATAAATAAAATCAAATAAAACAATAATATTTAAACTTTGTTTAAAATAAATTAAATAAAAAATAAAAATAATAAAACATTCTCAGCATAGGACAAAAACTGTTCCTGCCAAAAATACAGACATCCTGCCAAAAGATGTTAAATTCAATCTCTTCACCATGAACCTTGATACTGACTTCTCTCTGTGATATGGCTTGTAATACTATGGAGTAACTTCTCCCTTTTATCATATGTACCATAAAACAATTGTAACCTAAAAAATATTCACACCAGTACACACAAAAAATAAAAAAATAAATTGTATAAAATTAACATATAATTTACTATGCTTTTCCTATTATTTGCATATGTTTTATTTCTTGCCAAGTATGCTTTTATCTCTATGAACATAAAGCTAATTTCTACTGCTATGATGTGAGTGAATCACCCATAACATTTTGGTAACCTGAAAAACATACTAGTACTCATACCATTTTGGTGACCGCTGACGTGCATAACAAAAACAACCTATTCACTCACACAATATTGGAAATCACAAAAATGATAAACAGTTATCATCAGACTGTGAAGAAATTTGAAGAAAGATACTGAACAACTCTGATGCATAAATGTGATAGCAGTAAGTGATAAATGTGCAGTCACATACCAAGTTCCAGATTGTGTTAACAGCTCTGTCATACATTGACTTTTCGAAAGCACACATGGCGCCATGGTTCAAGAAGAAACCAAATTCTTTCAGAAAGATCATTTTTATACATGACAATGTGCTGTCAAATTTGGCAAAGAAAACTAATAAACATCTGAAAAAAAAAAGGTTTTGAAGACATTGATTAATAAAGGGGCTGTGTATCTGCAGACATAGAGTTATCATCTCTTTACAGTGACTACTGACCCTAGCCATCAGTGCCACTTCCATCTCTTCCAGCCAAACCATCAATCTGGGGGGTGGGAGTTAAACTGGGATTTTCTCTCTTCTAATTTAGACTCTCCAGCACAAGGGACATTAAGGAATAAACCACTCACTTAACCCACAATCAGGCAAAAGTACTATGTATACATTTGTATTATATTTTGAATTTATTATAATTTGTATCTTTGTGTTTAGTAATGTTCTGTTTTTATTTCTTTGTCTAGCTCTATGGTTTGAAAGACCATAAACATATCAGCTTGTTATAAAACATTAATAAAAGGAACCTTGTTTTGTGGCTAAGAGAGGCACAGATTGTCTTGTTCACTTGATTATAATCTATATAATTTGTGGAGCATTCTGAAAAGGATGGTTTACATTGGTGGACAGCAGTTGACCTGCCAAGGCTGACTTTTGAATGTTAAGCTGGATGATACTAGGCATTCTGGTTCACATGAAGAAAAATAAATTGCTTAATTGACTGATTTTTTTTTTCAGCTTATCAACCATTTGTAGGTTATTTAAAGCCAGAAAACATTTTTAGATTGTAAGAATTTTTTTGATATAATAATGATTTTGACTGATACATGTTCTACTAATTAACCTACAGCTAGTGAGAGAAGGGGTCGATCCATACCTTTCCCAAGAGTATTTGCATGTAAGTAAATATAAGCAAACTGACTGAAATTGGAACTCAGCTCCAGTTCTGAGCCACTATCCATTACAACACCAGTGCATCCAAAATTACAACACCTGGCATTCCCAAATGGTCACCCATCTAGGTAATGACCAGGCTACAAAGAGAGTGAAGGGCTCTATCAGGCTATCTCGCACAAGAAACATCACTGCAGTTATGTCTGAGGTACATGTGGTACCGATACAACCCTAATGGGTTATGGAACTCATTATCATGAATAAAGGAGAATAAAGAATTTAATATATTCTTGATTTTTATAGCTCTGTTTCTAGATGTATTTTTTTGTAAACTTTGTATTTAAGTTCTTTGTTTAGATACTAGGAGCTACATTATAGACAGAACATGTCGGCTGATTTTAATGAGACTTGCTTGAATTAACATATATACATGGTAGAAGTCGACTCATGACTGGATAAGACCACCTCTTCAACAAGAAATGACACATGCACATTTATATATATTCCTTTGGAGAAAAGGATTATCCTTCATTCTTCACATCTTATTTTCAAATGTTTTTTTTTTTTGGTCTTGCCTCATTTTATGTAAGATAGAAATGAACATGCAAGAATCAAATACATGCAGTAAGTTACACGCCTACATCCATATGTCATGCATCAAATGTTGTCAATCATGCAATGAAGATTCAAGGCCATGTTGGCATGGCCATGCACCAAATATTCACTGGTATTAGGTTGCCAAATGAAGGCAATGCTACAGCTGGTAATGGTGCTTGTGGTGCAGGTCACATCTGTCACCTGTATGTTACATATTCTTTTACAATATATAGAAATATATATATATATATATATATATATATATATATATATAAGTAAAGTAATTTTTTATTTATTAATCGGATATCACTTTAAACATTAGTGGATAGAAATGTGATTAAAGTTAAATATGTGCTCTCAGGCAGGATTTGAACATGTGTGCTCCTGTGCAGAGGGAACCATCGTTAGATCCAATGTGCTTTAACTGACTCAGCTATGAAGAACTTTGCTGATTAAGTAAGCCTGAATTGTGCCTTTAAACTAAATCCTTCTTGCTATAGAATCTTGAAATTTTCATATCTGCTCATTTTCATATTCAAATGTAAACAAAGCAGTTTGTAAACTAATGGATTTTTATTTATTAATCTGTCAGATTTTATCGCTTTAAATGTTATTCTTTAATAAGATTTCTTGAATATTCAGACAAAAATAAATAAATATACTGTTTAGTAAATAAATGGAGCATCTACTCAAATATGAGTATCCACTAAATATAACGTTTAAAGTGATTGAAAAGAAAATAAGCAGAATAGGTTCCTAAAATTGCCTGCCTTTGTAGATCCTGTTCCTGAAAATTAGGGATGCCATTATTGTATTAGTATATATATATATATATATATATATATATATATATATATATATATATATATATATATATATATAAAAGACCAATATTATAACAATAGTGAAATTGATTGGCAAGTTGTTGTTTGTGTTAGTCTAAGCAAAATTTAATATATTTTTTACATATATATATATATATATATATATATATATATATATATAATATATATATATATATATAAAAAATATATTAAATATAATAAAAAATAATTATATATATATATATATATATATATATATATATATATATATATATATATACACCAGCTAACCAAAAGATAGCTTATTCCCAAATTCTCGCTTGACAAGGAAGCGGGTCCAGACGCCTTAACTCTTCATAACTTAAAAAATTATGTTAGGGGTCTCGGCTCTCGCTTTTGAAACATGAGAACTCTTATGTAGCGGAGGAATCATATTTTTAAAAACTAAAAATATTATTATATTATATATATATATATATATATATATATATATATATATATATATATATATATATATATATATAATTATTTTTTATTCATTATGTCCTTACACTCAAATTAACTTTCTTGTACAGTTCTTGTTAATTGATGACCCAACTGGACATGAGTATTACTGAAACCAGTAAGTCTCTCAAAAAGAGAACATGTTCTGTTAATATAAATGTTCCTCTGCTCCTCTATTCATTTGCATTCTGGTTGACTGATGGTCACAGTAGTATGAAACTCAAGTAGTAGACTGAATTTTGTCTCTTTTTCAGTAGTGTCGCTGGATAGTGTAATCAATCTCTCTTGCTTATTTAGGCATAAAGCACTGACTTTTACTGTTTAGGTAGGTGTCTGTGTTTGTCTTTTTTCTCTCAGTTTATGTTTCCTTTTTCCATTTTTGTTTTTCAGATTAAAATCTTGTTTTTTGATTTTATTTTGATTTTCTTTGGTTACTTAGTAGGCTTTGTGTTGAGATAAATAATACCAATTTGTAATTGGTAGGGATAATTCCAAGGAGGACATTAATCCAAAGAGAGCTCAATGTAAGTTACAGAGCAATATATATTTTTTATATCTATCTTGATGGATTGATTCCATTTATAAAAACTTTTGGTCTGAAAAGATGAATATAAAAATATTCATGAAATAAATTATAACCGAGATGGATTTTTAAGGTTTTTCTTGATTTATTATCTCTCTCTCTCTCTCTCTCTCTCTCTCTCTCTCTCTATATATATATATATATATATATATATATATATATATATATATATATATCCGTGTGCCAATGGCTTAGTGGTAGAATCCCCGACTGACGCCAATTCAGTCAGGTTTTGATCCTAGTTAGAGGCAACTGGAAGTCTAGCCACACTGATGAGCTCTGATACAGCAAAACAGTCTGTCTGTGGATGACAATATATATATATATATATATATATATATATATATATATATATATATATAATTGTGTATTTGGGCAGCAATCCGTGTTTTTATTTAATAATTTTCTTTTAATTTTTCTTTTTCCTAGACTTAAGTTATGTAAGAATTGTCTGACTGTGCTGTATAAAGAAGGGAAAATGGCTTATCTCCTGGAACAAAATGTGCTTTTATGTGTCTCGCATGCAAAATACATGACAGAAAATACGGCTGATCCAAAAGCTGCCATTTAAGAACAACTTGATTTCGGAGCTTAAACATCTTGCAAGACTTGGTGCAGACTCTGATGAGCTGAGTGGTCATGCTTTGTGCGTGAAGTTTCATGGTAGTCTCATCCATTGTGATTGATAAGGCAGGGTACAAATGGTACTCCAAACAGCCACACTTTTTTTCTACTAAACTGTATGTTTCAGTGCTTTCAGCTATACTTTTAGCCATTATGAAGGATGATTTTATTTTATACATTTAACTGAATGTATGGATTGTTTTATGTATGTATCTAGAGTTATAGAAATGTTTTATTTTCCAAACACATTCAGAACTTATAAATGTGTGTGTGTGTGTGAATTCAAATACAACTAGGAATATATCTGCAATAAGACAATATGAATAAAGGCAAAAGGAAAACTTATATTACCCAACACATTTTGTCCTCTGATGGGCTTTATCAAGGCAATTGCAAGGATTTTATTTTACAAATAAAAGTAAAAATGTTAGTTCTTTAAAATTTTAAAATTTAACTTGGTTTGGTTTGTTTTGTTTTATGTCATATCAACCTCAATGGGTTATTTAATGCTGACAAGTTTTTTTTATTGCTGGTAATATTTTTTTTCTTCAAAAATGTATTGCTGGCAATAATGTGTTGCTGGTAATAATTATTTAAAAAAAAAAATTGCTAGTAATAATTATTTAAAATAATAATATCAAAAATGTATTGCTGGTAATACTTTTTCCTTCAAAAATGTATTGCTGGTAATATTTATTTTTTTTCAAAAATATATTGTTGGTATTGAATCCTATATTTTACACTTTCATAGTGTTTTGACCCCAGTCTTGTGGTTAACAATTTTCTCATAAGTGGGACCCTAACAGGTGCTACCACCCCAGGTCAGGGTGGACCTGGGAACACCATCAATTAAGAGGTTGTTCTATGCTCCTGAAAACCTCCTGATCAGAGACCTTGCTGTTGGACGAAGTTTATCATCTTACCCAGGATGCAGATGTTGTTTATTGTCTTACTCAGGACACTTTTTAAATTTAGGTAATGGTCATAAATATTAATCAGACTAACTGAAAAGTCTAGGCAAATTATAAAGGATGCTAAGTGATGCAATTCAATGTCTAATAAACAAAAGTGATTAAATAATCTTGTTATTTAATGTTATATATATATATATATATATTTAGAGAGAGAGAGAGAGAGAGAGAGAGAGAGAGAGAGAGAGAGAGAGAGAGAGAGAGAGAGTAAGAGAGAAAGAGAGAGAGAAAGAGAGAAAAAGTGTGGAGATGAAACAACATTGGATGATGACTGTCAGTTTTAGACATCAGGCAATCTTCAAACCAAATCTCGCATAACTTATTTTATTTTACAATGATGTTCACTCTGTACAAGGCTCAACAGCCATACAAGGTAGAGGGTAACAGTGTAAGAGGCACAGTTCATGAGTATATGTGTGATAGAGAATGGTTCACACTAGACTTAAACTGGTTAAGAATGCAGTGATTGAGGAAGCATCCTCTGGGCGTCACTTCCACAAAGCAGCGGTTCGTGGGATGGAGCTGCTCCAGGGAAACTTACATCTCACTGTTGCAAATTTAAAACAACATATATATATATATATATATATATATATATATATATGGGCATTGAGGTCAACAACCAGCTGCAGCAATTTGTTTTATGCTTAAATGCAATTGTCAGGCCTGATGATTACATTTAAGCATGAAACTGGGTTTTGACCTTAATTTCCACTTTTATATTTACTTATGCTCTATCCCTGATATTGAGGACTTTAACCCATAAATATAGCATACCTTAAAATAGTGATTCTCAACCACTGTGTTGGGGCACACGAGTCATGCCATACAATATTGTCACCGCACAATATTGTCACGCTATACACATATATATATGTGCATGTGTGTGGAAGTCGTAATGGTACAACATTAGTATTTAAATAAATGAATATATATTAAACTTTTTTAAAATAATTCTTTTCATTGTTCTTTGATTATGTTATTTTAAATACTTTGTTTTAATATTCATTTTTTAAAAGTATTTTTATTTTTTTAATTTAACTTTTTAAAATTTTCCTTTATTTGAATAAATGAATGTTACCTTTTTTTCATATAATTGTATTCAACATTCTTTGTTTAATTCAAAATTTTTTTTATTGAATTATGAATTAATATTGTCAAAGTTTCTGTTATGCAACATTGAGCATTTGATTTAATAATTTCTCAATTTTTTGAAAGTGAAATTTGTATAAAATGAAAATGACATTAATAGTACTGAAATTGTTATTTTTTTCATAGCAATATTTTATTGCATTTTCACACACTCATAATTTGAAATGGAGCACAGATAAGTTCAACGTAGGACCATTAGCATATTGTTTACATAAAATATGCTTGTCCATTTTGCAGGGGCTACTCTTAGTAGACTGCAATAAAAAATAAAAATTTTGCTATGTGTGCTTCTAGGTGTGGCATTGCTTAAAAAGGTTGATAAATACAGGCTTAAAACTATATTTTTATCATATATATATATATATATATATATGACACAAATGACAGATTTAAAATAAATCCATTAATTCCTTTGAAATAGACACTACAGTTCAAATGTTTGAGGCCACCCCTGGTAATATATATATATATATATATATATATATATATATATATATATATATATATATATATATGCATCTTTCATTGAAAATGGTTGACAAGGAAGATTTATTTAATCTTTTTGGGGATTTACCAGCAATCTAACATTTTTCCATTTTTCAGGGGTTAAAGAATATTGGAATTGTCCATAGTTATAATTGTTCTGAGTACTTCCGGCTACTTCTCTAGCCATTGTCAAGGATGTGTTTTGAATGTTGAAATTCTGTGTGTGGCTGCTATATAGTAATTTTTCATTATGGAGTTCAAGCAGTTAGTGTGCTCTGTGGTGGTCATGTGATGTGAGCAGTCAGGTGACTGGGGCAAGACATCTCTATCTATAAAAGGCAGGATATGTGTGTGTGTGTGTGTGTGTGTGTGTGTGTGTGTGTGTGTAACGAATGCATGGCCGCAATTTTTGACGGATTTGCACCAAAATTTACATGCACATGCTCCAAGTTAGCGGAAAGGCCAAGACCGACTTTGTATTTGCCAACTCCCATCGATAGTGGAAACAATCTTTTTTTTCATGCTTCTACGGAAGTTTTCATGTAGTTTGCGGCCATTCTCTACTGGCCAGAGTGAGAGCCTGTAGATGGCTGCCACGAATAGGCAGGAAGATTCTATTGGCCAGCGTGAGAGCCAACAGCTGACTGACATGAATGTTAACTAGCATGCAAAAAAAAATCGATAGCTGCATTCGTCACAAGTGGGAAAAATTTAAATCTGCATGGCACTTTACTCCAATTGGCTCATTCGCTTGCTTAAACTGAACGTTGATTCTGATTCCGCAGAACTGGGTTGGGTGTGAAAAAGTATTTGTTGTTAACATTCATTTTTCATTCGGTTTTTCCAGTTACGAGTCCTTTTTTAAAGCTGATCGTTTTGTGTTCATTTTGTTTAGTTCTTTTTTCGTAACAGATTTAATGTTTAGTATAGAGCTTAGAAAAAATTCGCAGTGTGAGATAGGCAAGAAGTAAGGCATGTAGCAACATCAGCATGGCAAAGGACACTCCTTTAAAGGCAAGGAAGGGCAAAAATATTTTAAGTCAAGTGATAGTGATTGCTGTATGAACGTACGATTTTTGAATCAAGTACGGGCAACGCCGGACCATGCAGCTAGTATATATATATATATATATATATATATATATATATATATATATATATATATATATATATGGATGTGATAGTGGTTTTTCCTACAAAGGGGTAGCAGAAGAGCACATTTTTATTATTAAGTGTTTCAAATGCACAAGCAGGTAGATGTAATGCACCATACTAAAATAAGTCAACTACTCAAATATTTGTATCCACTAAAATATAATGTTTAATAGAATGAGAAATAATGTTGGATTGAAAATAAAGTCCACTGATTCTTTAAAAATTAAAAATTACTTTCTTTATGTTTTGGATAAGAAAATAAAAAAATCCGAAGATATGAGCTTCTGAGAAGATTTAGTTGAATTTCATAAAATGGAATTCTTGGTGTGGTGTAATGGATATCGGCTCGGAATGAGAAATTGTTGAACCAAGTTTGAATTACAGTTGGGTTTGTTATATTCACTTATGCCTAAATACCATTTTGAAAGGCATGAATCCATCTCTTCTCCTCCCAGATATGGGCTAAATAGCACGATAGACTATGTCCTATCGTCTTGTTTGGCAACCAGTCTACAGCAGAAAGAAATGGTAACCTACTATGGGAAACTCTAAAGAGACATGATCACTCAAGTGTGTATCACAAATGTCACTTAACTGACTGACTGGCTCGCCAATAATAATATATGAAAAAATAAATCTAGATTATGAATTACAAAATTTAATTTTAATTTTTTTTTTTACATTTTAAAAAATCATGTCATATGAACGTATTTATTTTGGGGAACTACTTAGAGTGATCCACTCCTAAAAAATAGGAAAAACTTTGCAGGAATAATATTCGTATATTAACTTTGACACTTGTCTGAATTTAAAAAAAAAAAAAAATTATCAACATAGCAAAAAAAAAAAAAAAAAAAATGTTTATAGAAGTTTTGACATAGTGTCCAACTGTTTCCTGACTCTTACAGAGTTACTGGACCTAGTTGTTTTGTGTACAAAAACAAACATTTTGATGGGGTATGTTACTAAAAAGATATATTTTTAATTAAAGGATGAAAATTTACATAAATTAATAAAAGTATGTATTCGTTTATTCCTCATTTAAGAACATAAATAATAATTAACCTTGAATATTTACATATGTGCTTCTGAAAAAAAAATACCATACAGAAAAATTTTTAAAGATTTCTTTTAAAAAGTTTAAAAAATGTGAAAAGTAAAAAGGTTAAAAAGGTCAAGAAATTAAAAACAAATGTAGATATCAATGATATTACAACACTTTCCACCTTGACATTTGTAAGTAGCTGTTAAGTTGGTATGTTGGTTTGTTTAACAGCATATCAACTCCTTATGCTGAAATTTAATTTTCTTGGGATCTTTGGCAATTTTTTTTTTTTTACTATTAAAATCTATTGCTGGTATTTTTACTATAAAAATGTATTTTTATACTTTCATAGTATTTTGATTCCAGTTTGGTGGGGTTCGCTATTTGCCCCTAGCTGGGACCCTAACAGGTACTACCACCCCAGGTCAGGTTGGACCTGGGAAAACAATTAAGAAGTGATTCATGAAATCAGAGGCCTTACTGCATCATACTCAGGACGGAGCTGTTTAAGTTCAATAACTCTTTTGAAGTCTGGGTTTGATTTTACACTATTGATGTTATGAGCATATAAAATATCAATATTTATTGCATCTGGCAATTATTGCAGTTAAAAGGAAGGTTTACAGAATACTAAAGTACAATAAATAAATATTTCCCCAAAATATTTTAATCCAGTTTTTACGAGTGGACCAGTCTATTTAAGTAGTTCCTGTTTTGTCTTCCATAGAAAGATCAATTTACAATAAGCGAATTAGATCCATAAGTATTAACTTTTATAAAAAAAAAGAAATTTTGATATTTGGGGTCTGAAGTGCTTTTAGTGATATGAAAAAAAAAAAAATTAAAATTACTATTTCAGGTCATGGTGCTTATTGTATAACTCCACCATCATCATCAAAACAATTGTGCTCACAGCAAAATGGTGACCATTCGAAAATAAATTTTCGAAATATGTCAGTGTCAGGCATACTTAGACAGACAGAATCATGACTTCCTTGGTGAAGTTAAAAAACAAAAAACTAAAACAAAAACCAACAACAACAACAAAAAACAGTGTCGTGCTTCAGGAGAATTCAAGCTGACTAAGGAAGATAAGATATCTGGATAAGGTATTAGTGGGGAGGTGCGCGGGTATTAAGGGATGGTCGTAAAGAAGTGGAAGAGGCAAACAGTTTCGACAAAGATTTGCTATGAGCGAGTGGAGAGTCGTAGACGTGACGAGAGTCGGAACATTTGCAATTCGATGTTGTCCTCTCCTGCACTTATTTCGCCCGACTCTAACGTCCACCTCCACCTCCACCCTTCCCTTTTTCCTTGTCCCACTCTCCATTTTCACATTAACCACCAAACGCCACCTCCTGCTTTCCCATTTTCCCCCCTAACCTACTCCTTAGTCTTCTCTCTTCTCTCTCTCTCTCACTCTCTCTCTCTCCCCTCCACCTTTTTTAAAACCAATCCTCTGCCTTCTGAAACATTTTTCCCCTTCGACCTCACTTTCCGCTGAGAGGCCAGTTGTTTCTCTCTCTCTCTCGGTTCTGATCGGCGTCAACTTCCCTGGACGGAAGACGAGGTCGCGTAAGGTGATAAAGATAAAAATTAAAAAAATAAAAAAAAAAGGAAAAAAAGAAGGTACCCGGGATTTGTTTTACTTGGGTGGACTTTATAAGCATTCAAATGTACTGACTTCAATGAGAAAGACAATCAGTCTTTAAATCTTTTAAATAAACTTTAAATCATTCACCGGGATAAAAAAATGAAAAAATAAAAAAAATTATTAAAAAAATGTATGCAAAGCTGGTGGGTGCCCTGCACACTCAGAAACATACGCAGACCTCACCCATCAGTTATTTAACCTAATTTTATCAAATGGAAATTTGTATAAATTTATCTTATAATCGGATAATTCAGCTTAACTTAATATGCGGTACCTAGTAAAGATCGAACCTTTATAGTGGTTACTCAGACTAACTTGTTAACCGTTACTCTCTACTGTGAGAACTCGCTAATAACTGACTACTACTTCTGTTTTCTATGGGCTGTATCTCTTTAGGACGTTGGCGATCATGGCTGTCCACAATTTCATGTCCTTTGTAATTCTTACATTGTTTCTATTTGCTATCTCTCATAAACATTGTTCTGTCATCCCTTTACTTTAAGCTCGCTAGGTAGCAGTGTTTTCCTCTGTCCCTCTTACCTTCAATCTGTCCTGTGATTATTACATTTTCCAAGTCTTCTTTCCTAATTATGTGCCATTATTTCAAATGTCTCTTCCTGATATTAACTATAAGCTTCCTTTTTGTTTCCAGTTTCCCTAAAACCTCGTCATTGCTCACATGTTCAGTCTGGTATTTTCAGCATTCTTCCGTAGAACTGCGTTTGTGTTGTTTCAAGTCTCTTCTTCGACTGTGAGGAGATCGTCCAGCATTCAGAGTCTTATAGGATGAGTGATATTACATAGCAGTTCAGTACTCTTTACTTTGTTTCAAATTAAATTTTACTTTTTCTTTATTCTTTGCTTAGCTTTTGGAAAGCATCTTTCACTACTGTCGCACTTTCCATCTTCTGTTAAAGCACTTCCCAGATATTTAAATTGCTGTACTTGTTTGATTTTGTTATCTCCAATTTGTAATTTACATGTTGGGATGTTCCTTTTGCTAGCAAGCATGCATTCTGTCTTCTTACAATTCAGTACTTTCTTGCTTTTCTTCACTCAGTCAGTTATGTGCCATGCGTGATACACGCTTACGCGATCATGTATCTTTTGATACATGACTGACAAGTCAGATTTTTTCCCGCGGTAGGTTGCCATTTCTTTCTGCGGTAGACCAGTTGCCAACCAACCCGGTCTGTCCTGCTATTTACCCATAGGGGAGGGAGAAGAAGAGGATTCATACCTTTTTCCCAGGGGTATTAGCACATTAGTGAATGTAATGTATTCGACTGGAATTCGAACTCGGCTCTCCGATTCCTCAGTCCGAGCTGCTATCCATTACTCCACCATTTCACTACTTTTTGTAGTATTGTAGTTTCTTTTCCGTGTCTGCTATCAACACAGTGTTACCTGCATATTTTACGCAGTTAAGATTACACCCGCCAATAAGGAATTCTGGTAGGACCTCGATTTTTTCAGAATTGCTTCACTGTATAGTTTAAATAAGTTCCGTGAGAAGACATCTATTTCTATTTTGTATATTTAGTGAATTCATTTTCTATCCATATGCAGGCAGTTTGCTGCCAATATAGGTTCTGGATTATTCTAATGCCCTTCTTAAATATGTGAAGGTTACCTAGCAATTCCAACAGTTCTTTGTGACGTATTTATCAAACGCTTTTACATAATCTATAAAACACAGGTACACATTCTGGGATTCGATCTCGGCTCTTCGTAGCCACTATTTATTACACAGCCAACACATCCTTTTTAGTATAACACAAAGCAAAATTTGCGGTGAGGGGAATTTAGGTAGGAATATTGTTTTGCATCAGCCTTCTAAGTGGAAAGAGCCTGTTTTCAAAATCAGCATTCGAAATCCTAGCTTATTATTTGGGCTTGAACATTACCCAGTGAGGTCGGCGAGAACAACCTCACACGCAATAGCAGGCCGAATGTTTACTAAACTCAACTCAGACGAACAAAAGGCCACACTAGTAAGGCACCCAGATGAAATTTAGACTAAGAGATGTGTAACGACCGCTGAAAATTTGAACTGGGTTCAAATTCTTGTTTTGTCTGCTGTGTTCACTTTCGCACCATTGCTCTTGGGAAAGGCATGAATACACTCATTTCCGCTCCCAGCTATGAGTTAAATATCAGAGTAAACTGGACTCTCTAGACCATGGTGGCAAATAGTCTAGGAGAAGGACATCTCTGAATTCAAGACCACGAAGAAGGCAACGGAAAAACACTATATTTCCCAAGAATTCATGGCAATTTGTGAGACATTACATAAAAAAGAAATAGCAACCTCACTTACCACTAGCTTTCTCAACGTCTTGTGACAAGAGATGTTCTAGAGCCTTCAGACTTCCATTAGAATTTTTTTAAATATCTAAATTTATGTCTCGTACAGGCTTAACTTTTTTTAAAAATGTCGCATCACCTCAGTCTGTCCTTCAACCAACTTAAAGCTAAAATCACGGTTCGAAAGGAGGTGCTTTGAGCGTGGACGAAATTAAGAAAAACGTGAGGCAACAGCTGATGGAGATCCCTAAAGAGAACTTTATACACTGTTTTAAAAAGTAAAACGGACATGTGTGTAAGTGTAAAAAGTTCGAGGAGAGTAATTTGAAGTGACCAGCATAGGTCATGCTTTAGGTATTTTTTTCCTTTTTATATATATATATATATATATATATATATATATATATTAACAATAAAAGTAAGAGTTTTTTCACGAACAGTTTTGTCGTGAATTTTAAAGGCAAGACTGATCGTTTCAAGAAATATTCGCTTAAATAAACCATTGTGACTGACCCATGATGCGAATTAGATGGTGTTTTTTTATTCGTGATTATATATATATATATATATATGTGTGTGTGTGTGTGTGTGTGTTTAATTATTTTGTTCATCCTATTCTCAAATTAACTTTTTCTACGTTTCTTGTCAATTGACGACTCTGTTTAACGTTACTCTCACTGAAACAAACGAGTCTTAATGAATTACTAAAAGTCCCCACAACACCAACAGTGGCATAACATAAAAAAAACCCTCCTCACCTTAAGAAGACCGGGGATTGAACTGGACGAAATGTAAAAGTAAATAAAAAGAAATATGAAAATATTTTTAAAGAGTTGAGGACATTTGTAAAGCTATGAGGCAATATACAGAAATCGTTCAATCGTTGGGAGTCTGAAAGATCAGTTAAATGTCTGAATCCAAGCGTGAAGGAAGAGCTGTAAGCCTATTTTGGGGTCAACTATTTGATAGAACTTTGTGTGTTTTTTTTGTTACTTTTTTAAAATTAATAGCTACAGCGTTTAGTGAAATTAACCTTGAAATTTCATATGAGGTCGATTAACCTTTCAGTAACAAAAGAATACGTATCATTGAGCAATGGATAATAGGTTAGTTTTGCATACCATTGATAGTGAGTTCATTCCTCCTTCTATGCTAAAGTTGTTGAGGCAATGTGACACTAGAATATACAGTAAACGCAAGTAAACCCTTTTTTAAGAGGCTAAGATAGAGAAATATGTGAAGAGAATAATAAAATGAAATATGCTTGATGGTCACCGATGAATGGTGAAATTTAAGTCACTGATTGAAAATGCCGCCATTAGATTTCTTCCTTGTCTTTGTTTACGGTATAAAATCTAATAAGATAAAACAGTGCATCACTTCACGCGATTCTTTATAGAAAATAGCACATATTCTGGATTCGTTAAATAAGCACATATCACCACACTTTCCCGTGTATCTCTGTGTTTTTCCGCATGCTTACCAAGGGTTTCCTTGATTACATCGATAAGCTGGAAATCAGAATCCAATTCCAGGTTTTGGTACCAAGTAGATAATGATACGAGACTTGGATCTTCATTACATAGCATTTTATTCATTCCAATATTTCATCAGTTATTCTCGGTCAGTCTGTATTATGTGGCCCCTGCCCTCGCTCGACACTGCATTCTTCTGTAATGCCGCCAGAGACATTGCCCAAATCTTCTCTCGGAGCGGTTGTTTATAGAACTGCGTGTAGTGCACAATTTTTCCCATGATTGCAAAACCGGATACTGCTTTCATATTTGTTGTCGCTCATAGGAATAAAACCAAATTTTGAACTGTTATAAAGAGCGAAATAAAGGGTTCAGTTCGACATTTCAAGCACCTGAAGAAGACCGGAGCGTACAACGGCAGAAACGTTGTGATAAATATGGCGACAAAGATGAGGACAATAATCCGAATAATGTAAATAGTGTACATAATAGCTCATCTCAGAAATATAGACAGATAAAATATCACCTCGTTGAAATTTATTCCATTTCTTTACAACTCCTCCAGCAATGGCAACTCGTCATTTACATGTGTAAACTTTGTTTGCCACTGCTTTTAATCTAACTAGGAGTGCAGCGACAGTTGTTTGCATCTCTGTCACTTTTTGGTCAGTTTATTTGTTGTTTTCCTGTTACGTTAAGAAAACAGAACTCGAGTAGGGATACTGCGAACACAGAGATACAAAATGGGCTCTACTGTGTTTGTGTATTCGCCGAAGGTAGGCAACTGATGGTAACATCAGCAATACTACCGCTATTGATGTTTCATTTTCATCGTCTTATTGTTTTAAAATAATTAAAAACCAGAAAATATGAAGAGTTGTAAAAAATAGAAAATATATTTTATTCGACGGATGCATTTTTTGTTTACAATATATATTATGTACAGTCAAACTAATATCTTCATTATTGTAAATAATGATAACTCATCATCCCAGAAATTCAGATAGAAATTATCGTATCGGTACGGACCAAATGCAATATAAATATTTGTATAATTTATTCATATATAAATAATCCCATCATTTCTGACGGTTAGTATACTAATTACATTATATTTGGTTATATGATCTTCATGTTGAGTTTATATGTGGTGTTTATTGACTGGGGTGTACTTTTGGATCGTAGAATTGTACTGCGTTTTACAAATATCGACAAGGAGATATTTTGTATCCGAAAGGTAATAAAGATAGCTTTCATACACTCAACGTTAACCAAAAGGACGCCAAGCAAAGTGTAAAAATAGATTCGGCAAGTATAAAATAAAAATTAATAAATAGGTGGTAACCATCCAAGTAATACACAAGTGATAAATAACCACTGCACTGGAGATTGGCTGAAACGTCGACTTTTGGTTGCTGCTTTACCATTATAACTACGACGAAGACCAGACGAAGATTGACGAAGCCACAGAATAAATTCGATCAATAAAAAGTGATGTAATATTTTTAATTAGATATGAATAAAAGAAGAGTTTCAAGCCAATTACGCCAATACATGTGTTAATACGTTTAGGGTATTTGTGCAATTTTGTGTGGGCGCGCATGCGCATTTCTGTGCACGGAGGCATTTTTGGTGCCATTGAGTCTATCGTTGTTGAAAACCGAGTCACTTGGTGCAACAGAACTCGATTTGAGGCCCATTTCTCACGAAAGCTTTCATATCTGTGATGATAGGCATTAAAAAGACAGAAAGAAAGAAAAGGATCAATATTCCAATCAGTTCTCCCCGTTTCGTTAAAAATACAGTTTAATTCTGCGGTGTGAGAGCAAACGACTGTTAAACATGAGAATTAAGGTTCTTGTCAAAGTACTGCTTTCATGATTGTTGTCGCTCATAGGAATAAAACCAAATTTCAAAATGTCATAAAGAGTATATTCCATAATTGAATCCCTTCAAAAACATTTCCATAAAAGTAGGTTCCTAAAAAACCACAAAACAACATCTAAGTTTTAAGATGCCTTTTTAAAAAAATTGAAAAATCATTCTTGAAGATTTTATTTTAGTTTTAATTGCAAGCAAATAGATTCAGTTTAATATTTCCAATATGCAAAATACTTTGCTCTATGTTAAACCGAATTTAAATGGATGGGAACGATTTTTTAATCGCTAAAATCGGCTATATTGACAAATCTTTCAACATCGCTAAATTTTCTTCATTAAAAAATCTTGCAAAAATAAAACATACTTTTCTGAAACTTTATTTGAGGAAGATTAACTATTTTAAAGTTTGATTAATTTGATTTTTTTAATCACTTCATCTCAAGCAAGATGAAAATTCCACTAAGACGCAAAGGGCTACTGGGCGTGAACGAGAATGAAAACACTTTAAAGTAAGCGGAAAACCAATACTAAATAGTAAGCAAGGGTTAAATCCACACTCATGTCCAAAATACCGGGGAAGAGTGCGAACCAGAGGATAGGCAGACCTATCTACTCCTATTGAGAAAAATAATTAGTAAATAAAATTTCAGAGTTTAGGCGGAGACGTTAGAAGTATAGAGTTGAAGTAGACTTTAGAAGGAACCGAAAACCCAATTCTAAACTGGAAACAAGAGATAACAAATTTTTAACAAAAAGGTGAGTGTTTTCATGAGATGTTGAAAGATTTATCGATAGCTTAATATCTGGCAAATTTAAGAAGTCTTTGAGTTATGTGCCATGTGTGGTACACGCTTAGGCGATCATGTATCTTTCAATAAATGACTGACGAGGCAGATTTTTTCCCGCAGTAGGTTGTCGTTTCTTAGACCAGTTGCCATCCAAAGCTATAGAACCAGGACTGTCCTGTTATTTACCCATAACCGGGGGGAGAAGAAGAGGATTCATACCTTTCCCAAGGGTATTGGCACGTAAGTGAATGTAATGGATTCGCCTGGAATTCGAACTCGGCTCTCCGATTCCTCAGTCCGAGCCGCTATAACTGTAAAAATTACTTGACGAATACAACGTGAAGCCTTTTTAAAATATATTTTAACAATACAGTAATGTTAAAAATTAGAAATATTTGAAGATTTCTAATATTTTATTGAATTTTAGGTACTTTGGCTTTATAGCAGGTAACACCAAAGATTCTAAAAAAATGAGCAAACATGATGAAAAATAACCCAAACTTAATAAAGTTTTATCGTCAAAATCTTTGTTATTAAGAGGAAAGACCAAAGGATTTTTGATTATTAAATTATATTTTTTAATCCTTTTTAGAACTATCAAAATTTTGGTTAAAAATTTTGATTTTCTTGCGTCAACGGGTGGCCATAAATTAGTATGGAAAATTTGAGCGTTGTTTTTGTGGTGGAAAACACATTCATTTAGAAATTCTTTCAAAAGTTAGACTTAATCAGTTTTGAGCGTTTCTTCATCCAGTATGCTCATTTTTAGCGAATATTTGAAGGTAGCTATATAAAAGTATTTTCATTTCTTACTTATAATAGCAATAATATTAGTAACAGTAACATCACTGAAGACTGTAGTGACCGTGGAAGCATCCTCACAGGATTCGTTCTCAAGAGGAAACTGAGTTAAAGTCCCTGCTTATTAATGGAATGAGAATGATTCGATCTTGCGTAAGTGGCATGGGGAATCTTAGTAAAGGTCTGGACTGATATAACCAACGAATGAAATTCGTCCGAACATTTGCCATGGAAATAGCGATATGCTTTTAACGTTTCGTATGTGGAGAAAGGATTGTAGAGTTGAAAATATTTAATCGCCCACAAGGCCGCGTAATAGATTTTGAAGTCTGTCGAGGTTGGAAAATGATACGTAGTCATGTGATACTGAAGTAGTCGCATGATACGTTAGTATAAAAGCGGCAGCGAATTCAAAACCTCCTGTTCGGTTTTTCACATGGTTAGGAGACAGAACTGTTAGTAAGTTAGGGACTGTATTTCAGTAATTCGGAAGCACCTTATATACTTTGAAACACTTAATGTCAGTGGTAGTAAACATGGTCAGTTTTTGCTACGGTTAGTTATCATTGTCCTTCCTTTGTATTTCAGCCTTTTTTTTTGTAATTTTCAGGAACGGTGCCACAAAGCAAAATGTCATGGATGAGGCTGGGAACTAAAACATATATTTAAAGTTTGTTTTTTTGTGGGAGGAGATAGGTCAGATGTCAAATTTAAAGATGCTTGCTTGAGTATATATATTTTATCTTATGAAATTAACATTTTCTTTAGATCTGTTATCCTACTGCTAGAATATTTTTGCTTTGATTTTACTGTTCGTTTGGATTTATTTTCACGAGTTGGACCTATAAACTTTTTCAGCATATAAAACTTATATAGAAGTGTTAAAAGCTAATGTTTCGAAAAGTAAAGATGAAGTTTAATGCTTTATTTGGAAAATTAATGGCGGTAAACATTCCCGACAAATGATACAGCTCAGTTTATTTTTAGTCTTCTGTTAAGTTCTCAGTTCTGGCAAAATGAAGATCTTTGATATATTTTGAAAATTAATGGTAGTAATGACTTGAGGCAGCTGATACAGCTTAGGTCAAAAGCATGGTCATAGATTGAAACCAAAAAGACAAAGTTAATCTTCTGTTTACAGTCCCAGAAAAAAGCGAGGTGGCTGAAGTCTCCAGCCCTCCATATAGCGCCGTGGATACTTTCTCAGATATGCTTACGACCAGGGCCGGGTGGCAAGGGTCTTGTGTGCATCCCCCATATCTATGATACAGCCCCCCTCCACTTGACTACATCTCAATTTTACATAAGGTAGTATTCATGTAAAATATAAATTTTAATGTAACCAAATTATGTACAATCAGGGATCATATGCAATACAGATGAACAATTCAAAAAGAAAAATTGGAAATAAATAAAATGTATCTAAATATAAATCAGAGACATGTAATATATAATTCCATCTTAAAGAAATCAACATTGTTTTGTGGCAATTTTTAACATCAACTTAAAATTTTTCTTGTTAAAAGTTGAATAATTTAACACGTTCAATATTATGGATAAAAATAGTGAATTAATACCGTTACAATTTTATTTTCATATATAACTGATTTCGAAAGGGATCTCAATCTTGTTAGGCATAAGAGATTTTCTTCCATTTATTGGTTTCTTGAGAATTGGATATAGGCACTAAGATCATTGGGCCCAACTTAATTCATGATTTTCCCACCAGGATCATTGCTCGATTTTCGAGACCAGTTGACATCCAGGATTTCGAATGTTGATTCCCAAAGTCCTCTATAACTTGGGAAGACTTGCGCAACATGATCTTACCTTATTTTTCGCTGCTTGGCCTGACTAAGCATTCAAAAACTCTTGTAATTATTTCACCTCAACCACAATCGATTTAAACAACAACGACGACGACAAATGTAGACACTCGTTTATCTCTCGAGTTAATGGTAAAAAATTCAGTCCTTTTGTGCTCTCATCGGGTGGTGAGACTGGAGTGAACTCACCAGGGCGCAGGCCTGGCGATGATAAAGGGAGGTCGTGCTTTGCCGAGACAACATAGCCACCCTTTCGACGGGTATCAAGAAGTTTCCAATGAAATACAAGGCATTGCATTTGGGGCCGGCTTGGTTGCAGGATTGCCAGAAGCCAACAGCCTTCCGGGGCTTCAATCCGGATTTTCTGTCTGGATTTACTTCCATAGCCTTTTACGTGTTTTGATATGGTCGCAAAGCAGCGGAAGTTTAAAATCAGTGTTTTCCTTTGCCTAGATGGACTGTGCTTCTGGGCTGACGAGCTCCATCTAATCGAAATACGAGAAATAAAACCACGATAGTAAATGTAATAGCATTTTCATGTTTCCACTAGGTGTTTGTTGTTTATTGTTGAAGGTTAAGTAGCAATAAGTATCCACAACATTTCTGTATTTTCTTCTGTATCAACGGAGACACAAGCAATACCTTGGTTTGGGATATCCCAATCCTTTTTCTGGTGCTTTTGATAAAATTTTCTGTGTGCCCATATCATCATCATCATCATCATCACCACCACCACCACCACCACCATCATCATCATCATCATCGTTGTTGTTCTTATTGTTGTTGGTGGTGGTGGTACTGTTGCTGTTGTTGTTGCCTTCACAAGAAACCTACCTGCTAGTGATCTAGTGACAGCATTTTTCCACAAGTGTTCAGCATTCTCCCCACTATTGTCATTGTTTTCAATAATGTCCCGGTCTAAATCGTTCTAGTCGCTCAAAACTCTAATTATTCATTTTTAGCTACCTCTAAAATACGTAATTAAATAACATTTATAGCAATACTAAAATGCTTACATATAAAGATGTATTCAGTTGAGAAATACGTTGCAAGTATTTTTTTAATCAATTCACCTAAAACAAGGCCATAATGCCACTAAGATGCAATGTGCTACTGGAAGTGAAAGAGAATGGAAATACTATAGAAGGAACCGGAAAACCAGTCTTAAACAGGAAACAATATATAAACCTCTACCCCTGTTCAAAAGGCTGGGTAGTAGCGGTATCTTTTTTTAATCATTTTTCCCCAAGCAGGGCAATTAAGACACTAAGACGCAAGAGATTACCGGGTTTAAAAAATACGAGAAAAAGAAAAACATTATTAAGGAGAGAGAACTATAAAAGATCAGATATTAGAAGATGTCGATTAACATGGCATTTACATTTTTACTGCTCAAATTTGACTGGAAAGCAAGAAGCCGGAAGAAAGTTCCACAAGGTAGAAGTGCGAGATAAGAAACTGTTAGCATAGAACTTACGATTACATCTAGCAATTTGAGCTTTAAAATGATGAGACCTAGCTGCCAATCTAGCACTGCTCTTAAATTTGTGAAGTCGAGGTACCAAGGAGGAAAGTGTACCATTTTTTATAATTACTTTCTTGGTAATTGTTCGGATGATCTCTTCGCTATGGTACCTAGACTGTATGAATTTAAGCGCAATTCTAGACTGGCTGCGAGATCTCATCAATTTACAGTTGAGCTAGCTAGATGTAGACATGGACATAACTTCTATGCTAACAGTTTCTTATCCCCCACTTCTTGCTTGTGGAACTCCCTTCTGGCTCCTTGCTTTCCATCCGACTTTAATCTGCAAAAATTTAAATGCAATGTCAATCGCTATCTACTTCCTGGCTGCTCTTTTCTTTCTCCTCATTACTAATGTTTCTGTTCCTAATTCCTCCACACTGGTTGTACTACCTTGCTTGGGGTGATACCGATTGAAAAAAAAGAGTCTTTATAAATGTTATCAATATTTTAATGATTTATGATCATCTTATTCACGTTCATGTCGCATAGTTTTCGTAGTTCTACGGCAAATTCTTAATATTTCGTCTTATGATCCCCATGAATCGTTACTTTGTTATGTTTAACTAACATAGTGCCTGGAGCACTTTCATTTGCCTGTTAAATATTTTAAAATATTTGAATTGCATTCTTGCTGTATTTGATTTTCTTATTCTTAAACCCCTTACCTTTATTTTTTAAGACTTGTTGGCAGGACCTACAATACGCTGTTTTCATCTCCTGCAAACGAGTAAGAACCCACCTCTCAAAATGAGGGGCCACCTACCAGGTGAGTTCTTGCAGACTCAGATATAAATACATATGAACTCAAGGACTAAATTTATTATGTTGGTGCGATTACACATGCGCCCGAACGAGGGATGCTGGGAATATTAAATTTAAATTTTATATATATATATAAGTGATTCATTGAGTCTGAAAGAAACCTCAACAGAATGCAGAAAGCACTAGACGGTCGTTTCGTCGTATATTTGGGACTCATCAGCAGTGCGCATCCACTACCGAGAATTGAAACCCGGACAGTTAGGTTATCAAGCAAACGTCATACCAACTGCTCAACGGGCCTCGGTGACGAAGAGGTAGCAGATCAGACTCAATTTCTATCGTTCGTTCGTTCGTGCGCGCGCGCGCGTGTGTGTGTGTGTGTGTGTGTGTGTGTGTATATATATATATATATATATATATATATATATATATATATATATATATATATATATATATATATATATATATATATATATATATATATATATATATATATATATATATATATATATAATTTCATTTTAACAAGTTCTATGAAGTCCTAAAGGACGAAACGCGTCATACAAAAACTTTTTCCACTTTGTCATACATTTTCTCCCAATATTGTTCTTGGTATATAAATTTTTTTATATCATTATCTGATATCATCTCAAGTAAAAGACCAAACAGAAAACAGTAAAAAACAAAACAAAAAAAAAACAGGATCCAAGGAGACACAAGATGACGATTGACGTTGTATTTAGATTTTTGAAGATCGTAGTTGACAGGAAATCAAGAAGCCGGAAGAGCGTTCCCCAGACGAGAAGTGCGAGAAAAGAAACTCTTAGAATAGAACTTACAGTTACATTTAACAATTTCAGTAGTAAAATAACTGCCAATCCAGTACTGCGTTTAAATTCGTGAAGTTGCTGTATTAAAGAAGGCAGCTGACAATATGAAAATATTCATAGAAAAGGCACGCAGGATCGATAACATTGCATATTCTTTGGATTTTGTCAAGAATCTCTAGATACGTAGCAGACCAGATGTGGCAGCAATATTCAACATAGACTTCTAAAGATACAAAATTTTGGTGAGAGAATTGTCTAGCGTGGCACAATAAACCAATTAGTTTTATTTTTAGTTTTTCCTTGTTATCTTTTAGATCTAAAAATAATAATCATATCACTTGTCTTCAGATTTTAATCAAGATTTTCTTGACACATTCAACTTTTTATGTTGTTTTTATCGGGTTGATACTAGACATATTAGCAAAATAAGTCTTGACCTCTTATAGACTGGTATTTCAGTTAAATGCTGAGGGCTGGATAATATTTTCTACTGGCCTCTCGTCATCATAGCAACAAAAATATGGTTCTACAGAAGGATGCTGAGAATACCATGGACGGAACATGTGAGCAGCAAGGAAGTTTTAGAGAAAATGGAAACAAAAAGGACACTTATACTTAACATCAGGAAGAGAGAGTTGACATTTCTAGGGCACATATTGAGGAAAAGGGTTTTTGAAAATTTGATGCTCACAGGACAGATTGAAGGTGAGAGGGATAGAGGAAAACAACGCATAACAGACCTAGCGAGCTTGAGTACATAGATGGTGGAACAAGATTTAGGAGAGATAACAAAAAGGCAAAATTTATTAAGAGCTATAAAGGATAAGAAATTGTGGAGAGCCATTATCGCTATCGTCCTGAAGGGACACAGCACATAGAAGTAGAGAAAACTTTCTGTTTCTTCATCTCTTTTATACATTCTTTTATCACATCCATTAGTTTATTTTATTTCATTTTCAGTCGTGCATTGATTTTCATTGGCTTTTTTTGTTCATATTTTCAATTCTTTTCAGTTTTACATTTTTTTCTCTTGCAATAAATGTGTTGACAACAGGGCAGATTTCAGAATCATTAAATGGTGTGAGGTAAGAGAGGATGACTTTATTCTGATGAGGGAGGTTTCCAAGTGAACTAACGATAATATAACGGCCTCTAATTCTCGAAATAACTAGATAGAAAATGTGTCGGAGTTAGCTCCTCCTCATTTCCTTAACCCTTCAACAGGGGTCTCTCTCCTACGAGTATAAATACTGGCTGACCTTTCTCTCTCTCTCTCTCTTTTCCGACTTAGGCTCGGGCGGCCATCTCGCGTGGAGATGTGGTAAAATCTCTTTTTCGACTCAGGGCTTGAGCCGCAACCTCGCGCGGAGGCGAGGTAAAACTTTCTCTTTTTCACTTAGGCCAATATGTGACATCTCACAGATACAGCGTTTCCCATAATCTGGGAACACGCTAAGGACAACACACGTACGTACGGACACTCAACACAACGCACACACATAACTTCTCCATACAAACACTATGTAACTTTTAATGTCTTCGTGTATTAATATATTTGTTATTAATATATATTTGTTTACCCATGTATATCGGTCTTGTTTGTTTTCTTTGTCTTCTTTGGACTTAATTAAACTCCAACATTCCTATGTAGCTGGACTGGCTAGCAGGAAATCTTAACCCAGTGATATACATCACATTTCACCCCACAACGGTCCGCTACAAATGTACCAATGTTTAACATTCGGGCCCCTCAAAAATAAGGCGTGTCAAAATGACGGTTATTCGCTTGACTCCGCTATTACTGTATTTACATTTTACTCCCTCGGTAATGTTTATTTTTTCAAAAATAATGATTAGTATTTTAATAAAACCCACACGTATGAAAATGGTTTTATACATTTTCTTTATTCATGAGAATTGGCAACAGGATTTCATTGATATTTTTATAAAGTTATAAAAAATCGTGTTTTCATAGTTATTTATAAAATGATAAATTATAAATATTGCATTATAGTTGGTTTACATATTTTGATAATTTTGTATTTTTTTAAAAATAAATTTTTGAATAAAAAGATTTCTTTTCAAAATTGTAAATAATAAATCTTCATAAAAGCTAAATAATAAAAAATAGGCTGTCGTCTTCAGTGGGTGCACCTAATGTGTATTGGACAAGGGCAAGTTTTGGATTTGTAGAGACGTCTATATTTCTTTTAATAATTGATGATGAATGAATGATTTTAACTTGTGTTTTAACCATTGATGTTGGAAAAGATTTTAAATTGTTTTAACAATTGATGGTGAAAATAAATAAACGTCTGTGTTAAATCTGTGTGTTTTTTTTTTTACCATTACCTGACTTCATAATATTTACCGGCAAAATAGGCTGGGGATCTATTTTACTGAAACAAGTAAAATAAGCTTAGAAGCATCTTTGTCTATTTTACCGGGACTGGAGAAATAGCCCCTTCCAAAAATATCGCATTGTACTTGGTTTACATATTTTTTATAATCTTGTAAATAAACATTGCCCCGGGAGTTTAAAAGTTTGTACAGTAATAGCAGTGTTAATGGAAAAACCGTCTTTTTGATACACGATTTTTTTCTTTTTTTACTTTTTTTTCGGTCATGAAGGTCAAGCATTGCCAAATATGGAAATTATTTGCATCTTGAAATGAAACATTTTCCCTACCAATTTTTCTTATTCTTTTCTTCGTTGTATCGTTACTTTTTATCCTACCTCTCAAGACTGAATACTCTCCGAGAATTGGTTTGGTTTCTTTCACGGCATATCAACCTCAATGGGTTATTTAATGCCGACAAGAATTTTTTTTATTGCTGGTACGTAATATATTTTATTTAAAAAATGTATTGCTGGTATTAAAACCTATTTTTACACTTTCATGGAATTTTGACCCCAGTTTGGGAGATAACTGGGACCCTAATAGGTGTTACCACCCTCGGTCAGGGTGTACCTCCCTACATGCAACGCCAGCTATCGTCTGATGGCAGCCATCGGTGGTCCGCCAGTGGTAAGAGGAACATGCGGTCCGACAGCGGGCCACCAGCGGGCCACCAGCGGTAAACTCTAGTGGCATGCCACCCAGTGGCAGATTGGTGGCTTTCGTTTAAGGAACACCAGCAATTAAGAGATGGTTCCACGCTCCTCAAAACCTTCTGATCAGAGGCCTTGCTGCCGGATATAGTCTATTGTCATACCCAAAACAAGGATGTAGTTTATCGTCATACCCAGGACACCTTATTGCGGGGAAGGTCTTACATCCTCTTCAGAGGTGCAGTCGGCGCATTCTGAAGACCCAGCCGACGGGGCGGACCGAAAATTGGTAGTTGGAGTATCGAAGTAGCAATATCACAATAGATTTGTTGTCATGTCTAACCATATAATGCCGCGGCTGAATTGGTTATAGCTTCCTCTTTGAAAGTCGAGCTCTTGGTATATGGGGTGGGAGTTCAAGTCCCATTCGACGCTACTTCTCTACTCTTACCGCACATTAATTTACCGGTCGGAAAGCATTCGCTTAAAATTTTTTTGATAAAATGCAACAATAATTTAAAGAAAAGACTAGTTGAAAATTGGCGTGTTTTACCTCCAGCAAGCTATTCCACAGTGAGTATTAATTAGAAATGAAACCTCGTCTATTCAAGGTAACGTCAATTTCGTCATTTTGAAGTTAACGGTTAAGCCACGACGAACATATTCACTGCTGAATGAAAGATAGTCTTTGGGTATGAACAGAGAAGGTGGAATATAAATGAGAAAAGAGAAGAAAAAGAGAATTAAGAACGTAAATGTAAAAATAAAGAATAAGAGGGGAGAATGAAGGAAAGCCAGAGAGAGAAGGGGGAAGAAATGAAGAAGACGATAAAAATAAATAAAAAGCGCATATAAAAAAGATAAGCAAAGGAAAAAGGTCAGAAAAAAAGAACTAACCGAAAAAAGAAAAATATCAAAAGAAAAACAAAGAACAGAAAGATTGAGAAAACCAGACGATAAAACAAAAATACAGGAAAAGGTGCATTAAAAAGTAAATATAAAAAAATGGTGGATGCAACAGAAGTGTGAAAAAAGACAAAAGGCAAAAGAAGGAAACAAAAAAAACAAAAAACATTAACAAATGAAAGTAAAGGAAAAATGCCAATTTTTATAAGAGGAAGAAAGGAAAGAAGTTTCTATGTAACAGTTGCCTTTCGCAATTTTTTTTTAGTAAACACTGGAAAAATGTCGGAACAATTTTCCACCTGAACAGCAACCTAATGGTATATATAAAAAAAAATTCAACAACCCAATGGTATATAAAAAAAAACATTCCCTGGGCCTTGGAGTTTCAAACAGATCACCCAATCCGGGCCAGAAGATAAAATCTGGTTTTCATAAACAAAATGAAAAAAAAAGGTCAAATAGTGAATATCGCTGTTTCGGCAGAGCTAGGCAAATTCAAGATAATTAAAAAAAATAATAAATAAATAAAAAAAAAATAAGGAAAAATTTGAAACTGGGAGGTGACAATTGTACGCATCGTTGTTGGAACACTTAAAATAATTTCCAAATAGCTTAGTAAAAATGCTTACTTGAACTGGAAATCCGAGGAAGAATCAAGAAGATCCAGACGGCGCTAACATTAAAAATTGCTAGAATACTAAGAAGAGTGCTGGTGTATTGAAGAGAGTAGCTATAAACTGATTTCCAGTGTAAACCATCAGTTACTAATGGTGAAAGAACCGGATGGGAGAATAATAATAATAATAATTATTATTTGATGCTTGCTGTCACTCAGTCAACAGCGATAACCCTCAACCATCTTGTGTAAACATGTGAAATTATAGTGAGAAGAATATGAACATAAACCAGAGGATGTTCAATAAAATAAAATAAAGAATAAGATTTTCTGTGATTTTGAGATCCATACCGTCTTCCCCATTTAAACAAGAAGAGCTGGTCTATTAAATAAGGATATTCCAGATGTGACACTATCATCAGATCACAAGATGTAGATAGTGGTTCCCGAACTTTTTTTTTTCTCTAGCTCGCATTTTCGGAATTAAAATTTGCTCGCGCTTCACCAAATTTTATCTGCATTTAAACATAAAATAAAAACAGAGAGAGAGAGTGTTAAATGGGAATAACCGCGGATATGAAGTCGGAACATTATCATTGATAACTCTCTCCTCCAATTTGCGGACCAGAGTTACTATATACTTAATATTTGATATAATGTTAAAATATCACAATAATAAAATCGGTCAATAATTATTCATAACTATACTGGGACTTATGCATGCAAGTACTAATAATCCATAATAATATTTTAAATTTCGAAATCATATTTGTTTTTGGCATATGAATTTTTGAAACTGTTTCTAAATCTTTGATTGTCTTTCAATGATTCCGCCTCACCTGCTATCCTCTTCCCCTGCACCTATGAGGCGCGCCGCACCGTTTGGGAACCACTGGTGGTGTAGACGTACAAAAACGAAAAATCTGGAAAATATAAGGACCTATTACGAGAATTGAGAATGCAGTACAATATCAACTTTACAGTCATAACTATGATAACTGGTACTCTTGGGACCTTGCAGAAAAAAAAACCCATTAAAACGAAAAACAAAAACAAACAAACAAAAAAGCAAAAACAAAAAAAAATACCAAGCAAACAGACACACACAAAAAACCCTACTTTTTTACGGATTATCAACTAAAAAGAAAAAAAGAAGAGAATAGTGGAGTTTCAAGGGGAATTTCTCATCTCTTCTTTCGTCTTACAAGTGTTTTTCGAGGCGCTAACGAAAAAGACAAGACTCTTACTGTTGTGGCTTTGTTAGTGCCAGAATTAAAGACACAAGAGAGGAATTGAGTTAAACAAATATATTAACAGAAACAGTAATACAAACATGTACAAACGAGAGTGTTACAGCAAGAATGTTCGGTCCGACTGTCAGAGCTGACTGCTGGAAACTTCACCCCCAAACTGCTCCTATTCATAGCTGGGAGAGTCCATGCGTGCGTGGTTAAATTACCATAACACTTACTCAAGGTGAAATTTCTAATAAAACATTTATTAATATGATAAAATATTTTTGCAATATGCAAATTGTACAAAATACAATTTAGGCTTGTACAATATTTTCCATGTGCGCCTTAAACCGCCAAGTCAGATTAACAGTTCTTTGCAATACAAACCCGTTTTTTCTTAGAAAACAACAGTTCATTAAAAACAATTTTTTCCTTTACTACAAAAGAATTTTAACAAATTTCCTGTAGCGCAACAGTTCATATAAATCAATTTCTTAATAACAAAAGAAATTTATTTACTTCAAAAGGTTCAAAATCTAAAAGGTTCAAAACATCAAATTTGGGATAAGAAAAGGTGACGAACCTTAGAAGAAGCTGGTTCTCTGGTACATATTCAGATGTTTAGAATAGGCATTTGTAAATATGAAATAAACTCTCACATGTTTAGAAAGGATGTTTTTCGTAAAGAGAATTATCGTAGGCTTTAGGGGTTTTTCTTCTTCTTTCACAATATTATTACTATTATTATTGTTATTATTATTATAATTATTATTATTAGTAGTAGTAGTGGAAGCATTCTTTTATCATTCCCGATTACGGCCTTTCTCGTCCGGGTGGTCGAATCACTTCGTAGTTGCAGCAGCAGTGGGTGAAAAACTTGGATATCACAATTTTCAAATAAATTGGCATCCGAGGAAAAATGGAAAAAAAGCACCAGAAGCCTCCGAACAGGGCGAAAAGTTCACCCTGATGATCTCATGTGGTGAAACCTAGGTAGGTAGTACATGGGTCATTAGAATTTATTATATATATATATATATATATATATATATATATATATATATATATATATATATATATATATGAAATAAATAAATGGTATTAAGAAAATAAGCAAAATAGGTTCCTAGAGATTACCTGCTTCCGGTTGCTGGAAATTTATGATGCCATTACATATATATATATATATATATATATATATATATATATATATATATATATATATATATATATATATATACAGACATGACAGAATTGAATAGACACCAAGATAAATTTTATTTCTGATTTTTTTTAATAACCAAAATAAATTAACTTAGATTATTTGATTAAAATTGCAGATAACAATACTGGAACATGCCACGAACCAAAAGAGCATCAGAGCTATCCGAATTTCAGCGAGGATGTATCGTGGGTCAACATGAAGGTGGTCTTAGTCAAAGAAAAATATCTGAAAATCTTTCAATACCCCTTTCTACTGTTAATAGAGTGATCGTACAATTCACCAGAGAGGGCAAGAAGTGCATAAAACCTCATCCAGGCCGCCCTGGGCCCTCTGAAAGAACCATGCGTCTTGTCGAAAGAAATGTTGAACAGGATCCACGTTGCAAGGCCTCTGACATAGCAACACAAGTTGATGTCAGTCCCAGAACAGCTGTCAGGTATCTTCACAAGCTGGGCTACTAGCTGCGAGAAGGAAACCACTTCTCCGTCCAGCCAATCTGTGACCTTTTGGACCACTGTCATTTTCTCTGATGAGTCAAGATTCGCATTATTTTCCGACAGTGGAAGGGTATGGGTATGGAGACTCTGTAGTCAAGAGTTTGATTTAAAAAGACTGCAGGCAACGGTGAAACATGGGGGCCTTTCAGTAATGGTATGGGGTGCAATTTGGAGTGATGGTCGCTCAGAGCTTGTGGAGTGTGAAGGAAACATTAATTCAACCAAATATGTTTCTATATTAAAGAAAGGGCTCCTTCCAATATTCTCAAGTAGTAGAATGAGCAAAGTTGACTCTCTATTTATGGAAGATGGAGCTCCATGTCACACTGCTCAAGCAACGCAACATTTAGGATTATTGCGTGAAACATGGCAAGAAATCCCTCAAGATGATATTCGTGATCTCGTCGTTAACATGCCTAGAAGGGTCCTTGAATTAAAAAAAGCAAACGAGGTGTCAACCAAGTATTAGTTATTAAATTTATGACCATTTATAATTACTTCATTTGTATAAATTACTTGTTTAATAAAATAAACGGTGTCTGTGAGCGTCTATTCAATTCTGTCATGTCTGTGTGTATATATATATATATATATATATATATATATATATATATATATATGTGTGTGTGTGTGTGTATGTGTGTGTGTGTGTGTGTGTGTGTAATGGCATCCCAATTTTCCAGTAACCGGAAGCAGGTAATCTTTAGGTACTTATTATTTTGCTTATTTTCTTTTAAAACTGAGAATGGAAACAAATCACTTTTATTGTATCACAAAGAATTTTTTATAATTTAATAGAAAATATTTATTTATTTATTAAAATATTTCCAGATTGAAAGTCTGTTCTCATCATATTTTTGTTCCGAAGTATGATGCTTTTTAACTCTAGTCCCATCTGATGTGTTATGGTTTCTTAGCCACATTCGAACTGAATCGCTGCAGTCCCAAAGATCCAGAGTCCTATCAACTTTATGACTAAGAGATTTGTCACATTTTTAACTTCAAGGCGATTTCTTTTGTCAGAATAAACTATATTCATCATAGAAAACCCCCCTTCAGTCTTCGTAGAACTTAAAACAATAGCATTACTTATATTTTTAGCTCTTTGAATAGTTTTGGGTACAACATGTTTATAGCAATTTCTCGTTACATTTTCAATTGTTAACAGAAATCTCATGGCGAGGTACTTTACAAAAGTCCGGTAACTTCTCTTCAGCATCTTTCCAGGCAACTACAGCTTCTTCCATATTCCAATATATATACCGGGCTTAACAGCAAAATTATCCAAATCGTGTAACAGCATAATTATCCATCCCACAAAATGTTTAATATCTAAAAAAATAAAAAAAAAATAAAAAAAAAAATAAACTAATTGAGTTTCTTTTTTCCGGGTTTTCAGTTAAGACGTTTAGTTATCTTGACACCATTTTTTGTAAGAATCACTGGAAAAACCCTGTGAGATATTCAGCTAAAAATAGAGCAGGTTAAAATTATTTTGTGTCAGACCCACTGTCTTCCTAACTGAGTAATGGGGAAAGGAAAAAGATAATTCAGGCCTTCAGTAATGGTACCAACATTCATACCTTGACTTCCCTCTTCAAAGTCTATTCAAGAACCATCAAGAGAACGATGAATAAGATTAAAAAAAGAGGTAACATTAGAGTGATCACAACAGGAATAGGGATCATCATTTTAACTTAGAGCTTAAGCGATCAATTAGAAAAGATCCAACTCAATTCATAAGATGTTTGGCACGTAAAAGAGGAGTTTCAGTTTGACAGTCCAAAGAGAAGTGGAACTCCCCCCCCAAAAAAAATTGACAATGAAATCATGCGTGAAACTTGTGAGGTAACTTGCTACACCAGGACAGAAAGTTAGAAGGTTAGAGAGGGTGAAGATCATCTTGAATAAGATGGAAAATGATCCTGGAATATATATATATATATATATATATATATATATATATATATATAAGATAATCCTAAGGAGCCAGGAAAACCTACCTAGGTTTCACATAAACGGATCTTCAGGGTACAGAGAGCAGGCTGTACCCTGAAGATCCGTTTAGGTGAAACCTAGGTAGGTTTTCCTGACTCCTTAGGATTATCTTAGGTTCGCTCTACTTAGTGTATTGACCACTTTACGTAGTTGTCTTTTTACTCGTTTATTTTTCTTCTTCGGACTTGCAGCTTAAACTGGACGATTGTTTTCGCCTTGTTTTAATGTTCTTGGTTCTTTCTTTTTTATTCCCTATTTTTCCTCGGGTACCGTATGTTCTACTGCAAGTTGAGCTACCCGAGGTTTTTCCAAACGAGTACTACCATTTATATATATATATATATATATATATATATATATATATATATATATATATATATATATATATATATATATCTGTGTGTGTGTGTGTGTGTGTGTGTGTGTGTGTGATAGCTGTTGACTCATTAAATGAGTATGATTATTTCTAAATATAAAGGGTGTTTCATTAAGACGGATCAAAGACAGCAGTAAATAAATCAGTGTTTTTGGTGAAAATTTATTCATTTCTCTATTGGATCATGTTATTTAAGTCATGGCAGTTATGTGTGAAAAATAATATCGCCCAAATATCTGCCAAGGCTTCGGCGGCACACCTCCGCTCGATGGTCAATTTTTTTGATGACGTCTCTGCACAGTTGCTCCTTGATCTCGCCAATATGCCTTATTATCTCATCCTTCAGCTGTTGAATTGTTGTTGGCTTGTTGGCATAGACCTTACTTTTGAGATGACCCCAAAGGAAGAAATCTAAAGGCGTCAACTCGCACGATTGTGGTGGCCAATTGACTTGGCTGTTTCGAGAGATGATGCGATCTGGAAACTTCTCATTGCATTTCTGTTTGACCGTTCATTTTCGTAATAGGTTTCGATAACGTTAACACATTGCTTGATTGTTAATCTTTCCATGGTTGAAATTGCCAAAGACTTAAGTTGTTAAATCTGAAAGAAAAAAGAAATAAAAATCATTAGACGCTTAAATTTAATTCACATTTAAAATCGGTCCCAGTTATTGGAACACCCTTTATAAGAAACTATTACCGTGATCATTTTTTACGTTGTTACATTAATTTGACACTAAATCGTTCATATTCTTCATAAAAGTACATTTGAGTAAATTTATATACAAAATAAATTACTATACACAAATTAGAATATTATGTTAGATAATTAAAAATAAATATGAATTATGTTACAGAGTAAAAAAAAACTGAGTAAAATAAATATAATTAATGAATTATATACAAGCGCGGCATAAATTGTGTGATGTACAATAAATCTGAAGTGCTGTAAGTATTTTGCGTGCTTTTATGCAAAGACGGCACAAAACTCGTTTCGATTTCTTATTGGATTTTACATTGATATATTGTGACATTTAACATGACTAGTTAATCCAGATTTATTTCTACATACTTTATATTACAAATTGGACATAAATCTGGAGAAATTAGTTACATGTAGTCAGAGGGCACACTTACATTATGGCTACCATCTCGTTGTTGATTAAGACAGTTATAAGATATTGTACGACTTAGTTATGCTTTAAACAAATATAGCTCTTTACAGGGCCGGCTCAAGCTACTAGCAACTCGTGCAGTCGCCAGGAGCACCATCAAGGTCGAGGGCGCTATCATGCCGCCATATCATGTGTTTGGAATCGTCCAAAACTAAAGCTTATAAAAACATATGAGGCGGTGTAATGATTAGCAAGCTTGTCTCGCTCGAACAATTACGACTGAGTTCGATCTTCACTGGGTGCCCCATACTTTCGGCCTTGTGCCACATCTAAGCTAAACTTGGAAAATCAGTATAAAAACATACTTGCGGTCGTCCATGACTCAAGACAGATGAAATTCTTTGGTTACTTTGTCAATAGAAAATGATCTTGTAAAGAAGATAGGTGTAGAAAGTGCCATGAAGAGATTTGCAGATCTGAAGGCTAGAAAAATGTTTTAAGTAGAATAATAAATGTTGTCTTAATAAAGTTGTGCATTGTAATAAACTCGTTATTCTACCTTTTCAGTTTGTTCTCGTTGTGAAAATTTAAAAAAATATATACTTGTAAGGGCGCCGATGTTCAGGTTCGTCACTGGCTCTTTAAACCAGATAAATACTTAAAACTCCGGGCACAAAGTTGTCACTCATGGAAAACACATTTTGTCGTCATTAAGTAACATTTATCTTGAGCCTTTATTAGTTATGATTGCCCTTTTTCGGCTACGGTCAGCCAATCTACAGGCAAAATGAATAATTAAAAACATCTTAGGACATAAGCAGTGCACGTGGAGGAAGACGTTGCACTATGTCAATGCCACTGTCTAAGCAAGAACATTATGTAGCTGACAAGAAGAACCAGTCAACATCATTGGATGTTTCATGTAATCTGCTCGTCAGGGGTTTATTAAGACATCATAATAAAAAATAAATATTAATAAATTCAATTGAACTATATAACTCCCCGATGAGTTGATTACTTCTGCGGAACTTGAAATCTGGAAGATAAATTTTTGAACAAGAAGAAAGAAAATATGTACATGTCAATAATATATTGAAACGGGTATATCTATAAACAATATGGGCGCGTGTTTAGAATGTTCTGGCCATGAGACCCGGGTTCGGATCTCACCATAGTCAATTTGTTAGGAAGGACACTTCCTGATGTTATCAGTCTGGAGTGGGGACGATCCTAGCGTGCGGCACCTTTGGAAAGTACCTGAAAACCATACCACGGGTTGACCCAAACCTTGTGAGTGAAATTGGGTAGACGGAACACTTGGGTTCGTCGATAGTTGTGCTAGCACGAAGTCACAAGTCATCGTGACCGAGGGTTTGAGAGCGTTGGCGTTGTTCAGGTTGTTGATCATTCTAGATAACGCGCTCTCTCCCAGAAACTGTAACTAAGGTATTTTCAGCATAGCTGCAGTATAAACCACAGGTTGGTTCTGTGGGTGCTGAGCAAGCATAAATGTGTCTGAGCGAGAGTCTGCAATAGGGATTGGCTAGCCGCCATAGTAGACGGGTATCCTCGAATACGAGTGACCAGCTATTATATCTATAAACAGATCAGACTAAGTCCTAACAATCAATGCTTTTGTTTGCAACAGGATGGATATTGTCTTGATTTAATTTTATTGTCATTAGGTTGATATTTATTATTGCATATCTTTTCAGCAAAGATCTTATGATATAAACAATTCCTGTGCAGGAAATTTTTAAAGTTGGAGAAGATGTTGCACTGAGTCAATCCCGCTCTCTAAGCAAGAAAAGCATGTAGCTGAAAAGAAGAACCAGTTAACAATAACATCCTTCTATGTGTAGGAAACTGAAATAAAAATCAATTCATTCCATCCAAGGCTATAGAACTCGGTCTGCGCTGCTATTTACTCATAGCCAGGAAGGGAATTCACACCCTCCCCAAGAGTATTAGCACGTAAGTGAATCTAATGGATTTGACTGGAATTCGAACTCGGCTCTCCGCTTTCTCATTCCGAGCCGTTATCCATTAGTGCACCGTGCCTCACGAAATCGAAATCAGCAGTTGACCTCTCTTTTTCTTAGTGTCATTCAAAAATAGCAGTGATCGTAAAAATGACCGAATGTTGACCTTCTCAGTTCAATCACCGACCGAATGTATGGAAGAGAGAAGGCGAAAGAACTAAAACATACTGCGACAGAAAATTCGTAGAGGTCAGCAACCCAAACCGAGTGAGCAAAAATTGGTGGCGGGGGTGTGTGTGTATGTGTGTGTGTGTGTATATGTGTGTGTGTGTGTGTGTGTGTGTGTGTGTGTGTGTGTGTGTGTGTGTGTGTGTGTGTGTGTGTGTGTGTGTGATAGACCGAATTATTTGCCGACAATTTCGGCTCACAACTTCAAACGATGTCCATAGTAGTTTAGGGAAAAACCGTTTGAAAATCACAACTTTATTAGATTTGCTGCCGAAGACAGATTACTCTTCTATTCATCTCGCTCATTAGTAATGTTTCTGTTTTCTAATTCTTTCACACCCCTTGTGTCTTAGTGTCTTTACTGCCTTGCTTGGGATAAAGAAGATAAAAAAAACCCCAAAAACCCCGTGGGGCTACGTAGTGTAACAATATATATAAACATTGAGCAGACAAGCCATGTATTAATAATTATAGTTTAAATCTGGTATGAAAGACAATTTTTAATGTATAGCGGACAAAGGCAATTAAACTACAGTGTAACCCGGATATAAGAGAAACCCGGATATAAAAGAGATTTTCTCTGGTCCCAAATTAGAGCCTGTGTTAATAAAACAAAATAGACTAAACCCGGATATAAGAGAAACCCGAATATAAGATACTTCTTCTCCGGTCCCGACAACTCTCTTATATCCGGGTTACACTGTATAAAACAAAACTATAAAAATGATATTTTAATTCTTTTACAGTATAAAAATAAAGAAAAGAAATAGGGAATAAATTTTAGGTTACGGAATTTAATTTTTTTAATATGATACATCTTGAGGAATTTCTCGCACAACGGACTTGTGCATTCTTTGCATGAAGTTGTCACCATTTTTTACCTCTTTTCTCTTCGAGAAGTAATCATGCAGTCGGCACTGTCTTTGGCCTGTTCTTCCAGCTTTATTTGCAGCCAAATACTCTAAGAAATGAATGAATCGTAGTAAATAGTAACCACCCCGATTCCGAAGTGACCAATTAGCCATTTAGATTTGAATCCTGAATGAATGATGCTTGTAGAGTTGGAACAATTTTAAAATCATCAATTGATGGCATCCACTGATCTTCAGTGAAACATCAGTTGATGACGCGTTCCGTTTAGAGGCTAAAAATACTTGCAGATAATCACTATTTGATAATCAAACAAAATTTTGTATTTACTTTTCTACATTGATTCAAAGCGATCAGTTTTCTCGTTTTCACTAATGTTGTGACAACGTTTCGGCTGTTATACTCTCTGACCTCCTTCAGTTGCTTCTCGCATTACGAAAAGTCGAATAGAAACCTTTTTATTTGATTCACGTAGATGGGGATTGTGAATCAGTCTTTAATAGCCGCAACATCTCATTTTAGAATTTCAGGCGAGACAAAGACGTTTGTTTCGACGTAAGACTACCAAATGTTCATTTTAAAATGAATTTTCTGTAACCTTGAAAAAGTCGTTTGAAATTCAAATATAGCTCAGACAATTGCACGCACCCCTTTCTATATTTGTATTCGAATAAACGATGAAGGCATTATTCAGTGTCTGGACAATATACGAAATGTTTTCAAACTTATTCTTCGTTGTTCACTAAAACTTATGATACAGTGTAACCCGGATATAAGAGAGTTGTCGGGACCGGTGAAGAAGTCTCTTATATACGGGTTTGTCTTATATCCGGGTTTGGTCTATTATATATACATTTACACAGGCTCTAATTTGGGACCAGAGAATATCTCTCTTATATCTTTGTTTCTCTTATATCCGGGTCTCTTATATCCGGGTTACACTGTATTGTCATTTGCACAGTTTTTGATTACTTATACTTTAACACACACACACACACACACACACATACATACATACATATATATATATTGCACAGTGATTTTTCTGTTCTCATCGAGGTATAAAATATTTGGTGAGATGGAAGAAAACTGTCGTAAAATATATTTTACTCGTTATCTTTTCCCCTCTCACCTTTTGATTTTTTCGTTTTCTGTCTTATTATCTTCTTTCCTCTTTTCTACCTTTTTATGTTTTCCTTTCTTATAATTTTTGCCTCCCGTTTGAAAAGGCTGGAGACTTTTCAAGTTTAGGAAGGCACAATCAGGTACGCATGCGTAGATCTGCCTTTAGGGTCTAAACTATTGGCCATTTTTTTCATCGTTCGACTCTCAGATGTTATTTAATAATCGTAGCTTAGTTTGGGAATAAGGCCACAAGTATGGGACGCCCAGCGAGGATCGAATGCATCATTTAGTATCAATAGCCAACCGATATGGCCTCACTTAAATTGCATTGAAACAAAAGAACATTAGTAGAGATTAAATACGGTTGTCGTTTTTCGATTTTATGGATTCATTGATTTGTTTTTTTTTTACGGTTTATCAACCCTTTGTGGGTTATTTAAAGCCAAAACATGTTTTGGATTGTTTGAATAATTCTTTTTTGGCGAGTGAATATTGCATTAACAATTTTTGAGATGCAACTCTTACTATTTAACTCATAGCTGGGGGACGGATTCATACTTTTTCCAAGGGTATTTGCACGTAGTGGATATAAAGAAACCGACTAGAATTCGAACGCTGCTCTTCGATTTCTCATTTCGCACCGCTATCCATTACACCGCCCACGTATCCTCGATTTTATGGAACTACGCAAAATGATAGGCTTTGTCAGTCATTAATTTTGGAATATATGCGTGTCTTGAAGAGGAATGTCCTTATTCAGATCTCGTAGACAGTTGCAACAGAATCACAAACAAATAACGTTACCAAACAACAGAAGCCACATCACTTGAAGACATCACTTTTAGACAACAACTAAAATGGATAACACATGTAACTCGAAGAGAAAATAATGACATAATCAAGATGTTGACACTCCACACTACTTTAAAGAAAAGGTTAGAAAGGAAACTCCTATCAGTGCTAGAAAGAGTAGTAACAGTGAACTTGAGAAACTTATTTTCCTGAAAAACTGTTTCAAGAGAAAGAGTTTATAAATTTCAACTGACAATAACGTCAACTGTACGATCAATGTATTCCAAATGTTTCCTTTCCATTTGTTGGACAATGAGATGATAATCCAATGTCAAGTTTGGGACACCATATACACACACCTGAAAACGTTCTGTCTCGCACATATTTTTCTCGCCTTCGTTAAGGCTGATAATAAGCTGATGTTTACTGTTATTATGGTTAAATAATAGTCTAGCAGACTATTATTTTTTAGAGAATTGTATTTCACCTTTGATTTCCTCATTTTCACCTTTGAGGTCAGATACAGGAAACAAAAAGGAAGTCGTTTTGATTGGCTAAAACTAGCGTGGGAATGTTGGATGTAGAAAAAGATTTCAGGGAGTCGAGTCTTATACGTCATACAATGTAGACGTGGTTTTTTCGTGTCTCAGAACTTGCTCTCCAGTGGGGGAACAGAGCGACCCCACTGGCTATTTAAAAATGTACCCATCGACGTGGTGAATAAAACTCAGTCAGTCAGTTATGTACCATGCATAATACACGCTTAGGCGATCATGTATCTTTCCATACGTGACTGACGAGGCAGATTTTTCCCGCAGGAAGTAGGTTGCATTTCAAGGCTATAGAACACAGTCTGTCCTGCTATTTAACCATAGCTGGAGGGGTAAAGAAGAGGATTCATACCTTTCTCAAGGGTATTCGCACGTAAATGAATGTAATGGATTCTACTGGAATTCGAACTCTGATTTCTTTCATCTCTAGACCACAAAAAACATTTCGCTACCTGGCCGGGTGATGAAAGAGAGGAAGACATCTTTATTATGGAATTGACCTCGTCACCAATAGATCCCAGAACGAGGAGTCAATGCGACATTATTGCTTGAACTGTAGTAATAGAAGAGGCTTTTGTTAAAATGCTGACACACCCACTCTCTTCTCCGTTAAGCACTCGTTATGGTCAAAAAGAGAGAAGGTAACGATTGACATTGCATTTAATTTTTTGAAGTTCAAACTTGACTGGAAGCAAGAAGCCGGAAGGGAGTTCTATGCGTGAGAAGTGCGTGAAAAGAAACTGTTGGCATAGAATTTACGGTTACATCTAGACATGCTGGAAAATATTTTGCTCAATCAGTATCTAGCCACAAACAATACTTTAATTCTGCATTCCCAAAACTGTTAAATGGTATTAGGCAGTGAAGAATAAGGATAAGCAATCTTTTTTTTTCTTTTTTTTTGTGAAAGCCCTGAATATAATTTTTAACAACTTGGCGTTACAAATGAAAATATTTTTTATTTCATTAAAACATATGACCTGCTTTGCGGAATTTCACTGGTTCAGATTGCAACTTGTTCTGCTGATAACAATAATACGAATATCGACAACTAAGACATCTAACCGGAAACATCTCACGCACTCTAGTTTGGCAGGTAGGTAGGTATAGACGGACAATCCTGTATACGGATTAATATTTATGCACATGTATTTCAGTCTGGCCCATAACAATCACTTACGCTTAAATACTCTTGAGAAAGTTATGAATCAATCTCTACTCCCCCCCGCCAGCTATGATTTGAATAGCAGGACAGACTGGGTCCTATAGCCTTGGTTGGCAACCAGTTTATCGCAGAAAGAAATGGCAACCAATTGCGAGAAAAACTGTCTGGTCAGTTATGTATCGAAAGAGACATGATCGCCCAAGCGTGTATCACCTATGACACTTAACTGACTGATCAGAGTATAGTATCTGCCTGATTCCCGAATCCTGTCAGCTAGAAACCAGTTATGCTCTCTGACCAAGAATATTACAGGAAGAAAAAAAAAAGAATTGGGAAAAGCGGGGAAGGAGATTAAAAGTAAAACGTCAAGCAAGCCAGAGAAAAGTAAAAAGGAAAGGTATTTGAATATATATATATATATATATATATATATATATATATATATATATATATTATGCAGTGTTACATTAGAACATGTACATACCCACTGTACATCTTGTTTTAACGTTAAAAATATTTTTTAACGTTTCATCAGGTGGGAAATCACGATTTCCCACCTGATGAAACGCTAAAAAATATTTGTACTTTTTTTAACTAACTTGCTGTCTGACTATTAACTACTTGATTGCCGCATCGTCTGAATTTCTTATTCTCTCGTGTCCTATCTATTTTGCTAATTATTATTTAAAAACGTTGAGTTTTCATACTAGTCGTATTTGATGACACTCGTAGGGCATCAAGTAACATTATCATTATCATTATCGCCTGTTTTTGCATGCTTGCACCAGATATTTGAAGATCTCATCGAGTCTTCAATGATAGCAATTCTTTGCAAATCTCCAGCACGTTCCTCAGTATCCTGGTAGACTCCAGTAACGTTGTCGTCCGTACTGCCTGAACGGTTCCTCTGACTTGGAGTAAATAAGACTTCCCTGGTAACACAAATGATCTAGACAAGACTCAAATACTCAAAATGAGTCAAAAGAAGTCTGTCACAGTCTGTCCCAGGCTCGCGATAAAACATGACAGGACAAGATGTCTTCGAGCGGAGGATGACTCAGTCGAGCTCTGTCTTCGGATAGAGACTCGGCTGAGAAAAACAGACCAGTTCTGTACCCGAGCCCGCTTTGGCGAGGGTTGGGTAAATTTTGATCAGTGGCCCGGGTGGAAACGCTCGGATTCCCCACGTAAACTTGACCTTGTGTCGCATCTAGTTTGCATTGAGGCGACCGGTAAATACCAGTCCGATGCAGTCAGGCAGTTCGCTGCCAGGCTCGCGACTGACTTGTCGAACTCTATGCCTTCGGGGAGAGAGGAACCCAGACGAAGCTATGCCTACGGGTAGTCTCGTCTGGAGAGGTAGACGTGTATGCGTGGTCTACAGGGAATTTTGTTCCGAGCCTATGGGCTCGGAAACGCCTCACATAAAAATCGGCCTTGTGCCGCATCCTGCCTTGTGGAGAGGTTGGTAAATACCAGTTCGTTGGAGTCAAGCAGTTCGCTGGCAGGCTCGCGGCTGACTTGTCAAACTCTCTCTCTCTTCGGGCAGAGAGGAACCCAGATGAGGCTATGCCGAAGGTCAGAGTCTTATCTGGGAAGGTAGATAAATCCGACACCGTGAATACGGGGTATACGGGAAATTTTTGCCCGAGCCTATGGGCTCGGATTCGCCCCACATAAAAACCGGCCTTGTGTTACATCCTGCCTTGTGGGGAGGTTTGTAAATACCAGTCAGTCGAGGAGAATTTCTAATGAAAAGTGGCGATGAGGGATCGAAACTCACACGGAGTAGGAAAAAGTACTTTTTGCTTCGGCGCACATGATAACAGTGACGACGAGAAATTAGAACCACATTGGTTTAATTTTTTTATTTGGTGTGTGTAAAAAAAAAGAGAAAGAGAGAAAAAAACCAGATACTCTTTAAATATGGAAGAATTATTAGCCCAAGTGGTAAAAATACAGCAACAACAGCAATAACAGCAGTTGTTGGAACTTTAGAAGCAACAACAAAATTTAAGTGAAATAATACAGAAGAAAATGGAAAATTCCCTAAGGTCTTTCTTCCCCGACGCGTAGCAAATGCTATAGCTGAATTCACATGTAATTCAGATAATGAAATTACCTTTTCTGCGTATTTTAGAAGATACGAGAAAAGTTTCAGAGAAGAATGCAGCCACTGGGAAGACGAGAAAAAAACAAAACTTTTGTTGAGAAAGTTTGTATCGACAGAACATGAAAAGTACGGTGATTTTGTACTACAGGAAAAAAAAAAAGGAGAAATTAACTTTGAAGAAATAGTAAATATCCCGACTAAAACTTTTAGCAAGAAAAGTTCATTATTCAATACTCGTTGGAAGTGTATGAATCTGACGAAAAAAGAAGACGAAGATTTTTGTCACATATACTGGAATCGTTAACAAGGAGCGTGAAAGATTAAAATTAAACGAACTGATTCCGGATATGTTTAAAGATTTAATTTTCGTTCAAGGGCTAACAGGGGAAAAGACGCAGAAATACGCACTAGAATTCTAATGAAACTTGAACAAAATCAAAGACTAACGCTACAAGAAATATCTGTCGAATGTCAGAGAATCTTATATTTGAGACGCGATACGAAGAAATTGAAGAAAAAGAATGCACATACATATAAGCTAAAAAAAAAAAAATAATTACAGAAATCCAAAGAAAACTTGTGTATATGAAAATTGGTATTGTGGATGTAAAAATGGATCTAGACATTGGTAATAATATCACAATAATTAACAAAGGCACGTGGAAAGCAAACGGAAAATCTACATAAAAAAGAACTTCGAAAATCGCATGTGGCCTCTTGGGTAAGGAATTATTTTTTAATTGGTGAAATGATTTGTAATGTTTCATTTCGTAACAAGTGTGTAAAAGATAAGGCTTATGTGTTAAAAAATACTACAAACTTATTCAGTACTGACATGGTGGAATTATTTGAGTTGTGGGATTTACCTATAAATATTTATTGCAAAAATGTAAGTTTGACAAGCTACCGGTTTAAAAAAAAACAGTGTGAAAATTTAAAGGAAGAATTGAAAAAATGTTTTCCAGATATTCTGTAGGATGAGTTGAGTCGGTGTTTCAAAGACAACGCGAGATTTCAAATAAAAAAACGGTCGACGCCGAGTGTTTAACCCGAAACGTAGTGCACCGTTCGCAGCATTGGATCAAGTCAGCGAAGAATTAGATAGACTTGAAAAAATAGGTGTAATTGAAAAAAGTGACCATTCAAAATGGGCAGCACCAGCAGTGTATGTAAAGAAAAAAAAATTCGTGTTTGTGCTGATTTTTCAACAGGGTTAAACAAATGTTTAGAATTTCATAACTACCCATTACCAAGTCCAGAGGAAACTTTTGCGAATTTAAACTAGAAAAAATATTTCGAAGCTGGATCTTTCTGAAGCGTATTTGCAAATACAGATTGAATAAGAATGTTCAGAGTTAATAACTATAAATATGCACAAGCGATTGTATAAGTTTAATCGACTTCCTTTTGTGATAAAAGTGGCTCCAGCTATATTTCAAAAAGCTATGGATAATAGGCTTGCAGAGTGTGATTTCGCAGTTGCTTAACTGGATGATATATTAATTAAAAGTGTATCTAAGGAACAACATATCGGTCATGTGAAAATAGTTTTTGAAAAAATACGAGAATACTGGTTCAAACTCAGTGAGGAAAAGCGCAAAATGTTTTTTCCTAAAATCAAGTACCTAGGACAAATCATCAACAAAAATGGTCGTCAACCAGATTCGCCGAGGGCAAGTGCAATTAAAAATATGCTTCCTCCAGCAAGCGTTATAAGGTTACAAGCATTTCTATGACTAGCAAACTATTATCAAATCTATATACCAAATATTCAAAATTTGAGAGCTCCACTGAACAATTTGTTTAAAAAAGGCGTAAAGTGAAACTGAACTGATAAATGTCAGAAAGTGTTTGAAAAATTCAAGAAAATACTAACCTCACTTATCATTAACGCACTACGATCCAAAAGCAGAAACCGTAGTGGCTTCAAATGCTAGTGACTATAGTATAGGAGTGGTAATTCTACATAAATATGGTGACGGTAACGTGAAAGCTGTCGCACATGCTTCGCGTTCGCTACTAACGACAAAAAAAAAAAAAAACAAACTACAGCCAAATCGAAAAAGAGGCGTTAGCAATAATATTTGCAGTGAAAAAATTCACAAGTTTATACATGGAAGGAGTTTTCATTTACAGACGGACCACCGTCCTCTATTATCAATTTATGGTTCGACAAAAGGAATTCCTACGCACACAGCGAATAGATTACAACCCTGGAGTACCATCTTATTAAATTACGAATAACAACCGTCCAAAAAATTAGAACATGCAGATGGTTTATCAAGTTTGAGACAAAAAAACCCCAAAAAGCCCAAAACTGAACCAATTGAGGACACTTATTACAGTATTAAAAAGTGAAATAGAAATTTAAAATATATTATGCAATGTAGTACGCGAATTACCAGTTTCCTTGGAAGAAATAAAAGTAAAAGCAGAACGTGACATGTTTATTTTGAAAAAAAAAACGACTAAAAGAAATTAAGAAAGATAGATAATTTTTAGAATGCAACCCAGACTTAAACACTTACTCGCTATGTGACAGAGTACTGGTGTTTGTACTAGTAGAGTAGTAATACCTATCATATTACAAAAGCGAATATTAAATTAATTTCATAGTGGACATCCGGGAATTTCAGGGATGAAATCACTTGTGTATATTGGACCAAAATGGATCGCGACAAATTATTAAGAGGTTGTGCTCTGGCAGCAAAATCACCTACCACGAAATTACAACCTTGGCCAAAGACAGGTATCACCCGTGGTCAAGACTGCACATAGATTTCGCAGGTCCAATAAACAGATCACATTATCTTGTGGTAGTAGATAGCTTTTAGCTTTACTATGTGGTCTGAGATTTGTAAGGGCAAAAAAAAAAAAAAGAAAAAAAAAGAAAAAAGAAAAACAAAACAAAATGCTTCCACGGTTACAGTGAAATTTTTACTGTTTGCAAGATATAGCATTCCGGATGCTATAGTCTCAGATAACGGTACACAATTCACTGTTTACGAATTTAAAGAATTTTGTAAAATGTTCTCGATTGAACATATTACTATCCCGCCGTATCACCCAAGGTCAAACGAACAAGCTGAACTGTTTGTGGGTACTTTCAAGAGAGTTTTTAAAAAAGCAAGTAATGAAAAGTGAGCTGAGAAGCGCTACAAAAATTATTGAGAGGATGCCGGCTTACGCCAAATCCCAAGATACCGACAGACCTATCACCAGCAGAATTGAGGTTCACAAGAAAAATTAAATCAGTTTTCGATAAGTTGTTACCAGATCAAAAAAGAATAAGTACAGATAACAAAAAGGACACAAATCTTTTCAAAATTGGCGAAAAAGTGTTTTTAAAAATAGAAAAAAATGTGGGAAGACGGTATAATAAGGTTACGAATCGGAAAAATGATATAGTGAAAAGAAAAAATGGTAAAACAAAATGCATTGGAATCATTTAAAGAAAAGGTTTACTGAAGAAAAGCCTACAAGATAGGAAGAACCCATCCAGGTACTGTACGATACTCTTGACGTACCAATGTAACCCCACATCGATCCTGGTCACCGGCAGCCAATAATGTAACCCTATGCTCTGCGTTGGTCATCAAATTCCTTTAGACCATCGTGGTTACCATCTAACTGACTCCTCACTCGTTAATGCGTGGCTCGTTTGTCGCTGGTATCGTGATGATGAGCACGGTCCTATTCTACTTAGCTGGCGTTTGTTTGTTCATGACCATTCACTCCTCTGCCACGCTGTTTTTTTTTAATTTCAGAGGTTGAGAAGATCGCTAATGAAGCAAACTGAAGTGAAGACGGGTCGACGGCTGGGAGCTACACAAAAACAGAATCCTTTGGTAAAGAATTAAGTCGGGTTAAAAATGTAAGAACAATTTGCTTTATATATGATTTGTTGTATACAGCGGTTTTAACCCTTCCCACTTACTGTTATAATTAAATGATACTAGGATCTCCTTTGGAGTTTGCCGCTTGTGTTAGTAGAAACTTAAATTTATAAGTTCTGGTCTTCACTGTCTTGGTCAGGAGGTCTCGGCGAACGATGTGGATTCCAGTAGCAGTAATGTTTCCAAACCTCCAGCTTGTATGGAGTCCTGCGTTCGGCAGGTGTGGGGTTGACCAGGTTCTGAATCCAGTTGTCTTCCACACTTAGCATCAACCTTTTTCTAAAATTTCATATTCTCAAGATATGTCTACTTGTGTGGTTTACCAAATTTGGAGTTGACCCCCCCCTCGTTGAGAGTGTTCAGAGGAATTAAACCTTCCCTTAACTCTCACTCCCTTCATGTCTCATCTCGCACCATCGCTCCATATAGGTGACGTTAAGCTAACTATCTCTATCTATCTCCCACTTTCTCAGCATCTAACCTCAGTCAAGGACCAACACATTGTTCTGAGACGAATCCAAACTTTCAGAATGCATTGGCGGAAAGGGATTTTCAGTCATTAATCTTTCTTTATCAGCTTGTCTCCTGCCTTGATTTCCAAAACCAGAGACTTGTTCTGAGCATATCCAGATGCCCCGCCTGCCAGCCTATCTAATGAATTGTCATGGATGGAAAAGAAAATGAAAGAAAAATATTACCATTCCCTTTAGTGAGAAAAACAAAAGTTATGTTTCCTCTGTTTATGCATTGTCTCGGTCAACAAGACCAGACAGCCTTTTTGCCCACGGCCACTCCAAAATAGTAATTATTTTTTCTTTATCACTTGTATCTAAAGGAATCCGAATTAATGCCGGATATAAAATTTTCCTTGACGAATGTCATTTTTCTTCTCGGTGGTCGATTCAAGGTTATTTTCCCGATATTTTGTCCAGATCTTTAAATGTTATTTCTGTGAACATCGACAACATATGTTTTTCTATTTGACAGCTTCGAGGATATATTAATGGTCTCTTTATCATCGGCAGGAAGTGGGGAGGGACGGGTAGTCTTGGTTTTGCTCAATTTTACTGAATTCCATTTAGTTAAATTTGGGTTCGATTCTCCTTAGAATCGCTCAGGAGTTCACTTACTACTTTGAATATGATATTGTTTTTAATTTTCTTCTCAACTTTTCACTCCATCTTTGTGCAAATTTCAACAATTATCATCCAGTTAGTAGACTCTTTCCTCTTCTTTCTTTCTTTCTTTCTTTGATCAACACCCTGAGATCCCAGCGTCACACTAACACCCCAAGAATTCGTTGAACGTACAAGTAAGAATACCAGAAAAAAGGAAACATCTGGAAAAACACGAAAGAAATATAATGTTCAGTACGTACCGAACTCACCAGAAATAGGAGGGGTGAATACTAAGAAATAGAATATTTACTAGTAAAAAAGAAAAAAATCTTAAAAGTGGGGATGTTGTGAAATAAATAAGACACCTCCGATAACACAAAGTGAACTAGGCAAAACGCCTTAAATAAAGAACTCAAAGTGAGTCAGAAATGTCCGTCGTAGTCAGGCAGTTCGCTGTTTGGCTCGGGATTGTCAAGCTCGTTGTCTTCGGGTAGAGTACGACTCAGTCACGGCTCTGCCTACGGATAGAGACTCGGCTAAGAAATATAGACAATGCAAAGTGTCCGATCCTGCGGTTGCGGGGATGGGTAAATTTTAACTTTATGCCTGAGTGTACGCGTTCATGTTCCCCACACTAAACTCGACCTTGTGTCACATCTTGTCTCAGTGGGGAGACTGGGTAAATACCAGTCCGTTGGAGTCAGTTGAGGATAATTTTCAATGATGTCACAACAAGTAGTCTAGCGAGACATAATTTTATAACCGCTAGAAGTGAGGTATAATTTTTTTTAAAAAGATTGTTCATGGTTCCAAGTCTATGTATAACACGTTTCGCCGCCGCCTACTCCCGGTGGCATAACCACGTTTTAGTATTCCGGCTCCCGAGTCTTAGAACAACGTTTTTACCACGGAGTTAACTCTGCGCTGCTCAATGCTGACGCTGGTCCAAGCTAGTTGTTGGTTGCTGGCCGTTTCGATCCATACCAACTCTGCTCACGCTATATTCTTGATCTCAGAGCAGCGGAAAATCGAAGGTCGTCATCTCGCAGCGCTGGCTCAAGCCTTGGCGGGTGCTATATGAAGGAAAAATATCTTTACGACGAAAAATAAAACGAGAGATTCGTGGGGTTAATCTTCAATTGGTTTATATAGCTCTTGGTACAACAAAAATTAACCCTTACCACATCAATCTCTATATTGACACTGGGCCTTGTCTTGGAATGAAGAAATCTGTAGGCAGCTGACGTGAATTTCAAAGATACTCAATATGAGATCTCAGCCCCAAATCTCTGATCTACCCAAAGTCATCTGCTTATATGCACTTCGGCCACAAACTGGCGTAGGTCCGAAGGGTTCTGGGGATTCGGCGATTCCCCAATTTTCATTAATTCCAATAAAGGTTTTCTTTGTTTCCTATTTCTGCCATTTTAATCAACTTTCCAAATTTAGAGAATTATCCACCTGGGAGTAGTCACAGAGATTACTTCTTCCTTAACTCCAACCTGCTTCACTTCACATCTCTCACCGTTACTCCGCACAGACGGAGTCAAATTCTGTTCCTTCCGCCTTCATTCTCGGTATTCTAACTCTCAGGGTTGGTATAACTGTCTTTGTGACAAATCTAATTTTTTAAAGTGCTTAGGAGAAAGAGCGTGGTTGATTCTCTTCATTAATTTCAATTCTCTGACTCCTTTCCTGGACCCACCTGTCCAACGAAAACATAACCCAGATCATCTTCTCATTGTAACCTTCCGAGTGACAGATACAAATTATTTCCCAATTTGTTTTCGTCAATGAAAATATATTTGTTTACCTAAATTCTCAACAAAGAGACAAAGAGCTGTTTTTTATTCTTAGTCCGGTCGCCGTCTTAGCGAAAACATAAACTAGATCATCTGTCTGTTATGGCGGATTGATATTTATAATCCTAACCTTCGTAGCGGGTTCATGCTCTGTTTTTATTTTTCAATTCGTTTTCACTAACGAAAATATAATTCCTGTCTGCTTCTCTTTTCGCCAATAACATGTATTTTTCTAATTTCCCAAGAAAGAGGTAAAGCCATTTCCCAATTTGCTTTACCCGCATGCAAGATTTTCGATAGATAAAAAAGTAAACTCTCGGTACATCATTTCATTTCGTAGGGGTGAGGCAATCCAGATGGCTTTTTTCTTTCCTTCAACACTTTACCTTCAAGCCCCCCCCCCCCAATTCAAATTGTTAACCCACCATTTGAGAATGTGCCTCAGTTGCATCCAATTGTTGTTACTAATATTGATTTTCGGGTGGGCTGACTTTAAACTTAAACTGCTCCAATTGAACGGCAAAAATTCCCAGTAATAAAACATCCGGTCGAAGACGGGTTATACCGTTAGTTACTACAATAGACAAGAATGCAAAGGAGTGTGATGGTATATTGAGACAACTTGCTGTCACTTGATCTCCAGTGATACCCATCAGATACAACTGCTGTGAGAAACACAACGTGTACACACAATAATAAATCAACCAATTCTTTTTAATCATTTCCCCCCAAGCAAGGCAATAAAGCCACTAAAAAGAAAGTTGGTTCACTTTCGTGCTAGACAGTTTGTCTCTCCAGAATTTTATCCAACTTATCTATAAGTCAACCAATTGTCTATGTTTTGAATATTGCTGTCACACATGGTCCAGTGCATCTGCTATATATAATATTTAGAGATTCTTGATAAAATCCAAAGAAGAAACCTCAATATTATTAGTCCTGACCCGGCATCTTGGCTTCAGTCAGTTTTCCACCGCCGTAATGTAGCTTCCCTGTGACTTTTCTATAAATACTTTCATGGTAATTGTTCGGATAAACTCTCCGCTATGGTTCGTAGACATCATGAATTTAGGCGCAATTCTAGGTCTCATCAATTTGAAGTTGAACTGGCTCGATGTAACTATAAGTTCTATGCTAACAGCTTCTTTTCTCGTACCTCTTGCTTGTTGAATTCTCTACCGGCTTTATGATTTTCAGCCAAATTTGATCTTCAAAACTTTAAATGCAATGTCAACCATTATCTACTGTCTTCTTGATTCCTTTTCTTTTATTGTTCCCGCTTCTTAATAATGTTTTTGTTTTTTCTTATTCTTTTACACTGAAATGATTAAAAATAGGCGCAAGGGTTATCGAGTGTGAAGGAATGAAAGAAAAAGTGAAACATTATTAAGGAGAAATTGCAATAAAAGAACAGCATTTAAGAAGACAAAAGATAACAACTGACATTACATTGAAGATCAAAGTTGACTGGAAAGTTGATTACAGAGTGAATTGGAAAAGTAAAGCAAAATGTCATATTCTGCAATGACAAACAAAACATTTCCGGCTCCTCGGGGTGTCGTTGTTAGTTCCAGATGGGCGGGGTCTGCGGAATATTAAATTTTTTTTTTTTTTTTAAGCATATCACCCCAAGCAAGGCTGGAAGCCACTAGTACGCAGGGGGCTACAGAAGGTTTGGAGGAAGAGCAGATAGGAGTGGTAAAGGAGAGGATGTGGAGAAAGATAGTGGATCGATCAACGCTAGGGGGTTACAGAAGATTTGGAGTGAGAGCAGATGGGAATGAAAGGTGAAAGGGTGTGGAGAAGGGAAGAGGATAGATCAAGACAGCTGGAGATGTCGATTGACGTTACACTTAAATAGTTGGAGCTTGTATTTGTCAGGGAAGCAGGAATAAGGAAGGGAGTTCCACAGGCGAGATGTGCGAGACATGAAGCTATTGGAGTAGACGAGACGTCTACATCTAACAGTTACAACGGTGAAGAGGTGGGAACGGGATGCCAGCCTCGTGGGACGTTTAAATTCATGAGGCCTAGGAACCAGCGAAAGCAGCTCCTCGGAGTAATTACCGTGAACATATTTATAAAAAAGACAGAGCGAGGCAACGTCGCGTCTGTGAGAGAGAGACTGCAGACGAGATGACAGATCGGGGCCAATTACATTGCATATCCGTCTCTGGATCTTATCAAGAACCCTGAGGCAAACAGCAGGGGCTCCAGCCCATATATGGCAGCAATACTCCATGCAAGGGCGAATGGTCGATTTATAGATTTGGAGGATAGATTCCGGGGAGGAAAATTTCCTGGCTCGGCACAGGGAGCCAACTTTCCTTGCGGTGGATGATGCAATTGACTCGATGTATTTGTTCCATCTCAGATCAGCGGACAGCGTGAGACCGAGCAGCCGCAGAGAGGAGCTCTCAAGAAGTTGGTCATCAGGCATTCTAATGGGATGCAGGGATGGATATTTTAATAATTCCAGAAAGTCGTAATGTATAGTCACAATGATAAGAAGCGACATCTCATTGGTACATCGCAAATCATTCTGCCTATCGAGTGTTGAACTTCAGATGGCGTCAGGTCAACATACAAGGTTTACATTCTAGATTGTTATAGAACAATCTCCGAATATTCTTGATAGTCACTGCGTATAAATAACCACAGATTTTCTGCTACTTCGTAAGGAAGATTTAGCCTGTTGAATGGTGATGTATCAAGCTATTAAGTCAAATTAAATATTTAACTAAAAATTAGATGGAGCTAATGATATAGATTAGATATGGTAATTGGATTAACTATTTTAGGTTTATTTTAGAGTGCATGGTTGTCAGCAAAATATACAACTTAAGATGTAAGGTACACATTGGAGATATCGAATTTAAGCAGGTACAAAATGTAAATATTTGGGTAGTGTAGTAACAAATGACAGAAAATGTGAAAAAGAATTCCAAAGGCACGTAATAATATCGAAAGATACCTTTCGGAAACTAAACAAAGAATTAAGAGATAGGAAAAAGTCATTAGGGAAAGTGGTTTACTTCTATGAAATTCTCCTATATGGTAGTGAATGCTGGACGATCTCCTCACAGATGAAGATGAGACTTGAAGCGACAGAGATATGGTTCTACCGACGAATGCGGCGGCTACTAAGGACAGAAGATATTGGTAGCTAGGAACTTTTAACTAAGAATAAGAAGTACAAGGAAACGGCTCAGAAAGAAACAGCTGAAATTTGTGGGGTACTTAATTATTTGTGGGGTACTTAATGAGGAAAGAGGGTCCTAGAGAATATTGGGTCCTAGGATATACTGAGTGCAAGAAAAGCAGAAAGGAACGAATAATCTATTTAATGATTTTGAATGAATGGATTGAATAATATGGACAACTGCGGCGGGGAAGGAAGAAACAGGCAAAAGTTACTTAGAGCAACAGAAGACAGGAAGTAGTGAAGGGCCATGATCAGCCATGTTCTGAAAGGATATGGTATGTAAAAGAATAATAATTTTTAGCCCCAAGTAATTGTCTTAGTACTGATGAGAAAGTTTTTATTAGGCAACAATAAACACCGTGAAAATGATGATAAGCGGGAATATCAGAAATATGTATAACGGTTGGACGTTGGAAAGTAAATATAATTGGTCAATATTTTCTGACTTTGATTTGGAAGATTCTTCTTTACTTTATTCAATATTATCAGATCCATTATTTTTACTTGGATGGGTTGGTCGATCTAGATGTCGAAATTTCAAATTATAGGATTTTTATTTTCCAGGAGAGTCTCCGTTTTGTGCTGATACTCAAATCGTTTGCACAGTTCGCAGTGTATGAATGTTCTATCCAATCGTGTCTGTTTTAATATTCCATTTCTCTAAATGGGCGAATCCAAGTCATTTGCACAGTTCCTAGTATATGACTGTTCCTGCCATTTTGTGCCTGTTTTAATATTCCATATGTCTACGCGACCGAATCTACGTCGTTTTCACAGTTCCCAGTGTATGAATGTTCCTACTCAATCGTGTCTGTTTTTATATTCATTTGTCCACATGGGCGAATTCAAGTCATTTGCACAGTTCACAGTGCATGACTGTTCCTATCCATTTGTATCTGTTTTTATATTCCATTTGTTTCCGTGGCCGAATTCAAGTCGTTTGAACAGTGCATGAATACTTCTACTCAATCGTGTCTGTATGTCTAAATCCATGTGATTTGCACAGTTCCCAGTGTATAACTGTTCCTTCTCTATCGTGCCTATTTGTAGTAATTTTTCTAGGTAAATTTGCTACATTCACTGACCGTGGGGGTTACTATCTCATTTTTTCTCCGCGGGAGCGGCATTTACTATTTTATGATTTTTGTTAGTCTTCAATTTGATGTATTTTGTTCGGGTGTGCTTGTTCTGGTCTGCTATGATGAGGGATTCTGTTTCTCTCTTTAGGTGTCCATTGCATTTTCCATGATTATTTGCCCTGTAAATTCTTTTTTTTTTTTTTTTTCAAAATTCTTCGTATTATTATTTAACTTCATATTTGCCGATAGCGTGGCTTCATTCCATACCAGAAAGTAAATTCCATCTTGTTATTTTTTTGTCATTCTTACCCACCCAACTCTTATGGCCAGTTTCCCCAAGGGGGGAATGGATACAGTTTTTTTTTTTTTTTAATTCATATTTTACTTTCACATATCAAGTGAGGGATTGTGGAGTGTTTGAAGTGTGAAGTCACTTCTCAATCAACCGGAACTCGCAGAGGATCAGTGCCAAAAAAGAACGGACGATAGAAGTCGATGCCAACCATTCCTGGACGAGCCAGACAACCACATAGCTACGTTTATAAAGAAAGGTAATAACTCCCCCTTGCTTCTTTGTCTCATCCGTTACCACTACTCTTCTCTCCCAATTCGTCTTTTATTTTATTTTTGTCTGCATTTTCGAGAAATCGTTGGAGTGTTCTCTCCTTCCATCCTAGCTGGTTTTCTGTTTGCCGTGTGTCTTTTTATTCTCTACTTTTCGTGTTGCTTCCGCTCCGATGATCAAAACCTTCTTTTTCATTTTCTCCTGATTTTCTTCGCCATTTTCTTTCTTGCAAACTACTCTGTTTAGCGTACAGTGATCTTAAGTTCATTCTTTATTTTATTTTTTCTCTGCATATTCGGACTTTAACTTGTCTTTTTCTTCCTTTTCATGCATTTTTTGCTTCCAATTTTTATTTTTCTTGAATTGTTTCTTTTTCTACTTTTCTTCCAATTGAGTTCTGCGTTTTCTATATTCTTCATTCTTTTCTTTCCGTTTTTTTCTTCATTTACAGTTTCTTTATTTTCTTCTGTTTTTAATTTCATTTCTTTCTCTTTCCATCTCTTTTTATTCTTTATTTTCTTCCTATTTCCTTCGTTCATTATGTTCTTCGTTTTTCTTTATTTACTCTTGTTGTAACCTAGAAAAGGTTACTGAATGAGGAATAAGCAAAACGGAGGTTGGAAATTAAATGGTAATCTTTATAACATCAACAAAATACAATACTCGCCAGCGGCGTGAAGTAGGTAAACCACTGCTAGTGGTGGACTACTTAAACACCATATTTCATTCTTATATTCTTTTTCGGGTTTATTTATCCCTTTTCGTTTACATTATTTATAATCTGATTAATATCTTCATATTTTTGTTACTATCACAATGTTTCAGTCGTTGTATACAGCGGCTTTCTTCAAGGGACATTCAAACTTAATCTTTTATTTACGGGGGTAGATTATTCTCATTCCGTTGTCCATGTCTCGGAATATCTCATCTGGGATAATTGCTCTTTTTCACTGAGTACGAGTTGAACCAGAAATTAAATTCACAATTGTTATACCACCAAATTTACTAAACAACGCAGTAATCCTCTCGGCCATTGTTCTGTGGGACAATCCTGAATAAGTGGAAACAGGAGTAACAATAACTAAGCTTTACGAAAAGGGCAATTAACCAAGTCGAGATATGCCTAGACGTCGGAATGAGGACATTCTACTCCCGAAGATTGAATAAAAGGATTGTTCGAAATCCGCCGAAAGTTATCTGGACCGACAAATACCTGAAGAAGGCCCGAGGACACAATGGTCGAAACGCTGTGATAGCAACAACAACGATGAGGACATTCGTCAGATTTTAAATAACGTAAATAATGATAACCCCTCGTCCCAGAATGTCAGACAGAAATTAACACTTTTTCCCTTCTCTCCTTGTCGACATACTTCCTCCTTAGTATCTATATTCATCTTTACTTATCTTTACACAGTTCTTCCATTTTTTTTATTCTTTCCTATCTGTCTCTCTCTTACTCTCTCACTTTCTTTCTCTCTTTGTCGCTTTCTTTCTTCTTTTTTTTTTGAATTTCGACATCAGCTGTGGGCCCTGTTTTTTAGAGTGTATTAGGAAGTTTTTGAATTTGAAGTTTTATTTCTACATTATGGAGGATACTAAAATCAAACAAGTACAAAAACTTAAATATCGGTGAAGTGTTCGAACAGAGGACAGAAAGTATGACATTGAGATCCGAAGACGCATTGGGATAGAGAAAGATGCCTTCCAAACGCTAAGCAGTGTATTAAGAGACAGAAAAACTTCGTTAGAAACAAAGAAACCAGTACTGAACTGTTATGTGACATTTGTCCTCCTATATGGCAGTGAATGCTGGAAAATCTCCTCAAAGATGAAGAAGGGACTTGAAGCAACAGAAATGTGGTTCTACAGAAGGATGCTAAGGATATCATGGACTGAACCTGTGGGCAACGACGATGTTTTAGAGAAATTGTAAACAAAAAGGAAACTTATACTTGACATCAGCAAGAGGCAGTTGAAATTTCTTGGGCAAGTAATGAGGAAGGAGGGCTTGGAAAATCTGACAGTCATAAGAGGGACAGGGGAAAACAGTTGCTAACATTCTTGGTGGGCTTGAGTAAATGGATGGTAGAACAGGGTTTGGGAGAAATAGCAAAGAGACACTATTTATTAAGAGCTACAAGGGACAGGAAGATGTGGGGGCCATGATCGCCTTCATCCTGAAAGAACACGGTAAATAAAGAAGTTATTTGTCACCGCAGTACCCTTAAATAGGCATTCATTTTTCAAGGAAACGTTAGCTAACGAAAACGTATGTATATGAATATATTGCTGAAAAAAGTGAGAGACATTGAACATTATTATTATTATTGTCTTTTGTTGCGCAGTGTAAGTTTTTCAATAACGGGTACATTAAGTTATTTATCAAGTAACAACGAAGACTCCAGACAGACAACGCTTTCTTCAACATATTCGCAGTGCCCAAAAGAGCCGATTTTTGGATGACTCCAAGTTAGTGTGGTATCCCCTGCTGGTCAAGGAAGTCATACAATGTTAATGGAATTGGTCCTAATGTGTCAATCCCTTTTGGAATCACCTTGACATTCCTTTCTTGCATTCCATTCATTTGGCTCAGGCCAATTCCTTCCTTTTGGCCTACAGTTAATACTTACTTTTACTAATTTGTTTTAGAAAATCTATGACAAAGTGGAAAAAAATTATCGTGTGACGCGTTTCGTCCTTTAGGACTTCATCAGACAAAATGTTGTTTACGTTGATGTGATGATTACAGATGCACATGAAAATGAGGGGACGCTGAAATTTTAAATAATAAAAAAGATATGTTTCGGTAGTCTAGCTGATTTCATTTTGTTTCTTTTTCTTTTGGATTACTGAGTTGTATAACTCTTTTTGATTACATTTATTACTAGATACTATTATACCTTGATAAAAAAATAAAAAAAAACTTTTTCGTAGCGAAGGAGAGGGGCGCTTTTCGTGTAAATCCCATAAATCCTTTCTGTCGTTGGAAAAGAAAGTACTTGTTCGTAGAGATCTATTAATTATTTGCCAAATTTGGGTTATGATGCAACAACATGTTTTATTATGTAAAACATTTTCCAAGAGTTTTTAGGATTATTAATTACATTCTTTTCTGCTGATGCCATAAGGTTTCAGCAGATACGTTCTTCGACATTTTTCAGGCTTAGAATCTGTATGAAAGGAAGAATATTTTTTCACGTCGTGTCCATAAATCCTTTTTGTCGCAGAGAAAAAAAGAAAAAAAGTTAGAAGTAAAATAGCAGCAAATACACTATTATGTCAAACTTCTCAATATCTTGTGTTGGCCAAGGATTTCATATTTTATATACGGACTTGTTCTCTAATTTATTTTTGCTAGTAAAGACATCTACATTACGCTGAATCAACAAAAAGAATGAGATCAATAGTCTGAATAACTCTCACAATGAAAATAAATTACCATAATATTTACAAAATGTATTTCTCTTACATCTAAAAATGTCTCTAGAAAAAGACGGTTGGAAATTTATGGTAAGAAGAAAAGCAACAAAAAAATAAGATTAATAGGTCGAGTAACTGTTGTAATGATAATGACTCATTTGAAAATAATAGAATTTATTTTTCTGCACCTCGGGATGGCTGTAGAAAAGGACGACCGGAAATAGTTATAAGATATTACAATTACTGTTTCTGCATATTTTATGTTGATACCTGAAGAAATTTCTCAGAACTTTTTGTCTCCGCAGAATCCCGACTGATTATAATTCTGTAATGAACGATTGGGACGGAGGGATTTTTGGTCTCATTATCTGTCATCTGCAGTGTTTCTCAACCGGTGTTCCCCGGAACCCTAGGGTCCCGCAAGAGGTTGTTAGGGGTTCCGTGAGAAACGGTGATGAATAGCTTAATACATTTTTGAATAATTTTTGTTTAATTTTATATTTGTAATTTTACTATACACTTACGGCATATTATTGGAATATCATTGCTTATTATAATAAAGGCTTCAACCTTTTCTTTTTACCTTTGGCCGTATTGCCAGCCATGTTTTGTATAGGTATGGGAGATAACTCAGTACCGATTAATAAACCCCGAAAGGATGTTTGTATTGCTCCAATATTCCAAGTGTATTTGCCGGACCTGTAAATGACACTGCGAATTCCTGGCATTTTATCTGTACACAGGCGCCGGTGTAAAGTGCGCAATTACCTCAGCTACCAAATAAGTCTCAAAATCTCAATTTTATTCTGTACGTAGTAAATTCTTAAGGCTAAACGTGTATTGAGGAGAGACTAATAATGGAAACAATGGAAAAGAAATATGAAAAATAGGAAATGTAGTGTGTGTATGTGTGTGTGTATTAGAGAGAGAGAGAGAGAGAGAGAGAGAGAGAGAGAGAGAGAGAGAGAGAGAGAGAGAGTGAGAGAGAGAATGAGAGAGAGATGGAGGAGTGGAGAGAGAAATAAACAAAAAGAGAGAAATAAACTAAAAGAGAGAAATAAACAAAAAGGGAGTAGGAGTGAGAAATAGAAAATGGAAGAAGTGAAAAGAAAAGTGGAAGAGAGAAAATGAGACAGAGAGTAAAAGAAAAAAAGAGAGAAGAAAATTGAAAATAGAAAATGAGAGAGAAGGAAAGCGTTGAGGGATAAAACAAAAGTAAAGGAGAAAAGTATAAGAAGTGTGAAAGAGGAATAGAAACGAAAAAGGAAAAAAAGAGGCTAAGAATGAAGACAGAAAAAAAAAAGAGAATTAGTGAGAAAATTAAAGAGAAAGAAAGAAAGCCATAAAAAATGGAAGTAGGAAAGCGAAAGAGAAAGATAGAAAATACGATGTTGAAGAAGATAAAATGGAAAAAGAGAGAGAAAAAGGGCAAAAGTTAAAGAGGAGAGAAAATATGACACATAAGACGAATGAAATAATAGTGATGGGAGGGGATAAAAAGAAGTAATAGAAGGAGACAGAGAAAAAGAAAGAAAACAAAGCGAATAGAAAAAGAGACAATGCGGGTGAGTTTTACAACCCCATACACATTTTATTTATTTGGGCGGAACAGTTCTCGCGGTTTCTAAGTAAATTGAATTATGAGAAACCGCGGGAACTTTCCTTATGTTATAATGCTCGTATAAGCTCCTACTTCTGGTTAATAAAGCACTGGAACAAAAACATTAGTGAAGAAACTGTTTAATCACATAGATTAATAATACAATAATATCGAATATTGACACACTTTCCTATAGGTTGACGTTCCTCGCATAGTGAATGGAAGAGTCTATGTTCAACAATTTAGTGTAGAGAAGGTCAGTCGACTTTCTACGCAATACCTTCCAATCAGATACATTATTTACAGTTGGGTTAATGTCCTCATCTTTGTTGCTATTAATCCAATATCTCAGACGTTGCGCTCTCAGAATGTAAATCATGATAACTTGGAAAGGTTATATTTAATTAAATGTTAGGACTGCTGCTAGGAAACTTGGTTCACTGTGTCGCGCTAGACAATTTTTCTCGTCAGAATCTATCTTACACATTTATAAGTCTACCATTTGTCCTTGCTTTGAATATTGATACCACATCTGGTCTAGTGCTTCTGTTATATATTTATAGGTTCTTGATAAAATACAAAAAAGAATCTGCCATATTATTAGTCCTGACCTGGCATCACGGTTTCGGTCACTTTCCCGCTGCTGTAACGTAGTTTCCATGTACATTTTCTATAAATATTTTCATGGTAATTTTTCTGCTGAGCTTTCTTCTTTCGTACATGTACTTTATGGATTTAAGCGTACTACTAGATTGACAGATAGGGCTCATCATTTTTACAGTTGAAATGGTTAGATATGCTTTTCAGTTCTATGATCACAGTTTTACTCTTGCTCTTCTCGCTTGTGAAACTCTATTCCGGCTTTTTGCCTTCCGGTCAACTGATATTTAAAAATTTAAGTGCAATGCCAATCGCTATCTTCTTTCTTCTTAATTACTGTTTTGTTGTTTTTTTTCTCATATTCTTTCACACACAGTAACTCATTGCGTTTTAGTGGCTTTATTGCCTTGCTTGGGGTGAAGTGATTTTTAAAAAATCCCAGAAATTCAGATAGATATCAGACATTTACTGTAAAGATTATTCTCATTGAATTTAAATTAAGATTTCTTTCTTTCTTTCTTCTTCTTCTTCTTCTTCTTCTTCTTCTTCTATGTTCCATTTCCCTTCACGATGTGTGCGATCATGGCTCTTCACAATTTCCTATCTTTTGTAGCTCTTAATAAATGAAACTTTCCTCTTTTTCTCCTAATCCATATTCTATCAACCATTTAAACAAGCTATTTTTTCCTTTTTTTCCTTCTATATGCCGTGCCCCATCAGAACGTGGGTGATCATGGCTCTCCACATTTTCCTCCCTTTGTAGCTCTTAATAAATGTTGTCTTTTCACTTTCTCTTATAATCGGAATTTTGCCACCCATTTACATAAGCTCATTCTTCTTCTTCTTCTTCTTCTTCTTCTTCTTCTTCTTCTTCTTCTTCTTCTTCAACTTCTATGAGCCGTGTACCTTTAAGATGTCGGCAATCATGGTTCTCCATAACTTCCTATCCTCGTATCAAATTTTCCAAGCCTCCTTCCTCCTAATACTTCCCAGAATTTTAAACTGTCTTTCTCTGGTTCTAAATGTAAATGTTCTTTTTGTTTCCATTTTCCTTAAAACTTTTTCGTTGCTTACACACTCTGCCCATGGTATTCTCAGCATCCTTCTGTAGAACTGGATTTATGTCTTCTATTCATCCTGGAGGAAATTGCTACAGAACCCTTGCTTTTCTTTCATTTCTTGCTACATACATCTTTTGAGAATCTTTGATTTGATCAACTCAGTTAAAGTTCGTTTTTAACGCGCGTTAACTGTAAGGTCGAGATTTTGGAAGCTAGTAAAATGCTGTCTTCGCATTGCGACCCCCTATCAGTTGAACAACTTTCGACCTAGCTCCCACGCTTCATCTGCTTGCTTTTCTGTCCATGGGGAGTGTACTACAGCGTATTGCTTCGCAGAACAGGAAAAGAAAATATTGAAATATACACTGCTGTAAGCTATGGCTTCGTTTAGTTTTCTTTACGATTGACAGGGGCGGAAAGAAAAGACCCAGAAAATGTGACAGTGTAATATAGAAAGGTGCAAAAGAATGAATAACCATGGCTGTCGGGAAAGAATGGGAAAAGGAAGAATAGAAACAAAATGACGGGAAGCGAATAGAGTTGATTAAGTGATTAAGCGTTTTATTATATTTTTCCTGCATGCGTACACGCGATTTCTGTTTTGAACATGGTTTGTAAGAATTGTTCAAATGATCTTTGGATCCGAGTGCTTTCGGCTAATCTATTCGTCATTATCAGGGATTTTTTTTTCTTAATATTTAAATTTAAAAATAATTTTTAGCAATAGATTTAATTCCCCAACACAGTCAGCGTGTTGTGTCAGTTATGTGCCATGCATGATACACGCTTAGGCGATCATGTATCGAAAGATACATGATCGCTTAAAAAAAATCTGCCTCATCATGACTGATGAGGCAGATTTTTTTTTCCCGCACAGTAGGTTGCCATTTCTTTCTGCGGGAGACCAGTTACCATCAAAGGCTATAGAACCCGGTCTGTCCTGCTATTTACCCATAGCTGGGGGGGGGGGGAGAGAAGAGGATTCATACCGTTCCCAAGGGTAGTAGCACGTAAGCGAATGTAATGGATTCAACTGGAAAGTCAGTCAGTCAGTTATGTGCCATGCGTGATACACGCTTAGGCGATCATGTATCGAAAGATACATGACTGACGAGGCAGATTTTTTCTCGCAGTAGGTTGCCATGTCTTTCTGCGGTAGACCAGTTGCCATATGTCCTGCTATTTACCCATAGCTGGGAGTAGAAGAAGATTCATACCGTTCTCAAGGGTATTAGCACGTAAGTGAATGTAATGGATTCGACTGGAATTTGAACTCGGTTTTCCGATTCCTCAATCCGAGTTGCTATCCAATACTCCGCCGTACAAGTAATAATAAATCTTTCGTTATGATTGTTATTGTTACTTAGTTTACATTCTTTTCTTTTCTTTTTTTTTTTTTTTTTCATTTCTTCACATTCACAATGTCGCCAAGTACATCCAATTTTCTCTAATTATTATCATTATCATTCCGAGGGAATTTATATACATAAATAGTCACATAATTATTCTGCTAGTCTGGCCTCATGACTCGAGCATACGACCCAGAGATCTATACACAGCTTCAACAACCTCCATATCTTAATAATTTCTTAATTGTTATAAAATTGAACGGAGAGAAGGATCAAGGGTAAGGTATTGCAACTCCCTGATGTTCCTCAAAGGAGGATTAAAATCAAACTTAGTAATTTTTTATCACACATTATATTAAATCAAATAATTTTGGAGTTTATATCTTAATATTAAGACTGGTAATTCCAAAAGAAAGTCTCTTACATTGGTCTCACACACTTTGATTAAGAGAAAAAAAATTAAAATAATTATTAATAAATTGCATATTTAAATTTCAGAACTGAATGTGCTTCAAATAATTAAGGGCTAATCACGTGTCGTAACCACCATCGGAGAAACAAACAACGTATTTGTTAATTAAAAAATAATTAATTAATTAATTTGAAATATCGAGCGAATTAAAAAAAGATCAATTTCGAAAAAGATTAAATTTAAAAAAACAAAGGCGTATACATTTTTACATTTTTACTTTCTTTTTTTAACAAAAAAATAAAAAAACTAAAAAATACAGGAAAAATTTTTTTTTGAATTTTAGCTGCTTTTAAATTTCTGATCGAGTCTATTCATATGTTTCTGCTAGGGTGGAGCGACTCAAATATCAAGCTTTGGTAACAAAATTTTTAAAAGTTTTGTGACGTCAACAAAGACACGTTGCCACTTTTGTGATGCCAACGAATACTCATTGTCACTTTCGTAATGCTCTTTGTAGTAGAGACTTTGTAATCGCAGATACAACTATAGTAACGCCGTTGAACAACACTGGTGTCAGACGCCTTCGAAGAACACTCGCACTAATAGTACTTGCTCGATAATACTCGCTCGAACAGTAACCACCGTATAGTGATCTGAATAGAGAAATAGTATAGTGAGTAGAGAATAGCGGCCCGTATAGTAATAGAGGATAGACTAGAAATAGCGATCCGAATAGTAATAGAGGATAGACTAGAAATAGCGATCCGAATAGTAATAGAGGATAGAATAGAAGTAGCGATCGTTTAGACGTCACGCTACTTTCTACTCATGCGTTTCTCCCATGGTCACATGATCCACTTAATTCAATAATGGGATCGCCGGTGTTTGCTCACTGGCGATCTATGTTTAAACTCAAGTGTCAGCAGCGACACTTTATTCCTATATAACAGAAAGGAAAGAAGTAAAAGAAATAAACACATGCCCTCCCACCAAATGAAATAAAAGTAAAAAAAAAACAAATAAACTCTTTCCATTTTCCGCTATCCCCCAAGAAATGTAAGCCTTCATTAAAAAGTAAAAGTAAAATAAAAATCTGTATTCTTTGCATATATATTTATATTAGCAAATTATTATCTGGCATTTCGACCATGGAACCTCGGTTCAAATCTCACCATAGTCGATTTTTCAAGGAGATGACTTCTTGGTATTATATAGTGAGACGGTTGGAAGTGTCTGAAAATCAAACCACAGGTTGACCCAAGCCGTGTGTAGACAGAACTGTTCGGAATCCGTCGATAGTTGTACTAGCACGAAATCTCATGTCATCGTGATCGAGGTTGTGAGCGAACTGACCCTGTTCAATCTGTTGACCACACCAGATTATGTTCTCTCTTTTATTTGAAGTATAAACAGCAGGCTGGCTTTGTGTTGAGCAAACACAAATGTGCCTGAGCTGGCGTTTGCAACAGGGATTAGTTAACCTACACACACGGATACGAGCGGCCAACCTTAAAATGGTAAAATTAATAGCGGTCCGTATAGTAATAGAGATCCGTATAGTATAGAGGATAGACTAGAAATGGTGATCGTTAGTTGTCAGCTACTACCTACATATAAGCATTTCCTCCATGGTCACGTGATCCACTTAATTCAATAATGGGATCGCCTGTGTTTGTTCATTGGCGATCTATGTTCAAACTCAAGTGTTGGCAGCGGCACTTTATTCGTATATAACACATTTTTGACATTTGTCGATAATTTTATTCTTTTATCCTTTTTTATTTATTTATTGATTGAATACTATTATTTATCATTTATAATTAAACAGAAATTATGATAAAAGTAATAACAATAAGTGGTCCATTTGACGACGAACTGTTTACCCCGATGCCCAGTGCCTGTATATGATGAGTGCTATTGATAATATGTAACCCAGTACTCCCTGCCGCATAGTTGGGTTATCAGCGATTAAAACGGTTCCCCGACCAGGCTTGATTGGTGATGGTGGTGGCTAATCTACCAGCAGGATGAAAAACAAGATCTGACAAAGCGCAGATGAATCCTCTCTGGGGATCAGCTTCTATATAGCATATACCGCATGGTGTCATGTATGTATGTACATGTATGTGCATATATCTATATAACATCTGATGAGAGGTAAAAACTAGGAAAAACCTGCAGTTAAAGTGATTATCAGTTATCTTAGCTGGCTTGTCCATGTGTATTAATCAAGGAGACTCAGAGAGAGGCACCCTTGTTGCACAAGTGGTTGACACTATAATCCAATGATGTGCAGATGTCTCGACATTTTATCCTGGTTTCTCACTGATGTTTTACTATCCGCGTTCTTCAGATCTGATGTTACTTAAAAGTTCCATAGCGATGGAGGAGTGACGATGTGTTGGAAGCATATAGTCATGAATCTACATATGGGCGACAGAAGATTTATTCTTAACACCGTTATCAGATCTTCACGGACTGAGATTGATTTGGTTGGAGTTTCTTGCGTCTGAGCAGCTCCTGTTTAGGAAGAGCACTACTCACCCAGATTATTGGGAAGGGGCGAGAAAAGGTGCATCAAACATTGCCTGTCCAAACTACTGCGGTTCATTTAGTGCAGGTACAAAAGGAAAACATTTTTGAAACAAAAACTTCGACTCAACATTGGTTACAGGTGTGTATGAACTCTTCTGGACTGTGAAAACACAAACCGCCCAGAACTTAGAACAACTCTTGTTACCAAAGAATTGGAGCGCCTGAACATTAATACAGCTGCTCACTCAGAAACACTTTTATCCGATGAGGATCATCTCTCTGAAGTGACATCAGCATACACTGTATTCTGGCCTGGCAAGCCAAAATGTGAGAAACGTGATGGTGTTGTCGGATTTACCATCCGAATATATGTGGTGGACAAGGTAACGCAGCCGTGTAGCATCAATGATCGAATAATGAAACAGTGCCTTCCCCTAGCAGGTGACCGCTATATATCACCTCTCAATCAATGCTGCAACTCTTGTGGCTAAGGTAGAAAATATGTCTTTTTATGCAGCTCTTGGAGATGATATAAGATCAATTCCAAAAGAAGAGAAACTGATAGCCCTTGGAGAATTTAATGCAAAAGTTGGGAAACGACATGAGACCTCAGGACTCTCAGTCCCTATGGCATTGGAAAAATGAACAGCAATGGATTATATCTACTTGAATTCTGTTCTGGGTTTGATCTTGCAATCTGCAGTAACTTATTTCGTCAAAAAAGAGAAACAAGGTAATTGTGTAGCGATTTCTATCTCGTTAAAATGTTACTAAAATAACTGATATTTAGCTCTACTCTGTGTTGATCCCTCTTTTAAATTAAATGTTACGTACAGTGTAATTATACTCCATTTGTTCCCATTTTACCTGTATATATATATATATATATATATATATATATATATATATATATATATATATATATATAACAAAGGAACAAAATTTTCTCGGTCACACGAGCTTCAGGCGACTAGAAAGCAAGAAGAAAAAAGGGTATTTAGTCGTCTGAAGACCACAAAAGTGTGAAACTTGAGTAATGACTCGAGCTGTCCCTTGTTTAGCGCTGACGTTGCGAAGCGATATTTGGTCTGTATGGCTAGTCTGGGTATAGAGCACTTTACTGTCTAATTAGGTGTTTGCCTTTTGGTCTTTCTTTCTTTCCTTGTTCGGGATTTTCTCTTGTCTAAGATGTTAGGTTGTCTGATATGTTGGTCAGACCAACATCGTTGTGTTTTCTTTAGTATATATATATATATATATATATATATATATATATATATATATATATATATATATTAAAAAGAAGAGAGAAACCGCTAACGTTTTTGGTTGTAATGAGGATTTAAAAAAAAATATATATTATGCTTTATTTTCCATAATTTTGCCACACAAGTTTATGGTCTCGTGACCTTCATCAGGCAAAAAGTGGATATTTCCACATATTATTAAAAGGAATTAATTTTTCTTATGTTTTTCGATGTTAAACATTTTCGATGTTAAACATTCTCTTTTTTTGTATGTTAGTGACTCAAATGTTTTCCTTGAACTGGCAGTGACAAAGTTCTTCTGCATGAAGGTTAATAAAACAATTAAGATTGGTCCGAGAAAGGGTGAGGAAAAATATCTGTATATTATCTTTTAATGACTCCTGTGTGTTCTTATATATATATATATATATATATATATATATATATATATATATATATATATATATATATATATATATGTCTGTGTGTGTGTGTTTGGCACAGATTGAGACGAATACACACGCACGTACATACAAAAAGCGAATATATATATGTGTGTGTGTGTGTGTGTGTGTGTGTGCGTATGTGTATGTGCTCTAAAATATGTTTAATAACTGGTAAAATACATTTATTTTAATTTATGAGTGATGATTTTATAATTAAGTGTAACTGCTTTGATACTCTTTGCATCTACGTACGTTTGTATTCGTTTTAAATTGTTACACACCCAATATATATACATACATATATATATATATATATATATATGCATATATATGTGTGTGTATTTATATATATATATATATATATCGAGTGAGAGAGAGAGAGAGAGAGAGAGAGAGAGAGAGAGAGAGAGAGAGAGAGAGAGAGAGAGATTGTTCGATCGATTAGCAATTTATTTTCTTCAGTCAGGAAACGGCTTGCTTAAAAGAAAAGGTAAATTGAAAGCAAACACGCAAACACGCAAAAAACCTTAAAGACTTTATTTTCTCCCTTTCTATTTGCTGAAGACCAGAAATGATTATTCACCAAACACCGCACTTGGGTGCGCACCTGATCAATACAAGTCTTTGTCAGGAAAGAAACGTACGTATCTATGTTTACTTACTGCTTATTCTAAGTAATCGATATTCGATGATATTTTTAATAGGATTTGGCCCACACAAAAGACTTGTATTCTGGGGTAGTTTTATCAGCGTACAGAACGTGGTTGTTTGTCTCAAAAGAGATCAACACAAGAAGCATATTTACACGTCTGGGAAACGGAGTTGTTACAATAATGGGCTGGACTCTACACAGCATGTGATGCGGAAGACATACTTAAGGTCGACATAAAAAAAAACGTATAAAACAAAAAAGAAACATCCTCTAACAAGTGTTTTCAAGAAGTAGGTCTCAAGATAAACCTTTCTAAAACAGAAACTATGATTTGGAACTGGAATGAAAGCAGTGGAGAAGTGTACCCTGAATCCATTATAACAATTCAGGATGTGTAATTAGTAAATACTAAACATTTCAAATATCTCGACGTATTTAAAAAAAATAATTTTACCCAAAGCAAGGCGATAATGCAACAAATATGATGCAAGGGATTATTGGGAGTGAAAGAGAATGAGAAGTCTTTAGTGATGAGAAAGAACAATAAAAGCATAGTATTCAGTGAAACAAAATGGCGATTGGCGTTGCATATGACGATTGGCGTTGCATTTAAATTTTTGAATATTGTAGGTGGCAGGGAAGCAAGAAATCGGAAGGGATTTTCACAGTCGAGAAACTATTAGAATAAAACCTGCGGTTGCATTTAACTAGTTCAACAATAATACTGTGAGACCTAGTTGCCAATGTGGGAGCAGGCTTAAATTCACGCAGGCGATGCACTAAGGAGGAAAGCAGAACAATTGTCATAAAAATATTTGTAGAAAAGGCAGAGGGAACCACATGACGTCGGTGGGAAAGAGACCGAAGTCGAGATGCCAGGTCAGGATCGATTACATCACAGGCCCTTTGAATTTTGTCACGAATCAAGAGATATATAGCCGGAGCACCAGACCAGATCAGATAGGGTAACAATATTCAATTCACAGACGAATGATAGATTTATAAATGTGCAAGAATGAACGTAGAGGCTGTGCTAGGGATTGTTTCGAACAACACCGCAAGTTGCAACAAAACGAAAACATTAACTTAAAAAACTCGACTCATTTTCTTAAATAGTTTAGTCAAATCGAGGCTTTCATATGGATGTTATACATGGCGCCAAACTCATTCAGACACTTTCCGCTATATACAATCACTTTCTCAGATCAATATTAAGAATAGCTTCGTCCAAGTGAAGCATGTCTGTTTTGGCGAAGACCATCCTTCTTCTAATCTTGTGGACTGGCGCTGAAAGATTTTAAACAAAGAACTGTACCAAAGAGCAGAAACAACATCAGTTGAGAGAATAATGGCGTAATCAAGATGCTGACGGTCCACATTACTTCGAACAGAAGTTTCGGAAGGAAGATCCCTTTATTACTAGAAGAGCGATAGCAGATACTGGGCTTGAGCAACCTATTTTCTTGAAAGATTGTTTTAAGAGGAAGATTTTGAAAAATTTAACAGAAAGTTGGCTGCTCGGTCAGTGAATGCCTTACCTGATATATTTATATTTTAAATCTATCTATCTATCTATCTATCTATCTATCTATCTATCTATCTATCATAATACAATTATAAAAATATGTAAAACTTGGTCCGAGAATTTACTAAACGTTTACGCAGTTGTTCCCAAATATTTTTTCTCTGGGCCGCATTTTTAGAATAAAAATTTGCTTGCACCTCACCAAATCCTGGTGAAAAGGCGAAAGCTGCCCTACGGCAAAGAAGGTCCAGAGAGAGGGTTGAAGGGATTTAACCGTGGATTCGAAGTAAGAACATTATCAGTGATAACTATCTCCTCCAATTTGCACACCCTTGTTACTATTTTCTTAATACTTGATATAATGCAAAAATATCACAATGATAAAATCGGTCAGTAATTAATTATAACTATTTATACTGGGACTCATGCATGCAATTACAAGTAATCCATAATAATATTTTAAATTTTGAAATCAAATTTAATTTTTGCATATGAATCTTTTCTAAATCTTTGATTGTCTTTTAATCATTCCGCCTCACCTGCTATCCTCTACCGCCGCACCAATGAGGCGCGCTGCACCATTTGGGAACCACTGTGTTAACGTAATTTTTAGTCCCGCAAAACTTCTGCCAAGAAATATTCAATAGGTAACTAGAGCTCTCATAGTCAATAAATAATTAAATAAATGTTCAATGGACCTATCTCATTGACCGACTCTAGAGTTTCGTGTCAAATCGCCCATCAGAGTACATTAGTCGGCTAATCTGACCCAGATGTGATATTTGACGCGAAACTCTGGAGTCAGTCAATGAGATAAGTCAATTTCACATTTATTAATTTCTATCTATCTATCTATCTATCTATCTATCTATCTATCTATCTATCTATCTATGTGTGTGTATGTGTGCACACGTGTAATGATATATACAATAAGTGTGATGATCAGAAGAACAAAGTCTTGATTTTGACTTTTGATTACGTTATGGAAAATTTGCCCCGCCACAGAGCAATGGTCAACGAGCTAATCTTGTAGACTGTTTCTAAAGATCCCTCGTTCCTGATTGAGTTACATGAACTTTGTAACTTTGTGCTAGTCAAAGCTAGATAACAATTGATTTTTGGTTTGAAGGGGTTAAGACTGTAGTATTTAGAGATATCGCCATGCGGGAGCTTGTTCCATGAAGTATCACTTCTGGGGAAAAGGCTGTATGGGTGGAACTTCCTCCTTACGAATGGAATACAGCGGAAATGATAATAGTTCAACTCTGTGGACGTAGCATGGTGAATTCTAGCTGTAAAGTTCTGAAATGATGGTACTAAAGAATCACCTGGACATTTGCCATGGAATTAGCGAGAGGCTTGCAACGTTGCATCTGCGGGAAAGTCATTACAGAGTGGAAAATAAGTCATCACCCACGAGAGCACGCAAACGATTTTGAATTCTATCAGGGCTGGAAAGTGTACATTGAACAGCTCCAAGCCAGATGTGACCCCTGTAAAGAATAACCATGACAGAAGGAGTTAGATATTTCTTGGGGCGATCTTTGTCATTACCATGACATTTCGGCATTGTACGCTCAAGCCTTCTTCTGGTGAGTGTTGATCCGAGTAACCGATGAAATAGCCTAGTAGATTAAAGCGTTGGTTTGTAATTTTCCAGTAAACTTGCTTTCAGAATCGCGCTTGATTATTCATCTTTTTTTGCCGGAGCAAGAGAGGTCGCGTCATATTCTTACACTATAACACGCCACGTGTATTTGTATATTTTTACCTTTAATATATGTAACTTTTGCTGTGTTATGGTTATCTCTATTGCACTAACAACGTAAGGTGGCAGTGTCTTTGTTACAACAATTGTGGAATATTCCAAGAGCTTTATGAAGTCGGGAGGGAAATAGACCGACTCCATAAAAGGGCAGACTACAACAATGATAACTGGGATATATTTAAAGACTCACTCATAAAAACTTCCTTAAAATCCTGGGCCGGTTAGTACAGGTTCTGATTCAATCAAAACAGGAATAGCCATAACTGAGAAGTACCAAAAAGAGAACAAGATGAAATATCCTTGCACATGGACAGCAGAACGAGAACAATCTACCCCCGTAGATTGAATAAAGTGTTCAATTAGATTATCCAGATCGAAGAAGACAACTGAAGAAGGCCGGAAGGTACAACGGCCGAAATATTAATATTTTGACAACAACGATGTCCGACATTAGTCCGAATTAGTAAATAATGTAAATAATATATACTCGACGCAGAAATTCAGATAGAAAATAATTATGATACAATAAAATATTAATTTTATATTTGCCATAATTTTTAAAGATACAGGTAAACTAGTCATTCAATAATTGGTCTCTGATGTACTAATTATGCACATGTCATGTCTTTAAAGTATCAAGTATTGTTAAAAGCATTTACAACCTTTAGCATATGCTCGAGAACAAATCAAGGTAGAGGGTTGCTGTTGAAATGGTTATGATGAATGTTGTGCGTGTTATGAATGAAAGAAAAGGTGATAGGAAGTGAAACTACGAGAATAAGGAGGATAGATAATGACTGATCCTTTCTTGAAGATGATAACATTGGAAGTGTTCAGGGCAGTATCCACGTGGAAGTCTGTTCTACAAAGTAGCAGTTCTTTGGACAAAGCTCTTTAAGTGTAGCTCTCTATTTATATTTTGAATACGGGGAGAATGAGAGTGATTCAAACCTGTGGGTGTAGCATGGCGTTGGATAAGACATTGGCTTAGTACAGTAAGTATGCAGTATACATACTATTCTTACACATCAATTCAAATCGAGGATTGGATAAACAGGTGTATAGAATAAGAGTTTTGCAATCTTCCGTTAGGTGGGTCGCTGTGTAGTGCGTTCGTGATCTAATACGGTTTAGAAGACGTATAGAAAGCCTATATTGTCGTAAAATTGGTGGTGAATTTATACTATGAGTATAGTGTTTATTTCTTGCAGCAGCTTTTTCAGCGGAATTTTGCAATAATGCAAGTCGAATCAACGTTGACCATCTATGAAGATGATATCACTGTATATGACCATCTATGCAGATGGTATCACTGTATATGAATGCGCGTCCAAAAACCAAGATAATCAGCGCCTGACTGCTGATCTATCTCTAACAACTCAATGGTAAAAAAAAAACGGCTTGTAATATTCAATATCTCTAAAACAAAGCTAGTAACTTTTCATAATCACCGTGAAGGCCCTGAATTTTTTCTAGTCGTGACGGGCAGTTGTACTTTCAATGAGGCGCTTTGCTTTGGGACACAGGCTCAACCCAGACCTCGAATGGAACCTTTATATACGGCCCATCGCTAAATATCATTGTACCACTCCAGAAGGTACATGACTCATCCTGTTATGCTCTATCTTTACCAGATGCAGATCAGATTCGTGTTGGACTAAGCTAAGCTCAGCTAAGCTAAATAAAGACAACGGAGATTTTTCTCGCTTGGTACGTGTAAAATCCTGGAAACTGACCGAAACACAAAAATAAGAATTAAAAAAAAAATAGGAATAAAAATACTATCAATAATCTTCATGTCCTGTCAGGCTGTTTCCATATTGGCTATTCACAAAATGCAATGACAAAAGCCAGTACTATATTCGATTTGCGAGAGTTCTTCAGGTACTCCGACATTGGCGATATCATCTCATACAATACAAGATGCACAAGGAACGCTTACTGTAACATGATTATTAGTGAGTCAATTTAACAGGCCATGCCTTAATGTATGGATTTCTGTACTCACTGTGTGCCCTGCTCTTGCGTCTTTATTAAATGAGCCACGCTATACTTATATGACGGTGTAAACATACGCATCTGTATATATCATTGGTTGCTAGGTCGAATCTCAGTGAGGCTCGATTAGAAGATTCATCACATTTTCAGAACCACTATTATAAATACTTTTCCTCTGTGTCTGGCTTGTCCTTTTTGCTTTTAGATATCTGCACGCAATAGTGACGAATGAAGCAGGCGTTTGGCAAAGAGCATCATGGGAAAGAAGATTGATTTTTTCCGTTTTTTTTCTACTACTTTTTTTTTCGGACTTGAATGAGAGGTTCTAATTTCTGTCTTTACGAACTCATTTTTCTTCCTTTCTTGAAGGCAACGAAATATAATGATTGCCAATTGTCTTTTCCACATCCCATTTTTTCTATTTGTTAACTTTTTTGTTCTTTTCTTTTGTTACACCATATTTATTTCCCAACAGCTCTTGGTTTCTTTTCACAGAAATATTTTCCATCTTTAAAAAAAAATCAACTGGAAGTCTTCTTGTTTTACTACAATTAATGTAACAATATTTACATCATCATCATCATCATCATCATCATCATCATCATCATCATCATCATCATCATCATCATCATCAACAACAACAACAACAACAACAACAACAACATTCATTACCTCTTACGTACATTGCCATTATAACAGATGCATTGTAACGTAGCTTCCCTGTGCCTTTTCTACAAATATTTTCATGGCAATTGTTCTAATAATCTCTCCTCTATGGTAGCTAGATTCTTCTATGAATTTCAGCGCAGTACTAGATTGGTGGCAAAGTCTCATCATTTTATAGTTGAAATGGCTAGATGTAACCGTAAATTCTATGCTAATAGTTTCTTCTCTCGTACTTCTTGCTTGTGGAACTCTCTTCTGGCTTCTTGTTTCTCAATCAACTTTGATCTTCAAAAATTTAAATGCAATATAATCGTTATCTTTTGTCTTAATTCTTGTTCTTCTTAATATTCTCTCTCCTTAATAGTATTTTTCTTTTCATATTCTATTATACCTGCTTACCTCTTAGTGGCTTTATTGCCTTGCTTGGAGTGAAATGATTAAAAACGAAAAGAAAAAAGCTTTTCAATTTATAATTTACAAAATGAGAGAAAGCAATAATATTTAGAATGTCATTTTATATTTAAACTCTGAGAAGCCACCGAGTTTTGTTTTCAACATACAGATGATAACAGGTTTGAATTCCTTCCCGTGCAGTGAAATGCCATATATTAAAACATAGATGAATAAAATCTTTAGGATGTAGTATTATTTTAGGTTATCCTCTTAAAATTGAAACCATTAATTAAATAGTCTTTTAAAAAGAATTTATTTTGAGAAATTCAGTCATACTCTATTACCTAAATAATACATTGAAATAAAATTCTATCTTGTATGCAAATATGCTACACTACATCCTTGCTAACAAAATGCCGTGGCTCTAACGTTTCTGTAACGTTACAAAAAGGTTTTTGTAGATTTCGCTCAACGTGCTCGCAATGTGATAAGGCAACATTGAAATGCGTTGCCATGTAACGTGCCATGTTTTCTGCAGAAAATGGATAATAAATGCCAGAAAGATATCAGAATGTGCACTCATCATCCAATTAATGATTCTCAATTAAGAAAATTAGTGATTCTTAAATAAAATACGAGGGTCGGCTGAAAAGTTCATAGGCTGTCGAATATATACATTTATATGAACTCTTCAGCAAGAACTTTTCAGCTGACCCTCGTAATACGAAAATAACTTTTCTACCTTCTATACATATTGTTAAGTGAAGAAAAAGAATTTTGATGTTATCTAACCAGTATGAAATTTTTCGGCTACAGTACTTCGCATTGTTACTATAACGTTGTGACAACGTTGGAGATGAACCGTGAGTTTAGAGTCAGGAAAACAGTTGATTGTAACGTCACAGTGACGTTGCTACAATGTTATATATCCCCCAAACTAAAATACAAATTTGCCTGAAATGTTGCAAGAACGGTCCGTGTTAGTTGGGATGATGCGATGGAGAGAAATTTGATATGCAGTTCAAGTTTTTACTTATAAATACAGCATTAAATTATCTTGTAATTAAAATCTTCTGTTTGGCCAAACATGTTTAATGCGAGTGAATATATTACATATTTCGCAGATAACGAATCACTTCAAGAAAACAAATTCTATAATTGTCAGTGACCGTAAAATTTCTACGAGAAGCGTGTTCATAATAACACAGCCTAAACATTTTTCTTTCTCTCTAAAAGTTAGTTGTTTGTTCATTTTTTATTATGATTATTTAATTAAAATAACAACAATTCCACGTTTTCAATTACCCCAATACTGCTAAATATTGGGAAGACAGCAATTTTAGTTTCGTATCATTGTTAGCAAATATTGACAAAAAGTGAAGATACAAGACAACTCTTTGGACTAAACAAAAAATCAACGTTATTCTGTGGGAAAAAGGGGAAAAAAAAGAATTTCACACCACATGAACAAGAAGAGAAAGGTTTTCAAAATATCTATCGTTGGTTGAAGAGAGTTAAGCATTAACATTTGAAGAAAAAAATTAAATACACTTGCATCGTAGGAGACGATATTAAAAAAAATATCTTCGACATCAAGCGCTGTCAAGTTTTGTGACTTGTAACAGACAAATTAAAAGAGCCCTACACATGACATCACTTTTATTGGATTTAAGCCTTTTAAAATATACATTGTTGATTTTTATTACACTTATTTGAATATGCACATATAAATATATATATATATATGTTCGTGTGTGTTTGTGAATACAGATACTCTCTCTCTCTCTTTCACACACACACACACACACACACACACACACACACACACACACACACACACATATATGTATGTATATGATAAAAATAGTTTTATAGTTTCCTATATTTATGAATAAAAGTGCTCAATGTCAAGAATAGAGCATATGTAAATATAAAAGTGGACAAAGGTCAACACCGAGTACCGACAGGTTTCATGACTGAATGCAGTCCTCAGGTCATGTGTGTTGTGTGGCGGCTCGTCTGTTTATATATACTCGTTAATCGAGCATTATGGGTAGCAAAGTTAAATATTTCCGGTTTATTGTATTATCCTAGCAGTTATTGGATATGTAGCAACGGTTATTTTTTAAATTATTCCAAATGCTATTGAGTAGAAATAAATTGTGGGATAGAAAGCAGTTATTAGCAGTTATTGTATATAGTTAACTTTTAACTAATTTATTATTGATTACTTTTTATTAATTAGTAATTATTTTTTGTTGATTATTATTATTGAATTTACTTGTGTTTATGACTATATTCTTAGTTTCTTGATTTGTTTATTATTTACTTAATTTGTTGATTTATTAATTTATTTCATTTATTTGTTTATTATTTTATTCTTTTGGGGTTTAGTTATCTTATTTATTTAGTTTAAAGTATTGGCTTTGTTACACTATGTGACATTATCTACGTTGTATATAGTTCATTTTTAGTTTTCGATTTTTAAGTAACGTAGTGAATTTTTGTTTTCGTGTGTGAATTTTGAGGATCAGATCGTTTATTTATTAATTTGTGTTGGCTATTTTCTCCTCCAGACAGATTTTACACTTTCTGGATTTACTGTCGTAGGCTGATGTTTTTTCCTTATTTTCCATGATATTTTGGGGGTATTTTGTTTTTAATTTTCTATATATGTTCAGAAAAGATTGTAATGTTCGCGTATTTACAATTAGCAAATGATGTTTTCTGTGCATAGTTTCTCTATTTCCAGTGTCCTTCAGTTACTCCTATGCATATTTTCTACATTATCTGATGATTTTTACAGTGACTTGGTATATAATATTGATTTGCAAGCAATTGTCATTTAAGGGAAATTCTTGCTTTGCTCTGCAGTTACAGGTGTGTTTGGTTTGTGCGGATGATTTATTCGTTATTTTTTAGTTGTAATTTTTTATTATTTGTGTCATGTACTCTGTGCAGATGTAGCTGATTTTTACTGTGTTGTTTATTAAATATATATTGTGGAGAGTCCTTGACAGGGGAAGTATTTGTGGGTATGCTTTATGAATATTTTTCCTACGTTTATTTTTGTCTTTGTTATACGGTGAGTTAAACTATATGATATTTCTTTTTTTGTTGGCTTTTTTTGTACTGTGTGGTGTGTGAGTGGTGCCGAAAATCCACTATCTTTTAGGACAGTTTCATGCTGTTTTTGGTTTCGTTGAAGATACTTTCATTAGAAGAGTTTTCAGATAACCGGCGGTTAATTGATTGTAGAATTTGTTTGATTATTTTTGGCGTGTGGTTGGAAGATGTGTTTATGTAAAGTGGTTTGTTGTTGGGTTTCCATATGGCTGATATATAGCTTTTTTTTTTTTAAAGTTGAGTGTGACATCTCGGAAATCTACTTTTTAAGGTTTATCTTTAGGTCTATGTCAAATTTTACATTATTCAAAATCTTTGTGATTATTTTTTCTGGTTTTTATCTTTTTTGTTTGTTACAGTTTCTTAGAATTAGGAGACCATCGTCCATGTAGAAGCCTATATAATTTAATAGTTCATGCAGTAAACGTATGCCTATAAGCTCAAATATTTTTGCTCTATCAAAACTTCCCATTGTAACATGGGACCGTCCTTCTTTCTTTAGTCACGCATCTAAGTAAATTAAATAATAATAATAATAATAATACATGTATCTAAGTAAATTTAATCATAATAATCAACAGCAAATAATGAATAAATACAAAATACTCTAAGTAATCGATAATAAATAGTGTGTTAAAAGTTAACAAACAACGCTATACAATAGCTACAAATAACCGCTTTCTGACACAGTTAATCCTAATGAAGACTTTAGAATAATTTGAAATATAGTAATTACCGCCTACTCAAAAACAATTAGAATGATACAATAAAACGGAAATACCTAACTTTGCTGTACAAATGCCTCATTGACCAGCATGTATAAATAGTCGAGTCATCACACAACTCTCATAGCCTGAAGATTGCGTTCAAGCATGAAACAGACGATAGCCGCTCGGTATTAACCTCAGTGTCCGTTTACATACACACACACATATATATATTTTATATAGATTGTAAAAAGGTTCGTATCAATCAGCTACGTGATATATGTGAATAAAGATTTAATTTAAAAATTACGTCTGAATCGAATGTAGTATTAAATTTGGCAGCTGTTATTTTTGAGCAATAAGCTTTATGAGCAGTCAGAAAGGAAACAAATTAGGAGTAGAGAGTAGAAGCGTGCCGTCAAGATAAGTTATTTTAATACCTGAATTCCTTAAATACTAAGTAACACTTCACCACGAAAACTCACCCATGCAATAATTAGATAGATGAACTGCAGTTATTCTGAAAAAATCTTTTATTCCGAGACATTTACCTTGAGCTCCTTGATAAAATCCAAAGAAGAATCAGCAATATTACTGGTCCTGATCTGGTGGCTCGGCTTCAGTCACTTTCTCACCAACGTAAGGTTGCCTCTCTGTGTCTTTTCTATAAATACTTTCATGGTAATTGTTCAGATGAGCTCTTCGCGATGGTAGCTAGATTTTTTGAATTTAAGCGCAGTATTAGACTGGCGTCAAGATCTCATCAATTTACAGTTGAGCTAGCTAGATGTAACCGTCAATTCTATGTTATTATTAATGTTTTTGTTCCTAATTCTTCCACACCCTGTAACCCTTTGTATCTTAGTGGCTTTACTGCCTTGCATGGGGTGATACAGATTTAAAAAAATCATACAATCATTTTTTAAGTCATCAAACTATTTTCCTTGGTTTTCTATGACCGCAAGCCGCATTTCAGCTGAAGTGTGTAATTCACCGGGATGATTCCAGATTAGACTTTCCGTTCAGTATCACATCAGACCATCAAAGAAATCAGGTGCATCAGTAGGTTGACCTGAAAGATGATCCCCTAGTCGAGTGGAGATCTACGCTTCCCCCGATGTCTGTGGCTGCCCCCGACATGCAAGCATATAGTTGATTAAGCTGCGCCTAGAATCTGCACGCGTGGAAAAAAACCGTATAACAGGTGGATATATAAACACTGACACTCGAGAGAAATAACCGAGTCTCTTATATCCACTTGAGAATGTAGGGTTCATGTTCGGAGAGGGCTCCAGGATCAAATCACACATCCACTGCTCGACGGTAATTGACAAAGTCCAGAGTAGAATAAAATGCTATGTTACGTATCAGAGATTAAGACTTCTTTTATGTGCTGTCTCTCTTCAGGACGTTAGCAATCATGGCTCTCCACAATTTCCTGTCATTTGTAGCTTTTAATAATTTTTTTTCTAGTGTTTTCAGTTAATTGTACGACGACAACGCGACATAGCTAAATTGTGCGTTCCATAAAAAAGAAAGATTCCGTTTTTGAAAATGATTCTTCATTATATTGAAATTATTGGAACTACTGACCAGACACTGAGCAGAACAAGGGATCGCCTGAAGGTGACCGGCTTGGGAAATATGCTGCATACGCGAAAATTCCCAACTCAGCTCTGCGATTATTTGCTGTACCGCGTTTGTAACATAGACGGGTCGATGTGAAAATTAATTCAAAATTAATTTGTTTTCGGGGCAGAAATGAAGGGAAAGGAGGTTGGAATAAACGGTATGTTGAAACAAACAGACAGGTTTGTTAAAAAAAATAAATGGGGACTTTGGAATAACAGTGGGTAAGATGAAAAAAAAAATTAAATAGCTGAGTAGGCCCGTCTATCCCGGACGCGAGAGTAAAACCGTGTGATGTCAGGTACTTTACCAAGTATACAAAAGCTTTTTAGCGTTTCACTGCCGCATTGAAATATACCAACTACTCACTGTAGTAAAAGTTCTTGTCTGTTCCAACAATTTCTAATGAAGCAATCTAATTTGAATCCAACCAAACACGAAGAACTTTTTTCTCAGAGTAGTTATTTTCTAAGCGTAGTTTAGATGTGGCACAAGGCCGAAAGTATGGGGTACCTAGTGAGGATCGAAATCACTACTCAGTCATAATTGTTCTAGTGAGACAAGTTTGTTAACATTACATCGCCTCGAGTGGCCCACTTTTTCCTCAATTCTTTTTCAGGTTGAGATGTTGGAGGCTGTCGGGGGTTCTAGCAACGATTTTCTTCGGTTTGGATTCTTATAATAAATCTATTTTTCATGACCAGTTGCAATCTTTTCGAAAAATGATTTTTTTTTTTATGTGTCAAGCAAGAGAAAAGCAAATGTTAACTCACTGAACGACATTATTTCAGGAAGTTCATGTGGAAACCATCTTCTTAGCGTCTGAGCTTTTCCCAAGGTTTATAAAAAATCAGTGTAGATATCTAACGAAGATAGCGGATTACCAAAATTACGGTATAGTTTTGCATAAAATAACGTGACCATCTACCGACGGATTTCATTATTTCCTAGACAGCCACATGAACCTCTTATGGGTTGGAATTCGCGTAAATAACATATAAATGTAACTACACTTTAAAATGTGTAGAACATATCTATAAGGATACTTCCGAATTGAAGTTGATGGGTGAATCAAACTGAAATCAAACCAAACGCCAAATATAGAATAGGGTCGAAATTGTCCTCATTCTCTTCGTATACCATTTGTATGAAGGAAGTTCTATTCGAACAACGTATTCATAAGAACGCTACTTTGGGGAACAGACTCCCAAGAGAATGCTTCATCGACCTACAATCTTAACCTCTTCAAGACTCAGGTCAACCGTTATCTACCTTCAACAACCTCATTCAGTAACCCTCTACTTTGAGTGATACTTGAGCTTTTGTGATACTTTGTGAAAGATATTCCGATATTTGGTGTCTCTGGAAAGGCAAATAAATTATTATGCATACACATCATTAGTTTCAGTTTCTCAAGATTTAGCTCAAATAAACGAATACATCAATGGCCCAAGTATCCGGCATCTGACTGGTCAGGGGTCATAGCTATTTGCTATTATTAATACATGGAGGGTTAGGTGGTTATGGGAGAATGTTCAGATCCAATGTTCACTCGCTGACTTTCTTCTGTAACAAGCTACTGATGAGAGGGGCGATGGAAAAGTGCACAGGGACGTGAATTCGTGTTTCTTTTTGCAATGGTATTAGTGTGAAGTGAATATAACCAGGGTCAAACGACATTCGAACTTGATTTGTTGATTTCAGTTTCCATGGTGATAAATGTTACACTAATCCATATTTCTATCACGCTCCTCCCATCTCTCTCCCTCTCTCTCTCTCTCTCTCTCTCTCTCTCTCTCTCTCTCTCTCTCTATATATATATATATATATATATATATATATATATATATATACCCAAAACATTGCACCTGAAGAATGCAGAAGGTATGAAACTTCGAGTTGTGCAGTCAATGTAAGATATGTAAGATATTTCTTACTATATATATATATATATATATATTTTTTTTTTTTTTTTGTCAAAGGGTGTTTCATTAAGACGGATCAAAGTCAGCAGTAAATAAATTGGGGTTATTGGTGAAAATTTATTTATTTCTCTATTGGATCATGTTATTTAAGTCATGGCAATTATGGGTGAAAAATAATATCGCCCAAATGTCCACCGAATCTGAAAGAAAAAGAAAATCATTAGACGTTAAAACTTAATTCACATTTAAAATCGGCTGAAATTATTGGAACACCCATTATATATATATATATATATATATATATATATATATATATATATATATATATATATATATATATATATATATATATATTATATATATATAAAGGTTGTTTCATTAAGACGGATTATATATAGCGGTATTTCATTAAGACGGATCAAAGTCAGCAGGAATAACTCAGTGTTATTGGTGTAAATTGATTTATTTCTCTATTGGATCATGTTATTTAAGTCATGGCAATTATGTGTGAAATATAATATCGCCCAAATATCCGCCAAATCTGAAAGAAAAAAACATCATCAAACGTTTAAACTTAATTCACATTTAAAATCGGTTCAAGTTATTATATATATATATATATATATATATTGCTTAAAATTTCCTTTATTTATACAGATAGAGTGCTCAATATTGGAGATAGAGCGTTTATATATATATATATATATATATATATATATATATATATATATATATATATATACCGTCTGAACATAAGAATCAACACTGCATGGTGACTATCACTTTCACGCTTTAACCTAATGCGGTACTCAGCCCAATGTATATAGTGGTAAGATTCAACAATTTTAGGAATTGATTCTCTATTTCTCTATGGAAAACATGACAATTTTAGCTATCATCATTCTTCACATATTTCCAGATTTAAAAAACAAACAAAATAATTTAAATACAATGAAATAATGAAATTACAAAGTGTTGTTAAAAACTTACTCAGCTTTCTTTTCGGTTTATAAGAACAAGTCACGCAAATCTAATTTCAGAAAACAACTGATATGAGTCGGAAAAACGTGACGATTTACACGAGGTTCTTTTTAAAAAATCATTTCACCTCAGGCAAGGAAATAAGGCCACTAAATTGCCAGGGCCTACTGAATGTTAGATAATATGAAAATATGAGAAACATATACTATCGTTGTGAAGATAAAACGTACACCCCCGGTGACTATATGAACTCGTCCATATAAATAAAGCGCTCCAGGTCAGAGGTAAGAAAGAAGAAGCAATTTGGAGTCGGGCAGAGAGGATCTCCAGACGAGGCTATGTCGAAGGGCAGAGTCTCGTCTCCAGAAACAGCTATCCGACACATTTTTAAAATGGGGTCTACGGGGAATTTTTGGCCGGGCCTACGGGCTCGGATACTCCACATTAAATTCAGCTTTGTGCTGCATCTGACCACGTGGGACGGTTAGTAGATATCCTGCCTTCGGACAGAGAGGAACCCAGGCGAGGCTATGTCACCGGGCAGAGTCTTGTCTGGGGAATTTTTGCCCGAGCCTACGGGGTCGGAAACACCCCACGTAAAAATCGGCCTTGTGCCACATTCTGCCTTGTGGGGAGGTTTGGTAAATACCGGAAGCTCTTTGGAGTCAGGCAGTTCGCTGCCAGGCTCGCGACAGGTCGAACTCTCTGCCTTCGGACAGAGTCGAACACAGACTAGGCTATGCCTATGGGAAGAGCCTAGTCTGTGGAGATAGACAAACCCGACCCCGTGTATACTGGGTCTACGGGGAATTTTTGCCCGAGCCTACGTGCTCGGAATTGACCCACATAAAAATCGGCCTTGTGCTACATCCCGCCTTATGGGGAGGCCTGGGTAAATACCAGCCATTCGGAGTCAGTCTTCAGACTAATTAATACAGGCGTCACAGCAATATCCAAAGCATTACTTATAACCGCTACGAAGAGCGTTATAGCAACTATTAAGGAGAAACGACGATAAAAGAACAAGAATTATTACAACAGAAGATAACGATTGATATTACATTTTAATTTTGAAAGATCAAAGTTGATAGAGAAGCAAGAAGCTGGAATAGTTGCACAAGCGAGAAGTGCGATAGAAGAAACTATTGGCATAGAAATTACGGTTACATCTCGCTATTTCAACTGCAAAATGATGAGACCTTCTACTTGCGTACCATAGAGATAAGTTCATCAGAACAATTACCACGAAAGTATTTATAGAAAAGGCACAGGGGAGCCACGTTACAGCGTTCGGGAAGTGACTGAAACTGAGATGCCAGATCAGGACCAATAACATTGCAGATTCTTCTTTGGATTTTATCAAGAATCTCTAAATATATAGCAGAAGCACTAGATCAAATGTGGCAGCAATATTCAAAACAAGGACAAATGGTAGACTTATAATGTAAGATAGATTCTGTCGTGAAAAATTGTCTCGCTCGACACAGTGAACCAAATTTCCTAGCTTCAGACTGAATAATTAATACTCTTTCTACTTCATGCCGGCGGAAAACGTTATTTCGAGAAGGATGTTAGCATCAGCCATGCTGATGGAAGGTAAAAATGGTTCTCTCAGAAGATTAAAAGAGAGCAGTTTCGTTTTGGGGCGTTAAAATTAACAAAACACTCCTTGCTTCATTTAACAACATATTTAGTTCATTTTTAAAATCAGCTGCCAATTTGAATTTATCAATCCGATCAAACTTACTATGGAGACAGGAGTAAATAGCTGAGTCATGAGCCTAGATACCTAGTTGAGAACTGATGGTATCAGGAAGGTCATTTATGCAAATTAGGAACAACGTAGGTTCAAGGATAGAGTCCTGGAGGACATCTGCATCAATGCAAAAAGATCTAGAAGAGTGGCCATTCAAGATAACTTTCATTTCGCGATTTGATAAGAAAGATTGAATCAGTTCAAAAACTTCATCAAGAAATACTATAACCTTTTAACTCGTGAAGAAAACTAATATGCTAAACCCTGTCAAATGCGTTCGAGATATCCAAAGCAACAGCCCGAACTTCACCATTCTTATCTAAAGCATCATACATTCTTTTGACAATAATTGTTAAACAATCAGCAGTAGACTGTATTGCTTATCTGAAAGAATTCCCTGCTAGGTGAGATGCTTGACCAATTCAGAGCTAATTAGAGCATCTAGTACTTTGCCCCCAAAAGTTAGAAGGCTACTAGGCCGATAGATAGAAGGATCAGACGGTTCGCCTGAGTTGACGGAAAACATTAAGAACAAACCAGGACCTTAGTTATGCAAACTTTTGCAATTTTAAGAATCGGTTCGCGCGAACTGGTGCGAACTGGTTTAATCCCATCACTATATATATATATATATATATATATATATATATATATATATATATATATATATATATATATATATATATATATTCAAATGAAATGAGAACGAATCAAATATAAATTCAAGCGTTCAAAACATTAATTTAAAAATAGAGCTCAATACACTAGTTGAGCAATATTCTTTATTACAGAATATTACATTCGAACATATGTAAAACCGCTACATAAATGCATTCATCGCATCTCATCAGGCGGTAGTATACATACCTTTTCTCGACATCTTATTAATGCATAACAATAACAAATTAAATTTTAGAGTGTACCGCAAACCCGCTAACAAAAACGATCTAACTAATTTTTATTTCCACCACAATATCAAAAATAATCTCAAGACTAATAATAGGATTCTACCCCAGAGAACTTAGAATATGTAGCCCAGAATACCTAGGTGAAGAACAGAAATATATTGAAAAAAAAATTTAAACTTCTTCACTACACACATCATTTCATTCACAACGCAAGAAAACGAGCATACAGAGTTCACAAATCCAGAAAATAAGGACTGCGGATGGCACTTCTAAATTCAAAAACAAAAATTCATAACCCAACTCTCTAACACTCTATCTACAATTTTTTGAAATAAATTAGTTATCCCCAATTCTAGCTTCTTTACCACCACCTCCAAGACAATCGGTGATATAATTAAGATGAGAAATAAATCCAACACCACTTCAGATGTCTGCAAATATCAAATGAATAGTTTGCAATGTAAACACTTACATTGGTGAGACAACTCGAAATTATGAATCTAAGCATGCATCTACGACCATAAAATGGATTTTCGTTGGGACAAGCCTTTAAACTCGCTCGTAATACACAGGAATAAAACTGGCCATAACTTTGACATATATATATATATATATATATATATATATATATATATATATATATATATATATATATGTATGTATATATATATATATATATATATATATATATATATATATATATATATATATATATGTATGTATGTATATATATATATATATATATATATATATATATATATATATATATATATATATATATATATATGTATATATGTATGTATATATTGGAAAAAGTTTATTTATATCTATATAATTATTTATATTATTATACTAATAATCATACTCTGTTGGTAAAAACGAGCATGGCACAATTTGCCATTACATAAAAAAATTGTTATCCGAGGAAAAATTGGGAAGAAAAAGGAAATAAAAAGAAAGAACTAGAAACATCCGAACAGAGCGAAAAAAAAATCGTCCAGTGCCTTAAATTTCCAGTCCAAAGAAAACAATCCCAAGCGAGTAACTAACTTGTGTATTTATTTTATTTATTTATTTAAAAATAGTTAAATGTTTATATATATATATATATATATATATATATATATATATATATATATATATATATATATATATATATATATATATATATATATATAGATAAACATGTATATATATATGAACAGGTATATATATGTATAAACATGTATATATATATATATATATATATATATATATATATATATATATATATATATATATATATATATATATATATATATATATATATATATATATATATAATAGCTTTTATAACGGTGAAATATCAGATTAAATTTAAATGTTCTCACGTTATAACATTTTTACTATAAAACAGGTTTAAAATTTTTTGGAAGACAATGATTGGTGCCTTTAAAAGAAATAATAAATAAATATACCTGCGAATGAATTCAGTAGATCTAACCTACCTTGACGAGCGGAACGGTGTATCTGCGAAACCTGATGACAGAATGTTTGTACTTTTAATTATCTGTTAACTCTATTGTTGCACTATTTTTTAATATTAAGCACAAAAATCTGCTCACCTTTAAACGCGTTAACCTCCTGGAATTCACTGGTTGACGTGTTTTGTTAGGCGTGAACGCATATATATATATATATATATATATATATATATATATATATATATATATATATATATATATATATATATATATATATATATGTGTTCGTGATGCCTGTTGGTGTTTACATATATTGCTCGTATTCATCGTAAGGACCCATCATTTCTGATCTAAACCACCAAAGAGATCAACTTTGGCATTATCAGATTATTTCTTATGCTTTTCTTCGTTGAATAACGAAAAGCATTAGCGTAATGGATAGAACAAAAGGGTTGAAATCCAGGACTATGAACAAACGCTATTCCAAGGATCCTTGGAAATTTATTGCCATTATCATTCTTTTTTCGTCTGTAACACTTATTAGCTTGAGTAGGCATGCGCATGCGTGATAACAAAAAGAGAAAGGAAGAAAGTGATGGAACACTATAACCACATACATACACGCAAACACACACGTAGATAGATAGATAAAGAAAGAAAGTTGGAACGCGAGAGAGAACGTGATATATATGCAGAATGAGAAGTAACAGGGATAAATAGTGTGATTGCATATTTCGCAGGAAATTAAGCACCAGCTTGGCTAGTCACCTATTTCCAAAGACGTTTACAAGACAGCACTAGGAAGAATGGCTACAATGCCGATGAGAAGCGAGAGAAAGAATGAGTGAAATCATGCCAGTCCTATCTATCTATCTATCTATCTATCTATCTATCTATCTATCTATCTATCTATCTATCTATCTATCTATCTCAGTATGTACATATCTATCTAAGTCTATTCATATCTATCTATCTATCTATCTATCTATCTATCTATCTATCTATCTATCTATCTTAGTCTATTCATATCTATCTATCTATCTATCTATCTATCTATCTATCTATCTATCTAAGTCTATTCATATCTATCTATCTATCTATCTATCTATCTATCTATCTATCTTAGTCTATTCATATCTATCTATCTATCTTAGTCTATTCATATCTATCTATCTATCTATCTATCTATCTATCTATCTTAGTCTATTCATATCTATCTATCTATCTATCTTAGTCTATTCATATCTATCTATCTATCTATCTATCTATCTATCTATCTATCTATCTATCTATCTATCTTAGTCTATTCATTATCTATCTATCTATCTATCTATCTATCTATCTATCTATCTATCTATCTATCCCTTATATATTTCTATATTATACTGATTATATTAATTTAAGATATGTTCACAGATGGACCACATGACCGAAAAGTGAAATGATGTAAATCGCAGCTTTTTTTTTTCTCGGGACAATAGATTAGTGAAATAAGGCGTTGGCTCATGAATTTGGTGACATGATAAGTGTGCGCTGGGCAGTTCAGACTTGGCCTCAGTGGAAACGGGGCGAGCAATAACTGAGCAGTACCTACTAAATAAGAAGGCGTGATATCCGTAGAAATTTACAGTGAAACCAGAAAAATCTACCCCACAGATTAAATAAAGGGTTCAGTTCGATATCGCTGAACTTTACCCGGCTCGACAAGCGCCTGACGAAGTCCCGAGGACAAAACGGTCGGAAAGTTGTGATAATAAAAACAAAAATAAGCACAATAGTCTGAATGTAAATAAGAATTTTTGTTTATTTGTCATATATATTTCTTCTGTATTTCGTTTCCGGTGAAAATTTGGATATAAATTTTCTCATGCCTGTGTACTAAGGGCATTCATAAGACAAAGACAATTTTTTGTCAATATTCGGACAATATTATATATATATATATATATATATATATATATATATATATATATATATATATATATATATATATGTGTGTGTGTGTGTGTGTGTGTGTGTGTGCGTGTGTGTGTGTGTGTGTGCGTGTCTGTGTGTGTATTTCGTTTTTTTTATATCAGTTTTATCTTTGTTCAAACATCGCGTCTTCACTCGTTAGTTTGTGTTAAATAATTATTAATACTGTTTTTTTTTAAAAATCTGTATCATACCAAGCAAGGCAGTAAAGCCACTAAGACACAAGAGGTTACAGGGTGTGGAAGAATTAGGTAGAGAAACAATAATGAGCGGTAAGAGAAAAGAGTAATCAGGGGGACAGTAGATAGTTATTGAGATTGCATTTACATTTTTGCAGATTAAAGTTGGCTGAAAAGCATGGAGCCGGAAAGGAGTTCCACAAGCCAGAGGTGCGAGAAAAGAAAGTGTTAGCATAGAATTTACAGCTACATCTAGACAGCTCAACTGTAAATTGATGAGATCTCGACGCCAAAATCTCGCTTAAATTCAAAAAGTCTAGGTACCATAGCGAATCCACAGAATTACCGACGGACCTGAAATTCTAAAAATCGAAGTAGAAGCTGCACTGGCGAAATTGAATTGAAACAAGGCAGCCGGACCAGACGGATTTATAACGAAAATGCTGACAGCTTTAGGTGATCTTGGCATAGACGAGATCACAGAAACAATGAATGAAATCTACAACAGTGGAGATATACCGGAAGATCTCAGCAGATCTATTTTCATAGCACTGTCTAAGAAACCAGGCGCAAACGAATGTGAACTCGACCGAACAATCAGCTTAATGAGCCACATAACAAAACTCATCATCTGTATTCTGATGAATAGAGTGCGTAGCAGAATCAGGCCAGAAATAGGACAAGGACAGTGCGGGTTCGTTAAAGACACCGGAACAAGGAACACAATATTCATGCGCAGAATGCTCTCAGAAAGAGCAATACAAATGCAGAAGGGCGTGTACCTATGGTTTATAGACTACGCAAGGGCGTTCGACAAAGTACGCCACAAGGATCTGTTGGAACTGCTCAGCAACATTGATATATTTGGGAAAGATATTAGATTAATCAAGAACCTATACTGGCAGCAAACGGCATGCATGCGGATAGAGAATGCGTTCAGCAGATTTACAAAAATAGAAAGAGGCGTAAGGCAAGGCTTTGTTTTCCTACTGGACTTATTCAACCTATTCAGCAAGGCAATTCTGAGAGAATTTGAAATCCTATCGGGATTCATCATTGGCGGCCACAATCTTAACAACGTAAGATACGCAGATGACACAGTGCTGATAAAAGACACAGAAAAGAAATTGCAAAACCTCCTACAGAAGGCAGCAAAGGAGAGCGAGAAGAAGGAACTAAGCATAAACTACAAGAAGACAGATTGCAGGGTCATTAGTAAAAGGATGAATCCGAAATGCGATTTACAGGTCGGGGGCACTAAAATCAAGCAGATGTGGAAATTTAAATATCTGGGAAGTGTTTTGACAGAGGATAGTAAGTGCGACGCTGAGATCCAAAGACGTATTGGGATGGCCAAAGACGTATTCCAAAAGCTTGGCAGAGTATTACGAGACAGGAGGATTTCTTTGGTAACAAAGAAAAGAGTACTGAGCTGCTATGTGACATCTGTCCTCCTTTACGGCAGCGAATGTCGGACGGTGTCCTCAAAGATGAAGAAGAGACTCGAGGCAACTGGGGTAAGTTTCTACAGAAGGATGATAATCATGGGCCGATCGTGTGAACAAGGAGGAAGCTTATACTTAACATCAGGAAGAGGCCGTTGACATTTCTGGGACACGTAATGAGAAAGGAGGGCCTGGAGAATCTGATACTCACAAGTTGAACAGAGGGAAAGAGAGACAAGGGAAAGCAACGCATGACATACCTAGGGGGGCTTAAGCATGTGGATGACAGGACATGGCCTGGGGAAGTAGCAAAGTGACAAAATTTATTGAGATCTAAAAGGGATTGGGGAAAGTGGTAACCTGCGTCCTGAAGGGACACGGCACATAAAAAGAAGAATGCTGAGAACGTAAAGTGGTTTTTGTCGCTTAGCTCTTGGGTGCATAAGAGTAGCGATTTGAACTGAGTCTCTTTTGTGCGGTTTCGTTGGTTAGGCTGTTTTCGTCGATTTGGTTGAGACATTGAGCACTTTGGATTATTGCGTAGGTGGGTGTATGTTTTTTGGTGTGTCTTTTCTTTTCTGTTTATGTTTCTTTTTTGTCGTTTTGTTTTTGTTGATTGCATTGTTCTCTGGTTCTCCGTTTATTTTAATTTCGCATTTCAAATGATTTCATTTCGCAGGCATTGTGTCAGTGGCGTTGCATTTGCAAGTTTTATCAATACTTTGGTTTGTTTTACACACACACACACACACACACACACACACACACACACACACACACACACACACACACACACATATATATATATAATAAAATATAGGTCTAAGGCATACTATATTTATTATAAAAAATTATTTATAAAAAAATGGTTTTAAATTTACGTATTATTTTTATACACTTTTGGGGGTAGTTTTAAGTTGATGTAAGGTGATAGAGAGAAGGGAAGGAGGAGAACAACAGATATGGTCGAAATTAGAGAAGGAAAGGAGAGATAGGAATAATTTTAAATCTATTTTTATTAAAATACTTAAGAGTAAGGGAGGGTGTAAGGACCAGACATTGACCTATTTTAATCTTAGGAACCAGAAAAAAAAACATCTTCTTGGGGAAATAAGATATAATCAATGGACCCTTAAGGTTGTCTGTTTTCTAATTAAATTAGTATTTGCTCTGGTTTGACATTGAGCTCTCATCCTCCTTGGGATTATCTATACGTATTATCAATTTTTTCATTACCTACTTACCTACCTATATATATATATATATATATATATATATATATATATATATATGAAGAAATATAGTTTTAAGGTGTGGTATATTTATGGGATATAGTGCTCAATATCAGAGATAGAACGTATGTAAATATAAATATAAAAGTGAACATTGAAGTCAACACTTAGAGGCGACATGCTGTTTCATGCTAGACGCGGTCTGAGGATTGCATCTAGCATGAAACAGCCTGTCGCCTCTGAGTGTTGACTTCAATGTTCGCTTTATATATATATATATATATATATATATATATATATACATCGCTACAAATATAAAGGAAATAACATTACAAATAATCAAAACTAGCACGTTTCTACTTGATAATATAACTATTTAATTATATATATATATATATATATATATATATATATATATTTAGTTATACTATATTATTGATTTTCGAACATGCGTCAAATAAAATTACAACATTGAAAATCGTAACATTAAAATCCTATTCAAATTTAACTGATTTTATTATTTAACCGTTTATTTGGCTTTTAATATTTCATACTACTGGAATGACTGGTGGAGATAAATCTACCTTACCATTCCAATATAGCATCACTATACTCTCAAGATAGAAACACTTTGCACATGGCTGAATAAAGTCAAGGATATGTATATAACAGAGGAAATATTTTATTTACGCATTTACAGAAATTAGAATTAGACATTGGTTTGTTCATGCGGCGGCGATATAGAACAGAAAAAAGAAATTCGTGAGTTAACTTGATCGTAAGTGATGTGCCTAGGCCATGAACGACTAGAAAAATAAAAGTCTACAACAGACGTGCAGTCGTTTCAACTGGCGAGGTAATTTACATTTCGCGCTTGAGTTATAATTGCATAAAAGAGTTGAGACAACAGTGGAAAATTAAGTTTTATAACACTACAATATTCTTCGTGTATATATTATATTTATGTGGTTGGCGTATATATAATAAATTGGGCGTATGTGTTATGCTTAAATGTTTGGCACGTGTAGGACGTATATGTAACAATGTATATGTAACAATTATGTTTGTATATCTATTGTGCTTTAAGTATTTGAACCTGAATAGTAAAGTTATTTTCCATAACACCTATTTTCAGCATTTTCATCGTAGTAGGGTATGGGTGGTATCATTTAGGTCAGTATCACATTTAGTCTCTGCTACAACCAAGAAAATGGCGAAGAATGTGTTCTTTAACAGCTACTCCATAAATTTGGCCTCGAATCAAAGTTGGTTTTCCTCTACATCAAAGTACACAGTTTTAATTTGATTTGTATTAATTTCTTCATAACTGGAACATTACCCTCTCTTGTTGGCGACAACGACTTCCGATATTTGGGCTCTCAGAATACCATGGCCCTTTCAGTCAGCGTTTCTAATTCAGATTATTCAGTATTTTCCAAACATCAGTTCCCTGTTGGCTGGGGCTTCAGAATACGTCGACTGCACCTCTACAAAGGGATAAGACCCTCTCCACCCAATGAGACGTCCTGGGCATGACGATAAACTACATCCAGCAGCAAGGCCTCTGATGAGGAGGTTTTCAGAAGCGTGGAATCACCTGTTAATTGCTGGTGTTCCCACATCCACCCTGACCCAGGGCGGTAGCATCTGTTAGAGTCCCAGCTATGGGAAAATAGTTAACCTCCAAACTAGGGTCAAAACACTATGAAAGTATAAAAATAGGTTTAATACCAGCAATATATTTTTTGAAAAAATTATTACCAGCAATACATTTTTGGAAAATAAATCACCAGTACACTTGAATATATATATATATATATATATATATATATATATATATATATATATATATATATATATATATATATATATATATATATATATATATATATATATATATATATATATATATATATATATATATATATATATATATATATATATATATATAAATAAAACCAACAATACATTTTGAAAAACAAAAAGTATTGCCAGCAATATATAATTGAAAAAAATATTACCAGCAATAAAAAATCTTGTCGGTATTAAATAACCCATTGAGGTTGATATATTATAAGCCAAGCCAAACCAAACCGTCACCGTCTACGGCCTCATCATATTGGAACACAGGTTCCCGTACGATTACCGTAGTTAAGCAACGTCGAGCCTCGTCAGTAACTAGATGGGTGACCCCTTGGGAATGCCAGGTGTAAGCTCAATGTGCGTATCATGGATAATTGCTCGGAATTGTTAATCGGGGAGACAAGTTAGCCAATTCGTAAGATTTGTATCACTAAACCATTAGTATATAGAAAAATTAAAATTTACATACAAAATATTTAGATTTAGCCATTAAATAACATATAAAGGTTGATATGCCGCTAAACAAAGACAACCAACCAGAACTTTAAGCTTGGATCATATGCAGTGAGACCCGGATATAAGAGATATTTTCTCTGGTCCCAAATTAGAGCCTGTGTTAATGTATATATAATTGACCAAACCCGGATATAAGAGACTTATTCTCCGGTCCCGACAACGCTCTTATATCCGGGTTACACTGTATTTAAGAAACATTCTCTCATTAAATTTGCTTTGCATCGGAGTGTATGAATGCGCTTGCGCATAAACATCTACCCAAGAAATACAATGGAGATGAGAAAAATGTATTAGGCCGTTGATAGTCACTTGAAATAAAAAATGAAAAGAGAAGCTAATAAAACGAAATTCTTTATTTATGAAAACGTGTAAGAAGGAATATTTTCGTATATTTTAATAAACTCCAAGCTTTAAAATATGGCAGTAACCTATTACATCTCATTAAAATTTGAGGAACTACAGAACAAGAGATCATTCGGAAGTCAGTGAAATTTCTGATTCTAGAAACTTGTAAAATATGAAAATCGCGCTCAGTTCTTCACGAAATTGCAACCTGCAAAATTATATCTTAAATGGTAAGTTTTGATTTTCTTGGAACTTCAGGTTTCCTAAACGATAGCTACGCGGATTGACTAATTATTTTTTCCCAAGCATCGTTTTCGCTCGAGTTCCTTATAATTTAACAAAAAGGAAAAAATAGCCCCCCACCTCTACCGACAAAAAAAAAAAAAAAAAAAATGAAAACAAGGCGTTTATAGTCTCATTGTTATTTGGATGCGTACAATGCGATTTTTCAGATGTCAGTTAAACGAACGTCTTACCAAGCTAATCTTCTTCCAAGTATAAAAGATCTTTGACCGGAGTGATTTTATATTACCCGTTTCTTCAATTCTTCGCATACGCCTTAGTCTTCTTTTAATGTCGGTTCGAGAAAAATCGATGGATTTTCACAGTCCGCCATCTTGAATCGAAGATTTTTCTTACGTTAAAAGCAAACGACCGGTTCACTTGGGATTGGCTCTACGCATTTTCATTTCATTTTTTCCCCAAATCTTTTTGTCTCTATCTTTCTTTTCCATTTTTTTTATCAGTTATTGTTGTTTTTGTTTTCTGTTTTATTTCTTACTGACACTCTTGTTTTCTTTATTGCTAGTGGATGCAGTCAGTGATGAGAGTAGTAGAAATATTTTAAACAAAGAGGTTTAGTTACACGTATCCTGAATATTTTTGTTCCATTACCATAAAATAAAAGACGTGCTTGAACAAACGTATACACCTCAAACATACAAATGTTTAAATATTTATGGGTCGCAATCTTTACACATTAGGGAGTATATATATATATATATATATATATATATATATATATATATATATATATATATATATATATATATATATATATGAATATACAAAAATCTATTCTTCTTGTTCATTAGAGTGTGTGTATGTGTGCTTATGTACAAGGCGGTAACAGAAATCTGCCTAACCCACTTCTCGAAATTTGACCTTTTTTTAATCCCTTCACTTCAAGCAAGGCGATAAATCTACTAAGACGCAAGGGAATATTGAGGGCGAAAGAAACGGAGAAAGTCTATTTTACACTATTTACATTCGGATTATTGTCCTGATCTTTGTTGTTGTTATCACAACGTTTCGGCCGTTGTGTCCCCCGGCTCCTTCATCAACCATCCGGGTAATCTACATAGATTTCCCTTTATTTAATCTACGGGAATAGACTGTTCTCGTTCCACTGTCTAGGGATATTTTGTCTAGTTCTTACTCTTACTACTGCTCAGTTATTTCTCGCTCCCATTTCCGAGTAGACACTGCCCGGACCAAGGATTGAACTTACAATTGCAATACCAAAATAGCAGTTTCTTTTAATTCTTTAATTAAAGGTGTTTTGTGACAAACTAATATTCATTATACTAAATGTTTTTAACGGGTAATTTAAATCTGTATAAAATAGATAATTTTCAAAATGAATTTGTAAGTCTTCAACTTATTATTGTAAACTGTAGAAGGCACGGTGGATAGCGGCTCGGATTGAAGAATCGGAGAACCGAGTTCGAATCCCAGTCAAATCCATTACATTCACTTACGTGCTAATACCCATGGGGAAGGTATGAATCCTCGTCTCCTCTCTCCAGCTAAATAGCAAGACAGACCGGGTTCTGTAGCCTTAGAGCCTTGGATGGCAACTGGTCTACTGCAGAGAGAAATGGTAATCTACCGTGGGAAAAAAATCTGCTTCGTTAGTCATGTATCTTTCGATACATGATCGCCTAAGCGTATATCACGCATGACATATAACTGTATGTAGTATGAGGAATTAAAAAAAAGAAACAGTATGATTTTAACCGGCATTAAAATACATACACATACACACATATTCTTCAGGAGGTTACAACAATTAACTGCCGTTTTTCTGATTATGCTTTTTATTTATGGTAATTTTGAAGATATAACCAGTTTATGTGCTAGTTGGGATACTCCTATTAGTGATGTTATCTTGTTTTTTCTCTTTTGTTTATAAGTGCGGGTGTGCGCGCGCGTGTGTTGACATCTACTATTTGAGCTGGCGAAGAGCGGTTGTTACGAACCATTGCTACGAATAGTGAAGCTAACCTTGGACTTTATTAACCTATGGTCAGACCAATGCTCACCAATGGATAAGGAACGAGTCATTTTTAGATCCATCCTGAACGAAGACCTCACAATCACATAATTGATTAGACGATAGTGGTTCGATTGGGGATGTCTCCAGTTATTTTTGCAGTGGTTAGAAACCTAGAAGATAGTGTTGATAATCAAGAGTCCATACTCACTACAAAGGGATACCAGTAGATGACCATTTGAATTGGCCTCGCTAACATTATGCTTACCGATTACACTACTCCATACTGATGTATCGTAACTTACACACACGTACATTGAAATCGTCCAGAACAAGTTTGTTATGAAGTGAAGTACTTCTCAACTGGTTGCGTAATTCATTAGAAATTCTCCTGAATTTCGTCACTTGACTTCATGTATAGCAAATAAAGATGGTTGAATACTTATTTCTGCCAATGAAAACACACAAGGAGATAAGTCTCTCATTGATGCCAACAGGTAGAGATTCTAGATGTTTCAACAGGTGGTTACCAGTAACAAACCCGACTCCTGCTTCTCTCTTAGCTGTTTCAGACCTACCAATCCAGAAAAAAGGTGTATCCATCATCAACATCATGTAACTGACCAAAATCAGCTAGTCTAGTTTTCGAGAGAGCCGTTATGTCGATGTATTTATTTTTTAGGTCGCGGGAAAAGCAGTCCTATGCTCATGGTTTTTTTTACTATCCTAGAAGTTTCTCACGTTCCAAGACCCAATGAAAAGATCTTTAATGTCTAACTTCTTTATTGATCCGGTGCAGTTTTGGATGCCCAGTTATTTGCACCTAATGACAGGGAGAAAAACGGTTAAGTAATTTTTGGGTCACATTTTCTTGACTCTTTCTCCTTCGGATGAAAGCAGTGCCGTCTTAAAACGGGCTGCTTTGTTATAAAAGGAGGATAAAAGTTACACAATTACTCGCAGATGTTAAGCAAAACGACCATCTACCTATCACCACCCATGTGCCAAGTTCAAATTGAGAATCTCCAGTGACACCCTTCATCTGTTCCCGTCACTTTTCCTTCAACGCTACAGGATTTCAAGAGCACAAAACATTTTAGTGGTGTTTACTCAACAACTTGCACATGACTGGTTTATAGTGGTCATTGCTTGTGCAGCACAATGCACACTTTCTCCATAAAAACATCTGCGGAGCTTGTACTGTTACACGGTTTGCTACATATCAGATGCTGATGGGATCGCAGGTTTTAAATCAGAATTTTCATTTGCCTAGAGAGATGTCCTAACAAGGATTAAGGGGCCTTTCTCTTCCAGTGGTTTAACTGCGCGCTCGGACACCAATCCAGGCATTTCTCTCTCTCTCCGCACCAACACACACACACACACACACACACACACACACATATATATATATATGATTATCTCAAATCCTCCTAATAATTTCTATGACTTGTATATCCTTGCTTGAGCCAGCTCCAGATGCTCTGGATGGAGCGGCTTGGGGACAGAAGTCGTGGTTCGTGTCGGGTACATGGTTAAAGGAAACTCAAATGAGTTACACCACGGAATATGTGATCGAGCAGCGCTATATCGAGTCTAATTCGTTACCTCTTCGTCATCGAGGCCCGTTGGTAGAGTTGGTATGGCATTTACCTCCTATCGTAAATGTTCGGGTTTCAATTCTCGGTAGTGGATAAGTGCCAAATATAGGACGAAATGGCCGTCCGGTGCTTTCTGCATTCTGCTGATGTTTCTTCTAGACTCGATGAATTACTTAATTATGATTATCTCAAATCCTCCTAAAAATTTCTATTCCATTTCGTGTGTTTGTAGGATGTATAATAATACATGGAACCAAAGTGAAGATGAGACAAAATGGAAAATTATTATCAAAGACGCGTTTCGCCGGAGAAAGACTATGCTCTCTTTGGCATCATCAGTTTGACTAAAAGAAAGACAAAACTATGTGTTATAAAAATGTCTTGGGATCTCTGAGGATTAGTATGTATCGTAAATCAAATAAATCACCCTAGCTTATCACTTCCTGACTTGAGGTTTGAAGAGAGTCTGTTTGCCTCTGTGCTTGTTTGTTTTATCCATTTCTGTATTAGAGCCGTTTGGTATTGTAAGATAGCCACTTATCCTCAAAGACCTCAAAGCATTTTTCTAACACATAGCATTTATTACTATTAACGTTCTATCTCTTGATATCAAGCACTGTAATTACAAAAACTGCTAACCTCAAAGACACTATCATCTAAAAATATTCTCCTTGACAATTTCTTTATTTTTTGAATGGCATCAACTAAACTTTATTATATATATATATATATATATATATATATATATATATATATTATAATAGTGAAAACGAACACTTAAAATACCATCGTGATATTTATTTCATTAGAATTGAAGATTCGATCCCAACTCTTCTGATCTTCGATTCTAATGAAATAAATATCACGATGATATTTTAAGTGTTCGTTTTCACTATTACAATAATTATTATTTGCTCTGTTTTTGACATTGACCTCTCTAGATTTATACTCCTTTTGGAATTTCCATACGGATTACCATATATATATATATATATATATATATATATATATATATATATATATATATATATTGGAAGCGCTTCTTGACCAGACAGAGAACATTTCGCCAGCATAACGTATGTGTGTGATTGTGTGTGTGTGTGTGTGTGTGTATTTCCCAGTCCATGCGTACTAATATTTATACATTATTCCATTCGCTATTTACTTTGGTCTAGATAAAATAACTGTGTACTTGTAGGATGTATAATCGTATCCGAAACAAAAGTGGAGATGATGAGACAAAGTAGAAAATTTAATAAACTGTAGGTTTCACCGACGTTTGTTGATCTCGGTGTTATGAATAATCAAGAGTGGTCTCCCCTAGTTTCGTTACTTTCCTATTTGAGAGAGCTATTTCTGTTTACTGGGACTATAAGAGGACACTATACGCGAACTTTGTATTCTCAGTTGAATAAAGCTTTCTTAAAGCCTATACCAGCGTACTTTTGTCATTACACTTGGCTTCTTTGGGTCAGAATGAAAGACAAAGCTGTGTGTATGGAAAATGCTTTGGAATCCTTGAGGATAAGAGGGGGACAATAAATTAAATTACCTTATCAGAACCGACGGCTAGAAAGCAGAAAGTGTTTTTTAGTTTTATGTTTGTTTGTATATATATATATATATATATATATATATATATATATATATATATATATATATTAGAGCCGTTGGTGTCCGTTGGGTTATAAATCATTGCTTTTTTTCTTTTAATATATATGATCATTTATTACGAGCATACATATATAAATATGTTTTCATAAACCGATGTTATCATCGACTAACCTTTTTCGTTTTATTTTATGTTTATGAAAGAAAAAAAGAAAGCCTATTTGAAATCAAATAAAAGAAACTGTCTACGTGCGCGTGTGTGTGCATGACTGAGTTGGTGGGACCACTTCTCTTAAAATAATATTTTACTTTGGTATAGAGAGGAGTACTCTTCTTGGGCACCGGTATTCAGAGAACTTAAAATGATTACCTGGTTACTTATTTTAGTGCTTCATTTTACTTACAATCATTGCCACATGACGCCAACAATAGTCAGTGCATTATTTACACAATTTAGCCGTAAGTAATCAAAAATATCTTTTTTTATAGTTATCTGTCACATATTATTGACAACTTTTTTTTTACATTTGCATAAGTAGCGAAGTATTTGTTCTAAGTAACGCGGTTAATCGAAATAAGTGCCGAGTAATTTGTTGCGTTTTTCTTTTCATGAATGTCTGCTTATTTCCACTCCTTTAAATCTGTTTCTTTTTCTCCGTTTTTTTCCCAGTTAATACGCATATATATATATATATATATATATATATATATATATATATATATTGCTTAAAATGGTGACTCTTAGTGTTCATCAGATTGTTTAATGAATAACATAGCCTGATGGTTGCTTAAGGCGCGAAACTATCAATTGATTTCTATGTCCATAATTCCTACTGCTCCTCTCGCTCTTTCTCTCTCCTTCTCTCTTTATTTTTCTCTCTCCTCTCTCTCTCTATCTCTTTGTGTGTGTGTGTGTGCGTGTGTGTGTGTGTGTGTGTGTGTGTGTGTGTGTGTTGATGTCCAGTACTAGCAGGGACCAAACATCATTTGCTTACGAACTGAGAAATATATTGCGAACAGGACTCTTATTTTGTCGCCTTTCTAAAATCCAATGCCGCGGCAGGGTATGTCTTCTTATCTTTATTCTCACAAGAACGGAGACAGAATGTCTTATGGGCTTAAATTATAGAACCATTCCTTGGGATACAATCAATAATTTTCTGCGATTACGAAATGCAGTTACATTTGCAAAGAGTAGCAAGTAAGTAGTCCAGTGGTTGCTAATTATTTCTCCGAGACAATTTAAGCGTTGCTTTTCAATAAATTTAGGGTAAGGGGAATTAATTTTCACTGGTTATTTTCAGGGCATTCTATTGTGCAAGAATCAATGAGGTTTGCATTCTCTGTTTCCCTTTTCTATTCCCACGACTCCTGATGCTTAAGTGGGAAATTTTCATCATTTTAGGAAGGACTTAAGCTTTTTTTTAAAGGATTATAAATAGATTAATGAATTTCAAATGAAGTACGCTATCCGAAAATTAAGCCATGTTTCTATTGTTTTCAGCTATTGATTGTTTTTCTGTATATTTCTTTCACATTGTTTTTGCGTTTTCGATTTATCATAGCAATTCCCTCGTGTTATTTTTAAATTAAAACTGAAACATGGAAATACACTATTAAAAAAAGTAAAAATAGGCAGCCATATTTGAACAATAAACTAGTTAAAGTGAAAACTTAAGCATTAATATCTAAAGTAAAAGAGTCAGAAAAATGTACACAAATGTAACACAGCGATATTCATTTCAGTATTGTCTTAGCGAGCTTGTTCTTCAAATCCTACCGGAAGCCATAGTTTTCTAGACATAATTGTAAAGTCTTTTTTTTTTTTTTTTTTTAAAGTTTCTTATTAAAAATGTTTTTGTTTTTTTCTCTTGTTTGTACGTAATTTTCCCTCGATTATTTATTGCGTAATATGAGCGCTTTGCCGTGGGTCATTGTCGGATAAATTAGTCTAGCAGATCATTTCTATTGCTGCCGATCCTCATTGGGTACGCCTTGAGTCAAAACCAAACTTAACTATTTAATCCTTGAAATTTAGAACGTCTTTTTTTTTTTTTTCGCTTCTCCTTTTTACCTCTTATTTTTTCATTTAGTTTCTTTTTTATTTATTAGGAATGCTGAAAAGTTTTCGGACCGACTAAGAAAATTGACCTGGCGCCATGAAACATACATACTTATTTCATATATTCATCCCTTAATGTAACACATTTGGTGCATTGTTTTTAAAGTTTTTTTTTTTGTTGTTTTTTTTTAACTCCCGCCTCTTCACAAATTCCGATGTTTGGTAGTGGAAATTCTGATTTTGGAAAGTGGATAGGGACAAGAAAACTGTCTTCGATTCTTTTCTTTGATTCTTTCTTTCTTTAGACATTTATTTCCTTAACTTTTCCTCTTTTTATTTCTAATCTTTTCGTTCTTTCATTTCTTTCTTTTTCCCTATTGTCAGTTTTTATTCATCATTTATTAGTCCCATTCTTTAAGTAGTCTTTGTTCTTTTTTATTTTCAGTCTCTTTTTCGACGTTCTTTCTTTGTCTTATTAATTTCTTTGTTATTTACATCTTTCTTTCTTTCTTTTTTTCTTTCTTTCTTTCTTTCTTTTTTCTTTCTTTCTTTCTTTTTTTCTTTCTTTTTTCTTTCTTTCTTTCTTTCTTTCTTTCTTTTTTCTTTCTTTCTTTCTTTTTTTCTTTCTTTCTTTCTTTCTTTCTTTCTTTTTTCTTTCTTTCTTTCTTTTTTTCTTTCTTTTTTCTTTCTTTCTTTCTTTCTTTCTTTCTTTTTTCTTTCTTTCTTTCTTTTTTCTTTCTTTCTTTCTTTCTTTCTTTTTTCTTTCTTTCTTTCTTTCTTTCTTTCTTTTTTCTTTCTTTCTTTCTTTTTTTCTTTCTTTCTTTCTTTTTTTCTTTCTTTCTTTCTTTCTTTTTTTCTTTCCAGATTTAATTTCTTCTCACTATTCCGTTTTCCTTTTGTTTGTTAGTTTATTTCTTTCTTATTCTATTTTCACCTCTTGTCTTTCTTTTTTTCTAATCTTTCTTTCTTTCACTATATATTCATTCTTCTTCCCTCTTTTCTTCCATTATTTTATCACCCTCTTTCTTTCTTCTGTTATTTTATCTCAATTTTTTTTTTCTGTTTTTATTTTGTTTGTTTGTTAGTTTCTCTCTTTCTTATTCTATTTTCACTTCTCGTCATTCTTTTTTCTCTTTATTTTATCACCCTCTTTTCTTTCCTTTTTTCTTTCTCAGCCACCGCCACCACCACATTCACGCTTGAGTGATTATTCCCAATGCAAACTGCTCGCCTGCAGCTGACAGCCACCACAAGTGGCAACGACCAACAATGCACTGCTCGGATTCTGCGTCCATCTTGCAGCCAATGCATTGTATACAACTACAAGCAAACTTTGAGTGAGTCCGGCGGGGAATGAGGGGGTGTACGAAAGAAAATAGAAAGAAAAAAATGACTGGGAGAAAAATAAGCCAAAACATGCATTCGTACGGAGACAACAATATAAAGATTTATACGGCTTCACCAAGATTGCTTTATGAGTTACAAAAGACTAAGCGAGTTTCGAACCCACTATCACTGGTTTAAGAGAAAGCTTCGACAGTCACCGGTACATAAACTAACAAAGCAAAATATCTTAGAGAATTCGATATCAACATATTAACAGAAACTTTCGAAAACAAGAGGAATGCATATTAAGAAATCACAGACACACATAGTGATTTTCCAAGCATAGCTTAGATATAGCACAAGGCCGAAAGTAAGGGGCACCGAGTGAGCTGAAATTGAGGGAAGACTAAATATTACAATATAAAATATAAAACATGAGAAACATGTGATGATATAAAGGCAGAACAATCAGATGGAAATAATGTCAAGCTGTGATTTCAACGAACACACAATGCCATTTTTGTGATGCCAACGAATACTCGTTGTCACTTTTGTAATGCTCGTTGTAGTAGAGACTTTGTAATCGCAGATACAACTTTAGTACGCCGTTGAACAATGCTGGTATCAGACGTCTTCGAATAACACTTGTACTAATAGTATTTGCTCGATAATACTCGCTCGACAAATAACCTGTATAGTGATCCGAATATAGAAATAGTATAGTGAACAGAGTAGAGAATAGCGGTCCGTATAGTAATAGAGGATAGAGTAGAAATAGCGATCATTTAGACGTCATGCGACTTCCTATATATACGTTTCCTCTATGATCATGTGGTCTACTTAATTCAATCATAGAATCGCCTGTGTTTGCTCACTGGCGATCTATATTCAAACTCAAGTGTCGGCAGTGACACTTTATTCCTATATAACAATAGGTTATGCAAAAGTGTTTTGATAAAGTACGCCAGAAGCAACTGATAAGTAAGAGTAGTAACTTTGGGAAAGAATAATCCCGAACTTATAGTGGGAGCAAACCACTTACATACGGGTAGGAAATGAATTCAGTAAATGTACGAAAAATAGAAAGGATTGTAAGATTTGGCAACTCAACGTGGCATCGATTCCACAACTCGTCGAAAGAAGTCTAAGGAGATATTAAAACCATGATAGCTGTCCAGAACTCTCTGATATTTGTAATTGTATGATCCACCACGTCCCATAAAAGCTTACCTGCGTTCAAGTCCTGAGAATGTAGTGATCGCACCATTCGTTGGAGATCATCAGAATCCGTTTTAAATTTGACCCTTATCGTTATCCTACTGAAAGAACCCATCGATTATATGAAATCCATAGACGCCTGCAGATTGTAACGAGGTATTGCAACGTAATGAACCAATAGAGCCAACCCATGCCCGGTGAACATACCTCAAATTGTTATGCTTCCATAGCTTCACGGGGGCTACATCACGTACAAACCCCAACATCAAAATTAAGTAACTGGAACTATGTTTCATCGGACCACAGCACACTTTGCCAGTAATCGTCTAGTGTTGAATTAGCAAATCACAAACTCAGGTGAGGTGAAGCGTCTGTGATGTTAACAAGGATATAATGGTGGATCTTCTAATCTCATATCTCATGAAATCTAAAGAAGGCTCAACAGATCAGCTGGACATGCGTCCAGTATTCACGAAAGATTTTTATTCAAAACTATTATGGATATGATCAGAACCAAAAATACACACAACAATAATAACTCTAAAGCAGGAATATGTAAAATAAATTGCCAGAACTGTTCCTCACTATACATTGGGGAAACTTGCAGAAATTAGAAAAACGTATCTATGAACACAAAAGGGATCTTATATACAGCAATTCTCGAGAGTGCCGCTATCGAATCTTATCAAAATATAAATCTGCGCCCTGGATTTTTTCCAATATCTCCATTTCTGAAAAAATTACTACTTTCCCAAGCCAAAATACGTGACTACAAAAATTTTTGGCAGTTTGGATGGTCTTGTTTAGTGGCATATTAACCTCTATTTGTTATTTAATGCCGAAATCTAAATATTTTGAACACAATTTTATGGCTTCATTTAAATATATTTTGAACGCAAATGTACACCTTCAACTACTGATAAAATATATTGTTGGTAATTTTACTATAAATAAGTATTATTAGTAATGTTTTATATAAGAATGCATTGCTGCTATTTTTACTATAGAAATTAATTTTTATACTTTCATAGTGTTTGGTTTGGAGGTTCGCAATTTCCCCATAGCTGGGACCCTAACAGATGTTACCACCCCACTACAAAAGTGTTAAAAATTAAAAGAAAACGGTTAAACCCATGACCTCGTGTTATTCAAATTATCTAACACATAAATTAAACCCAAACTAAACTAATTTAAATACTAATTTGCACAAATTTTTTTTCTAAAACATCACTGACTCACTTTCGTTTATTAGACATCGAATTGTATCACTTCGTGTCCCTTGTATCTGGCCTGAAGTTTCAGCTAAGCTGAGGAATATTTATGAGCTCTCCTAAGCTCAAAAATGTTGAATAACCAATAACATTTTGCTCTTGTATATAAATATTTATTACAAAATAAACTCTTTGCATTTGCCTTGATAAAGTCCCACAAAGGACGAAACGCGTCGACTAAGATAAGTTTTCCTTTTGTCTTTATTCATATTGTCCTTTTACAGATATACTCTATTTGAAAATATCTATCTATCTATCTATCTATCTATCTATCTATCTATCTATCTATCTATCTATCTATCTATCTGTGTGTTTTTGTGTGTATGTGTGTGTGTATGTTATGGTAATTTACCCACGCACGCATGGACTTTCCCAGCTATAAATAGGAGCAGGTACTGCCTTTTGGAGGGTGTAGTTTCCAGCAGCCAGCTCTGACAGTCGGACCGAACATTCTTGCTGTAATACTCACGTTTGTATATGTTTGTATTATTGTTTCTGTTAATATATTTGTTTAACTCAATTCCTCCCTTGTGTCTTTATTTCTGGCCCTAACAAGGCCACAACAATATGTATAAATTTTCTATGTCGAAAGTACTTGGAATAAATACAATATGAGCCAACGTGGTGTTTTCCTATCCTCTTTTAATGACCGCGAATATAAAAGGATCCTATCGAGAATAAGTAGACAGAACATATCTAAATTATTTAACGAAATCTGTCATATATATATATATATATATATATATATATATATATATATATATATATATATATATATATATATAATGTGTTTGTGTGTGTGTATGTAGAAACTTAGATATGAATATACCATGATAGATAAAGACTGCTATCAATCCTAATAACGAACAGTTACGTGAGTGGATTTTTATGTGATTTGCTCCCACTCACACGACGTCTCTTCCAGAACCCAGCGGCAAGGTAATGTCCATTATGGCCGACGGAGAACCAGTTGCACTGAATGGGCTTCAATATAATGAATACTCTTTTCGCGTTTTGAATTTCAGACTTTTCATTCTCAGAGACTGGCTGCCACGCAAAGCAAGAGAGTCCAAACTTCAGAATTGATTAAAACATCAAAAAGATATTAACAGGAGAATAGATAAGGGTTTTTTTGTTTAGCAGCATATCAACTCCTTATGGGTCATTTAATACCGAAATTTAATTTTCTTGGCAGCATTTGTAGTTTCATTTATATAAATGTATTGCTGGTATTTTTACTATAAAAATGTATTTTTATTTTTTTTTTACCACAGTTTTGGGTTTATTTGCCCCTAGCAGAGACCCTAATTAACTGGAGGAAGAGGGATTCATGTCTTTTCCGAGGCCATACTACGAATTGAATGTAACAGTTCCGGTTATAATTTGAACACGGCACGCTGATAACCTTTACAATAACGCACAGATTCACACCGAAATAGATAGGGACAAAAATAACATAGATAGATATTCGCTAAATTAAAGACACATGCGAATCTGACACCAGACTATTCAGAATAGAAGAAAGATTAGTCATCATTGTTCGTGAATTTGTCAAATATTTTTCTTGTTACTTTCTTTCACTGACATTTTCGTCACAAGAAATCAGTAGACGCCTGAAAACTTTCTCTTTTTAAATTTTACTTGCTTTTCTAACTTTACAAAAATAGCGAACGTTCTTTGAGGCTTTTTCCTTTCATGAAATACGTACTGTTGTCGCCTATAAAACTGTGGTGGGTGGCATATATTTACAGAATTGCTTTCATTAAAATATCGAAACGTTTTGGTTCGATTTGAAATACACTGAGAATGTACACTAAGGCTACTGAAACAAAACGAGTCACTTTAGATGTCTGACGTCATAATGTTTAACTATTAATAGTTAAAAAAAACTACTACGCAACTCACCCCGGTTGATAGGCCATAAAAAGGGAACAAGGGAAAGAGAGAGAGAGAGAGAGAGAGAGAGAGAGAGTATTTATAGATATTAACTAAGATTAGTTTAGCCTAGTATAAGGCTATGTGAGTATAGAAATATTTCATGTAAGTGTTAGTCTACCTGCCATAAAAATCACTATTCGAAATACTGACTTTTTATATGGGCTTAAAAACTGACACTGCTGGAAAGAAACACAATTATCCTAGCCATATAGCAAGCTGAATGCAAGTAATTACGACTCATTACCTTCATATGTACGCGCGCGAGCGCGCGCGCGCGCACACACACACACACACACACACACACACACACACATATATATATATATATATATATATAGAGAGAGAGAGAGAGAGAGAGAGAAACAGACAGACAGACAGACAGACAAAGATAGACTATCAATACTGCACAGTGACTCAGTTTCACGTTTCAATGTGAAATTCAGACTATGGTCATATTGAAGCACGAAACTGATATTCACCATGCGGTGTTGATTCCTATGTCGACACTGTCTATATGTATAAGCGTTATGTCTACCCCCTTATAAATATTACACATTTTAATCTCTCTCTCTCTCTCTCTCTATATATATATATATATATATATATAGGGAGATAGAAAGAGAGAGAGAGAGAGAAATAATTTGAAATAGTGTTATATACCGTACCTATGAACACTAATGGGTATGTCCCAATCCTATAAATACGTTGGACACGATTGTAAGTGGAGGTAATATGATGTCTAAGTAGGCCACCAGTAGCAGTGGTTTACCTACTTCAAGCCGCTGGCGAGTATTGTATTTTGCTACTGTTATAAAGATTATCATTTCATTTCCACCTTCCGTTTTGGCTATTCCTCATTCAGTAACCCTTTCTAGGTTACAACAGGTAGCATATATATATATATATATTTAGGCAGCATTTTTCATTCATACATGTTTCATTAAATAATATAGATAAGTGTTGTCTATATATTTTATGAAAAGAGCTTACATAAAATATATAGACAACACTTATCTATATTATTTAATGAAACATATATATATATATATATATGCAGTTGTATTAAATTAAACCGACAAAATGTCTGTTTTAATTTTGATGAAAATTATGCGTGAGCTGTTCAATGTTAATGCTTTTGTTCTGTTTTTGTTTGAGCATTTCCGACTGCCTTGGTCATTATCAGGAATTAAATGTTGTCAGTATCGAAGACACACATCTGGTTCTACCTGTGATTGCAGAGAAATTCTATGGATAGAACCCCGAACAGTGAAGAAGTCTCAAGGAAAATAAGAACGATCATACTTTTTAGGATCATTTCTTAAGAATACCGATCGTTCGTTTCTCGGCTCCAAGGCTAAGATCACGGTGGAGTATCTGTTCCCAGATTACTCACTGGACGATCGCTTATGTGGCCGAGATTCAATCTGATACAGGCCGGCCGCAGGGATTCGTCCCTGCGCTGGTGGTATCACAGCTATGTCTAGCTAAAGACCAGCTAAAGACCAGCTTGGACAAGCTAAGACCAGCTAAAGCCAAAGCACAGCGGCCCGGGTGAAAACTCGGGTCCATTCCCCCTCCCTTCCCACATTAAACCCTGACCTTGTGTCACAACCTGGCCCTGTGGGAGGTCAAGTAGATCTAAGGAAAATAAGAACAACAAAGAGACTTATACTTACACTCAGAAAGAGAAAGTTGGGACTTCTGTATCACATAACGAGTAATGGCTTGGAGAAAATGACATTTCCAGGACATACTGAAAGCCAGTGAAGCTTGTCACCAATTCCTTTTTATTTCTTGACTAAACCGATTTGTTGATTTTTGTGTAGCTGGATCTTTCGTTCTGAAAGGAACGAACACCATTGACGAAATGCAACGATTTGACATATTTAATTTTAACTAAATATTTTCCCCTTGCTGTGGTGCTTGAAGGAGAGCATCGATGACTCATATCATAAATCCATTATAAAAATTCATAATGTAGAAGTAATACATTCTGAATTTTTAAAATCTCTCGGGGTATGGATCAGTTATAACATATTTAGTAAATAAGGGAATTCCACACAGGATTGGTTGCTCCTGGTGTACTTTTGGCAACATCGTAAGATGCTATTCTAGACTCTCATATGGATGTCAGGTATGCCGTCCAACTTGTTCAGAATGTCAAAAAATCATCTTTATAGAACCGTTATGTCAAAACTATGATTAAAAATGGCTTCATGCGAATGAATTTAAAGTTTTAATGGAGACCAACCTATTAGATCCTGTAGACTGGTGCTACAAAATCATAAAGTACTTTACTAAATAACAACAAAAAAAGTATCATTTGAAGACTTTCAACGGAAACAACAAAATATGGGTGGTATAAGATATAATAAAATATAAAAATAATGATGACTTTTCACATCACTGTAAACAAAAGGCTTGAAGGGAAACTCCCATCGCTACTACGAAGAGCGATAGCAGTAGACTTTAGAAGTATAATTTTATGAAAAAATTGTTTGAAGAAAATGATTTTCTGAATTTCTTCCTAGAGTAATGCTGTTAGATGATTGAACGACAAATGTTTCCTGAATAGAATTGTGTAATTTTATCATTACCATTACAATAGGAATATTTTGTAAATGCTTTTATTATTATAATGCATTGGAAATAATTTTACTATTGGAGGGCATTACAAATGATATCACTATTGGAGAGCACTACATATGATTTTACTATTGGAGAGCATTGCAAATGATTTTACTATTGGAGAGCATTACAAATCATTTTAATATTGAAATTCATTGCAAGGGATTTTACTATAGGAATGCATTGTTAATTACATTTTAGTATAAGAATATATTATTATTGAAAATCCTTTAAATTCATTGTAAATAATTATACTTACTACAGGGATTAGTATTAGAAAGAGCGATAACAATTAGTATAAGGCTAATTTCCTGACAAAAACGTTTTAAGAAAAAAGATTTTATTCATTTCAACCGACAGTCCAATGAATGCCAAATCTATGGAAACGGTTAATTTTATCATTACCATTACCATTGGTAACTGACTTATTGGTTAACATACAGATTATGCATACCATGTTCAGAGCGACGTACAAGTTGGAAAAAATTGACCCCCCACTAAATCAGTAGATTTAAAAGTTGTCGAAGAAATTTAGCTATCTTACAGCATAGTGACACATAGTGAGGAAAGGCGGTTTCGAAAATTTATACTCACAGGACTCTGTGTTCCCTTTTTTACATATTGAATGAAAGCGAGAAGGATAGAGGGAAACAGCGAGTAACGTACCTAACGAGCTGATGATCGTCCACGTCCTAAAGGGATACGGCAAGAAGAAGAAGAAGAGGAGGAGGAGGAGGTAAGGTATTATGCCTTTTTAAACGAAAACTAAATTTCTTTACAACAATAGAGTAATGACAGACTATGACTATACAAAACCGAAAAGAGGAAGGTTAGACAACAAAAAGGAAGCCACAAAAGAATACTGGCCGTAGAAGAAAACCAAAAGAGATGTAGGAAGGGGGAAGGTACATTATGGTGGATGGTAGGGTGGGTGTCGAGCCAAGGGTAGAGAAGTGAAAGAATAACAAAAGTTATACACGTTCCTAAATAATTGCGCCATTTTTACATTTATTGTTTGTATTTTTCACATTTTTCGATGATGAAATTTGGCTCCACAAAAATACCCAATAATTAAGCTTTCATGTTTTTCTTATTCTTTCTTTATTTCTTTCTTTCTTTCTTTCTTTCTTTCTTTCTTTCTTTCTTTCTTTCTTTCTTCTCGTTTCCATCTTCTCTCTTGTCGATTACACGTCTTGTTCGAAATTATATGTCTGGGAAGCAGACGTGTATTTTTTTTCATTTGATTTCATAATAAAACTTAAACAATCATACATACGAGATTCGCAAAAACGAGTCAAAAATGTACACACACATACACACACACACACACATATATATATATATATATTATATGAAATATATAGACCAAACAGAGAGAGAGAGAGAGAGAGAGAGAGAGAGAGAGAGAGAGAGAGAGAGAGAGAGAGAGAAGTTTTAAGATGGGGAAATATTGAAGTTGTATTTAGCTACAATTACGATCGAAACTGTCTTTTTATTCTATTTAAATATCGCGAACAGTGTTTGACTGTGTCACCATATTATTATTTATTCTATGTAAGCGAAATTTTGGTCGACTACTTATGATTTTCATTACTTGTTACTTTAATAATGGATAATGAATCAACACACACACACACACACACATATATGTGGCCTGAGGATTGCGTTTAGCATGAAACAGTCTGTCGCCTCTAAGTGTTGACTTCAATATTCACTTTTATATTTACATAAGCTCTATCTCTGATATTGAGCACTTTATCTCATAAATATAGCATACCATAAAACTATATTTCTTCTTCTTCTTCTATATATATATATATATATATATATATATATATATATATATATATATATATATATATATATATATATATATATATATATATATCGTTTTATAATCGTTTTTTATATATATATATATATATATATAAAACGATCAAGAATAAAATTTCAGCTGGCGAGACTTGAAATCGCATCTTTTAGCCTAAGAAAAATATTTAATCGTTTTATATATATATGAAATCGCATCTTTTAGCCTAAGAAAAATATTTAATCGTTTTATATATATATATATATATATATATATATATATGAAATCGCATCTTTTAGCCTAAGAAAAATATTTAATCGTTTTATATATATATATATATATATATATATATATATATGAAATCGCATCTTTTAGCCTAAGAAAAATATTTAATCGTTTTATATATATATATATATATATATATATATATATATATATATATATATATATATATATATATATATATATATATATATAAAACGATTAAATATTTTTCTTAGGCTAAAAGATGCGATTTCAAGTCTCGCCAGCTGAAATTTTATTCCTGATCGATTAATCCTCATAGAATGACATCCGGTAGTTGTGATAAAAAATAAAAGAAATATGAGGAAAGAAACGTTGGTTCCCGTACGATCACCGAAGTTAAGCAACGTCGAGCCGCGTCAGTATATGGGTGATTGCTTGGGAATACCAGGTGCTGTAAGCTTGGATGAGCGGTTGGTGTAAAAGTTAATGGCTCGGAATTGTTAATTGGAGAGCAGAGTTCCAATTGCCGTTGCGTCCGATATAGTCACTTACGCGCAAATCAAAAAGAAGTTGAAAATGCAACTGGAGTCTATTTATAGTAACTTTACCGTTCTCTCAGTTTTATAATTTCCAAAAGTTATGTATTGTTAAAAGATGTGTTTATATATATATATATATATATATAAACACATCTTTTCAAATTTAAAAAAAAATTCAACCTCAGCGTTGTGTCTGCAGCGCTCCAAAATTATTCTTACATTTAACAATATCTCATTACTAAAAAAGCACTCTTTCGGACCACACTATCTTTCGATGTCGCATTACTATTCGGAATTTAACAAAAACACACTAATATGTCTACCTGACGATGGTCGTTCGAAACGACTGAAAGCCGGCTCGTACAAAAAAAAATAAGACCAGATAAGCCCGGAATTTATGAACAAGGATCACACCATTCATTAACAGATTCGAAGTTGGTTGTAATTTATTATTAAATATTGTTTGTGAGAGTGATTCTCGCCATATAACTAGCTTCAGTATTTGTTTTTCGTTTGAATGATTTACGTTACATATATATATATATATATATATATATATATATATATATATATATATATATATATGCGTAGCATTTTCTACGTCATCAGAAGCCACTACACCGAAATAACCAAACTGTCCATCTTGATCTTGTGACAAAGTACAGAATTTTTGGTCACGTTAAATCTGATAAACAGTTAACATATATCGATATACTCTTCTGATAACATAGTAGAAATAGAATTTTCCGTTATTTTATTTTTAAATTCATTTTAACGTTAAAAATTTAAGATATTGAATGCCAGTGTGTCTTATTGCCACAGCATGTATATATTAGAAACAGTGTGCTAAAGAAGCTCTTTAAGGTAATTTAAGATTAGTTTTATTTATTATAATTGTTCTCATTTATAGCATTAGGACAAGAAAGGGGATTAATTGTTATCTTTAATTAATTCTACTTTTGGTTCAATTTAATATTCAGTAACTATTAATCATAAACATCTACGGTACTATAGGGGAGGGCCTGAAACTGAGAACTTAACAGAGGACTAACTTTGTCTTATTGGCCTCAATCTGAGACAATGCTTTCCAGCTGACCTGTATCCTTTTCCTGAAATCATTACCGCCATCAATTTTCAAAATAAATAAAACCTACCTCACCTGTTCGATACGTTAACTTCTATGTCTTATATACAGACAAAAATCTATACATCACATCCCAGAAAATAAGTATAAGTGAAAAACTCCAAATTGTGTAAGTCCAAAAATTATATATCCTTATCCCATACCCACTTACGAATGGACGTACGGGTCTGTTTACGAAACTCTGGTGTCGGGATGCTGGCGGTAACATCAATCAGCTAAGTGACAACTTTTTACTGGTATCAATTACATATAAAGGGGTTGGACAAAATAATTGGAACAGGTGCAAATTCTACTCCTATATTTAAAAGACTTACTATATTAAGAACTTTAACTAAAACTTCGTAATTGCAGGTTATATCTATTGTAAATACGTTTATTTATCTAATTTACTGTCTTTGGCTTATTTATTTTTAGAATTTAGTAAAATTTAAGCTAAATGCGTGACCTCTCTGAGTTCGAAAATGGGCAAATTGTTGGACCTCGCTTGGCAGGAGTCTCGATCACTAAGGTTGCTAAACTGTTTGGTTTTTCAAGAGCTACCATATCAAGAATTATGACGCAATTCAAGAAACAGGGTAAAACCTCTAGCAAGCATAGCAATTCGGACCGGACTTGCAAACTTACTGACAGGAACCGACGTGCATTGAAACGCAATGTGGCGAAAAATCATCGGACTACTGCGGCCAAAGTGACTGCTGAGTTGAATAATCATCTGAATAGTCCAGTTTCTACTAAAACTGTTCGTCGTGAGCTCCATAAGGCTGGATATCATGGAAGAGCTGCCATAAGGAAACCTTTTCTCTCCACTCGCAACATTCAGAAGTGGTTGAAATGGTGCAGAGATCACAATGCCTTGTCTGCAGACCAATGGAAGCAAGTCATATACTCAGACGAGTTCAGTTTTTCTCTTTTCCTAACTTCAGGGCAAGTTTATGTGTGGAGGCAGCCCAAAGAAGCTTACAACCCTGACTGCATTCTTCCACCAGTGAAGCATGGTAGTGGATCAGTGATAGTTTGGGCCACTATATGATGGAAATGTCTCGGTCCAATAGTTGCACTGCGTGGTAGAATCAACAGCAAAGATTACCTGAACATTTTGGGTGATCATATTCATCCAATAGCCCAGACTTTATCCCCTGATGGTGACTGCATCTTCCAAGATGATAATGCTCCAATACATACCGCTTGAGTGGTTAAGAATTGGTATGAAGAGCATGAAAGTGAGCTAGAACATATGGAGTGGCCTCTCCAATCTCCAGATATCAATATTATTAAACATTTATGGTGCATTTTGGAGCGACAAGTTAGGAGCCGCTATCCTCCACCGTCGTGTCTTAAAGAGCTAGAGCAGGTGTTAATGGAAGAATGGCTGAAAATTCCTCTGGATGAAGTCAGGAAGCTGTATGATTACATTCCTAGACGTATTAAAGCTGTATGTGAGGCTAAAGGAGGACCAACTCCATATTAAATTTTCTTTGAATTTAACAAGTGTCTCAATTATTTTGTCCAACCCCTTTATATATATATATATATATATATATATATATATAACGCTCAAGAATCAACACCGACAGTATATGTCTAGAAAAACGGAAGTCAAATGTTACAACTGAAAGAAGCGAAGAAAAAGAGAGAAAAAATTAAGGAGTGAGTGTAAAGTGGGGAAAAAAAGACGAAAAGGACAAATAAGCACGACATTCTACACGTATGCTCAGACGAGCGCATGAACATAGGCGCGCGAACGCACACACAAGCACAAACACTCAAACACAAAGACATATACTATGAAAAAATAAAACCCGCACCAATGAAAAGCCCTTATAAAAAAAAAAATGAAAAATCGAGAATTATAACCAATCAATTGCTGATACCCACTGACGAGTGAACGGAGTGATTCCCGAAGTGTCTGTCTACGAAACTCGAGTTGCTGAAGGTAACATCAATCTGCTAAGTGACAAACCTTTTACTTGTATTAATTATATATATATATATATATATAATATATATATATATATATATATATATATATATATATATCCAACAGACGCCAACGGCTCTAGTATATATATATATATATATATATATATATATATATATATATATATATATCTTCCGTATTAGCTCGTATACCACATTGAGCTCGTATACCACATTGAGCTATATATATATATATATATATTTCATATATCAAGAGCACTATTGGGGAAAAATATATGACAAATGGAAAAAGTTTTCTTTTGACGCGTTTCGTCCTTTGTGAAGCGTTTCGTCTGATGAAGTCCTAAAGGACGAAACGCGTCACAAGAAAATTGTAGTGATCCGGGAAGCAACCACGCGGAGGCCAGTTCCATAAAGTAGCACTTTTTGAAAAAAGCTCTCTGAGCAGAACTTTATTCTTACATTTGAATAAATGTTTCCATGGCAATTGTTCCTGTGAGCTTTCCTCTTTGGTTCGAAGACTTTATGAATTTAAGCGCAGTACTAGATTGGCTGCAAAGTTTCACCATTTTACAGTTGAAATGACTAGATGTAACCGTAAGTTCCATGCTATTTCTTCTCTCACACTACTCGCTTGTGGAAACCTCTTCTGGCTCCTTGCTTTCCACTCAAATTTGATCTTTTAAATGTAAATGTAATGTCAATCGTTATCTTCTGGCTTCTTAATTTATGTACTTTTTATTGTCCTTATTCTTTAATAATGTTTTCTTTTTCTCATGTTGTCTCACACTCAGCAACCCCTTATATCTTAGTGGCTTTATTGCCTTGCTTGGAGTGAAATGATTAAAAAGAGAAAAAAATCACCGAGAGACGGAGTTGCGAAAATTGTAAAAACGTATCTCTTTTTACTGGGCGAAAATCCTATTCGATTGAAGTCCATCATTGAACAAGTGGATTGCGTATAATTGTCGTTATCTTTGTGTATATATTTCCACGAAAAATGTCACTTTGTGTCAAATTTATTGAAAGACAGTAGTTATTCAACATTGTCTCTTCGTTCAATCCATCTATTCCGAAATCTTTCATGAAGATAATATCGTGATGGAAATGGGGAGGTGCTCCGCCTTACGAGAAAAAAAAAATCCTCTATTGTATCAAATAGGCAAGGAATATTCTGATAAAATTTTTCTTTGAATTTATTAACAAAGTGCGGACAGGTTTGGGGATTAGCTTGACATTATTAGCGCCATAAAAAACGATAACGTCAATGATTAAAAATTTTTTTAAAAAATAAATAAGTAAAACCACCAGTAATTATACACATAATCAAAACTATTCTTTCAGGATCGTTTTCATTCCTGAACGATTAGGACCATTATATTGATAAGAATCAAGAATTCTTTCTCGTTGACAATCTTCTTTTTGTGCTTCTAGTTTCAGTGCACAATATACAAAGTGATTGTTGAAATGTGTTCAAACAAAATTTAGGCCAACATTCAGCGTTTAGAACTCACCTGCTACTGTCTAACTGCAGAAAATTTTCCGCTTTTAATACAGAAAATTGGTTAAAAGTATATGTGTGTGTGTGGTGGAGAAACGATAAAGTCAGTTGGTTGTAATAACCAAAACCGAAATCCTGACTTCATCATTATTTGCTTGAAACTAACATGACTTATTTCCCGACATTTTTTACGAGCTTGCGCAAGCTTATTTAGTGTCTGCCCCGCTTTCAACCATGAGTTGGTGAGCACAGAATTATGTTATTCCTTCACCTTTGTTTTGGTTTGCGTCTGCTTCTTCCTCGAGACACCGTATCCTCAAGGCTCAATTTAGAGAAACTTGCACTTGATCTTATGTGTACAAATAGTTTCAAGGATTTGCTACAGATAGTATCGAAAAGGGGAGGCAAATTTGATACATTTCTAAGAGTGGTCATTTTGTTTATCGGCTTGTGATCTGTGATAAGTCACATCATATGGTTTTGGAAGGCTTCAAATTCAGCTGAGAGTTTTTGAGTCCATGTCACACAATTTAAACCATATAAAATACTTGGAAGAATTGGTACTCTCGTTGATTTTGTTTTCTCAGTAAGGTTTGTCCTTTAAAAGGCCTGGGGGTCACTTGAGGCAGAGGTTTACCTTAAGGGGTAGTTTATACGGATAGGAGGGGTAGATAACGGTTAACTGTAGACTTGAACATGTTAATATCTTCTTGCGAGTTGGTTTCACAGAGCAGTGGTTCGCGGGAAGAACTTACTTTTCACCGACGGAATACGGAGGGAATGTGGATGGTTTGCTGCAATGTAAGTAGCATGCCGGCTCCTAGCCGTGAAGGTTAGACCTGGCGGAACAAGGAATGAAGTTCGTCCGAGCACTTTCCATGGAAGTAGCGATAGAGCAACGAGAGGCTTGCCATATCCTGCCTGTGGGAGTGAAGTTGAATAGTGGAGAATAATTCGTCACCTACAAGGACTCTTTTGAAGACGGGAAAGGGAGGACTGGGCAGCTCTCACCCAAATATGACAACAGTACTCCATTTTCGGTCGGATCTGGCTCTTAGAAATGTAGAGGATAGTATGCGTATCCAAGGCTTATTCGATGTTTTACTGCAACATCGTTCTTGTGCCCCAAATATACAATCAGCCATTTTTTTTACTAAATTCAACACTACAGTACAATAGTGACATTTGATTTTTCGTCCCATCGATTTGCCGTGTTAATATACGTTTTCATTGTATGAGATGAAAGTTTGTGTATTTAATAAATTCTACACACGGTATCACGAGTTAAACAGATGATGATGAGGATGATGATGATGATGATGACGCTAACAACAACAACAACAACTACTACTATTACTACTACTATCAGCAGCAGCAGCCAAATCCACGTCTTGCGAACATTTCTTTTAATAATTTAAAAATAATTCTGCAGACGATCTTATTTTATTTATGGTAACTGGATTTTTGGCGATTGCCTTACTCGGCTTTCGTCGTTCGATATTTTGCGTCTGAATAATGGTGCTTTTTAGCAACAAATCTCAAAGTGTAGTATTTGTTCTTATCGAGATTATTCTGATTCTCTCTTAGCACTTTTATCGCCCCTTCCTTCTGTTTTTCATTTTCTCACTGTGTCTTTTCCTTTTTTCCACTCGATCAAAACGGAATAGTCCGTTATTTATGAGGTTGTGCCAACTAACAAAGAGAGGGACTAGCTCAATTATAATAGGATATTACCAATTTTAATAATAAAAGTAACAAAGTATAGTTTTTGCCTATTTCCTTATTTGATCTTTTTTTTCTATTCCTTTCGTTGTACGACCAAAGAAAGTTTCTTTTAAAAAGATCTTTTAAAGATTTTAGAGTTTTAATTTGCTTTTGTTATAACGATGACATGCCAGTGGATTAATTTTATGGGCTTCTTCAGGTGTACAAAGGCAGCGACTCATTTTTCCTTGTATCTATTGCCTTTGTAATATATTCTTTAGCGTGTCTTTATCCTGCAGGTTAACGATAGCCTATGCCAATGGTACCCATGGTCTAATGAAGGTAAAGCATGTAAACGTGTCATGGCTTGTATTGGGCCATGAAAAAGAGCTTACCAATTATTCATGGTATTCACCTAGAGGCGGGCAGCTAGAAGGGTTAGGAAGAAGGCTGTGTCAAGTCAACTTCAACAAAAAACTAAATTGCAGATGTCACTCGGATTCTACCCTCCTGATTGTGTGGTTAGAATGAGTCAGACGATTTGGTTAAATAATAGACTTCATCTGTCATTCACCCTCTCATTCTCGATAGTTCTATCACAAAGACGGTGATCACTAGTCTAGAAAGTAGAAAATACTAGTTTCTTATACTGATTATTTTTAAAGCAACTGGTCCCCTGGCTGACTGTTTCATGAGATTTTTTTACAGCCAAAATGCAAAACATAGTCAACTTTTAATGGAGAGTAGAATATATATTTGGATGTGAGGGTAGGTTAGTGGTTTGCAGCTCAGAATGAGAAATCAGCGGTTCGATTTCCAGTAGTGTTCATTACATTCACTTTCGGACGAATATCCAGGTGAAAGGTATGTCTTCTTCTATCTCTTAGCTATGGGCTAAATATCAGGACAAACTGGGCTCCTATCCCCGGTTGACAGCCAGTCTGGAAGAAGAGCAACACTGAATTCAAAACGACAAAATCTCTATGAAATTCCACAATCAATTGAATTGGAAATGTATCATCAAACTGGAAAAATAGATCAGAAAATAAGAAACTATTTTACTAGATTTACCCGACCTGCTTCTGCGAACTTGCTAGGTACTTTTTTTTATATATAAGTCTCCAGATTTAACTTTTCCAAAAATCAAATCATTCCTTCTGAATCTGTGGAAATCTTTCCTGAGACGTTATACTCAGATTTCAAATTTGATCATTTTAAGTGTATTTTTTAAAAGATTCTAGAAAATGGAAACACGAATTGTTTTACCAGAAATAATAATGTAAAGTCGGTGACCCTGTGCCTGACTCTGCACGGAATGTAGAATCGGCGAGCCAAGTTCAAATTTCACGCTTGTCTGTTACGTTTAATTTCGCACTAATAACCTTGGGAAATGCATGTTTGTCTCTTCTCCCCGCAACCAACTACGAATTAAATAACTGGAAAGACGAGTCTCTCTAGACTTCGGTGGCAACCAGTCTAGGAGAAGGAAAACTGCAAACAGTGGAGAAGCCAACAGGGAACCAATCCATTATCTTTCCCAAGAATGCATGGTAAGAAAATGAATTTGTGGAGAGTCATGATCGTCTACGTCCTTAAGGGGCATTTTATTAAAGTAATACAACAACTGCAATACTATTTGCAGTTCGCCGTGTGCGGGTCGGTAATCATCTCTTCTTCCTTCTCTATTTCATGACTGAGTAGGAGGGAGCTAGAAAGTAGGAGGAAGTGATGGAGAAATAGCGAAGCGGACGAACAAAAATGGGGATTTTTTTTCTTTTTCTAACAGTTGCAATGACGCTTAGAAACAGTGACATACACAGGCATGAACGTCCCCATTACACACGTGCGCATATTTTTCTTTGCAGAATTTTCGGTGCAATTTAGGTCGCATATTTTATCTACCGTAATTACCCATGTATAATACACCTTCATCCATAATACGCAGCCTAAAATTGTGCTGAAAGTGTGTGAAAATGCTTCTACTCACGCATAATACGCACTCCTTGTTTGGTAATCAAACCCTCTAAATTGTACCTCTCCATTTTCATTACGGCTAGCGTTTCCTACTCTTATTTTTTTTTTTTAAAAAAAGGTTTTAAACATAGAATAATATTATTCTAATTTAGTTTTATGACAATTCTTATTTTATTTTACGGCAATTTTTTAAAGAATTTTTGTAGCTGTGCATAATGCGCACCCCTGATTTTGCTTATTTTTTTTTTAGAAGAAAATGCGTATTATACATGGGGAATTACGGTATATATTAAAAAATAAATTAAATATAAAATTAAAGAGGGCACACAAAAACTCTTTTCATAAGTACACACAACCACATATAAATAAAGACACATGGCTAACTGCACACCGCCTGTTTGCAACTAATACAAATAATAAATTCATATAAAATATCAATTCTAAAAAAATGGAACTTAAGATTTTAATATTTGCATCGGTTACGAATTGTTACTGAGCTTCTCATACGATACAGTAGTCAGTTTTTGTATATTCTGCTTCATACGTAGTCAAGTCGCGTGGTTTATGTATATGTGTGATTATGCAATGTTGACTATGGAGAGCTATATGTATATGAATAATAAAGACAACAGGAGAACTTATTTTAGCCGACGCGTTTCATCCTCTGTGGGACTTTATTAACGCAAATGCAAGGATTTTATTAGTATAATTATATATGAGCGACTGGCTAGCTATGATGGTCAGCTACATATAAATACACACACTTTCTCTTTCTCTCTCTTTTTAACATAGCGCTATTTTCATGGCAAATGTTCAGATGAATTTCTTTCTTTAGTGCCGTCTTGTTCGGACGTTAACAGTCAAGACTCGCCTTGCATTGCCGACACCTTAACCTCTTCTAAAGTTAATCATTATCTATCCGCCATTTCCTCGTAATCTTCACTTCTCACTTCTCTTATGCTCGTATCGCACACCTCATACAGGAACCCTCTACATTGGGCTTTGTATTGAGTGAGATTTAGTAAAGACATAAAAACACGTGTGATGTGTGTGTTCAATGGGGGAATTTAAGATAAATATTATTTACTAAGCGGAACTTAGATTTGGCATGACAGCAAGTATACTCTGAGGATTGAACTTACTGCTCAATAGTAATGAATTGTGAGAACAGGTTGTCAGCCATTAGCTCACACAAAGCTCCCTTAATATCTTAAACACCGCAGCATCAAGTCATCATTTACATGTGATCCGGCACAAAGCTATGGCTCATTACTTATGCAATGACATCTAGGCGTTTTCGTTCAAGTACAGAGTAAACCCAAGCGCCGGTTTAACGAAATTATGACCCCAGTAGAAGTCATCTTGCACAGATCTTGATAACCAAGAGACGTGGAAAGGTTTTTATTGGTGTTTAATGGTCGGATAGTACACGTTTCCGAGCACAAACCTTATCAGAGTCTCCTGCTCTGTTGTCAATACTGTAGCTATTCTGAGAGAGAGCCTATAATCTGGCGGGATCAATGTTTTCGATCAAAGCCTGTACGCTCAAACCCACGTTAAACAATTTGTGATTTCGAACCAACACAACCATCGACGGCTTCTGAACAGTTCCGTCTACTCAATTTCACTCACAAGGTTTGCGCCAACGCTTGATATGGTTTTCAGGCACTTTCCAAAGTTACCGCTATTTCTTGTGTTATCAGCCTTCCCAGAAAATCACCCCGACCAATCGGATGTTCATTGTAGTGTAATGGATGTAGGCTTGGAATGAGAAATTGGAGTGCCGAGTTAGAAATCTGGTCGGGTTCATTGCATTCACTTACGCGCAAATACTCTTGGGAAAGGAATGAACCCATCTTTTCTCCCTCCAGCTATGGGTTGAATAGCAAGCTTGAAAGTCCTATAGCCTTAGTTGGAAACCAGTCTACCTCAGAAAGAAATGGCAACCTTCCGCGGGGAAATCTTCTACCTAGTCAGTCATGAATTGAAAGAGACATGATCGCCGAAGCGTGTATCATGCATGACACTTAACTAACTGACCTCACAAGTCGACTATGGAGATATTCTAACCCGGGTCTCAGGGTCAGAAAGCGAACGTTCTAACCACTTAGCCATGCCTCCATATTATTTAGTAACCTATAAGGGAATACCCATTTGATTATGATCGAAGAGTCAATACTTTGTTCAAGATGTTTTCTAGCCTCAAGTTAGTCTGGTTCAAAGCCATTAATAATATGACAAAACAGAATTGCCTAGGCAAACAACGATAATAAACGTGGATATCAGAAAACGTTCTGCCCATCCCTGCGCGAACTATGGAGGCGGCATCACATTGCTCTGCTTATTATTATTGATTGAACGAGGCCTTTGCCTGAGAGCGAAGGCCAACAAAGAGTCACATCTTGATTCAACGCGTGGACACAGTGGCATCAATCTGAGAGGATATATCACAACAAACTTAACCTCGCCGGTGATAATTTTCACCCACTCCGTTACAGGCTCCGCCGCCATTCCATCTCTTCCCAGCTTGGCGACCATCTTCCCTCCGACATTTAACTCTCTCCTTTATCATCTTCTAAACCTTCTTCTCTGTCACCATAGCACAAGGCTGGTGGTCGTCCAGTAATGCTAGATGCTGTCCCCGTGTGAAGATACATGGCCCTGTCGGTAAATCATCTTGACAATTCAGAAATCTCTGTAGCGGATAAGTCTCTCTGATTACCGGCATTGGACACTGGCCATATTGAGGATATCGAAGCTTTACTCTTCTTACACATTGGTTCAGTAGTTTGCTGTAAGAGATTTCCGATTTCATCATTTATTTTATACATACACGAGCAAGATTATCTCATGTTGCCCGGGTTTGAAATAATTATTAACTTTTGTTTGTCTTATTTTCTCTGCGTAGAATTCATAATTCGGATTAACTTTATTTGTGTGTTTGTTATAGATAACCTTCAAACTGTAGCTGTTGCTATTTCTTTGAATATCACAAGAGAATAAGGCATGATACTCATGATCCCTACATTTAGTTCTATTGCAAGTCACCCTGAATGGGATCCTATCATTGGCATAAAATGACCGTGAAGAAGTACGGTTAAACAGTTAAGGGAGAAAGCAGATTTTTTAGAAGTATTTATCTACCAAGAGAGTAATTGCTAAAGAGCTACAAATTCTAAATATAGTAAAAGCAGATAGAGCTGCTCAACCTAATCAACAAGAAGAATTCTTTCTTTATTTTTTCTTTCTTTCTCTCATAAAAAGCATAGTTTTAAGGTATACATATATATTAGGTATTTAAGGTATATATATATATATATATATATATATATATATATATATATATATATATATATATATATATATATATATATATATATATATTGAATGGCTAACTGACCTCACAAGTCGACTATAACTAACTGACCTCACAAGTCGACTATGGAGATATTCTAACCCGGGTCTCAGGGTCAGAAAGCGAACGTTCTAGCCACTTATATATATATATATATATATATATATATATATATATATATATATATATATATATTGTGTATATTTAGCCAGGATTTTTTCATTGATGTATGTTTCATTAAATAATATAGACAAGTTTTGTCTATTTATTTTAGGTAAATTCTTCCCATACTTAATAATTGATAACAGAAGCCATTGGTTTATACCAATGACTTCCCAGGCTTACTACTTCTCGTTTTCACTCTCGCGTGGTAATGTGTGGCGTCATGAGCTGCGGTGCAATTTTCGTTTCCAGCGTCTCATATGCACGAGTTTGTCGTTGCTTGGAAATCTTCCATTTAAATAAAAACAGACTATCATTATTGTTTTGTCCGTGTATTGTTTAATATATTGTAATGTAATTGTCATCTTTGATAATGGCCTATGTAAGCCGAAAGCTTAGATAGGATTAAAAAATATGTATCAATATTGTGATTTTCTTTCTTCTTTTAATGATAATGTTATTAAGCTTATCAGACGATATGAAAAGAATTTACATAAAATAAATAGACAAAACTTTTCTATATTATTTAATGAAATATGCATCAATATATATATATATATATATATATATATATATATATATATATATATATATATATATATATATAAGTCTGATTGAATAAATTACAGACATTATATCTGCTAATTTTTAATAAAATGCGTTCATACACACGAAGAACTTTCCGTGTATTGATGTTAAAGGATGAGAGAAATGTACTATAGCTGCTTAAATTTCTTTTATTTTCATTTCCCAAGTACTTTCGATCTTTATCCAAGATCATCTTCAGGGGTGCAAGTGGTACAAAACTATATGTTGTTTATTAGTATAAGTATTTATATAAAGATGTGCGTTGTTATCCATTACTGTAATTTTTCATTATGCTTTTAAATGCAAAACAGTTGACAATGTGCTGAGCGTTCATTAGAGCGTGAAAAAATTATGGAATTTTTCTTCTATGTTCTAAGACAGCCCCTGATTTAATTGTTAAACACAAGAATATGCACGTAGATTGGGTAAAGAAAAAAGTAACATGGACAAAGGAGAATGGATTTAGTAGTGATGGAAGGGAAACAAAACTCTGCTTGATATATCAATGTGTTGGAAAAAAAGTCTTGTCCCATTTATGAATCGTCTAGACACCAATGATACCATTTTCAACAGGTCAACGAAGCCATACACACTTCTAAGCTCACGAAAGACTGGTTTAAAACAAAAAATATTGAAGTTTTGGACTGGCCCACTAAGTCTCCAGATTTAAACCCAAGAGAAAATTTGTGGGGAATTTTGTCAAGAATAGTACACAAAAATAAACGTCTATTTGAAGATAGAGAAACTTTAAAATCTTGCATTAAACAGTATTGGAATGAAATTCCATCTGAAACTCTCAGAAAACTTATTGATTCAATGCAAAACAGGTGTGTTGAAGTATTACAATTGAAAGGGAATAAATGTAAATATTGAATTTTGTAAAATTCTGCTGTTAAATACAAATTTCCAAAACTGTCTTATGTTTATTTCCACTCTCGAAAACGTATTTTTCTTAATAACTTTCTTAATAACTTTTTTTTTGGTGGAAAGTTGTTATAAAATCGAATATGTATACTAATACCCATCGGATCTAGGTACCGCACACAAATTTTCAGAGGAATTTGTGCAGTAATAAGAAAATTATAAAAAATTTCATGGGTTATCTTATACTTATTTCCACCACTGTATATATATATATATATATATATATATATATATATATATATATATATATATATATATATATATATATTGCACAAAGTTTATTTGTACATTTTGCTTCCATTATCGGTAACTTCTTTCCGGGCAAGAAATGGTGACACAGGATTGTGTTGTCCCAGTTATGATAATGACGATCTGTTCCAAGATATTTATAAAGATGGATTGGAGGCGTGTAAAAACAAAAGTTCAACATTAATAATAGGAAAGTATAATTATATAGCTTAAAATTTGGGGTAAAAAGAGTGTTTTAAATCGGGAATAGAGCGTTCGTATGTATAAACAGTGTGGATGTAGAAATCAGTGCAACATGGCCAGTGTCACTTTCATGACCTTTACGATAACCAAACCATCTGATCTGATGATCACTTATGACTTGAAATCCATGAATTTCACTGAGATAAGTTTAATATGGGAATGTATTGTACTGTAAAGACGGAATGTATCGTTTTTAGCAGAAAGAACACCCCAAAGTTATGATGTATGTATTGGGGACATCAAAATCAAGCATATACAGAATTTTTTCATTCTGTTGTGCATACTTTTTGTATTTGTGTTGCTCATTCTCTTTATTTCTGCAAATTTTTCATTGATGCATTCCTCTTTAGTCTGCTTGCATTTGTTTTTAATTTCTGTGTTTAGTATTCGGTATCCTTTTCTTGGCATTTTTGGTTGTCGTTTTTTCATCGTCTCGAGAATTTCCTGTTATCCAGTCGTTCCTTTCCTGTCTAGTTGTATTATACTCCTGGAACCAGGTGTTGGAAATTTCTTAATCGTTTGATCCGACTCATTTTTCGCCGGGCTCATTTCGGGATCCTACTCCAAAGTTGCCGATACATTCGTCTAGTTCTTTTCCTATTTTGGCATTCAGGTCTCCCATGATGGCAGCGATTTCTTTTGACTTACACAGCACTCTTTTGACATAGAAGTTTTGTAATTCAACATGAATTTTATTTTTTAAGTTATTTAAACTACCCAAAGAAAGGTAACAGAGAAGAAAGAAAAAAAAGAAGAAAAACTATCCCCCCCCCCGCCAAAAAAAAAACAAAAAAAAAACAAGACAAAACAAAAAATGAGCAGTCTAATCTTTCCAGCTTTCTGGAAATATTAGACTGCTCATTTCTTTCTTACAAGTTATTCCGTTGTAAGAGATATTCGCTTGTTGGTGTTAAGTAATGTCTCCTTAACATGACGTTGTTCGGAAAATAATTCCCGCTTTTAGAATAAACCTTATAATTGAGTTCTAATCTATATCTATAATTCTCAAAATGTGTGTGTGAGAGGATGTTGTTTATGCATTTCCACAGTTTTCACCATATTTCGATGAATTTTTTTTTGTTTGATAGATAATTCTTCATTGCCGGTTTTGAGTCCAAATTGTTGGCGACAATGGCTCTCCACTACTTCCTGTCCATTATAACTCTCAGCAAGGTTTTACTATTTACTATCTGTTCTTAGATATATAGTTTTCATAAAAAACTTTAATAAAAATAAATAGTTCAAATTATTACAATACTATTATTTATTATTATACAGCTCCCTTTTCAGGGCCACTCCCTATTCAAATTGTTAACCCCCCATTTGGAGGTGTGCCTCGGTTGCACCCAAATATTATTACTAATATTGATTTTCGGGTGGGCTGACTTTAAACTTAAACTGCTCCAATTGAACGGCAAAAATTTCCAGTAATGAAAGACCCAAATTTTCCGAACAACCTATCCAAGAACAGAATATCTCATTATTAAGAAGTTATAAGTTACAAAACTAATTTTACTCCAAAGGAATTATCTTGTACTATATAAAACTATTATTCCTGAAACAAAATAGCTGACGCTGTAGGCATAGTATATAATTGATATCAACGTTAGACAAGGGGTATTGACTCAACACAAGCAATCAGGATTCACTGACGTAATAATTGACCACGAGAAAAACTCGATGATATAACAGTGGATTGAAAAACTTGATTTTAACTGCTTTTACCTCCTTACTGACAATAGATTCGCTGTTTTACTCTAGACTTATTTATTAATTTATTCATATTATAAAATGTATGCTACTCTTGTATGAGTGTTTTATATTAGGAAATAGGTAATTTTCTTTAGTAAATAAAAAAAACTTTGACTAAGTGATCATATGAATCTCGTAAAATTAAATGTATACTTCCATGAAACGAACATTTTTGTGAGTAATTCACTTGAACAATTTGAGATGATTTGTCAAAGCTTGCTGATTTACTAGACGCGTTGAACAAGTTCTCGTTTTAGCTAAGTGCATTGAGAATATATATCAGTAAGTAATAATTATACACAAGCCTGGTATTACGGTTTTTCTATAAGAAGATTGTGTTGCTTCGGATAAAAGAACGGTGTGCTTGACATGAAATTCAGTATTGTGAGTTATGCGTTCGATTCACATCCCTTCATTGGTAGAAGGTCACTAATACATGCGTACGAACATGCACACCTCTTTCTTGATATGCGTTCAATTTTGTGCCTATCCTCACAGTGTTTCACGTGTCTTTTTCAATTGTGTTGTTAGTCAGATCAGAAATCTTTAGCAGCGACGAATGAACATTTGCTTGGATTTACTCCTTCTTCATTTCTACGGTCCTTCCATTCATCCTTTGTCATTCATTTTTTTCTTTCATTCCCATTTCCCTTCTCTTTGTGATGACCACCTTTCTGTCTTTCTTTCTTTCTTTCTTTCTTTCTTTCTTTTACAGTATATTTTCATTTATTTTTTCAATTCTTTCTTTCTTTCCCATTTATCCATTCTGATTTATTCCTTTACATTTATTCGCTCATTCCTGTTTTATCATTTTTTTCTTTTCTTTTAATTTTCTTTCTTAATCCTCTTTCCGCCATCATTTTTTTAAATTCTATTATTTTATTGTTTGTTTGTTTCATTTTTGCACTGTTCTTTTTTCTTAAATCGTTCCCTTCACTTGTATTTCTTTCTTTCTTTCTTTCTTTCTTTCTTTCTTTCTTTCTTTCTTTCTTTCTTTCTTTCTTTCTTTCCGTTCGTTATTATGCTCTTCACTTCATCTTCTTTCTTTCTTTCTTTGTTCTTTCTTTCTTTCATTCGTTCCTTCTTAAGTCTTTCACTTCATCTTCTTTCTTTCTTTCTTTTTTCTTTCTTTCTTTCTTTCTTTCTTAAATAGCTCCCTTCACCTGTATTTATTATTTATATCTTTCTTTCTTAAATCATTGCTTTCGTCTTCTTTCTTTCTTTGTTTCTTTCTTAAGTCGTTCCCTTCACCTTTCTTTCTTTCTTTCTTTCTTTCTTTCTTTCTTTCTTTCTTTCTTTCTTTCTTTCTTTCTTTCTTTCTTTCTTTCCGTTCGTTATTATGCTCTTCACTTCATCTTCTTTCTTTCTTTCTTTGTTCTTTCTTTCTTTCATTCGTTCCTTCTTAAGTCTTTCACTTCATCTTCTTTCTTTCTTTCTTTTTTCTTTCTTTCTTTCTTTCTTTCTTAAATAGCTCCCTTCACCTGTATTTATTATTTATATCTTTCTTTCTTAAATCATTGCTTTCGTCTTCTTTCTTTCTTTGTTTCTTTCTTAAGTCGTTCCCTTCACCTTTCTTTCTTTCTTTCTTTCTTTCTTTCTTTCTTTCTTTCTTTCTTTCTTTCTTTCTTTCTTTCTTTCTTTCCGTTCGTTATTATGCTCTTCACTTCATCTTCTTTCTTTCTTTTTTCTTTCTTTCTTTCATTCGTTCCTTCTTAAGTCTTTCACTTCATCTTCTTTCTTTCTTTCTTTCTTTCTTTCTTTCTTTCTTTCTTTCTTTCTTTCTTAAATAGCTCCCTTCACCTGTATTTATTATTTATATCTTTCTTTCTTAAATCATTGCTTTCGTCTTCTTTCTTTCTTTTTTCTTTCTTTCTTTCTTTCTTTCTTTCTTTCTTTCTTTCTTTCTTTCTTTCTTTCTTTCTTCAGTGACTTTCTTAATATCTTCCTCCTCTCCTTTCAATTGACTGCCAACCTAAGCAACCCACTTGCCACGTTTTCCACCTCCCACCTGCCGAGGACAAAGAACACCAGAAACGGAACGTAGATGCTTCTATCTTATCTATTGATTTTTACGTCTCCTTCTTACCATTACCCCTTGTCGTTTCTCTCTCTACCTACCTTATTCTCTAAGCAGCACATTTTCAAATATATACAAATACTTGCTGTTTTGTTACAACACTTCCCATCCTATCTTTTTTTTTATCCATCCGCGTGAAAGCTGCTGGAGACTTCTTACACAGTTGATGTCAGTTCTGTATTTCTACGCGGTAGCCATAGGCGAACTACAATTTCAAAGACCATATTTATTGTTGAAGTAAAGGGAAAGATGTTAAAAGGTTTCATATTTAACGAGGTTTGATATTTAGTGTGGTTTAATACTTGGCACATTTTGATGGATTATTTAGGTAGTTGATGCAGAAAAATCATAGAGACATTAGCAATGCCTCTCTGCATTGCCATTGCAAAACGTTTTCCACATCGGAACTCTTAAATTGTCTTCAGTTGAAGCTTTTTATTTTATCAGATTTCAGAAAAAATTGGGTTGGTGAATTTTACGATATGTCAATTCTAGTTGGGTTATTTAGTGTCAAAATCAATTTATTTATTTATTATTATACATGATTCTACAGGTAAATTTAAATAGGGCACCTCGACGTGATGAAATGGTTAGTAAGCTTGTCTCGCTAGAACAGTTACGACTGAGCAGTGAGTTCGAGCCTCACTGGGAACCCCATACCTCCGGCCTTGTGCCACATCTAAGCCACGCTTAGAAAATCGCTATATCAGAAGGTAAATATTAGTCGTTGATATATACTTGAGTCTACAGGTAAATGTTGGTCATTTATACATATTCAAAGAGATATCGTTTATTCATACTTAAGTCTATAGGTAAATATAATTCGCTTATACCCAAGGTAGCAAGCATACATTTTCTAGGTGGTCCCTTTAGTGGGAAGGCGGTCTAAATATCTATGGAGGATGCAGTCAGCATATTCTTAGCCCAGTCGACAGGACAAACACAAAGAAAAAGTAATGATTTAGAGCATTGATACTGACATTTACACATCCATTCTCCAGTGGTTAAATGATCTGTTTAAAATTATTCGGAAGGGAAGGCAGAATGTTTAAGAGGTTTCAGAATTCAGAACGCTTTGGATCGAATCGTTAGGGTTACTAGATGTGGTAGTAATAATTATTTCTTTGAAATTTTGAAAAAATATTTCGGAAAATCAATAAACGAAAATGGGGAAAGAAATCACTTCCTAGAAAGTTTGCTCTTTTACAAGAGTACTTCAACTACTTCAGCCATTGGTTCAAAATGGAAGATCAGCCAAACAAGTCTATCAAGTCATTATAATCTACTCTCTGTTCACACTTCAATTTACGTATTGTCGTTTCACCCATTATAAAATATTAAGCGAACTGAATATCGGGATACTCCCAATGGGATCCTCCTGTAAACACCAATGGAGAAACTGTATAATGATTTTAATATCCCCTCAGTGTCGCATCTGATTCATCCAAGTTTTGATTCTGAATAAGAAAGTTTTAATTTTCTTTTTTTATTAAGTAGTGAAACAAAGATGGCGTAAGGAACTGAAAAGAAGAAGATGACTGAATGAATACAGAATTATACCCTGCTTAATCATAGAAACATCAGTGGCTGAAGTGGCTAAGGCGACTTCCATTATTTTTGATTCTGCGCTGTTTACTTTGAAGGTCGAAAAATATATTGATCTGAATTGTTGTAATAACAACAACAATAACAACAATAATAATAATAATAATAATAATAATAATAATAATAATAATAATAATAATATTTTTTAATTGCTCAGTGGAAAATGCCATGATACCATTTCTGACGTTAGAAAGAAATGAGTAAAAACCAAAAATCAAAGGAAATAATAA
>OZ038498.1:53176906-53204406 GCA_964036315.1 Acanthosepion esculentum
TAAGACCACACACATTTTACATAGATAAAGCCCTTCGTAAGGTGTGGGCTGTACCTGTGAGTACAATTTTTTACATTTCTTCAAAGCTCGGGCTACCAGAAATCCCTTCAATGAGTCTATCAGAACCTTTTCCAATCAATCTGAAGGCTCCAACTACAACTGGAATTGTTGATGTTCTCATGTGCCACATATTTTAGATTTCGAGGTCCTTGTATTTCGATAGTTTTTTGAAGATCTTCAAAGATACATTACAATCTGCAGTAAGAAGGTACAAATTGTTTTTTTGGTCTTTGATCACGATTTCTGGGGATTAGCTTTGATTATTCTGTCTGTATGTATTGTAAAGTCCCATGAAATTGTTACAGTTTCTATCTCTGTAACCGAGACTGGATCCTTTCCGTAAAGGTTGCAGATTTTCCCATGCAGATATTGGCCCACTAAGTCATGCTGGGTTTCATATTCAGTGGGTGCCAATACCGTGCAACCTGACACAAGATGGTCAATTGTTTCTGGGAATTTATCACAGAATCTGCATTTTGGACGAACACAATTTATTATTATATAATAATAATAATATTATTATTATTATTATTATTATTATTATTATTATTATTATTATTAAGCTTTGCCTTTGCATTGTGTAGTATATGTTAACCCACCAATCTCAACTAGAGACTTCAAGAGACAACAAGCTTTTGTATCAGCCGATGAGGTGTCATGTAATCAGGAAAATGTGGTTGTGGTAATTACATGGAGAGAAAATTATACAAGATATGAGAAGTAGTCATGAATATGATTTTTTGTTGTTGTAATTCTCATATTTTAGGGCTACCAGGTACTTAATCCACATATTCGTTTGCTCCTTTTGATATAATTCCCAGAGCTCCAAAAAACAACAGGTAATGTTGTTGGCTTAAGATGTCACATTCTATTGATTTCTATCGTGAAGTCCTTGTACCTATTTAATTTCTCAAAAGTTCTCCAAGAAGCATTTTTAGTCAGCTGGGACTGTAACATCTATTACAATCCATGTAAAGCCTATGAATAGGAAGCGACTCGATACCGAGGTGAAGAGCCAATTTCGGTGGCCATTAAACAAGTAACTATAAAGGCAGAAGGTAAATAGACAGCGAAAAAGTAGATAATTACATTTAAGAAGGATTTAGTGAATTGAAGTGACGTTACCTTATGTCACTTTGGCAGGCATCTCCAATATTTATGATCAGTTTTTAGTTGACAGGGCAGTAGAAGGATGATGGTGTAACACGAAAATCTCGTACCCGTCTTATCTACATCAATACTTTCCTATCCTCTAACCCCCAATGAGGATTGATGCGAGTCGCTTGAATAAGTGAACTTTACACCAGCAAATGTATACCAAGTTATTTTTTCTATCATAAATTGTTTTTATGCAAAACTGTGTGCAATCGCTTTTAATAGTCGACCTAGAAGTTTTGATAAAGGAAATTTTGTATTACGAAGGACCCGGGGATTCCAACGCTGCAGCAGTATCTCCCTCATTGAACTAAGTGGGTCAGCGTGATGGTGGTGGCGCGAAGTTGGGTCAGTTTTTATTCTTGATGTACGCGTATCCGGATTAAACCGATTACGTGTCGGGGTAGAACGAGTGTGAGATAAAACTGAAGAGATGTTGTATTACCCCCACCCCTAAATTTTATTAAAGTTAATGTGCTTCGTAAGCCACACCGATCTAAAGATTTATTAACTCGTTTTAATCCAACAAAAACCTAAATGAGATTTCTTGACCAGTCGATTGCAAAACACCAGTGTCACCATAAATAAAACGTTTCCTGGATCTGTTTGGCGACAGTCATCCTAGAGCAGCGTTTCTCAACCTTTTTGCCCTTGCGTAACCCTTAAAATAAATTACATGTCTCAAGGAACCCCTGCGCAAAAACAAAATTATGTACCATATCGTTCTCGTTTTATTTTAAATTAGTTTACGTGGTAAATATAGTATATATTTTGGAATAACTGGTTCAAGGAAAAATTAATGCTTCTTTGTCACATTTTTCGGTAATTCTAAATAAAATTCATACTGTTCATTTATAATACTTCATCAGGCAATTTTCATTCACACAAAAAATTCTAAACACATACGTAAAAAATAAACATAAGTAACCAATATTATATACCTATAATATAAATGTAAACAGACCGAAAACAGATAATTGCTGCATCAGTTTTTTTTTGTTTTTTTTTTATTCTTTATTGGCAATGTTGAAAAAACATGAGGTAAATCAAGAATTAAATAAAAAGTCAAAAGTGCATTAGCTTATCTCACCTGTTCTTGCGGAACCTTTGGGGACCTTTTGCAGAACCTTAGGATTCCGGGGAACACAGATTGGGAAACACTGTTCTAGAAAGATGACCAATGGACGTAAGTTTGATATAAACGTATCTATTTATTTTTTTTTATTAAAGGTAAAAGTGACCAGGATTTTACTGGAGAAAAATCCTGCAATCATCATATAGAAAATGATAAAAAATAACGTTTCTTTAATGTTTAAAAATATTCTTTATATAAGAATTTCCAATCATACAGGAGTATTTTTATATAATGTCAAATCATATTCTTTATATAATGATACCCAATCTTCCAATATAATAATGCCCAATACTATCCTTCATATAATATTTCCTTAATCATGTCCAGTAAGAATGTCCAACATTTTAATATTATAATATCAAATAATCCAATATAATAATGTCCAATATATATATAAAACATCTTTTTAATAATATTCAATAGTCTTCTGTCAATACATGTTTCTGACAAATTCCTATAATGTCAATTCCGTGAGTATTCTTAGTTTTTACTTTCATGAATCCTATTTATTTAATTCCCAGAACAAAAATAACCATCCTTTTACTTGACTTAAAATTAAAGAAGTAATGACAATCTGATGCGATAGAATATTATGGAAACTGTATTTCAAACAATGCTTCTATGTTTATTAAACAGAAGTTTTGTTTATGTCTGCCCGGAAAACATTAAAAAATTGACGCTTTTTGAATGAAAAGAAAAAAGAAATGTCTGTGTGGATAATAGAAAAGATTGTGGCGAAAGTGAATGGCTTGTAACTCCTTGTAGGAAACTTTTTTTTCAGTGATACATCAACAGATATTATGTCAAGCTTCAAGCAGACAGGTTTATAATAAAATATCTTACATCGCCATGGGCAATGTCAGCGAGCTTCCGTTAGCTTCCGTTACAAACATGCCATGCGTCCGTACAATAATAATAATAAAAAAAAAAACTCATATTCTGTTCGTCGAAAAATCCAGGCAAAAATTGGAAGAGAAAAATTACAATTATAAAAAAAGTTCTTGGTATTTAAAAAAAAAAAATCCACGATAATTTTGAAAGAACATTATCAAAATATTAATTCCAAAAATTGTTGGAAAATATCACAATATTGAACTCACAACTCTTGGGTAAAAAAAAAAGAAGAGTTGTGAGTTCAATACCTGGGTATAGCAGAAGGAACAAAAACTTGAAGAACTGAGTTACCAAGGGGTTTAACTGAAACTAATATTATCAAAGAAAAAAAATAACATAGCGTGTAGAATTAGAACAATCTACCTCCGTGGACTAAATAAAGGGTTCGGTTCGAAATTTCAACGTATATCACCTGAAGAACGCCGGAGCGTACAACGCCCGACACGTCGTGAATATGACAATAAAGATGAGGACAACAGTCCGGACGACGTACATAGTGAAATAGTTACAATACCTCATCTCAGAAATATAGACAGATAACGTCACAGTTAATAGTATATAACACATTAAAATGTGTTCAGTACTTATCCAAATGAAAAGGATGATAGATAAAAAAGTGGGAATAGCTAAGTGGTAAGAGTTAAGAGCTAAGTTGCAAGAGGTTAACTGATGGCGATGCTGAATATAGGACGGCCTCTATTCAGAAAAAAAATAGGTTGGCAATCAACGACTTAACATAAGTGCCATCTATATTTTTCTTTCTTTCCGTCTGATATCCATGTGTGGGTAGTACAACAGTAATCGGTGCAAAATGTGGAATCAGCGAGTTGAAGGATGTGCGGGTGGTGTAAGGAACAGCGGCTCGGAATGATAATTAGGAGAGCCGGGTTCGAATTCCAGTCAGGTTTGTTGCATTCACTTACGCGTAAATACCCTCGGGAAAAGTATGAATCTACCAAATCCCACCATATATGGGTTAAATAGTAAGACTTGTATCTGGGAAAAATATTAATCCCAAGAAATTGCTAATGTAATTCACTCGAAAAAAAGTTCGGTTTTAAATAACACGTAAGGATTGATAAACCGTAAAAAACAAATCAAGCAATTAGCGAGCTGAGTTCAAATTATGACATAGTTTTTGCGTTCATTTCGCAATAATGCTCTTGGAAAAGGAATGAATACATCACTTCTATCCCCAGTTATGGGTTAGATAACAGGTTAAAAAAACATGGCAATTAGCAGATAATAAAGAAAAGGAATATGTGGAGAGCCATTAACACCTACGTGCTGAAGGGACATGCATTAAAAAAAGGCATTCATCACTGAAAGATTAATGAAGCACAAAACATATTTTTCTAGTAAAAATTATGCAGTGTGTTTATTTGGATGAACACATCGTATTTCTCATGTATGAATCTGGGTAATATTAGGCAATGCTACGAGTTGACAAGTTTGTAATCGAAATTTAATCGACCTTTGAAAATGGCGTTATGAATACCTTAGTTTATCTGATTTAGGTCACACAATCTTTTCTAATTAAATCAAATAGCAATCACAGATACGGTATTATCAGACAACCTCGTTTTTTATCTATCTATCTATCTATCTATCTATCTATCTATCTATCTATCTATCTATCTATCTGGCTTATTCCGTTTCCTTCTATCTGGGTTATTTTGTTTGTTTCTATCTATCTATCTATCTATCTATCTGGCTTATTCTGTTTCTATCTATCTATCTATCTATCTATCTATCTATCTATCTATCTGTTATTCTGTTTTTATCTATCTGTCTATCTATCTATCTATCTATCTACCTATCTATCTTATTCTGTTTCTATCTATCTATCTATCTATCTATCTATCTATCTATCTATCTATCTATCTATCTATCTATCTATGTGTTTGATTTATTCATCTGATGAAATATTATGGAAAGTCAGGTTTATGCAATGGGAAAAAATTTCTTCGCGCCGAATCGTGTCATCTTGATCGTTTCCCCACATGAAAGGATTAAAAAAAAGTAAATAAATTTCTGGATCTTATCTTCTGAACAGATCGATATTCCAGCCAACAATCAGTATTGAATATTGATCTGTGGTAGTCGCGGCGAGAAGAACAGGTGACTCGATTCTAAACCAGATTAACCTATTTTCTTCGCTACAAAATAAATAAATAGATGTGCAAAGACTCAAACAGGTATATGAATGCGTGCGTGTGTATTTGTTTGCGTTGATATGCGTGTGTGCGTGTTTGTGCACGTGTGCATGTGTGTGCATGTAAGTAATGCGTGTTTAAAAATACAGGTGCGCACGAATAAAGGTGTCCTGACGTGTTTACTCGTGCACGAGCACACCCCTATATTAATGGCTTCTTATTTATTTAGCACACATATTACACTTTAAAAAGAAGCATAGATGCGGGCTTGCTTAGTGGCTGAAATGGTAGCGAGTTTCTCCTTAACCCTGTACGTTAAAAGAAATAAATACATTATTTACAGTTGACGATTGTCTTCATCTTTGTTGTTACTATCACACAGTAGAGATTCAGCTCTAAGTCAGGCACAGGTAATACTAATGAGTCGACAGTAGAGTTGAAAGAGAATTGGCCAGCAAAGCATTCTTTTTTTTTATCAGCAGAAGATGATACCACTTCAAATTGATTGAAGAGAAGAGGGATTGGAAACTTCCCCTTATAGAAAAACTATGTTCTATCCTTTAATTATGAACTTAACATTAATAACTTGATCTCTTTCCATCACGTTTCAGTAGACGCCGACAATCACAACTTTACTACTTCACAGTATAAGAACCCACATTTTTATCGTCTTCATTATAAATGTGGATACCATTACAGATATGAAATTATTGTCATAAAGAAACACATGATTAAGCGAGTAAAAATAATTTTTTCGACACCTTTTCGGCCAAAATGTTTGTTAAGTATTTTCGTAAATTGTGGGTAGCTAGATGTTATCTATCTATCTATCTATCTATCTATATTCACATATATATGCTGATACATTCTGATATAATAAATACATATACGCACTCGTACATGTGTGTGTGTGTGTGTGCTTGATGAGTAAATATCTAACGTGTCGGGCATCTAACACTAATGTAAGAAAATCAGTGTCAGCGAACATCAAAGGTGCTCAGGAGATTTTAGTCGTCAATGAAAAATGATCTTTCTTTTCTTATTTTATCAGACTTTCATGCTAGTTTCAACTTTGGGCCTTTTCTGTGATCATTTCGAGTAAAAATATATGAACAATTATACACATACACATACATACGTTATATATATATATATATATATATATATATATATATATTGAGGAGTCTCACCTTTTTACACAATGGACTCACCCGAGGTATACATATACTACTACCAGTGAATACCTGGACAGTCTGTAATAGAGGAGGGTAGCACAAGAGTCACAGTAACAAGCACTTAGACTCAGTAAGAAGTCATACAGCGATACGTCGATACTAAATACTTTATATATATATTTGTCAACTAACCCCACATTCCTGGAACTACTAACCTGTATTACCAGTTTGTATTATTACGTTAATACATTTATTTCCTATATTCATTCTTGGCGTTTGTTATTATTTGATACCGGATTTCATCCCGGAATCCACAACAACTTGACGACGAGGATATCGAACTCACACGGGAAGGAAGAAAAAAAAATTCTCCCTCGTTGTCCACAACAACTTGGCGACGAGGTATTCGAACTCACACGGGAAGAAGGAAAAAAAAATAATTCTTCCTCGTTGTCCACAACAACTTGACGACGAGGTATTCGAACTCACACGAAAAAGAAAGAAAAATTCTCCCTTGCCGACCACAACAACTTGGTGACGAGAAATTGGGACCTACACGGAAAGAAAAAATTTCTCTTTTCTCACCACAACAGCTTGGGCAACAAGAATTTGCACTTCTCGGAGACTCAAAAGAAAAAAATTGTTTTTTGTCCGTATCCACAACAACTTGGCGACAAAGATTTACGAGGATTAAAATACGGAAAATCGAAGATTTTAAAAGTATTTTAGTAGAACTTGTAAAATACCAAAATGAACAGCAATTACAACAACAAGAAAGACAAAATGAACAGCAATTATAATTCCAAGAAAGAATGGAAGAGAACTGGCAAACGCAATTACTACAAACGCAGAAGGAAAATCAAGAAATACAAATGCAAAAAAGAAAGACAAATGCAACTCCAGGAACTAATATTAAAGGTAGCGGGTAACAAACAACAAAATATCGAAAAAGAGGCGACTTTTTCCCAAGTAGCAGTGTGGAATACGATAGAAACATTCAATTACTCCCTAGAAGAGGATAAAAATTTCGGGGACTATTTTCGACGGCATGAAGACATCTTCAACATCGATTGTCAAAACTGGACAGAAGCAAAGAAGCTACGTCTGTTACTCAGAAAATTAGGAACTGAGGAATACAGAAAATTTGTGGATTAAATCTTGCCAAAAAAGACAAATGAGTTAACATTTGACGAAGCAGTTACATGCCTTACAGAGCTTTTCAGTCCAAAGACGTCACTATTTCACAAAAGGTGGAAATGTCTTAACCTTGTAAAGGACGACAATCAGGACTATTCCACGTTCGTCGCAATCGTAAACAAACATTGTGACGACTTCAAGTTGGCAGAATTAACACCGGGCAATTTCAAGAGTCTTATTTTTGTACAAGGGTTAGTCTCAGTTAAAGATAGTGAAATGCGCAAAAGAATGCTTTCAAATCTACAAAATGAGCCTGGATTAACACTACAAAAATTATCAGAAGACTGCCAAAAATGCCTAAGTATAAAGAAAGACTCGAAGGATATCGAAGAGTCAGGAGTAGCACATATACGTAAGTTAAACAAATGTTTACAAAAATTCTATAATAATGAAAAAAGATTTTCACCCTCCCCGGAAAGAAAACAAAAATTCTATATTAATGGAAAAAGTACAACGTATAGGACAAATAATGACAAAAATCAAAGCAAATATACCCCCCCCCATTTGCATGTTATCGATGTGGAGGACTACACTGGAATAATGATTGTCGTTTTAAATATAAAAAAAATGTCTAACGAGTGGAAAAATGGGTCACAAGGCATCCCAATGTAAGAACAGAAAATTTACTAGTAAGATAAGAGCTACTAGAATGCACGACGAAGACAATATTAACATAAGAAAATACGTGGAACTTGAAATTTTAAATAAAAAGATAAAATTACAACTTGACACAGGTTCGGATTTAGCGATAATTAACCTACAGACATAGAGAATGCTTAATAGACCGACGATGATACATAGGCAGAAAATTGCTAAGTCAGTGACAGGGAAGCGTATAAAATTCGAAGGAGAAGTGATCTTAAATGTGAAATTCCACGGAAATACTAAAAAACTCAAGATATTCGTAATGAAAGATACAGAAAATCTGGTGGGCACAGACTGGATACAGAAGTTCAACATATGGGATTTACTTATCAGTTCTTTTTGTAAAAAGATAAAGTGCGAACCATCAGAATCGACAAAGTTAAAGGAAGAATTACATAATCTCATAATTCCCAGAAGTATTTTCGACCGGTTTGGCACGAGGTAACAAGTTTGCCGCTAGATTTGAATTAAAAGAAAATGTCCAACCAGCAGTAAAAAAGAAGGAAAACGTGACGTTTGCTCGCAGAATACGGTCTGTGTGTGATAAGTTATTGCCGAACAAGAACAAAAACAGGCATACACCTATAGTACTCAAGAGATCATTCGAACCGGGTACAATAATTAACAGACTAGGAAATGTGATGTACACAGTACAAGGCGAAAGTCTACCCACAGAAGACATATTGACCAAATACAAAATGAGATTCAAAGACCTCAGGAAGACACAGAAATTAGGTCAAACAGGAAGAGAAAATTTACTGAACCTCTGATTATGGACCATATAAAAAAATACTAACTACCTCCAAAAGGGATTTAAAAAGGGGGTATTGAGGGGTCTCCCCATTTTACACAAATGGACTCACCCGATGTATACATATACTACTACCAGTGAATACCCGGACAGTCTGTAATAGAGGAGGCGGTGACGCCTTCTCGGCCAGACGGTCGAACTCTCTGCCTCTGAGCAGAGAGGAACCCGGACGAGGCTCCGCCGAAGGGCAGAGTCTCGTTCGGGGTGGTTGACCAACCCGATCCCGTTTATACGGGATCTACGGGCATTTTTGGCCGAGCCTACGGGCTCGGGAATACCCACGTTAAACTCGGCCTTGTGCCACATCTATCCCTCGTGGTGGGGGACAGTAAATACTGTCTGTAATAGAGGAGGGTAGCACAAGAGTCATAGTACCAAGCACTTAGACTCAGTAAGAAGTCATACAGCGATACACCGATACCAAAGACTTTATATATATATTTATCAACTAACCCCGGATTTCTGGAACTACTAGCCTGTATTACCAGTTTGTATTATTACGTTAATACATTTATTTCCTATATTCATTCTTGGCGTTTGTTATTATTTGATACCGGATTTCATCCCGGAATCCACAACAATATATATATATATATATATATATATATATATATATATATATATATATATATATATATATATATATATATACACATATATATATATATATATATATATATATATATATATATTTCTAAAGAATTAATGAATTTATTTTTAATCCGACATTTTTATTACTTCAAAGAGAGTATAATGAGGACTCATATTTGAAATAAACGTAACACGCACTCTTTGAAATGGAACGTTTATTTCAAATACTAGTATCCACTATAATAACGTCTGAAGTAATATATATATATATATATATATATATATATATATATATATATATATATATATATATATGTACATATGTATATATATATATAAGGGAAATAGCTGAAACTGAGATATCCAGAAAAGGCATGTCACGTGGAACTAGAACAATCTACCTAAATGGACGAAATAAAGGGCTCGGTTCGAAATTCCAACGTGTATCACCTGAAGTAGGCAGGAATGTACAACGGTCGAAACGTCGTGAATATGACAATAAAGACGAGGACAACAGTCCCAACAATGAAAATAGTGCAAATAGTTACAATACTTCATCTCATAAATATATAGAGTTATTCGTTATTGATTTTTGTAAAAAAAAAAATAATGTTTTCATAGGTAAAACAACTAAGTTCAGATAACATTGTAAAAAGTCAGAGATCGATTTTACACAGTTTCGATATCATGAATAGAGCTCCCCTTCTAAAATGATTAACATAAACAAACAATATTTTTTGATTCTAGCAAACATTGTGCCTTGAGGAATGTCTAATGAATGGTAATCTACAAAAAATATTTCCCTGCCAAATTTCCCTATATTTTTACAAGTGCACAAGTTTATTTAAGTAAAGCTTAAAATTTTCAGATTAAAGTTGGCTGGAAAGCCTGAAACCGGGAGGGAGTTTCACAATGGAGAAGTGCGGGATAATAAACTGTTAGGATAGAAGATACGGCTACATCTAGTAGCTCAACTGTAAATTGATGAGATCTCGCCGCCAGTTTAATATTGTGCATAAATTCATACAGTCTAGGTACCACAATGAAAGGGCTCATCCGGACAATTACCATGAAAGTATTTATATAAAAAATGGCCCTGAGAGGCAGCCTTACGGCGGTGAGCATGTGACTGAAGCCAAGTCGCCAGATCAGGACCAATAATATTGCTGATTCTTCTTTGGATCTTATCAAGGAGCGCCAGGAAAATAGCAGGGGCGCCGAAGTTAGATTCCGGAGAGAAAAATTGTCACGCCTTACACAGCGAATCGACTTTCTTAGCAACTGATCTATCGATGGATTCAATAGTTTTTCCAACTCATGTCAGCTGAGAATATTAATCCGTGAAGGCATAATGAGTCACTTTCTTGGAGGATAGCATCAGCCATACTGATAGAAGGCAGAGAGTGGTCTCTCACATAATTAATGGAGAGCAGTTTAGTTTTGGAGGCCTTAAAATTGGCAAGCTATCTTTTGCCCCAGTTAATGACGGTCTTGAGGTCGTTTTTTACATCGGCTGCCATTTCGACCTTGCCTGACTGGTCAACTTTACTATCGAGGCAGAAGTAAATGGTGGTGTTGCTAGCGTAGATGCCAAGTTGAGAGCTGATGTCGTCGGGAAGGTCGTGAAGGAAGATTAAAAACAGCGTAGGACCAAGAATGGAGCCCTGGTGGGGGACACCCACATTAGCACGAACGGATGTAAACGAGTGGCCGTTCAGGACAACTTTCATTTCATGATTTGATACGAAAGACTGGATCAGCTCAAAAACGTGCCCCGAGATACCGTAGCTTTTCAGCTTGTGGAGAAGACCTGAATGCCAGAACTTGTCAAAGGCTTTCGAGATGTCCAATGTTGCAGCCCGGTCTCCACCGTTTATATTTAGAACTCTTTTCTCACTTGTCGTAAGTACATCAGCAGTTGATCTGAAGAAACCAAATCCGTATTGCTTGTCTGAAATATTTATATCTATATCTATATCTATATCTATCTATCTATCTATCTATCTATCTATCTATCTATCTATCTATCTATCTCTCTCTATATATATGTATGTATGTATCGTCTGTTGTTCATATAAAAGAAAACTATCCACGACGTAATTAATGGGGAATCTAACAGACTAATCTTCTGTTTTCGGAAGTTTGGCTGTCAAGAAGTGCCAGAAATAGACCTGTTCAGCATTGTACCTTTTATTGTCAATATTACTATATTTTCTTTTCTGAGAACGGTTAGGCCATTGACAATAAAAGTACTTTCGAAATCCCCTTGTATGTTCATTCGTGTGAAATCCTCAGTCCGCATTCATTCATTCTTAATATTTACTGGTCATTTAATATTCTCTAAACTTAGTGCCGGTAGGAAATACACAGCTATCTCAACTTAATTAAAGTATTTTACTTGAATTTTTCAGTATCTAAATCAGGCAACTCTAACCGTTTTTGAGCAGTGGGCCGCGTCAAACAAACTATATCTCAAGGCAAACCGTACTACTAAAAAAAAAAAAAGTCCTTGTAATTTTTTGTTGACGGTACCACAGCCATTTTCATCATATAAAAAGGTAAGCATCTGCGCAAGAAATGTGTAAAAGTCGATTTTTGTTTGTTTGGAGAAAAGATTCTTTCTCCAACTAAAAAAGGAAGTCTTCGTATAATAATATCACTGGTGCCAGCGAAATTAATACACCCAGTTGTGTGTGATTTGTTTCTAATTATTCATTTAACTAGACACAAATATATTTCAAAGAAAACTGTATTTCTTCTGCAGAGAAAAAAACTTACTATGAACATTTCCTGTTTACAAAGCAAAAATATTTACCCGGATGATCTTAGCGAAATTTGCCAATGGTTTAAAATACTGAAAAAGTTACTTTCAACAATAGTTTACAAAATTCAATAAACCTGGTATTTAATTATTGTTTATGTATGTTGTTATATAAAGACATTTATGATATGTTTAACGTTATTTTTATAGATACAAGTATTTAAGCAAATGCTCTGTTTTATAATAAACAGTATTAAATAACATTTACCGGCCTGAATTTCGGACGCTTCTTCGTGGCCGAACGGTTAAGGCACGTCACGCGAAATGACGGTTCCGTATAGGATACAGGTTCGATTCGTGTCGGAGAACGAAAATTTTCTATGAAAAATTTCTAGGACATTCAGGCCGGTAAATGTTTTATATTAATACTGTTTATTATAAAACAGAGCATTTGCTTAAATACTCGTATCTATAAAAAGAACGTTAAACATATCAAAAATGTCTTTAAATAAATTGTCCAATTCAAAAATGTATGTTGTTATATATGAAAGCGTATGATTGAACAATTAGCAGTATATGAGAGTGTGAATGGATAAATGGCTATATGAGTGTATAAATGGTCAAGTGTGAGAGAATGATTGAACAAGCGGTTAAATATGAGAGTGTGACTGAACAAGGGGTTTATCTATGAGAGAGTGTTAGGGAACAAGGGGTTATGGATGAAAGTGTGAGTGAATAAGTGGTTATGCATGAGATAATATGAGTGAACAAGCGGTGATGTAAGAGTGTGAGTGAACAAATGGTTATGTATGAGAGAATGAACGAACAAAAGTTTGTATATGAGAGAGTGTAAGTGAGAAATCGGTTATATATGAGTGTGTATTTGCGAAGAAGTGGTTATGCATGAGACAGCATATGTAAGCAAGTTGTTGTGTATAAGAGAATGAGTGTGTGTGTGTGTGTGTGAACAAGTGGTTATGCATGAGAGAATGTAAGTGAAAAAGTGGCTATATATGTGAGTGTGACTAAGCAAGTGGTTATGTATGAAAGAGTGTCAGTGAACAAGTGGTTATGTAAGAGAGCGTGTGTGTGAACCAGTGCTTATGTATGAGATAGTGTGTGTGAACAAATGGTTATATATGAGAGATTGTGAGTGAACGAGCGGTTATGTATGAGAGAGTTTGTTTGAACAAATGGTTATGTATGAGAGAGTGTGTGTAAACAAGTGGTTTTGTATGAGAGAGTGTTTGTAAAAAAGTGGTTATATATGAGTGAATGAGGGAACAAGCGGTTATGCATGAGCGAGTTTGTCTGAACAAATGGTTATGTATGAGAGAGTGTGTGTAAACAAGTGGATATATATGAGTGAATGAGGGAACAGACAGTTATGCATGAGAGAGTGTGTGTAAACAAGTGGTTATATATGAGTGAATGAGGGAACAAGTGGTTATGCATGAGAGAGTGTGTGTAAACAAGTGGTTATATATGAGTGAATGAGGGAACAAGTGGTTATGCATGAGAGAGTGTGTGTAAACAAGTGGTTATATATGAGTGAATGAGGGAACAAGCGGTTATGTATGAGAGAGTGTGTGTAAACAAGTGGTTATATATGAGTGAATGAGGGAACAAGCGGTTATATATGAGAGAGTGTGTGTAAACAAGTGGTTATATATGAGTGAATGAGGGAACAAGTGGTTATGCATGCGAGCGTAAACAAATGAGAATGAAACAATCAAAATTGTAATAAACGTTATTTTCCTTCATGACATTTGGCATGGCATTCAGAAAGTCCACAGTTTGCCCATCGCTGATCTAAACTATTCAGTTTTCAATTGGAAATAATGTTATTATATCTGGCTATATTTCTGAGATGAGGTATTATGTACAGTATTTACATTAGTCGGACTATTGTCCTCATCTTTGTCGCCATTTTTGTCACAACGTTTCGGCCGTTGTACGCTCCGGCCTTCTTCAGGTGGTTGGAATTTCGAACCGAACCCTTTATTTCGATCACTGCGGTAGACTGTTCTAGTTCCACGAGCCATGTTTGATGGATGTCAGCTATCAGTTATCTCCTGCTAATTTTCCCTCTGAAAGTTCTCCACTGCCCGAACCGGGTATTGAACTCACACTCTTTGGGTCTGTCACTGGATCTAACCAACGCCTTTATCTGCTGTGCCATGTGTCCTTCGCAGGAGATAACTGATAACTGACATCTATCAAACATGGCACGTGGAACTAGAACAGTCTACCCCATTGATCGAAATAAAGGGTTCGGTTCGAAATTCCAACCACCTGAAGAAGGCCGGAGCGTACAACGGCCGAAACGTTGTGACAAAAATGGCGACAAAGATGAGGACAATAGTCCGACTAATGTAAATACTGTATGTAATTATATATCATAAAAAATCGATTTGTTAGTGTGAATTGTAATGAAGCAAATAATGTAGGGGTCTGAAAGACGCTGCCTTTAGACTATCTTTTCACGGTCCACGGGAAACATTTTCCTGACTAATATTTTCCTCAAATCTTAATAAATTTAATAAATTTATCTCTTGCTTCTTCCATTCTTTTGCAGTAGGATAATTTAGCTAGACCTACCCACCAACAGTCAAACATTTTTAGGTCAGCACGGTTTCTTTTATTCCTCCCCCCTCAAAAACTCGACCTTCCCTACATCAATTACCTGATGAGTGGATATAAATGTACTTTGTGACAATGTCTCAGTAGCTTTTTAATTTTATATGAAATAAATTTGGCATCTCATATTAAGGAAAACTGACTCCAACCGAAAATATTTCCCCCCACCCTATCTGTGAATATGATGCAATCTAATTTTAATGTAAGAAAATGCACTTTTATTAGTGGACGCCCATATGAAGTTGGTGTCTCTCTGCCCCACCCCCAACTGCATTTGATGCCTTCTTTCTTGGTATTACCCTGGCGACGGGTCTGCTTCTATCCTGTTGCACTTCTCCCTCAACACCTAATGGCCCTTTTGTGTCATTCTTAAGTTTCAGACAAGTAACAATTTTAATATTACAGTATCTTATTTAGAGTCATTTAGATAGCAACAAGTGATTAAGTACTTTTTATACGTTTTTCACAAAAGTCAAAGAAAAAGGGACAAATAACTACTCAAATCATTGTCTTATATAAGTAAATCTAACACGCTTTATACAATTGGGCGGTTAATTGAATCAATAGTTTCTGTGAGTATTTTTGAAAAATGCTTCTTCAAATTTTCTTGTAGACCATATAAATACAATGTTTCTACGAGAAAATATTTTCCTTGTTAAAAAAGAATTCGAAAAATCATTAAAATTCGCCAGTTTGCAGGGATTTAAAGTGTTTTAAGAGACTATGGAAAAAGCGCCACCAAAATCCGAACGTTTATCTAATTGACGAAAAAAGCCTTCCAAAAGCTTAGAAACTGGAACATTTCGCCCGAAACAAATAAAACAGCGCTGAATTACTAATATGATATCAATCCTCTTGTATGACAGCAAATGTAGAACAATCTCCTCACAGATGAAGAGGGAACTGGAAATCAACAGAAATGCGGTTCTACAGAAGGATACTGAGAATCCCATAGACAGAGCGAGTAAGCAATGAGAAAGTCTTAATGAAAATAGTAACAAAACAAATACTTATATTCAGAATTAGACGGGGACAGATGAAATTTCTTGGACACGTAATGAAGAAGGAGGGCTCGGAAAACTTAAGGCTCACGGATATATCGAGAGCAAGAGAGATAGGGGAAGACAGCAGATCACCTACCTGACGAGCATGTCGAAATGGATGTCGAACGGGGGGGGATGAGAGGCTTGGCAAAGGAAGAAACACCGTTGAAGACCACAAGGGATAGGAAATTGTGGAGAGTCATAATTGGCCATGTACTGAAGGGACACGTCATATAGAAGAAGAATTATGGAAGCGTCAGAAATCTTATAAAAACGGAAATGTAACGAACGATGACTTCACGCAAATCGATTTTTCACAGAAGAAAAAGTTAAACAACTCCGCTTCTAAATGACACGATCAAATATTTGAGTTTGAAAAATAATTAGGAATTTGCTCTTTTTAAAATTATATGACAATTAAGAAAGAACACAAGAAGTTGTTTCTTTTAATATTACCTACGAATAGTCACATCAATCAGTACTAGAATCATATGATTCAATAAATACGATCCATCATTAAAGATACTAGAAAAATGGTCAGTGCTAAATGAATATATGGTGGAGTAATGGATAGCGGCACAGATTGAGGAATCGGAGAGCCGAGTTCGAATTCTAGTCGAATCCTTTACATTCACTTACGTGCTAATACCCTTGGAAAAGGTATGAATCCTCTTCTTCTGAAATGGCAACCTACTGCGGGAAAAAATCGAAAGATACATGATCGCTTAAGCGTGTATCACGCATGGCACATAACTGACTGACTGACCTCGCCAGTAAGTATCTGACAGTCCGTGCTACCCTCTATCTATCATCATCATCCTTCGACCGCCCTGTAGTTGGTCGAAACTCCATTGAAAATGCCTTTCCTGCATTGATGTCTGGGAAAGTCAATTTTTGTGAGAAGACACTTCCAGAAGCTTGCCTGTCCTTTCGGTGGCAGTAACCAGCAAACTGTAATCGTTTGTTACAAGGCGAAAATGGAGTATTGCCACTATATCTGGATTGGAGCTGTCCCATCTGCACTTGCACTTGATCAAAAGCGTCACCGCGGTCTTGTGAAGTGGTGAAATATTTTCCAACCTACAACCCATTTTCGATCCCAGCCGATATGTTACACGCCTCTATCACTACTTCTATGGCATCTGTTCTGACGAGCGACATTCATTAGTCCCACTAACCCTGACCTTTACAACTGCTACCTGCCATGCCACGTACACGAGGCTGAATCATCCCCATTCCCTTCATATCCCTGTAGTAAGAAGTAAGTTCCATCCGGACGACTTCTTCCCAAGAACTGCTACTTCGTTGAACAGACTCCCGGCTGGATGTTTTCCCAATCACTACATTCTTGAACTCTTAAAGTCTAGGGTTAACCGTTATCTTTTCTCCTTTTCCTTTGTTTCCTTTTATTGCGCTCATACGACATCATACCGTAATCCACTATCTTGAGCGGCTCTTTGACCTTGTATTGGATGAATATTAGCATAAAAATATTAGGCAAGTACGTATTGGTAACACTAAAATAAAATTTTGAGCCTCTCTTTACAGTTTGTTATATCGCAATAATTATAAAGAAAGACTTAGTATAATCGACACAATTCTTACACCAAAACAGCAATCTATATTTATTAAACACATATCTTTCAACAATGAGGAAAGCACTTTTGAATGTGTTTAAAAATTTAAAATATTAAAATATCTTAGTAACTTAGGCGCTGTCAAGTAATATGACACCTAGGGATCTTTTTTTATCTTAAATTCTATATCCTTTACATTTTGTCGATATGAGGCGAAAATTAACCATAGTCTAATTCCAGGGAGCCGTTCCTCTTAGAATTTATCTTAAAGTAGGTGAAGTCAGAGCCAATTATTGTACTTAAAGCGGGTGGGTCAGCGTTAATTGTATGTAATGGAAAAGGGTCTACGGCAATCCTTGAGGCGTTCCAACGAGGGGAATACTGAACAAATTCTGAACCCCACCTGCATATATGCGCGCAGAGCACGACATTAGGGTTCGGTAAGCTAACAGATTCCTTTACTTATAATTAAAAAAAACATATATAAAAAAAAAGCATAATGTCATTTGCAATCGATACACGTTTATTTAAATGAAAATTATAACGCTTCTAAAAACTACCAGGATAAAAATAATCGACATTTTTCTCTATTGTAACTGATAATTTTTAACTTTCTTGATCATGACCAGCGGTGGTCGAAAGTACTGCTACAAAAACATTTATAAACAGTTTTATTATAAATATTGTCTGCATGAGAGACTACTTCTACACAAACTTGAAAAAGTACTCCCCACACACACATAAAAATATATATTAGATAAATAGATAGATAGATACTGTGTACATAGTATATCAATATTAAATGGTGACTGCCAGATTCACCCTTTAATGCGATCTTCAGACCAAGATCCACTCTTAGTCAGGATATTACCATGAAGCGGGAAACTGACAGTCATCACGCAGTGTTTTTCTCTATGTCAACACTGTCCATTTATAAACATACTATCTCAGATATTGAGCATTTTCCCATTATAAATAGAGCATATATATATATATATATATATATATATATATATATATATATATATATATATGTGTGTGTGTGTGTGTGGGGGTAAATGTTCAGTTATTGGCGTGGAAAGTGAAATCGGCGAGGCGAATTCAAATTTCGGCCCGATCTGTTGCATCCACCGTCATGCATATGGCCTTCGGAAAAGCATGAATTTTTTTCTTCCTCAACTAGTCATAAGTCAAATAGTAGAGTAGACTTCATTTTCTAGCCTTGACTAAAAGAAAGAAAAACGTGATAGCTAAACCACTCCACTTTTCTCTTTTTCAAGAATCATGGCAATTCATAAAGAAGGAATATGTGGAGAGCCATGATCGCCTATAAACGAACATTATACATACATACATACATATATATATATATATATATATATATATATATATATATATATATATATATATATATATATATATATATATGCCACAGGGGTCGACCTAAGCCTTGTGAGTGAAATTGGGTAGACGGAACACTTGGGAGCCGTCGATAGCTGTGCTAGCACGAAGTCTCAAAACATCGTGACCAAAAGTTTGAGCGTGCTGGCCTTGTTCAAATTGTTGATCACGCTAGATAACACACTCCCTCCCAGAAACTGTAACTAAGGTCTGCTCAGCATAGTTGCAGCATAAACCACAGGTTGGCTCTGCGGGTGCTGAACAAACACAAATGTGCCTGAGCGAGCGCCTGCTATAGGGATTGGCTAGCCGCCCTAGTAGACGGATATCCTCGAATACGAGTGGCCAGCTATTTTTTTATATGCACCTAAATTGTGAGATAGATAACTAAGGAAAGGGAAAAGGAGAAGACTCCAATATATTTGAAAGGGAGAAAAGATAATTGAGAAATAAGGATTTTCAAAAAAAATCTGCTGAATATTCAACGCGGAGGTGGGGGTGCTGAAAATTTCAATGGTCGACTCAATTCCCAAAATTTAACTAAATGACCAAACCTAATAGATCTATCCTTGATGGAGGCGAAAACATTTGAGGATATAACTTTTTTTTATTAATTTTGTTTCATCAATATCCAACAATTATCTGATTTTTGTAAGAATTTTCAAATCAATGTATTTTTCATCGCAAAAAGACGCTAAAATATCCTATACAGTGTAACCCGGATATAAGAGACCCGGATATAAGAGAAACCCGGATATAAGATAGATTTTATTTGGTCCCAAATTAGAGCCTGTGTTAATTATTAATATATTAATGTATATATAATAGACCAAACCCCGGATATAAGAGAAACCCGGATATAAGATACTTCTTATCCGGTCCCGACAACTCTCTTATATCCGACTTACACTACTAATTTATTGTACCCTGTTAACGCCAGAAAAACAAAATTTTTAGCCAAACTATGATTTTTAACCAAACTTATTTATGAGTATGTATGCGTGTATGATTCTCCCTCTCCCTCTCTCTCTCTCTCTCTCTGTGTAGGAACTTTCAAACCATCATTAACCTCTCTCTCCCTGCCAGGATAAGTAGATTGGTCGGCGATGGACATTTCAGTCGACGTCATCTAAATCGCCTCACTCAGGACAATAAGCGTCTCTTTGTAATGTCCTCGTATCCCATCATGCCGAAAAATTGCGACCCACACCACATCTTCACCAGCCCAACTTCCATCCCCAACGACCCTCTTACCCACCCCGTCAAGTGGAACTAACAGACGCCAAATCCTCATCGATTTATTGGTTTTTGTTAATCAATACGAAGTCTTTAAAATTCCGACGCCATCTTCTCGTGAGTGGTCAGTGCGCGACCGGCAAAAGGTGTCGTACGCATGTGTGCATATCTACATAGGCATGTTCATTTCCAAAATGGGAATTGTGGATAAAGGCAAATACTCGTAGCCTGATTCGTGGCTGGGGTAGTTGCGTTATTTCCCGTGGGAATCTTCCAGATCGGGGAAATGCTGATTTTCACGAAAAAACAAAAAATAAAAAATAAAATAAAAATAAAATAAAATAAAAAATAAAATGAAACAATGACAACAAAAATAAACAAAATGCCTTTAAGAATGGATCTTTCTCATTCATTCATTCATTCATTCTTTCATTCATTCATTCTTTCATTCTTTCATTGTTATATCTGGACTCGATATGCAAAATAACAAAGTGCTCAACGGAGAAACCTATCTTCCGTTTCAAACTTTTCGTTTTGGAGCTTTTCATAGAATATTTTGTAATGTTCCATTCTTGGTGACTGTTGGTCTTTATGTATAAGTAACATATAAACTATATTACTAGGTAATTATTGTTATCCAATCAAAACAATTTTTATAGGTGTACGCAAAGTAATTAATGAATTTTTTATTTTTATACCAATTTTGAAAACGATTTATTGGATAACACTGAAATACATTATAGTATAAAAAGAAATGGTAAGTTCAATCTAAGGGAAACAATAATTGAAACAAAGCAAGTTCAGTCGGCCAATGATGACAATTCCAGAACAACGTAACTATACACAAAATTTTTTTTTCTATCCTCTGCCAGCCGCTATATGGAGAAAGCATTACCTCGAACCGTCGCCAGTGAGACACGCTGCAAGAGCCACTCCGTTTCGCGAGGCTCGTTCCTTAACCGAGACGCACTCGCGCCAATCCTCCGAAGGAACACCATCGAACGAGGGCCAATAACCCCTGAAGTCTCCACTGCCACAGGAGTAAAAAAAAAATCTATCAGCAAGAGAAGAATATTTAGCTATTTTTTTTTATCTCTGCGTCTCGGGCGACGAACCCCGGCTCAACCGCGGACCTGATCAAATTACCAGCCGAGAATGTATCAGCACAGGTCGCATCCCAATGACCTATTAATGAATAAAAATAATTTTAGTAACATCAGCGGAATAGTAACAATAACATTTGCTATGAACATATTTTACCTAAAATTTGTTTTAACATGTAGTTGGCACTCAATCTGTGCGTTGTATACTTACTTTTTAAAACATTTCACCCCAATGCAATAAAGCGACTGAGACGCGAGGGCGTTATCGAGAATGAATGAAACTGAGAAAACCTTATCGAAGAGAGGACGATAAAGAAAAGGATTCAAGAGGGCAGAAGATTGACGTTGAAACTGTTTGAAGATTGTAGTTGACAGGAAAGCAAGGAACCGGAAGAGAGCTCCACAAACAAGAAGTACGAGAGAAGAAAGTATTAGCATAGAATTTATGGCTACACTTAGAGATTTCAGCAGCAAAATGATAAGAGCTAGCTGCCAATCTAGAGCTGCGCTTAAATTCGTGAAGCCAAGTTATCGAAAAGAAAAGCTCACCAGAACAATTTCCATAAAAAATAGACACAGAGAAGCTACCTTACAGCGGTGGGAAAGTGATTGAAACCGAGATGCCAGATCGGAACCGATAACATTGCAGATTCTTCTTTCGATTTTGTCTAGAATCTTCAGATATACATAGCAGAAGCGCTAAATCAGATGTGGCAACAATATTCAATGCACGGACGAATGGCAGACGGTAAAGAAAAGGAATCTGTGGATAGTTATGAACACCTACGCCCTGAAGGGATAAAGAATTTAAAAACATACACTTTACTGTTGCATGTTTAATAGTTACGTTTTAAACGGTAGGTATCATCAGTTGATGTTTCATGTTGAATTAAACTTTTTCCAACGACACAGTCGTTATGCATTCTTGATTTGAACTTTGGTTTCGTTTATTTTGTTTTACGGTATATCAACCTCAATGGGTTATTTAATGCCGACAAGATTTTCGTTTCTGGTTATAGTTTTTATCTATCTATCTATCTATCTATCTATCTATCTATCTATCTATCTATCTATCTTATTCTGTTTCTATCTATCTATCTATCTATCTCAGTGTATATTTGTTTGGTTTGTTTTACGGCATATCAACCTCAATGGGTTATTTAATGCCGACAAGATTTTCGTTTCTGGTTATATTTTTTATCTATCTATCTATCTATCTATCTATCTATCTATCTATCTATCTATCTATCTTATTCTGTTTCTATCTATCTATCTATCTATCTATCTATCTATCTATCTATCTATCTATCTATCTCAGTGTATATTGGTTTGGTTTGTTTTACGGCATATCAACCTCAATGGGTTATTTAATGCCGACAAGATTTTCGTTTCTGGTTTTCTATCTATCTATCTTATTCTGTTTCTATCTATCTATCTTATTCTGTTTCTATCTATCTATCTATCTATCTATCTATCTATCTATCTATCTATCTATCTATCTTAGTGTATATTGGTTTGGTTTGTTTTACGGCATATCAACCCCAATGTCTTATTTAATGCCGACAAGATTTTCGTTTCTGGTTATATTTTTTATCTATCTATCTATCTATCTATCTATCTATCTATCTATCTATCTATCTATCTTAGTGCATACTGGTTTGGTTTGTTTTACGGCATATCAACATCAATGGGTTATTTAATGCCAAGATTTTTAGGATAGGTTCGTATGAATAGAGCATGTATTCTTTGTAAGAAATCAATGTGTAGATCGGATTACATTGACGTATTTTTATAAAGAGAGTTTTTATCGTGAGTCAAATGTATTGCTTGTAATATTTTTTTCAAGAATGTATTGCTGGTACTTTCATATTGACATTATAAAACATTCCCTATACTGTTTTTGTTTATTTTAATGTTCATTCCATACAAGACACGAGAACTACTTAAGGTAGATGGTTAGTGAGCAAAGTTTTCGTATGGTCGTAAAAGGAAGAAGTAAGTGCAAATCATGAGGATATGTAGGATAGATAACGGTTGACTAAGTTTTTTAGTGATCGGGGAAGCATCTTCTCGGGATTCGATTCCACACAGTAATGGTTCCCGGGAAGACACTGTCTTGATGGAAATTCCTTCTTATCTACTGGCCTACGAAGGGAATAAGAATGATTCGATCCTGTGCACGTGGCATGTCACGTCTCAGCTGTAAAGGCCTGAACTGGTGGAACTAAGAAATAGAAATGTTCTCGTGTGAACATTTAAACATGAAATCCTGCAGGTCTGAGAATGCAGCGGCTGGTGTGTAATATGAAATCTGATTCGCTTCATTGTCTTCCTTGGATACTTTGAAAATATTAAAATCTACAAGGTAACCAAAAAGGTTCTGTCAGTTTTTTGATTAGTCATTGAATGAAGTTGAAATATATACGAAATGCATGTAGCAATTGTTTTCAAATTCGGACAACCGGAAGTAGGAACATCAGATGTTATAAAAAACACGCGCACCGTGCCCGGAAATCAGTTATAAGCCGGACAGATGTGAGAAGGATGGAAGTGTCTAGAGATCTCGTTCGGGGCTGTTTGCTTTACGACTTCAAAGTGGGCTTATCAACAGCTACATCAAGTCGCCGCATATGTCAAGCGTTTGGGGATAGTGCTGTGGATGAACGTACTGCAAGGCTTTTTTTTTTAAATTCAAGTCGGTAGATTTGTCTCTCCATGATGAGCCTCGCAGTGGACGACCAAAGGTCTTGAATGACGGAGTCCTGAAGGCGGCCATTGAAGAGGACAGTAGTCTAACATGTGGTGAACTTGCAAGACAGTTCAACGTTTCCGATGAAACAGTTAGACTTCACCTGCACCGCCTAGGTAAGACGTACAAACTGAGCAAGTGGGTTCCGCAAACGCTGTTGGAGGTGCACAAGGGACAACGAGTGGCAGCCTGCGTATCGCTGCTTTCTCGCCACCGTACCACATCCTTATTCAATCGAGTGCTTACCAGTGATGAAAAGTGGGTTCTGTACGAAACTCCTAAGCGTTCCAGACATTGGTTGTCTCCTCAGGATGCTGTCCCTCACACCGCAAGACCGCCTATGCACCCACGCAAGATTATGCTTTGTGTCTGGTGGACAGGTCGTCAAGTGGTTCATTATGAACTGCTACCAACGGGCCAAACGGTCACTGGAGACCTATACTCGCAGCAATTGAAACGTGTGCAACAGACATTGCGCCAGAAGAAGCCAGCACTGGTGAATCGCAAAGGTGTGCTTTTCCTCCATGACAACGCCAGGCCGCATGTCGCGCGAGTGGTCAGGGATACCATACAGCAACTTGGGTGGGAGACTTTGTGCCATCCACCTTATTCACCTGAACTTGCGCCATCCCATTACCACCTCTTCCACTCCCTGGATAATCATCTTCGTGGGAAATCATTCACCAATGAAGCAGACTTGCGCAAAGCCCTCACGGACTTCTTTGCGTCACCCCCCCTCCCGAGTTATACCGCAAGGGCATTGAACAGCTGGAGAGACACGTTGGCAGAAGGTGCTGGATGCCGATGGCGATTACTTCGAAGACTAAATATAAGTTACACATACTGTGAAGCGTTTTCTTTTTTTCCTTTAAAAACAGACAGAACGTTTTTGGTTACCTTGTAGATAAATTCTGGACTCGTTTTCAACTCTCCCCTCCACACTCAAAGAGCTCAATGGAGAAAGTTCGATACTTTGTTGCATCTCACTGGCGATGTAGATGCTAGTTTTATGTTATTTTGCACCTATGCACGATTTTGGGGAAATTTCTGAAGGGTAGAGTTTTGCCAGGAAGTTCCAAGTAGCGATTGCTTGATTTTATGTTGCCAGGGGAACATCAGATTAATGATTTTAAACTTACAAATATTTTTAGTGGTTAACTCTCAACAATCAATTTTAATTAATCGTAGACTTTCCTAACTTAATGATACCATTTTAATTTTCCGCCTAACTTTTTCAGCTTTCTTGCCCTTTGCACTCTTCTTATAATTAATTTATTTATTTATGTTCATCATTTCGTTTTCTTCCTTCAGTTCTGTTTCCTTCCTCCTTTTTTAAATACCGGTTTATTCATTCATATAACTTCTATCTTTTTTCTTTTACATTTTCCTCTATTTTCCTTAGTCACCTTTTGATATCATTTCTTTCTTTCTTTCTTTCTTTCTTCCTTTCTTTCTTTCTTTCTTTCTTTCTTTCTTTCTTTCTTTCTTTCTTCCTTTCTTTCTTTCTTTCTTTCTTTCTTTCCACTTCCTTCATCTTTTTGTTACATTTTTCTCCTTTTTTCATTCATTCATTCTTTTCTAATTTTCTTTCTTTCTGGCTTTCTTCCTTTCTTTCTTTCTTTCTTTCTTTATTTATTTTTTACACTTCCCTCATCTTTTCTTGTTCCATTTTTCTCTTCCATTCTTTCTTTCTTTCTTTCTTTCTTTCTTTCTTTCTTTCTGTTTACGTCCATTATCTTTTCATTTCTTCTTATTTTAAACACTCCCTTTCTCACCATGTTTTATCAATTCTTTTAACTTTTTCTTTCTTTCTTTCTTTCTTTTAAAACATTTCCCACTCTTTTCTTTTTTGAGAAGACATAGCTTGTTTCATTTCTCTCATTTTTTCAGCCATTCATTCTTTCTTTCTTTCTTTCTTTCTGTTAACTTTCCTCGTCTTTTCATATTTTTAACACCATACTTTTTCTTCTTTTTTAAGTACGTTCTTTGTTCATTTTCTTTCTTTCTGTTCACTCTCCCTTCTTTTTAAGTAGTTCCTTTTCTCTTCTTTTCCTTCACATATCTTACATACATTTTATTTTCCCCCATAATTTCCTCTTTTCCTATACTCCGCTTCCGTTTAGCTTATTCTAATGCATTTCTATTCCCCAGGCACCGGCCTTGATCGCCCGTTAATTCGATTGGCGCCAAACCGTAAAGAATTCCCATCTTAAAAAGACACAAACGCCCAATCGTCTACTTCGCATCGATTCTAGGACACTGGCGCTTGCAGAACGATTGAAAAATACGGTCAAGTAAAACTATCTTACGGGCGAACACCAACATCACGGTTAAAATGAGAATAGCCGGCTAAATGGTGAGATTTACTAAAATTAACCTAGACTGGCACAAGTTCACAGTTGTGAAGGACTTAGGATCCATAAATAATTGCGTGTAAGTGTAGCTCGCAAATACTGCATATACGACAGGCGCCGCTACAAATAGTTTTGGGATCGAAGTTATAATTTTCCCCAAACGTCAATAGAAACTTCATAAGTTATCTTTAAGAAATTAGCATTATATATATATATATATATATATATATATATATATATATATATATATATATATATATTTGGTGAGATATAGAAAGATAGAGAGACTGAGAAGGAGTGTGAGAAATACGAAGGGGTGCTGAAAATTTATTGTCCTAATCATATCATCAAATATCAGAATGTTTTTGAAATACTGCCCATTGAATGCTGGAGCTAATTATATATATATATATATATATATATATATATATATATATATATATATATATATTATGCAACGTTTAGTTTTCAGTCAGTACCTGACGATTGCGTTTTGCATGAAACTCAGAGTTGTGCTGGCGATGTGGAAAAAATATATATTTATTCTTATTATATATATATATATATATATATATATATATATATATATATATATATATATATATATATATATATGTTAATAATTATAAATATACATTTATCCTCACCAGTAGCACAACTCTGAGTTTCATGCACATTACAATCGCCAGGTGCTGAATCAGTATGAATTTTGTAAGAAACTCGGTGTTATGCTACCGGTGAGGAAACATGTATATTTATTATTAATATAAATTATAGATCTGTTTGTTATCATACATTGAGCTATTTTTTTATTAGC
>OZ038498.1:53206906-53244406 GCA_964036315.1 Acanthosepion esculentum
TAGTCTTCTTTTTGATGGAATTATATAGAGAAGGGAGATATGTAAAGATAGACGTCAGTCATGATTATGCACTAAGAAGAAACGCAAGAAATGTAGGAATGATATATTTCAAATTTTGTCTTTCGACGCGTCTAGATACGACATCTCAATCGATCTCATTCGGTTTCCCAACGCCTTTTTTTTTAAATTTTTTTTTTTTATCGCTAATGATTTTGTTATCCCACACGTACCAACAGAAGATTTGTTAAAAAAGGTGAAACGTTGTAAGAATCTGGATACAAATTTACCGTGAAAGATTCAGTAATCGGAGCACTTTTATACATTTTCATCTTAGTAAATTATTTTTCTCTTTTAATTAAAGCAGCATTTTTAAATCGTAATTATGGTCAGATTCATTATGATGAACTGAGTGATTTTTCTTGCAAAATATCTCTTGTGTTCATATTATCTTTTAATTAAATTCTCCGAAGTCTCTCCTGTGCATTTATGTGGCTTCATTACAGACGGTAGTATAAATTCCTGCATCAGTTTGTTATAATTCCTGTTTTAGATTTTTATCATTTTGTTTTGTATTAATTAAATCTCTTATTGTTTTGGAAGTAGTTGTAACATATATTATGTTAAGTTCAGATAAATTCTTTTCAAGTGTAGTTCTAATAGAATAGTATAATGTGCGTAGTTTTAGTAAGTTTATTTATATCATTCATTTCTTTACTTTTAAAAATTTGATGGGCTATTTGTTTCGCATTAAATATGAAATAATTAGCATATTGGATGGGCTTAAATGTATTTTCAGTGTATTTCTCCTCAATATGTAAATATTGAGGGCTACAGATTCTAAGTGATCTTCAATATAATCTAATAATTATTCCGCGTTTTATTTTTTTGCGATGGTGAGAATAGACATTTATGAGATCACTTTCATTGGTAGATTTTCGATTGACACTAAGTTTTAGGTCATTATCAGTATGTTTTAACATGATATTGAGGAAAGGTGATGTATAGTTTCTTTCTGTTTCATAAGAAAATTCTATTGTACGTTTGACGTTGTCTAGTTTATCTACAAGGTAATGTAATGTTGATTTGCGGGGATATATTAATAAAGCATCACCAATATATTGTAAAATGGTGATTGTTTAGGAAAATACTTTGAAAATGACCAGATTCAATAACCTCTAAGAACAGACAAACTAAATCTCTACTACGAATATGAATTTTTATAGATAAAAATCACTTTTAAAAGTGAAAATAGCATTGGTTTTAATGATTTTATTTATTGGTAGGGAGTTTGTTGCATTCAGTTTAACACAAATGCCCTTGCGAACGGTATTAATCCGTTCCTTTTTTCCCAAGTTATGGGTAAAATAGTAGGGTAGACTGAACTCTCCAGCGTTGGGTCGCAACCAGTCTAAGAGAAGAGCTCTAAATTCACAACAATAGCGAAGGCAACGGGATTCCACTTTACTATCTTTCCAAAGAATGCATAGCAATGCGTAAATAGTAAAGGAAAGGAATCTGTGGAGAGCCATGATCCTCTACGTCCTGAAGCGACAAGACATTTCATGAAAAAAAAAAAAACTTCTCCATTTCAAACACCTGCGAGTTTGGCTACAGGCAAATAAAAAAATGGACATTTGAGTAAGTGTAAACGGATATTCCAGTACTGTCACACACACACACACACACGCATAGAAACACATATACAATTAAGCACATACATATGCCCATTTACACATGCTTAAACACATACGCATAGACGCGTACACATAGAGGTACCAAAGTTTGAAAACGCAAAAACACATGCATGCTAAAAATACATACATACAAAGACAAGTACGCACGGAAATACACTCACGCACAGACAAGCCCACATACATATACGTATACGCTTATATATATGATCACGACGCCAATAACCCATTACGGTATCACATGTAATGCAACCACAGAAGCAGCGGTATCTCTTGCGTAAGATAGTCTAATAGGGGCCTTACCAACTCTAGGCTGGTTTGAATTCTGAGTTTTACCTTCTCCTAAACTGGTTACCAACCAAGGCTGTTATGCTATTTACCCATTTAAACAAGAGAAAATATGCGAAATAATAGAATAACTGTACTTCCATCTGTAAGGTTTATATTAGCCCTGAACAACTATTTAAAATCTGTTTCTTCTTGATTTTAGCACCGTCAGGCTACCTTAAAGAAGAACACATCATTGTGGTTATGGCTGCAGTACATGTGGTGCCGCTACGACCCTAATGCGTTACGGGACTCGTGGGGTGTGGTAGGGATTAACACACACACGCACGCACGCGCACGCACGCGCACGCATACACATGCGCGCGCATTTTAGCGAGTGTATGAAATAGAGACGCTTATCATGACTAAAACCAATATCAATAAATTTAATAAAACTAACAACCATTTTTCAAATATCAGACCAAGAAGTAGAAATGTACCAGGATAACATACTTCAGTTTTTGTGGCAGAAAAATAAACTAAATAAGCCGATATCAGAAGTGCTTATTAGGTAATAATGGCGACTCTATTTGCCCACCATGTCTGTTTCAAGTGAGCTTGGTAGAAACATTGTCGATAAGACAAACCTATATATATATATATATATATATATATATATATATATATATATATATATATATATATATATATATATATGGGGGGCGTGTGTATGTGTGCACGATGACAAAAAAGAGGCAAAGAAAAACAGAAAAATTAAATAAATAAAAAGTGAAAAGAATGCATTCATTGTTAGTTTAGTATGGAAGAAAACTACGAACATTAGTAAGATTTTTCCCCGTTTCTATCTGTGCGTCACATTCTGGTGCCACTCCTCGTTATCGTTTGGTATTGTGCTTAACATTTGTTCGTTTCCTCTCAGACTATTTTTTTTTGCCCTTCACATTTGATTTATTTTTGTTTTTTATCGTTTCCTCACCTCCTCTTCCGCTACCTTCGTTCTTTCTTTCGCCACTTTCCCTATTTTCTTTCTTACTTTCTTTCTTTACCTTCTTTCCTTCGCTACCTTCTTTTTTTCTTTTTTCTTCTCTTTCTCTACTTTCTTTCTTTCTTTCTTTCTTTCTTTCTTTCTTTCTTTCGTTCTCCTCTTTCGATACCTTCTTTCTTTCTTTCGACACTTGCCCTATTCTTTCTTTCTTTCTTTCTCGCTACCTTCTTTCTTTCTTTCGCCACTTTTCCTACCCTCTTTCTTACTTTCTTTTTTACCTTATGTCTTTCGCTACCTTCTTTCTTTTTTCTTCTCTTTCTCTACCTTCTTTCTTTCTTTCTTTCTTTCTTTCTTTCTTTCTTTCGTTCTCCTCTTTCGATACCTTCTTTCTTTCTTTCGACACTTGCCCTATTCTTTCTTTCTTTCTTTCTTTCTTTCTCGCTACCTTCTTTCTTTCTTTCGCCACTTTTCCTACCCTCTTTCTTACTTTCTTTTTTACCTTCTGTCTTTCGCTACCTTCTTTCTTTTTTCTTCTCTTTCTCTACCTTCTTTCTTTCTTTCTTTCTTTCTTTCTTTCTTTCTTTCTTTCTTTCTTTCAAAATTAAAAAGAAAACAGAAAAAAAATTAAATCTCCCGGATTCTCCAGAAATGCGCCTTTCCTCTTCTTCTTCGTCTTCTTTTTTTTTTTTTTTTCATAATTAGTCCTGGGTGTGGCGTTAAACTACATCCGTCAACAAGGCCTTTGATCGGGGTGGGGGGTGGGGATGAAGAGCGTGCTACCACCTCTTAATTGTTGTAGTTCTTAGGTTCACCCTAACCCAGGGTGGTAGCAACTGTTAGGGTCCCAGCCATGGGCAAATTCTGAACCCCCAAACAAAAAACAAAACACTATGAAAGTATAAAAATACATTTTTAAAGCAAAATGACTATCAATACTTTTTATCTGTATTTGAAGGCATAAAATATATTTAGTTGAAGCCATAAAATTGTTCAAAATATTTCAACATGAATGAACTTTTTCATGTCATTAATCCATATAATATCCGGCAATTTCTTAAAGAAATTAAACTGTATTCCAAAATATAACTTCAACAAAACTACAACATAAAACACACATATCACCGCCTCTAGTAATTATTACTATACAAACATGTATATGCACAAAAGCTGAGTATCATCTACCATGTATTCAACTGTGAAAGCAGAATAAGATATATATCATATTTTTATTACTTCAAAGCACTCAAGAAATTTAAATTTCGGGATTAAATGACCCATAAGGATTTGATATGCCGTAAAATCAATCAATCAATCAATATTTTTATAATAAATATTTATTATTATTATTATTATGTTTCTTTTTTCTTTTATTATTTCATTTTTATGTTTGTATTTTTGATTAAAGACATTGATCCAAAAATTCAACTGTAATCGTCATTTCTTAATTTATGTTTTATTCAATATTTATTTCTCCTGGTTTTCCAACATTTTTTCTTTTATTTCTGACCCTGGGGATTTTAGTAAAACTAACTAAACTATAGTAAATCAAAGACAAATATGTTGCTGCCTTTTCGGTTCACTGGTAAGTAAGGCTCGAACCTTTTTATTTCTAACAAATCTGCGGGCACATCAGTTGAAAGTAATGCATACAATGATAAAAAAATAGGAAAATAATCATGTTAAAGAAAAGACAAAGTGTAATATCTTCAATTTACAAACAGAACTCCATCCGTAAAAAATGATTTCTGAAAATCGAATAACCAACAGATTTATTATTGGGGAAAAGAGACAAGAGAAGACATGCAAAATCATACAATAACTGTATTAAAAACAAAAAAAAAACAGAAATGAAAATAATGTAATTACACATTCAATCGCTTTTTTCTATCGGTAAAATTTACATTAATTATTAGCAACTGTTTAAAATCTGTTTCTTCATTATTTTGGCTCAAACTTTAGGTAAAAATTGCAAAATGTAGTTTTAAAAATCCGAAAGTGAGTAAGTTGGCTTAAATACATGAAGCGTCATTTAGAGAGAAAACCCAGCGATTACTGAAAATTGAAGCTGAATGAATTCCGCTTACGGTAAAGTATTAAGAAACAGAATAAGTTCGTTAGGAACAAAGTAAAGGGTACTGAGAAACAAAGTAAAGGGTACTGAGAAACAAAGTAAAGGGTACTGAGAAACAAAGTAAAGGGTACTGAGAAACAAAGTAAAGGGTACTGAGAAACAAAGGAAAAAGTACTGAACGGGTTACGCAATATCAATCCTCCGATATGGCAGCGAAAAGCTGAAATAAATGAGAATTTCACAGATGAAGAAGAAACTTGAAGTAACAAAAATCTGGTTATACAGAAGGATGCTGAGAATTCCATAGACCAAACATGTGAGCAACGACGAAGTTTTAGAGAAAATAGAAACAAAAAAGTCATTTATAATTAACATCAGAAAGAGACAGTTGAAATTACTAGGCCACATAATGAAGGGAGAGGGTTTGGAAAATTTGATACTCACAGGACAGATTGAAGGCAAGACGGACAGAGGAAAAATCTCAGTTCTTTTTACATGCACATAAGCGTATAGATAGAGTGAGGAGAATAAGTAGGTATATGTGGGTGATTACATACGCACCCGCGTGAGCACACACGCGTGTGAGCACGCACACACACACACACACACACACACACAAATATATATATATATATATATATATATATATATATATATATATATATACTTGCTAAATAAAAATTACATCTCGCCACTGGCACGAACGTACACATATTCTCCTATATTTCCAATTTCCGGGCCACCTAATTCTAACTCTGCAAATAATGCGATTGATCTATTGTGATCAATCGGCAGTCGTGTTTTTATTATAGAGTGGTTTTTTGATGAGCCCATTCTGGATGCACGGTCATCTTTCTTTTGCCCGACTCTAAATAAACATTGATCTCTCGTTTGCAGAGTCCAATTCCAGCAGACGTAAGTACCCCAAAATGACGGCGCCAAACATTCATGATTCTTAGATCAAATGGACGGATAAAAAAAAAAATCTCGTCCTGATTTGTCATGCCGAACGGGAAAGGAGAGCTAGTAAAATGACAAATCATGTTTTGTTCTCGTCATTTCTCGTCTTACTTACCATCGCTTGTCATTCCTGTTGTATATCTATTTGGCTGATTTAAGCGATTTTACATTTGTTCCATTAACGGCGTTTATAAATCAAAGTCATCTTTCTGCTTTGGTCAGCGCGATATCAAGAAAAGAGTTGAGAGAGATTTTCCAAGCCCGGCTTAGATGTGGCACAAGGCCGAAAGTATGGGGCACCCAGTGAGGATCGAACTCACTACTCAGTCGTAATTGCTCTAGCAATACAGGCTTTATACCCATTACACTACGTCGAGGTGCCTAAGTCGAGAGACGATAATCTAATACAAATTAAGTCAATTATTATTATTTTTAAATAAATCTTTTATTTGTTTTCAAATTTTTTTCAAATTCCATTATTAAAGATACGTAACATTTTTAAACCTATTGTTTAAGGGGTTCTTTTTTCATAGTGCATAAAACTGAACAAAGGGAATTATAATAAAATGTAAAAAATACGAATAAATATAGGTTAAGTTATATCAAAAATTATTTTGATTTTTTAAATAGGGCTTCTTTATCTGAATATCAAATAATATGACGGTCATTTCTTGGAAAAAGAAAAAACTTTTCAATATTTCCTGGGTCGTTTTTTGTTCCACAGCCATTAGAAATCTGCTTTTGTCTATCGTCTTTATGCCTGTATTACGGGTAGCGCAATTGATTACACACACACACACACACACACACACACACACACACACACACACACACACACACACACACACACACACACACACACACACACACACATATATATATATATATATATATATATAATAAAGGTAATAAATCCATTGGTATATAATCCAAGTGGATCCTAGTAATATAAAACATTAAAACTGATTTACAAAAACAGTTCAATGTATTTCTTATTACAGAACAAATAATTAATAAACAATAAAATCCAAAATCACCTCATATATATATATATATATATATATATATATATATATATATATATATATATATATATATATATATATATATATATATATATAACAATAGTAAATAGGCTTATATGTTGATAGGTATGAGTTGGTGTTGTAAAGTTCTCGCCCTAACGCATTTCTCCAAATCTGACCAAACATCAGAATTTATTGCTGAAATCCCTGCTTGGTGTTTCTGAGAACCGTTCAGTCCCAACCTCATATAAATTGATTAGAAATAATGCTAAAAATCTAGGATTTTAGGAACAACTCAAATTATTTTAGAATAATACCAATTTGTCCAGGATTTGGATTAAAGCGATCGTAGAGAAGTTGCAATTTGGCGGGATTGGCAGAAGATATTTTACTGAGACTAAGGTTAAACGGGAACCTAGTTTTTATAATAGCGGATAGGATCAAAGGAACAGTTCGGTATAACGAAGAAATCTTTGGTGAAATGAAGTTATGGCAAAAATTCCGCCACGTTAATAAGTTCAGAAGTAGGCCAGAGTAGGGTTAGAGCGATTGTAAAGACGCGATTTGACGAACTCCGATATGGCTACTGGAAGTGAAAAAGTTTCGATATGTTTGTGTTGAGCTTCTTCTTCTTCTTCTTCTTCTTCTTCTTCTTCTTCTTCTTCTTCTTCTTCTTCTTCTATGTGACGTGTCCCTTTCAGGAGGTTGGCGGACATGGCTCTCCACAATTTCCTGTCTTTTGTCGCTCTCAGTACATTTTGTCTTTTCTTTCTATCTCTCCTAAACACTGTTCGGCCATCCATTTGCACAAACTCGTTGGGTAGGTTTTGCGCTGATTTCCACTGTTCTACTCGCCTTCAATATGCCCTACGAGTGTTAAATTTTCCAACCCTTCTCTCCTCATTATGTGCTCTAGAAATTTCAGCTGTCTCTAATTGTCGTTAAATACAAATATCTACATTTTTATATTTTCTCTAAAACTTCGTCGTTGCTCATATGTTTGAAGTCTATGATATTCTCAGCATCCTTCTGTAGAACCACATTTCTGTTGCTTCAAGTTTTTCTTCATCTGTGAGGTGAATGTTCGACATTCCCTACCATATAGGAGGACCGATATTACATAACAGTTCAGTAGACTTTTCTTTGTTTGCAACGAAATTCTTTGCATCTTTCGCTATCCCAATGTCTTCGGATCTCGACGTCGCACTTTCCGTCGTCTGTTAAAACACGTTGAGATTAGTCGCCTTAAAAATCGACGGGAAGATGTTTCGAGGAGATAGCAGCTAATTGGAATTCAGTTTTTATAATAATGGATAGGCTTTATAATAGTGGATGGGATAATAGTGTTAATAAGTCAAGAAGTAGGCCAGAATATGAGTCAGGATAATTGTAGAGAAGACACAATTTAGATGAAGGACAAGTTTTGATTAATTTCAGCGTTTAGGTTAGCCACTTTAAAATTTCCGGAAAGAAGAATGTTTGGAAGAGATAACGGTCAAATTGAAATCCAGTTTCTATAACTGTGGATAGAATCCCAGGGACAGCTCGGTTGCGCAAAAAAAGATTTCTTTTTTCTTTTCTGCGAAAAAAGTTTTGAGTGCTTATTCATCTTAAATTTTACATTTTAATTTTTAAATAAGAAGCGCTTATAAGTAAGACTAATTCTCGGCATAAGCAATAGAGAGTTCTACCACTGATCATTCTTTCATTGACGTTTGTTTTTGTTTTATTGTTTTTTTGTTTACTTTTTGTTTATCATGTTTGTTGTGTTGTTTACTGGTGTATTCGTTTCAACCAATCTTTCACTTGAGCGTATGAAACAAGATTGGAAGTTCGAAGAAGACCGCAAGGAAAGTTGGTTCTCTGTGTCGAGCCAGAAGGTTTTTCTCGCCTGAATCCATCCTTCAAATCTACAAATCAACCATTCGTTCTTGTATGGAATACTGCTGCCATATATGGTCTGGTGCACCCGCTGTTCATCTCGAGGTCCTCGACAAAATCCAGAGACAGATATGCAACGTGATTGGTCCCGAGCTGGTATCCCATCTACAGTCACTTTCTCACAGACGTTCTGTGGTTTCCCTCTGTCTTTTCTACAAGTATTTTTATGGCAACTGCTCCGACGAGCTACTTTCACTGGTTCCCAAACTGCATGAATTTAAGCGCGCTACTAGGTTGGCATATCGGTCCCACCCTTTCATTGTCGAAACGACTAGATATAGCCATCTCTTCTACTCCAACAGCTTCTTATCTCACACCTCTCGTCAGTGGAACTCTCTTCCTATCACTTGCTTCCCTGATAGCTATAATCTTCAAATATTCAGATGTAATGTCAATCGACATCTTCTGATGCCTTGACCTTGATCCCTGTCCTTCTCTTTATCCTTTTCCCAACCACTCCTCTTTACACTTACTCTCTGTAACCCCTTGCGTGCTAGTGGCATTCCCACCTTGTTCGGAGCGATTTGCTTAAAAAATATTTTAAAAAATAAATTAAAAATCGAATATGTCAGCCGGAAAGATATAAAGAGTACAAAATAAAACTTTATCTTGTTCTTTCATTTCATTCAACTTAACCACGTATACAAACACATTGATGTCTCAACGAATTGAATTTTAACAGAGGATAGTGTTTTAGCAAAAGGTGTTCTGACTGAATGGTTCCCCAAGCAAGCCTTCAATTGATTTGAATTATATAATCTATCCCAATACAGATTAAATCTTAGGAATATCAACAAGTCCGTAGCCTAATGATGAGAAACAAACAAACAACAAGGTCTCATCATTTTACAGTTGAAATACGCCAGATGTAACCGCAAGTTCTATCCTAACAGTTTCTTTTCTCGCTCTTTCCGCTTGTGGAAATCTCTTCCGGCATCTTGCTTTCCAGACAAATTTGATCTTTAAAAATTCTAAGGCAAATTTATTCGTTATCTACTGTCTTCTTCATTCCTGATCTTTTAATGTTCTTTCTTCTTAATGTTTTTTTATATTCTTTCACACTCAGTAACTTATTGTATCTTAGTGGCTTTATTGCCTTACTTGGGGTGAAACGAAAAAAAACAAGAAAATATAAACATTTATTTTACGCATAAAATTTTATTCATTTTTTAAGTGAGTTTTCATTAATCATATAGATCGAACTTGATACACCGAAAATTTCAGATTAAAATTCAGCTCATAACTATATATGTCAAGCCAAGGACTTGTTGATCTATTTGCTTGTGTTTGTGCGTGTGTGTGTGTGTGTGTAAATTCTTTCAAATTTAAAGTAAAATTTGCGGTAAAATTTTATCTTTCATTTCATTTAATTTTTCGTGTTTTTTATAAATGTTGCGAATGTCTACACCGTGGAAAATATTCTTAATCCCTGTTTAAATGCACAGTTAATTCTACTGGAGAATGAACGACCTCAGAAGATTTACGGGAGACATTTTCGTTGAGATTAAATATGTCTGTGTAGTGGACTGTACTGCTGACGTAGCAGAAATGTCACAACATATTTATACTAGAAAATTATTTTAAAGTAACACAATTGGCTCAATAGATAAATAAACTTTTTTTCAAATAAGATATCTCTAAACATATTTTTTAAAAAGTTTATTTATCGATTCAGCCAATATATATTTTAAACATTAAACTCATTTAGTCAAATTGGTTTTATTTATGTCAGTGTCATAACGTAGAGGATTAAATATTATCTTTACTTAATTTTACTTTTAGTTTACTTTTTGTTAAAAAATCAATTCACTCCAAGCTAGACAATAATACCACTATGATGCAGGGTGGGGGGCTACTGGAAATGAAAGAAAAAGAAAATATTTTAGAAGAAATTGGAAACTCATTCCTAGACAAAAAACTCTACCTCTACTCCTTATCAAAAGACCGAGGAGAAGTGAGAACCGGACGATAGGCGAACCTATCTACTCCTATTGAAATATCCAGAAAGAATTAAATATAAACAAGCTAATATATACAGAGCCTAAATAAAGTAACTACCACATTTGAAAAGAAAAAGAGAAGAAAATAAAAATCTGATGGGAAACTTTTGCTTAACAAATAAAACAATGAGTAAAATATATATTTATCAACAAATGATCCAACACTGTCAATGTAAATTTGCGTAAAGGCTTTGGTAGTATATAAATAAAAATGCAAGTAGAGATTTGCTTAATTATTGCAGTTATTTTTGACGTTATCAAAAACTACGTTATTTGTTGTGGGGCAGACCCCTTTTACACGAGATGAACTCGTCTAAAGTATACTTATACTGACAGAGAGAATACCTGCAGGTGGAGATACATTGAGTCAGGGTGAGAGATACGGAGACAGTACACAGGGTGTTCACAGAGAGTTATATGAGTCCAGAGAGAGAGAAAGAGAGAGAGAGAGAGATAATTACGTCTTCACTTACAGAGACTTGTACATATACTTTCTACTAACCCGCATTCCTGGACTACTAATCTTCACTTCAAGTCTCTATTCTTACGTTTAATACACTTATTTTTCTATCTCAATTACTGGCGTTGTTTATTTATTTGTGCAGGATTCCATTCCCGGAATCCACAACATTATTTTAAAAAATCGATACGAAAAACAAGTAGAAAAAAGATACGAAAAAGAAGAAAAATATAACAATATTGATTGACTTGCCGGAAAGCTGTCAACGTTGACAGCCAATCGACTTCGGGCTTCCACCCCGGGTTTTCTGTCTGGATTTACTTCCATAGCCTTTTCCGTGTTTTGGATATGAGCGCAGGGTTTTGCATCCTCAAGATAGAATGCCTTCCTGGGCTGTCGTGTTTCATCTACCAGAAGTAGCTGGTTATGTGGTGCCAGTTTTCCGCTATCTCCTGTAGTCAAGCTGTCCTCAAATGTAATGCCCTTTATTCCTTTGGATCTTGTCAGTATGGCCAAGAGGTGGAGTCATGTAGCGCGCGGCATCCATATACCATCACCCAGGCCTGTGCCCTGGAGTGGTCACTCCAGTCTTACTACCAAAAGGATTTAATTTTGACCAAAACAAGGAGCTACTTTTGTTCATGCGAGATAAACGGTCCCCTATTATTGATTGACTATAAAAACGTATATATTAAAAATTAGTTTAACTCATTATTTATAGCATGACGACAAAGCGGATTAGTTTTTATCTTTATTTAATTTTAATTGCATTATAATATATTATTCAATGAGTTTAAAGTAACATAAAGATTTGATAATGCAAGTACAATGCACTTGTGAAATTATTTAAATATTTCGTTTGCTTTTGCCCGCAATGGTAAACTAGTATATTTTATTTTATTTTTCAATGTCATGTCTTTTCAGGACGCAGGCAATCATGACTCTCCACAGATTCCTTTTCTTTATTATCAGTGAATTTCCTTGCATTCTTGGGAAAGATAGTGGAGTGGTGTTCCCGTTGCCTTCTCCACAGTTTGGAATTCAGAGTTTTCTTTTTCTTAGATTGCTGGACAATCACGAGACTTGAGAGACCCGTTTACCCTGCTATTTAACCCATAGCTCTAGGGAGAAGAGATAGGTTCATGTCAATTCCAAAGGACATTAGTACGAAAGTAAATGCAACGGACTAGCCCGGAATTTGAACTCGTCTCGCCAGTTCCCCTTTTTGCGACGATATCTTTTACACTACCTGCACATATCAGGCTAATATATACAGGGCCTAAATAAAGTAACTACCACATTGGAAAAGAAAAAGGGAAGAAAATAAAAATAAAAAATCTGATGGGAAACTTTTGCTTAACAAATCAAACAATGAGTAAAATATATATTTATCAACAAATGATCCAACATTGTCAATGTGAAGTTGAGATCTTCTATAAAAAAAAATTCGAATATTATTTTGACACGTTTTCTTAAGTTCTGTAAATCCTGACGTATTTGCTGTTGTTGTTGCTGCAAACTGCACCCTAAAAAAAACAAAAGAAAAAACAACAAAAAACAAACAACAAGAGGTGTTATCTCAGGAGACCTTACACAAATTAGTGGTCTTGTTCTGCGAAGCCATCGATTTGGTAATTTTCTGTTGAAAAATCTTCTAACGTAAGTAATGTAGCATCCTGGTGAAGGATTATTGTTTGCAAAGCTCTTCTGGAGAGTTGAGACAAAAAGCAATTGTCGTCCATCACGCTCAAGTAATTTTCACTTATAATGTTTCAATCAATGAAGAAAGGTTTCTAACTATTGCTTCGGAATTGATATTTGACCTGTTGTTTCTCTGGGCGATTTCCAGACTGCCAAACCGTTTCCCCTATTTGTCTGAGAAGTGATTTGTTTATAAGATATTTTTCTTTTTATCTTATTTTGTGTTTTATTTTAAATGTGGTAGTTACTTTATTTAATCTCTCTCTGTATTTACCACTCTTTATATATATATATATATATATATATATATATATATATATGTATGTACAGAGTCCGCCCAAAAATGTATGCACACTTCAGGAAAGGAAAAACTTGTCTTTCGTGGTTTTATGAAACTGAGATAACACTGTTTACTGTAGTGCGATATTTTCCTGATTTAAGGCCTGCAGACTTTTAATTATGGGGGACCTTAAAGGATATTGTGTATCGCAGAAAACTCAGTACATTGGAGGCCTTTGGATAAGAAATTGAAAATGCATGTGTAGCAATCCCACTGGACAACGTTTCCCAAGCAGAAATACACCGTACTAATAAATGTATAGAAGCTAAAGGCCACGATTTTGAGTGTCTCTTGTAATTGTAAACTCCAAAGGTAACTTGTGTTAATCTCGTCGTGATGCCTGAATAAATTTAGTATTGCAATATCTATACAAGTTTTTCCTTTCCTGAAGTGTGTATACATTTTTCTGGCGGTCTCTTTATATATATATATATATATATATATATATATATATATATATATATATATATATATATATATATATGTGTGTGTGTGTGTGTGTGTGTGTGTGTGTCTGTCTGTGATAATTTTGTGGAGTATAGAACCACAGCCTCACCGCACAAGGTGCTGCAGTTGTAGTTTTTTTGAAAAAGTAGGTTTCTACGTTGTGGGGATGCTACCCCCACGCCCAAACTGTTTTGAAATCAGAGTCATGTTTCTCGTAGACTGGTTACCAAACAAAGTTAGAGAGCCCAGTCTGTCTTGCTATTTAATCCATAAGTGGGGATAGAGAAGAGATGAATTCTTGTTTCCAAGGGAATTTGTAAGAAAGCGAACGTACAATCTGAAGTACGTACACACACACACACACACACACACACACACACACACACACGCATATATATATATATATATATATATATATATATATTGGGTGGCGCTTGAGACTTGCATTGAGTAAACAATAACATAAAAAATATATATTAGGTGGATAAATATGAACAGACTGAGATAAATAGATAGATAGATATGAACAGACTAAGATAGATAGATAGATATATAGATAGATAGTGTATACATAGTAATCAACATTAAATGGTGGCTGTCAGTGTCACCCTTCAATGCGATCTTCAGACCAAGAGGGGATCTTGGTCTGAATATTGCCTTGAAGAGGTGTGTTTATCCCTGTCCACGCACTCTGAATTAATAAACATACTCTCCAATATTGAGCACTTTTCCATTATAAATTTGGCAATATATATATATATATATATATATATATATATATATATATATATATATATATATATATATATAGTGCTTAAAAATTTAATTAACGTGCTTTTATCTTTTTAGAGCATCAGTGCTGAACTGGCGCCTGTGATACACGCAAAACACAGCGATGTTGAGATTGCACGATTTTGTAAGTCGCCAGGTCGTTTGCGCACAAAGTTCGGAAGGAGTTTGAAATCTCCAGTGTGGATGTACTGCCTATATGCTCGTTGTAGTAGAGACTTTGTAATCGCAGATACAACTATAGTAACTCCGTTGAAAAATACTGGTGTCAGACGCCTTCGAATATCACTCGCACTAATAGTACATGCTCGATAATACTCGTTCGTATAGTAACCCGTGTAGTGATCCGAATAGACAAATAGTATAGTGAATAGAGTAGAGAATAGCGGTCTGTATAGTAATAGAAGATTCTATTCTGGTCTCGCATTTGGAGCCATCATTCAGGCTGAAGGCGGGTACATGTAATGTAACCATTGCTGCATATGTGTACCAAGGTTTGTATTAATAAATTTAGTTGTTTGTATTAATAAATTTAGTTGTTTGTAAGATGTGGCTGTTTTTCTTACAGTCTTCAATGTGTTCTCAAATAGCTTACGCTCTCTCTGTCTCTCTCTCTCTCTCTGTCTCCCTCTGTCTCTCTGTCTCTCTCTCTCTGTCTCTCTCTCTCTCTCTGTCTCTCTCTCTCTATATATATATATATATACCATCCAGAGCATTAGAAGCCGGTTCAAGCAAGGATATAAATATCAAGCAAGTAATAGAAATTATTAGGAGGATTTGAGATAATCATAATTAATTCACTGAGTCTAGAAGAATCCTCAACAGAATGCAGAAAGCACTGGACAGCCGTTTCGTCCCATATTTGGGACTCATCAGCAATGCGCATCCATTACCGAGATTCGAAACCGGACCGTTACGATACGACGCAAGCTTCATACCAACTGTACCAACGGGCCGTTGGGTTACGGAAACTCGGATGAGTTACACCACGGAATTTGTGAAAAGCGGTCCTATATCGAGTCTAATTAGTAATCCGTTCGTCACCGTGGCCCGTTGGTACAGTTGGTATGGTCCGGGTTCGAATCTCGGTAGTGGATGCACACTGCTGATGAGTTCCAAATATAGGACGCCCAGTGGCTTTCTGCTGAGGATTCTTGTAGACACGATGAATTACTTAATTATGATTATCTCAAATCATCCTTATAAGTTATATCCCATATATATATATATATATATATATATATATATATATATATATATATATATATGTGTGTGTGTGTGTGTGTGTGTCTTTGTGAAAAATATTGTTTTAATGTATACTATATTGATGGGTAAAAGTACTTAATATCAGCGATAGAGCGGATGTAAATATAAATATAAAATGATCAGAACTTATCTCAAAATGCAGACACGAAAACAAATTTTACAACGTTATCTAAAGATCGAAAACTATAAAATACCACAATGAAAAATGTAAAATATGCACTATGTACAACGCAGATAATGTAAATAACTTTATACAAAGCTAATACTTTAAACTCAACAAATAAGGTAACACCTGCCAAATAGAAATAAAATATCTAAATAATTAAAAAAATAAGTAAATAATAAACAAATCAACAACCTACGAATGCACACATAAACACAAGTAAATGTAATAATAATAATAATAATAATAATAATAATCAACAATAAATAATTAAGTAATAAATAATAACAGGTTAACAAACATAATAAAATAGCTACAAATAACCGCATTTTGCTCCCCAATTACTTCTACTCAATAGCCTGTAGAATCATTTGAAACATAAACGTTAAGATAATACACTAGACGTTAGTACCCATAATGCACCACTGACCAGCAGTAAAAAAAATAAAAAGTCGAACTAAAAGACAACACACATGGCCTGAAGATTGCGTTTAAGCATGAAACAGACTATCACTGCTTGGTGTTGACCTAAGTGTCCATTTATATATATATATAATAGTCTCTTATATACGGGTTTCTCTTATATCCGGGTTTGGTCTATTATATATACATTAACACAGGCTCTAATTTGGGACCAGAGAAAATCTCTCTTATATCCGGGTTGATCTTATATCCGGGTTACACTATATATATATATATATATATATATATATATATATATATATATATAAAAGTGAACATGGAAGTCAACCCTCAGAGGCGACAGGCTGTTTCATGCTAGACGCAATCGTCAGGCGGCTTGGCGATTGCGTCTAGTCAGTCGCCTCTGAGTGTTGACTTCAATGTTCACATTTATATCCACATACGCTCTATCTCTGATATTGAGCACTTTATCCCATAAATATAGCACACCTTGAAACTATACTTTCTTCATATAGGCGGCATATCTTTATTCAAACATGTTTCATTGAATAATATAGACGTATTGCGTCTACTTATTTTTAGACTGATCCTTTCAAGTTGTTTTAAATTTATCCGTTTAAGCGTTTTACTATAAGGGAGCTGATCGGGAATTGGTAGAAATGTAGAATGGCATTAGACACATTTGTGTTTGCCCAACACCCACAGAGCCCACCAGTGGTTTATACTTACAGGTTTCCGGGAAAGAACGTGTTATCTAGCGTGATCAACGATTTGAACAAGGCCAGCACGCTCAAGCCCTCGGCCACGATGACTTGTGCTAGTTCCGTCTATCCAATTTCACTCACAAGGCTTGGTATGGCACTCGATCCATTCTGATAACACTCCACGCGCCCCATCTTTCTCCTCTCTCTCCCCGCTCTCTCTCTCTCTATATATATATTAAATTTATCGTCTTGTTGCACGCTATTATAGTATTAGACCATCCAATTAAGTATGAACTTAGCAAAAGTACATTAAATGTAATTACATATACAAGTTACCCGAGAACAGAGTACATATTTGAAGCGTGCAATTCTTTTAGACTGATAGTCAGACTAAGCCATCGGATCGCTAACACCAGATTATTCGTGCAGATATTAAATAAAAAAAAATATTATAGAGCGATCTGTTTCGACAACTTTTAGCCATAAAAAATAATTGACTCTATGCACAGATACTGTTTGTAACTCTTCTATTTATTTTATTTTATTTTTATTTTTGTTTCACTATCTTCCCCTGTTAGATGCATATATGAAACGTTACTCATAACACGGTAAAAGACAAACGCTCCGTGTTTATACTTTTCCCTGTTATGACTAACACATGTCAGTTGAGTTCGTTTGACATCTATGGATTTGTTGTAACTTACATCTTTTTACTGACTTTCCACCCAACGTCTCTGATTGTTATCGTTATTACATTTTTTTTGCTAATTTTTATTTAATTTTATTTTTTGTTGCTTTTTTTCACCTCAACTCTGTGATCGTCTTTACATTCTACGACTGTTAAGTAAGCATAATGGAGAATAATGACATTGCTTCATCGCAGAAATTCAGACAACTTAAAAGAACTACGTCTAATACAGCTACTATTAGTTGTAAAAAATATAGCCTACAGTAAAATTCGGATAATATAGCTACATGACTGAATTTGAATAAGGTCTATTGGTTAACTATTTTAGCCAAATCGCTAAGGACTTATCTTGATCAAAATGGTTTTAAGAATAACGGATAAGAATTAAAATTTCCACAGGATATTTTTTCTTTGTTAAGCAAAATATTTGTCTTGCCACTGCAAGCAATTCTGATCGTCGAATGACAGTATTTGAATTTCGCGGTTGTGTCGTCATATCCCGTTATGGCAACAGAAAACAACCATGACTGGACTCGACAACGACGTTTCTATAGTTGAGGAGAATTGAAAATGATGTAAAAGAGGAAGCAATATGCTGAATAGTACTGTGTGTTAAAGGTTAATAGTGTGGAAACAGCAATAACAGCGCTTCATTTAAGAAATTTAGACAAAATCTGCCGTTGTTTGTTGTGATCTTTTATGTGCTTTGGAAATTTAGCATCCTTACTTGAGGAGTTTCTTCTTTTTCTTTTAACTAAATTTCCACTCAATAAAAGGTCTAAGAGTCACTCAAGTTAGAGAGTTAGTGAATGAGATTGTTGCATGGACGTGAGAGGGCTAAGTAAATGCAGCTTATTAAGATATGTAGGATAGATAACGATTGAAGATTGTAGTGATCGGGAATCATCCTCTGGGGTGTCTGTTCCACAAAGTAGCTCTTCACGGGGAAAAAACAGTGGAACTTCTTTCTTACTAATGGAATACAAAGGAAATGAGGATGATTCGGCTCTGTGTACATGACATGGCATGTCCTAGATGTAAATATATGAACAGGCTGAACTAGGGAATGTAGTTCGTCTAAAAATTTGCGATGGAAATAGCGATAAAGTAGCGATGGGCTTGCAACGTTTCGTCTGTGGGAAAGGGGTTGCAGAGTGGAGGATATTCCATCACTCACAAGGCCGCGTAATCACTTTTGAACTCTGTCAAAGCTGGAGAGTGAAGATTTGGTAGCTCCAATCCAGAAATACTCCCTTTCCTCACTCATGTAAAGATAGAGCATGGCAGCAGGTGTTATTTTCTGGGCACATGGCCGAGTGGTTAGAACGTTCGCTTTCTGACCATGAGATCCGGGTTCGAATTTCACCATGGTCGATTTGTCAGGAAGGTGACTTCTTGTTATCGGTGTGAAGGGGGAGATCACAGCATGCAGCACCTTTGGAAAGTGCCTAAAGATTATATCAAGGGTTGACCCAAGCCTTGTGAGTGAAACTGGGTAGACTGAAACCTTGGGAGCCGTCGGTGATTGTGCTAACACGAAGTCCCAAGTTATCGTGACCGAGAGTTTGAGCGTGCTGGCCTTGTTCAGACTGTTGATCACGCTAGATAACGCGCTCTCTCCCAGAAACGGTAACTAAAGTCCGCTCAGCATTGTTGCAGTATAAACCACAGGTGGGCTCTGTGGGTGTAAAAAAAAACGCAAATCTGTCTGAGCAGGCGTCTGAAATAGGGATTAAGTAGCCGCCCAAGTAGGCTGGCAACCTCGGATTCGAGTGGCTGCGATATTTATCTTTTATTTACATTTACAAGGTACCGACCATGGGTACCTCGAGGTTATGTAATGGTTAGCAAATTTGTTTCGCTAGAACAATTACGACTAAGTAGTGAGTTCGATACTCACTGGGTGCCCCATAATTTCGGCCTTATGCCACATCTAAGCTACGCTTGGAAAACTACTACAACGTACCGACCATTCTTCCAGCATCTTTTAGCGAAGGATCGTATGCATGGGTTCTGTTTAAGGTCTGGGATGAACTTGAGTCCCAATAGGCATTCAAGGAAAGCAGCTTCCTTGAGAACACAACCTTTTATCATGACTGGAAATAATCCAGGCTTTCATGATCATCTATAAATACAGTCGTTCATTCCGCCTACCGAAAATAAAAAAAAAACAGCTGACACCTTCTGTGTGTACAAACGTACTGTATTTATTATATTTCCCTGTTTTACTAAATTAAGCAATGTTAATTACTGTAATAATACAAATGGATAGTCGATAATATATTCATACGGTAAGAGCGGACTGTGGAAGGGACGATGCAAAAGCATCACACCGTTTGCACTCTTGAACGCAACTCTGAAACGCAGCCGTACGAGTTGAATGTTAAACACGCCGTGTGTTGAAATCCCTTGTGGCTTGTGGCAGCAATTACGAGTTGCTTCCGATGTGAATCGATATAACTATATGCTAAACTACTGAAAATCTAATTATTAATAACCACAAATATTTAATATGTCCATAATGTGATAATTTGTGACAGAAGGAAAAATGTTAGCGTAGAGTCAGCGACTTGCTCGTACGGTAAGCTATTAAATCCACTTATTTTTTTCAAAAATATACCTAGATAATTATAGGGTGCGTCTTACTACTTGTAGCATCTTAGCATATGGGAAATGCAGTAAATATTTTGAATTGATTGTTCGTTAAGTTTATGAATCATTGTCCATGAGGTGATCTTTTCGAACTGTTTTTATTTTTGCTTCTGTTATTTTTTTTTCACGATTTTCCTTTATATAAATATAGTAATCGTATTTTCATAATTTGTTTTATCCATATGATGGTTGCTTTCTTATATCCATGTATAACCAACACTTGATATAGCACCATTGCACAGTTTTACAACCTTAATGCTGCCTTAAGACCAGCCAAGGACCCACACTCTCTACCATATTAACTTTTATTGAGTTTGTGTGCCTTTTTCGCCACAGGATAGCGATTTTGCTTTAAATGCACAGCTTCGCTAGTGAGGTCATATTTATTAAGCAATACCTGAAGCTTCTCAAAGTGAAGAAAAGACTTGTATTTGACCGATTCTCTGAACAATAATAGCATTTAGCCCCAAAAGAAGCAAAGAACCATTCCACACATCATTGGGGCGAAACAGAGTCGCAGTTTTTATATCGGAGTGCGTTTTTCTTTCTAAATATATGACTTGACTAAGGCTTGGGCAGTCAGTGCAACTAAAAGCAAAAAAAAACCCCCAAAAAATGAGATGCAAAAATACTAGTAAAAGATATTGCCATATTTTTCGGTGTATAAGGCGCATGCGTTTTACCATCAAATTCGATGTAAAAATCTACTTGCATCCTATACATCGAAGATATGAATACAAAATAAAATGGAAAGCGCTCGAAAAGAAACTCTACGAATGGATTGTAGACCAGAGAAGACAAAGACTATCCATTTCTAAAAATTTGATAATTCCTAAAGCAAAGTGGATTCCATGTGATTATGGTTTATATGTTTTTACTGGTCGTACATTTTGTGGTATCATCAGCCCATCAAACGTAATGGCCTTGTTATGAGAACCAAAACTAGTCGAAAGAAAAGATAATGTTTGCCCCAGGTGTACCTGTGGTTGAAAAATTCGTAGGAAAACATAAGAAGTGATATAATGATACATTTTTTAAGAAATGTGGTATTAGTAACGTAGATGATGGGACTGAGAATTGCATTGTCATTGGTTAAAATACTAGATCCAGGGATGAAATATTTTGATTCCTTTCCAAGCAACAGTGAAATGAATGAGTATTTTGTAGATAAAACAATAAATCATTTTTCCATCCTGGGTATGACGATAAACTACATCCAACAGCAAGGTCTCTGATCAGGAGACTTTGAATTAACGTGGAACCACCTCTTAATTGCTGGTGTTCTCAAGTCCCCCTTACCCAGGGTGGTAGCACCTGTTAGGGTCCCAACTATGGGAAAATAGTTAACCCCCAAACTGGAGTCAAAATACTATGAATGTGTAAAAATAGGTTTTAATACCAGAAATACTTTGTAAAAAAATGATATTACCAGTAACATTTTTGGAAAAAAAAAAGGAAGATATTACCAGCAATACATTTTTGGGAAAAAAAAGATATTACCAGTTATACATTTTGGAAAAGAAAATTTTTTTTACCAGCAATACATTTTGGATAAAAAAGATTTTACCAGTAATACATTTTTGGAAAACAAAATATATTACCAGCTATACATTTTTGAAGAAAAATATTACCATAAATAGATTTTTTTGAAGAAAAAATAGTACCAGAAATACATTTTTGCAAAAAAAAAAAAAAAATACCTGCAATAAAAATCTTGGCATTAAATAACCCATTGAGGTTGATATGCTGTAAAACAAACCAAACCAAACCAAAATATTTAAAATTTACATTACTGTCATGGGTCCTTACCTATAACTACAGAATGAACTCTTCCTAACACTATGTATACTACGCCTCTCAAGAGAGAGAGAGGGAGAGAGAGAGAGAGAGAGAGAGAGAGAGAGAGAGAGAGAGACGGATCGAGTTGAGCCGATAGTAGTTCCAAACCAGACTGACAGTCATACTAACACCTTCCACATCTGGTATTATTATTCCGTGTAATATATCTTCGTTATTTCTATTCTTGTGTTCGTGTTGTTCTTCCTTGGTCCTAACCGGGACCATAACAATTACATTCTTATTTTGAGGTTTTGAGTACTTTTGCGCTTAGAACAATATATCTTCTTCTTCTTTTTCTTTGTATCGTGTCCCTTCAGGACGTGGGGGATCATGGCTCTCCTGTCCTTTGGCTCTCCATAATTTTCTGTCCACCGTAGTTCTTAGTAAATTTTATATGGTTTGCTTTCACTCCGAAACCCTGTGCTGCCAACCATTTATACAGGTTTGTTAGATAGATTATTCGCTGCTTTCCTCCGTCACCCACCAATATGCCCTGTGAGTATCACATTTTCCAAGCCCTCTTTCCTTATTATATGCCCTAGAAATTTCAACTGTATCTTTCTAATTCTATGTGTAAGTGTACTTTTTGTTTACTTTTTAACGTACCAGATTGGATTTTTGTTCAATTAAAATCTTTCAATTACAGCTGTAGTATTTTCCCCAAAAATCTGTCTTCAAAATAAGTGTGCATCTTATACACCGCTGCAACTTATATTCTGAAAGATACGTTAATAATTGGCGTGAATACAGTTTATAAATAAACAGTAAAAGGATAAATCCAAGAAGGAATAAAAAGCAAATGGACAGAAATAAAAGTAAACATTGGAAATTTGTTAACTCATTCTGGATTCTTCACTGTTTTGTTTTTTGTTTGTTTTGAACGCTTCAATAAATAAGAAAAAAATAAAATTAATAAAATTATAATTAAATATATGAGAACATTTTTATTAGTGTTGTTGCTAAAAAATAAATATTTGAGAGATAAATAATAAAGGAAGAAATTGTCTACAGAGCAAGAAAAATAACATTACGACTCGAAACCCTATTCCTACAGATTTGAAAATACGCCTTCGTCCATAAAATTGTTACCTTACTACAATCAATAAATCAGAAAAGGAATCGACGATACTGAACCAATAGTCAATGATAAACAAAACAAACATTACGACTCGAAATGCTTTTCCTACAAATCTGAAAATACGTCTTCGTTCATAAAAAATATTACGTTACTACAATCAATAAATAAGAAAAGGAATCGACGATACTGAACACACACACACACGCACACACACACACACACACACACACACACACACATATATATATATATATATATATATATATATATAATATATATATTCACCGGTTGGTAATTTTATTAGATACACTCCTCTGGCACCAGGTTGACACCTTTTGTCTCAATCCTTCTAGGCATGAATTTGACGATGTTCTGGAAGTACTCTTTAAAAATCTGTGTCCAGGCTGTAATTATGGCACCCCGCAATTCTTTTAGTACCGGGTTGGCTGCATAACCAGGAATACGAATCTCCCTTTTTAACACATCCCGAACGTGCTACGCGGGTCAAATTTTGCCCATACCACCGAAATGGTGTTGGTTCTGTAATGGTATTGGGAATATTTTCTGTCTCTACCATCCGAATGTCGCATCAGAAATCGCGGTAACGTTCTGCCAATCTTCTATCATCCAGTTTTTTTTATCCTTAGCGTATTGTTCCCTCCATTTCTTTATTTTATTTTACAAGAGTAGTTGTCTTCTGCTGTTGACGTTTGGCAACTGTTGTGGTGTCTTCCCTCAAAAGAGTCTATGTTCGACTCGTCCGCCTACTATAAGATTAGTAGGACAGAAGGCTACGGGGAACAGTGAATAGATTATTCATCTGTCGAACACTCTCCCCCGGCAGAGAGGAACCCGGACGAGACGAGGCTTTGTCGCATGGCAAAGTTTCGTCCGGGAAGGTAGACAGTCCCTGAACCCGTTTATGCGGGTTCTAAGGGAATATTTTTGGTCGAGCCTACGGGCTCGGAAAACCCACGGTAAACTCGGCCTTGTGCCACATACATCCCTCGTGGGGTAGGTTGTTAAATATAACAGTGAATAGATTGAGCGCTGGTTCATACGATACACTCTCATTAGTCGTGTAATATTCTTCTGGTGTACTTACTGTTTAATATACGATAATATACGATCTGCAAACCTGGTTTTTGATATTACTTAACCATTTATTTGGTCACAACAGATACAAAACTGTGCAGGTATGAACATTTCGAGAAATTTAATGTGAAAAGGATTTCGCTTAAAGGCACGATTCAAACTTTATTTTATCGGCGAGGCTGCTCTGTGGCCGAATCGGTTAAGGCATGTCGGCTCTAATGACGGTTTCTCTCTGCCCACAGAGACACATATTTTTCTTTAATGAGATTTCTCGAATATTCAGGTTGGTAGAAAAAATTAATAAATATACTGTTTAAAAATAAATGGAGCATCTATTCAAATATGAGTATCCACTAAAAAAACGTTTAAAGTGAAAAAAAAACCCTGTCGGATTGATAATCCATTACCTTCGAATATATATATATATATATATATATGTGTGTGTGTGTGTGTGTGTGTGTGTGTGTGTGTGTGTGTGTGTGTGTGTGTGTGTGTGTGTGTGAATTCAATTAATGGAGACTCTGTTTCAGAGTAAATTTCTATAGGATGTTGGCCATTCAAGGAAAACTGGATGCTGTTCTTGCAAGCCATTCTTTGTGAGTGTGATCTTAACTGCCAATACTGTGACCTTTTTACAAGTTCACTTTAGATACCTACCTCTCTCTCTCTCTTATGTCTCTCTATCTAACTAGAGAGAGAGAAAGAGAGATGTATACAGAGAGAAAGAGAGAGAGAGAGAGTTGCAGGTGAAGACTGACCGTGTTATTAATCAATGCAATACTTAAAAATGATGGTAGTTGCTTTGGATACATAGTCATCTGTGGGGATAAGGAAATGGCATTGAGATCCTATAAATACTGGACAAAAAAAAACGTAAATTTCAAGAGAATGTAATCATGGGAGAATGGCAAAAAATAGTTGAAAATAATAATAATAACAACAATAATAATAATAATAATAACAACAATAATAATAATAAGCCAACCGCCCAGACATTGTTATTAAAGACCACAAACAAAAAAAATGACTCCTTATTGATATGGCAGTCCCTGCAGACTGCAATGTATCTTTGAAGATATTCGAAAAGCTGTCAAAATACAAGGACCTTGAAATAGAAATCTCAAAAATGTGGCACATGGGAACATCAACAATCCCTGTTGTAGTTGGAGCCTTAGGATTGGTTGGAAAAGATTCCAGTAGACTAATTGAAGGGATCCCTGGAAGTCCATACCTCAAAGAGATACAAAAAATTATTCTAACAAGTACAGGCCACACTTTACGAGGGGCTTTATCTATGTAATATTATTATTATTATTTTTTTTTTTTGCAGTGGAAAGTTTCATGATACCATTTCTAACCTTAGATTCCTGGGCGGGACCCGGAAAGAAATGTGTAAACGGCAGATATCAAAGGAAATAAAAAATAATAATAATATTAAACGATTAATAAATGCTTTACAGTAAAAAAGAAAAATCAGTTTGCTGAAAAAACAGGTAGAAAGTTGAGAAAGAATGAAAAATGGCCGTCGATTTCCTCAAAAGACAGAAAGTCGTGAAAGATAGACCACTAGCAAATAAAAAATAAGAATAAACACACAAAGTATAAATAAAATAAAGCAGAAAATAACGTTCATAGCCATTTTCTTAGTTTTACATAATAATATTGAAAGGTGTCTGCTTTATTTCTTTATATAAACGGCAAATGAGTTCTAGCGAGAACTTGGCTGTCATTATTAGTATCACTATAATGAACATCAACATTACTATTAACATTCATTATGCATAGTAACCAAAAAAGGGAAAATGACGCAACACAATCATTCTAGAAACAATTTTCTTCTGTCCATATGCAAACGTGATACTGGAAAAAAACTTTAGTTAATCCTCATAGATTATAAACTTATTAAAAAATTATGAGACCATGGCTGTCGCGATGCCATTAGAAAAGTAATCAATCATTTTATTCAAGCAAGCAATCAGCCAATCATCATATTTCTCTGGTTTTCTTTGGCAACTATTTGGCGATTGTTGCCATATATTTTACTTACATATTTCTGCTCTCAAGAGAACGGAGTTTCGGGATTCCTTAATTTTTGTCTGGAATATTTTTTTCTTCACAATCAGTTGCCATGACAACTCCTGACTAGCTTCCAAAACCCAACTTCATATTCCATTGCCGCCATCGGCGCTCTGCATCCGACTCAGCGACATTAAATTGAGGTTGGAACGAAAAACACGGTGAAATACATGAACTTGTTCACCTTTAGCATTTTGCGACAATTTTCAACCCTTCCTTCCATCCTTCTTTCCTTCCTTCCTTCCTTCCTTCCTTCCTTCCTTCCATTTTACTTACCACTAGACACTCCAACCAATTCGCGGTATCATCTTTAACTGGAATAAAACCATAGTTACCACCACCAGTTTTAGCAATTAAATTCATACAATCACACATCCTCGATATATATATATATATATATATATATATATATATATATATGTGTGTGTGTGTGTGTGTGTGTGTGTGTGTGTGTGTGTGTGTGTGTGTGTGTGTGTGTGTGTGTGTGTGCTTGTGTTAAAAATGATGCTATGATTTATGCGAGAAAATGCTCAGTATCGGAGATAGAGTGCATGTAGATATAGACAATGTGAACATAGGAATTAACACTGCATCGTGATTGTTACGAAGAGTGTTATAAAGCAAGAAAGTGAGAGAGGGGGTGAAAAAATAAAGACTGACATATTGATTGATAGAAGGAAAGAAAATGGGTATATAAAAAGAAACTCTTGTAGAAATATCTGTGTGTGTGTGTGTGTGTGTGGTGAAAAATTGCCCGGTTCGCTTAGTTTTTACCGCAGGCATCAAGACGTGTTCGTTATCCTAATTCTCTTAATACAGTGGGGACATTCTGTTTGTGTTGTTGTGTGAGAGAGAGAGAGAGAGAGGGGGGCACACACAGACAGAATGTGCGTGTTTGTGTGTAAATATGTTTAGTTGTAAAATATCTCTCTCTATACACACACACACACACACACACACACACACACACACACACACACACACATATATATGTATAAATGCATATTTGTGTATCAACAAAAATAATGCATCTGCAAGCGAGTGCTGAAAATGTCTGTACTTGAACCATTTCATTATTTTAATGATCGAGTATGAGGATACTAATTTTGGGAATTTGGTCGAGCTTCTCTCTCTCTCTCTCTCTCTCTCTATCTATCTATCTATCTATCTATCTATCTATATATATATATAGATATAGATATATATATATATATATGTATATATATGTATGTATATATATGTGCGTGTGTGTGAGGGCTCATAGTGTTTAAATAATAATATATAATGAATAATATTTTAATAATATTAAAAGAATATATAAATGAATATAAAAAGGAATATATATGGAGATTACTGGAAAATTACGAACCTATCCACTTAACAAAAGTTGTCCAAATGACCAATGATCTGGATTTATTTTTTTTTCATTACCCCTCCTATATAATTTACCTACACCCCAATATATATATATATATATATATATATATATATATATATATATATATACGTGTACACATACTTATATGTGTGTGTGTGTGTGTGTGTGTGTGTGTGTGTAGGTGCGCATGTGCACAAAGGTGAAGGTAGATAAATTATACATATGCAACTATATGTGCTGCGTTCTGGTTGTGGGCTATGAGCCGCCCGGAAGTGATTTAAAACGGTGACAAACTATCGGCCACCTCTCGATAGATTTAAATGTTTCCTCACCTCTCACCTTTTCTGCATTGTATGCACGGGGTCCTGTTGCCTTAACACGAATGCACCGATTTCCGCGTCTTGCAGATAGATATCTTTACAAAAATGCTCCTCCCGCTCTTTTCCCTTCTCTCTCGCTCTCTCTCCCCCTTCTCTCTCTCTTATATAGAAAACAATGCGTGATTTTGATCACTTTCGTGGAATTTCTAGCATCATAATTTATTCTGTCCTTTCATATTTTCTAAAACGGAGTATAATTCCGGAAAGCAATATATATTTTCTCGAAAAATGTCTGACCATTAGAGAAATACATCTGAAGAACTCATATACGGGTATTTCATCAACTCTGAGTTTTTTTTTTCTATACATAATTTCGAACAAATCTCAAAGGAGTTTTGCAGAGAGGGCGCCCGAGTTATTCCAAAGATCGAGCACTGTCCGAAAATGAGACAATTAGGATCATTAGACAGTCCTTCTCTCCAACAATATCATACGTCGTTTTGAATAATGTACGAATGGAAGGAATAATATAGAGAAAAAAAAACTGATTAAAACTTTGGGTGAATTCAGAATCTCTTTTTTTTTTTTCGATTGGGGGATATTTCATAAATTTAGATAATAACCCGAAACGTATGGAAAATGTTTTCGTTTCAGTTCTTTTTTTCTAACTACAACAGCGTTGGCAGAGATATGCACTCTTTGAGTGCTTCCTAGTTTTTTTCTTTGGAAAGTTTAGCCACTGCTTTGAGATCGACTCACAAAGCGGAACGCTATATGCACGCGACGTAAAAAAAGAAAAGAGGAAAAATTATTCTTAGTCGACGCGTTTCGTCCTCTGAGGGACTTTATCAGGGCAAAGTAGGATTTATTTTGCTGCACGTGTTTTTTTTGTCGTTGTTTTTTTTTGTTTTTATAAGCAAATCGCCCCAAGTAAGGCGGGTGTGCCACTAGTACGCAAGGGGGTACAGAGAGTAAGTGTAAAGAGGAGTGTTTGGGAAAAGGATAAAGAGAAGGACAGGGATCAAGGTCAAGGCATCAGAAGATGTCGATTGACATTACATCTGAATATTTGAAGATTATAGCTATCAGGGAAGCAAGTGATAGGAAGGGAGTTCCACTGACGAGAGGTGTGAGATAAGAAGCTGTTGGAGTAGAAGAGATGGCTATATCTAATTGTTTCGACAGTGAAAGGGTGGGACCGAGATGCCAACCTAGTAGCGCGCTTAAATTCATGCAGTTTGGGAACCAGTGAAAGTAACTCGTCGGAGCAGTTGCCATGGAAATACTTGTAGAAAAGACAAAGGAAAGCCACAGCACGTCTGTGAGAAAGTGACTGTAGATGGGATACCAGATCGGGACCAATCACGTTGCATATCCGTCTCTGGATTTTGTCGAGGACCTCGAGATGAACAGCGGGTGCACCAGACCATATATGGCAGCAGTATTCCATGCAAGGACGAATGGTTGATTTGTAGATTTGAAGCAGGACTTAGGAGAGAAAACCTTTCTTTCGCGACACAGCGAACTAACTTTCCCTGAGGCAGATGAAGCTATAGATTCGTCAAGGATGTCATTGGTTTATTAAGGCTTTTAAATTTGTGAACGTTCATGAATATTCGTCATGTAGTCGAAACGTCAGTGAAAACATTTGGAGGACACAAAGTGCCATAATTCAAAATCTGAATAAAAGTAAACGAGTAATACTGAATAAATTTTTTGCCTGACTTTGAATTATGACGCGTCGGCTAAGAACAGTTCTTCCTCTTGTCTCTTCTTATTCACTTTGTTCCTTTACAGATATACTCTATCGGAAAATAATTTATATCTATCTATCTATCTATCTATCTATCTATCTATATATATATATATATATATATATTACTTTAAAAGATATTTTCAGTGTATACTCGTATTTTGAGTAGACATTCTGCTTTTATTTTAAACAGTACTTATTTAGTCTACTGGCGTGGACACTCAAGAAAGTTTCTTAAAAAATATTCCTTCCGGCAAGATTCGAACCTGCGTCTCAACTTCGCAGGGGAAAATCACCATCTGATCCGCCGTGTTTTAAGTTTTCGCCTACAAAGATCTTCACAATGACGCAATGTTATATTCACCGTTGTTTCTATTACTCAGTATGTGCTATGAAAGCAAATAGAACCTTGTATAGTTGTGAAGCTTTTCATAGCCGAACGGCTAACGCACACCGGATCAGACGGTGGTTCCTCCGGCAATGTGGTTCGAATCCTAACGGAGGGCATATTTTTCTTTAATAAGTTGTCTCGAGTGTGCAGGCCGGTAGACGAAATATGTAATAAAGGGTGTTTCATTAAGACGGATCAACGTCAGCAGTAAATAAATCAGTGTTATTGGTGAAAATTTCTTTATTATTTAAGTCATGACAATTATGTGTGAAAAATAATATCGCCCAAATGTCCGCCAGGGCTTCGGCGGCACACCTCCACTCGATGGTCAAGTTACACCTCGATCTCACCAATATGACTTATTATCTCATCCTTCAGCTGTTGAATTGTTGTTGGCTTGTTGACCTTACTTTTGAGATGACCCCAAAGGAAGAAATCTAAAGGCGTCAAGTCGCACGACCGTGGTGGCCAATTGACTTCGCTGTTTCGAGAGATGATGCAACCTGGGAACTTCTCATTGAATTTCTGTTTGAACGTCCATTTTCGTAATAGGCTTCGATAACTTTAACACGTTGTTTGATTGTTAATCTTTCCATGGTTGAAATTGCCAAAGATTTAAGTTGTTAAATCTGAAAGAAAAAATCATTAGACGCCTAAACTTAATTCACATTTAAAATCGGTCCAAGTTATTGGAACACCCTTTATATATGTAAGTATTACAGGTTTTATAACTACGAATAGATCGGCTATTCTAATTGCAGGCAGATCGTGTCGCGACATTCTTCTCAAGGTGAGTGAATTTTCCTATCTTGAAAATCGGGCATTCGGAATTTTGACAAGCATCTCAGTTCAAAGCATTTAATTCAGGCACCGATAGCAAATATATAACTCTGTTAGTACCACACTTAGCTCAACAGATAGCCTGTTACACAGATGCAATAAATGGGAGAGATGGTATATATTTCCTTAAAAATAAAGGAGACCAGAAAATGTCAATACATAAAAATGATTGCTTATTTATGAATTATTTGGAATTTTATTTATCATTATCTTGAATGTAAAATCGTCAACACGAGGGACAACCGAAAGTGTGAACTACAAAATGGAGACATCACAATCAAACTAGTTCAGACATTAATCTGTGTAATGTTATAATAAACAACAGAATGTCTGACGCAGAAATCCGAAGGCATATTGCAAAAGCAAAAGATGCTTGTTTTGTTTTGTTTTGTTTTGTTTTACGGCATGTCAACCTCAATGAGTTACTTAATGCCGACAGTTTTTATTACTGGCTATTTTTCCCCAAAAAGTATTGCTGGTAATATTTTTTTCCTTTAAAAATCTATTTGTGGTAATATTTAAAAAAAAATAAAATAATGTATAGCTGGTAATATTTTTTTCTTTCTTCAAAAATGTATAGTTGGTAATATATTTTTTTAAAGTATTGCTTGGAATAATTTTTTCCCCAAAAAACTATTACTGGTAATAATTTTTTACAAAGCATTTTTGGTATTAAAGCCTATTTTTACACTTTCATAGTATTTTGATCCATGTTTAGGGGTTAACCATTTACGCATAGCTGGGACTCTAACAAGTGCTACCACCCCGGGTCAGGGTGGACCTAGGAACACCAGCAATTAAGAGCTGGTTCCAGGCACCTCAAAACCTTCTGATAAAAGGCCTTGCTGTCGGATATAGTTTATCGTCTTAATTTTATCGGCACATTTATTTATTGCTGTTAGTACCACGTTTTTCTGTTCAGAAATAAAAGAGTATGAAATGACGAAAATGCGTCTCATTCTCTTGCATTTTCATTTTTAACGCAAAAAAATAACATTTAAAATTGACAATCCGCACGCAAATCGTATAGGAAAATTCGTTGAAATTAAATATTTCAGTCCTTATGGCTTTCATCCGAATTTTCGTTTCTTTATTCCATTTTGAATAATCTCTTTTTGTGGGCCTTTTTTACCTCATTATTTTATTCACATTCTTCCCCATTAGGTTCTTCCGTCCTCATTATTTCTCCTTCCATTTTTACATTCTCCTTTTCTTGGAGATTATTTCTTCACATTATCTACATTCTCTTTTTCTTCGCATCATTTCTTCACATTGTCTTGGAGATTGTTTCGTTACAGGATACGCCAGGTGAGTAGGAACTATTTTTAATATAAAAACCAAAATATTTGATAGAAAAATCAGGCTATTTTGTAAAAATTATATAAATATTCAACTGATTGTTGGTTGGATGTTTTTGTTTAGCGGCATATCAACACCTTTATGGGTTTTTCGCACTCCTTTGTCTTTCTCTCTCAAATTAAAAATGAAAATTTATTTTCGAATTACAGTTATTTCTTTGCAGCGATTTTAATTTATTATCCATTATTTTCTTCATCTCCTTTTTTATCTTTCAGTTTTTTTCATTCGCTTTCAATTTTTTCATTCCATTTCAGTTTTTTTCATTCGCTTTCAATTTTTTCATTCCATTTCAGTTTTTTTCATTCGCTTTCAATTTTTTCATTCCATTTCAGTTTTTTTCATTCGCTTTCAATTTTTTCATTCCATTTCAGTTTTTTTCATTCGCTTTCAATTTTTTTCATTCCATTTCAGTTTTTTTCATTCGCTTTCAATTTTTTCATTCCATTTCAGTTTTTTTCATTCGCTTTCAATTTTTTAACGCCGAAATCTAAATATTTGTACGCACTTTATTTTTAATGATATAAGTCTTACTAATTAACCTATATATTGAGGAAGAAGAAGCGGATTCATACCTTTGCCAAGGGTATTTGCGTGCAAGTGAATATAACGGACCCAACGGGAATTTGAACTCGGCTCTCCGATTAACAATTCTGAGTCATTATCCATTACACCACCCGGACATCCAAGTTTACAGTAACTGGTATTCCCAAGCAGTCACCCATCTAGATACTGACTAGACTCGACGTTGCTTGACTTCGAGGATCGCATGTGATGTGGCCGTAAGCAAATATTGAACTGAGAAAAATAGACAAATGTTATATAATAAAACCCTTCTCGGACAGATTCGATTCGATCTCAAAAGCGTTTGTGTACCCGGATCAGGTGATTTCCATTCCTGTCGACCATCTCCGCAATGACGAAACCCAAGACAATAGTCCGAATAATGTAAATAGTGTACATAATGCCTCATCTCAGAAATATAGACAGATTCTTCATTTCCTTTTTCATTCTCTTTCATTTTTTTATGTCTTGTGACATTTCCTTCTTTCTCTTTCTTTAAAACTCATCTTTGCTTATTATTTTGTTTTTCATTGAATCTGTTTTCTTTCTTTCTTTTTCCTTAGACCCATATCTTTTTTTAAAAATCAATTCACCCTAAGTAAGGTGATAATGTTACTAAGACGCAAGAGGCTTACTAGGAGTGAAACACAATGAGAAGACTTTAGAAGCAACCGGAAACCCAATGCTAAACTGGAAACAATGGATAAACCTCTACTCCTGTTCAAAATACCAGGAAGGTGTACGAACCGGGCGATAGGTAAACTTAATTTCTTCCCCTCTCTTTATCTCTTTCTATTGCCTCTCCTCTTTTTCTCTCTTTCGCTCAGTTCCTTCTTTCTTTTCTTTTATTCTGTTTTCTCTAACACTCTTTTCTCGTTACAAGTATTAATATCAGTTATATATCTACCCGGAACCACCTTTAGGAAGCCAATCCTAAAAGGAAACAAGGGATAAATCTCTACTCCTGTTCGAAAGACCGGGCGGAATGTATGACAAAAATATAGCTTTAATATATGCTATATTTATGGTTGTGCTAGCACGAAGTCAAAAGTCATCTTGACTGAGGGTTTGAACGTGCTGGGCTTCTCTGTTCACGCTATCTTCCAGAAACTGTAAAAAAGGTTCGCTCAGCATAGTTGCAGTATAAACCACAGGTGGGTTCTGTGGGTGTTGAACAAACACAGATGTGCCTGAGCAGGCGTCTGCGATGGGGATTAGCTAGCAGCCCCAGTAGACGGACATCCTCGGATACGAGTACCCAGCCAATACACTATACTATATTTATGGATAAGAGTGCTCAATATCAGGAATAGAGCGTATGTAAATATAAAAGTGGGCAGTGAGGTCAATATCGAGCGGCGACAGACTGTTTCATGTTTTAGGCCTAAAGATTGCGTTCAGTGCCTGAAACAGACATATGTGTGTGTGTGTGTGTGTGTGTGTGTGTGTGTGTGTGTGTGTGTGTGTGTGTGTGTGTGTATTGATGTAATGGGAAAGAACAGATTAATGATCTAAAGTTCTTTAATTTTTAAAAAACAGTGCTCGATACAGAAGTAGAGATTAAAATTATAATTATTTTTTGGAAAATATGATTCCATCACGACACAGAAATTACTATGTTTCAAAACTGAAATTCAAGTCCTAAAGTTTAATTTCAAAATTAAACTTGAAATTTAGAGCAGTTTCATTCTCAAGCGATGTTTAGAATAACTAACCGAAGAATTATTTTACTCATTTATAGATTGAAAATGGAGGTGTAATTTGGGGTTTCTCTTTCATTATCAAGGGGTCTCTGTTTTCATGAAAGTAGGAATGTTTATTATATGTCAAATTTTTGGAGTCGTGTAAGGTTGGATTGGGGGATTTTTGTCTGGCTACAATGTCCGTTACTATCAGGCTCTGTTGTTTTTATTACGATCTGTTAAAACTTTCAGTTTCAGTGATTGATGTTCTAGTTACAGTCATTTTTGGTGTTTATTTATTTATTTATTTTTTTTTTCGTTGATTGTTTCTTAAAGGGGTACTTAGATATGATTGGGTTGTATTTTTAATCCTATATTTTTATACGTGTTTGATATTAATTGAATTTGCTAATAGATTTTATATGGTATTGTGTATTTATTTATATATAGTACTGTGGATTTTTTTATATATATTTTAGGATTTCATTTCTATTGTGATTTTTTTCTATCCATTTATAAATTATTAACTTTTTAAGGCGTATATTTGTTGGTGTCTGCAAAAAGTGTTATTTCATTTCTTTGATTTAATAAATTTTTGTTTTTTAGAAACTTGATAATGTGCAGTTTTTCATGTAGGCATAAAGGGCATGGGACATCCCAGGTTCTACAAGTTCTTGGTCTATTCATTAATTTTCATTTTACTGTTGGTGTTATATTTGTTTCTTTTAAGTGCCAAAAATATTTAGATAGTGATGTTTGGTTTCGGTTTCTAATATTATTGAAGGAACTTTGTTGTTGCCTCCACCTCATTTTAAATTCATTTGTTGTGGATCCTATATATATCTTTTCAATACTTGGATTATCAATTATTGAGATTGTGCATTGCTATACTACGGATTCTATGAAGCATTTTTTATTCAAAGGACAATTTTCAGGGTTTCTACAATTACATAATTTTTCATTATTATTGTCTAATTTCATTTTAGGATTTTAGCATGCGTTTTTTTTTTTCAATATTTTATTATTATGTTTTTTATAATCCGTTCTAAATTTTCAGTACAGCTATAACTTAATTTTAGGGTATTTATATTAAAAATCTTGCCAAGTTTTCTATTATTAGGAAAATGTTTTTCGATTAAAGCTAGGAATTTTTATCCTAGCTTATTACTAACCATTTGGTTGAACGGGGGGGGGGGCTTACCAAATGATTTTTCTTTTCTGGTTATCTTCTGGTTTGTATATATATATATATATGTGTGTGTGTGTATATATGTGTATATGTGTATATATATATATGTGTGTGTGTGTGCGCGTGCGTATTTGTGTGTGTTTGTGTCTTTCTGTGTGTATGTGTGTGCGAGTGTGTGCGCTCACGCGCTAGCGCGCGCGCGTGTGTGTGCAGTTACTTATGAATTTAACGAACAATTACCATTACGTTTTTAGACAACTTTTGGGGTTTCGAAAAATGCTTCATATTAGATAGAAATCTATAAATATAGAGTCCATAGTTGAATAGTGGTAAAGTGAGGTCCTAGACCTTTCGCCCATTCCATTGGTCATCAGCCGGAAAGATATATAGAAAGGTGTAAGTCGTTGATTTTTGTTTTAGTCTCTTGAAAACATATTTTATGAATAATCGGTTTACATCTGGAATTAACCCTTGCCTACTCAATTGGCCAATTGAATATCCTACAACGATATGGAAGAGCGGTTATAAAATAATCAACCTTACCAAAATATGTGTTCTTCTAAAACAATTTTTTAATCAAGAATTGTAATAACAGTTTGCCTAATCACATTGTCAGTGAAAAAATTAAATTAAAAAAGCATCCTAAAGTTAACTATCGCAAAAAGGATATCAACCTGTCCCATTGCAATCAAATGGACTCCAATAAATGAAAGACAAGAAAGCAATTAAAAAATTAATCCGCATATATATATATATATATATATATATATATATATATATATATAAACGCCGTTCATTGTTATGACTACCACCTAAGATTTATTATCTGCTGTTTAAAGAATCCAATCTTATTATTACTAACTCCACTTCTCCAGAAGATCTACTGCACAAATTTCCAGTTTCATAAACCAATTTAAGTGTCTTTTAGGAGACAAAAACAACTCTATACATTGGTCATAGCACTACGTCTCTTTCTCGCCAACTTACTTGTCATTTTTTTCAACAGTATGTAATTTATTGTCAAATCATACATAATCATAACGTCTGTAACCATCTACGTCAGGTTGTTGTTGGACAATGCTACTGTTTAACCTCATTCAAATAATAAAATATTTAAAATTAGGGACGCTATTTATATATTAAAAAAAAAAGCAGAACCTATAAATAAAGAATTGCTTCAACAATGAGTTTTTTCTATCCCTGGCGCTCCTTGAGACCTTGTGCCTTACTTGGATTTTGAATAATCATTCAAATAAAACTGAAATAGGCGAAACAAATTAATTTTTTCGTCGTTTAACTAACCCCACCCCGAATTCAAAAACAGAGTGGGAGAATTTTTTTATGG
>OZ038498.1:53251906-53259406 GCA_964036315.1 Acanthosepion esculentum
CGTTAATATCTATCTATCCGTGTGTGTGTGTGTGTGTGTGTGTGTGTGTGAAATTAGTGGCTGTAATAAGTGACGGTAATATTTACTCATGGTTCAGCACTATTGGCTCGGTTCAAAGTGATATTCTCCTGCCCTCTACCAAAGATTAGTATAGTATGTGTGCCCTTTTCCTAACTTGGTTATGGTCATATCACGCTGAAAACACCGGTCCTCGTTCGATCACCGATCGAACCTGGTCAATACTTAAAGTGGTGACAGCTTCGGAAACGCCGGGTACTATAAAACCTCCTACTATCCGAAATATGTTCCGGCTTTAAAGAACTCACAAAAGGTTGGTAAGCCGTCAAAACCAAATCAATCTCCTCTTTCTTAGTGTTTGGAATTTAATTTCAGCGAGCTGTTCAAGTAACAGAACGTAATTTATTACATAATCTGACGTTCGAATCCGAACAAGATTCATTCGTTAATTTTATATACCTTTTTTGCATTAGCAAAAATCATTATGAAAAGATAAAGTAAGAAAGCTCCAGAATATGTCGGTTCATTTTTAGACAGGATATGGCACAGTATACGCGTAGGTTTTGTTAAAGCGTAAAGATGAGTATTTGTTTTGTTTGGCCTGGTCCGATATATAATCAGATTAAAAGGGGAGAAAGTTTGTGTTGCTTCATTCTTCAAAATGACTTTATCAGGGTTCAATCATTGATTACAGAATGCAGTTGAAAATATGCTATTGTCACAAAGCACCAGTCAAACATGGCGTAGCTTATTTGGTGTTTCAGACGGTTGTCAAGAGAAACCGAAAGAGGACGTTATGTCTTCGGAGAGAAATCGTAAATAGATAGGTATGTCATATGGAAAGAGTCAGGACCGGCGTTAGTGTCTCGGATACCCCACCCACCGAAACTTTGATACGGGGGCCCTCTTTCTACTACATGTCGATTTCACCGTTTAACAACCTGACGGACACAAACCCATAAAGGAAAATTTTGGGCGAAGGGCAGCGCTTTTTTAAAAATTACCAAAAATCAGGGAATTATCCAATTTAAACGAAAATTTCAGCACATATTCATTATTTACTTTTATGACGAACAGGATATTTTTTTAGTTAAAAACAAATCTGAGAAAATGTTATTATTTTTGCAATAACCAACAATATTTTCATGACTAAATTTTACTCGAAAAAAATGTTTAAGTCGCAAATTTTAAAAAATTTCCATAAAGATTAATCGCTGACGCATTTGTTATGAGTTGATGTCTGACAATGTAACGTCAGTTTAAAAATAATTTTAAAAAAATGGCAAGTGGCTATAAAACAGTACTGAAAAAATATCGGAGGCCAAAAAACGTGGGGTCGCCCCGGTCGGGGGTTTCGGGGGTATGACGCGCCGGCCCTGGAAAGGGTTGTGCCTCTGGAGAGAGCTGTGTTGATGGGTGTTGGTGGGAGGAGATATATGCTCTAAGAAGGAAATTGTATCATTTAATAATTAGAACAAGTAACAATATTTATTTTCAGCAAAGAAAAAAATTGTTTGGATAGAAATGATAAAATTAATCGCAAAATAAGCGATAAATACTTTCGGCAAAAGTACGCTATTAAATAACATCATTATTATTCTATGCGCTGTGTCCCTCCAGGGCGTTGGCGATTATGCCTCTCCACAATTTCCTATCCTTTGTAGCTCTTAATAAATTTTACCTTTTTGTTATCTTTCCTAAACCCTGTTCGGATATCCATTTACCCAAGCTCGTAAGGTTATGCATTGTTTTTTCCTGTCCCTCTTGCCTTTAATCTGTCCTGTGAGTATCAAATTTTCTAAGCCCACTTTCTTCATTATATGCGCTAGAGATTTCCACTGTCTTTTCTTGATTTTAAGTATAAGCGTTCATTTTGTTTCCCTTTTCTCTAAAACTTCGCCGTTGCACACATGTTCGGTCTATGGAAATAGTATAAAGTATACAGAATTATATTTGCTATATTCTGATGCAGGACTCTCTCCGGCAATTCGATGGATGGATACAAAGCCAAATACTTGAAAAATATAGATAGATATGAACAGATTGAAATAGCTATCTAGCTTGCTAGCTAGATAGGTAGGTATATAGAGACATAGATGATTAGATAGAAAGTGATGAACTGAAAAAGAAAAAAAAAAGAAAAAGAAAGAAAGAAAGAAAGAAAGGAACTCTGGCGGTAGGTAATATCTAATTAGGTTTGCTAATTTATTACGGTGTAAAATCAACCTCTTTTTTTAATTAATTTCACTCCAAGCAACGCAACAAAGCCGCTAACACACGGGGTTACTGAGTGTGAAAGAATATAAGAAAAAACATTATTAAGGAGAGAAAACAGTAAAAGAACAGGAATTAAGAAGACAGAAGATAACGATTGACGTTGCATTTAAAATTTTGAAGATCAAAGTTGACCGGAAAGCAAGAAGCCAGAAGAGTGTTCCACAAGTGAGAAGTGCGAGATAAGAAATTGTTAGAATAAAACTTAAGGTTACATCCAGCTATTTCAACTATAAAATGATGAGACTTTGCCACCAATCTAGTACTGCGCTGAAATTCATAGAATAATCTAGCTACCATAGAGGAGAGATTATTAGAACAATTACCATGAAAATATTTGTAGAAAAGACACAGGGAAGCTACATTAAGTCGGAAAGTGACTGAAGCCGAGATACCAGGTCAGGACCAATGATTCTTCTTTGGATTTTATTAAGGATCTATAAATATATAGCGCGAGAACTAGACCATATGTGACAGCAATATTCGAAGCACCCAGCACTTAATTACTGCTCTTTTTCTTTCCAGAAAGAATTTGGCGAAGTGAGGGAAATAATGTCTTCTGATATAAAATACTGTATTAAAAATTAAATACATCGAATTCTTAAAAGTCTCTTGAAAAGAACCGAAGCAAAAGGTAATTTACATGAAAAGCTCTGATCGTTAGAATACATTTTCAATTTTGAAGAGAGAACACACCATTATTTAAAACTCAACCGAAGTGGGTTAAATTTGCTTTGATTTTTAGCTATAGATTCAATGCTGTTAAGATATTCAATAAAATCAAACAAGCGATCATATATTTTCGCTCTTGCTTTTCTTTCCTTTGCTGTAATTATGATGAAGGACTCCATTCCATAATTTATATTTTACCTTAATAAATAAGTGGAGCATTTGCAGTAGTCAGTCAATTATGTTCTATGCGTGATACACGCTTAGGCGATCATGTATCTTTCGATACAAAGCAGATTTTTTTTCCCGCAGTAGGTTGCCAGTTCTTTCTGCGGTAGACCAGTTGCCATTCAAGGCTTTAAAACCCGGTCTCTCCTGCTAGTTACCCATAGCTGGAGGGAGAAGAAGCGGCGTCACACCTTTCCCAAGGGTATTAGCACGTAATGTAATGGATTTGATTGGAATTCGAACTCGGCTCGAATTCCAGTCGAATCCATGTAGTAGGATTGTTAAAAAGCTCGTATATTAGACCAATTCCTTAGAGCCGTGACTTTCACTCTTACAGGGTTCTACATATTTGTCGCTTTGTATCAGACGTGAGCACATGGATGCCTCCGATGGCGCGAAGCTAGCATAAAAATTGGTTGGTGCCCTGAATTCGACCCTCACCAAATGTCCTGGCGCCAGACTATGCTATACAATAAATGGTAATCCAGTCATATTATATATTTCGAATGTTGGTTGTATTTGCTGTGCGTGCTCTACGTTCATTGTTCAATTTAAAAGAAAGGTACATAGAAAGCGTTATATATCTACTTGGTTAAATGACGCGATCAACGTTGATAATAATGGTCTTAAGTAATTGAAACTTTTACGGAAATTGCTTCCGTTATTTCCAAGGATGTTTAACTTTCTCTTCGGACACGCGAAGATCAACAGAACATGCCATTTTTATTTTAAACTCATAGACAGGCTCAACTTCTCAGTGTCCACCATTATGCACATGTGTTTGCGCTCATTCATGATAGGGTACGAATATGTGTGCATAAACCCTGGCTGTTCTTACTACGTTTTCTTATTCTTTACCATTTCTTCGCATGGCTATTCATGCATGACATCTACTAACACCACCACCACCACTACTACTACTACTAGTACATATTAAGTTTAAGGTTTGGTTTGGTTCGGTTTACGGCATATCAACCTCAATGGGTTATTTAATGCCGACAAAATTTTTATTTCTGGTAATATTTTTTCTTCGAAAATGTATAGCTGGTAATATTTTTTTCCCCCAAAAATGTATTGCTGCTAAAATCTTTTTTATTTTCCAAAATATATTGCTGGTAATAATTTTACAAAGTATTTCTGGTATTAAAAGCTATTTTTACACTTTCATAGTGTTTTGACCCCAGTTTGGGGGTTAACTATCTACCCATAGTTGGGAACCTAATAGGTGTTACTACCCCGAGTCAGCGTGGACCTGGGAACACCAGCAATTAAGAGGTGGTTCCACGCTCCTCAAAGCCTCCTGATCAGAGACCTCGCTGTTGGACTTAGTTTATCGTCTTACCCAGGACGCGGATGTAGTTTATCGTCATACCCAGGACGGAAAGTATGTGGTCTCTTCGTGATATACTTGTGAGACACTCGCAAACCAAAAAAAAAAAAAAAAAAATAAATAAATAAAATAAATAAATAAAAAATGAAATGTTGCCAAGTTAGGAGGAAACGTTATCTTCTTCGAACAATCGGTTTTGTATCTTTCTAGTTATCTACCCGGCATTTATAAGTATATTAGCAACATGATCCTGTGGGCACATCGGCATTGCATTAACTATTTGCATAAGCGGTCGGTGATAAAATCCAGGTAAAAATCACGTATCGACCGCGTTCGGGAATACTATTAAAACATTTTCGGAAAAATAACCTCGTACTCATTTTCAGGACGTAGGCGATCATGGCTCTCCACAGATTCCTGTGAATTATCCTGTCATCAAAGATAGTGGAGTGCTTTCCCGTTGCCCTTTTCACAGGTTTTGAATCCAGTGTAGTTCTTCGCCTAGACTGGATGTCACTCAAGGCTACGATATATAGTCTACTCTTCTGTTTAACCCATAGTTTTGGGATAAAAAGAAATGGATACATTTTTTCCAAAGCGCATTACGGGTAAAGTGAACGGAGTAAACCCTCAGTCACGATGACTAGCGACTTCGGGCTAACACAACTATCGAAGGCCTCCGAATAGTTCCGTCTACCCAATTCAACTCACAGGGATTAGGCCAACCCGTAGTATGGTTTAAAGGCATTTCTCTTTCATTGAAGACAACTGGCATGACACTGCGGTTAAGTTCTTTGTTAAAGTTTCCTTGAATTCGGACAAGTGATTTCCTTTCTAGACGTAGAGTGTGTAAAAACTGTCCAAATGATTTGTAGTTCCGAGCGCTTTCGGCTCATCTATTAGTCATTCTCAAGGATTTTATTTTTGCCTAACTCAATGTGTAGATTTTCTTCCCTATGTATATCTAGGGATAGGAATGTTTTTCATTTCAGAACACAGTCAGCACGTTGTGGCCGTGTTGATAATTGATATTAGAGTTGGTTTATTCTTTTTTATTATTAACTCTTCGATTCACTGGCTAAAAAAAAAAAAAAAAAAAAAAATTAAGTTGTCCATTTTTTCCAAATGATTTAGCATAATTTTTCACCGCTGAATCCGAAAATGACACCCGTTTCTCTCGATCAGGTCATATTTTTGGGCTATGTTGAGTTTTTAAAAATCCAGTCTTCTGACTAAATCGATTACATTTTTTGTGGCATTATCGATTGAATTTTGCTAATATTTCTCATATGAAATAAGATTTAAAGAGGAAAAATGTTTTTCTAACAAAATATTTAAATTAAATGTTACAAACCTCGATTACAATAAATTGAATTGTATACATTGATAAATGTAAGTACATGTAAATTGCATGTGACGCCATCATTGTTCAAAATTCCGGGCTTGAAATTCCGTTTATTCGAACCCTTAGAATGATCAGCGGCAGGGGTGTCTCTCTTCAAAGTCCAGCAGTAATCAGCTATCATGACTGCATCCTAGCATCCCTGATACCTGGTCTCCATCTCTTTCATGTCCTGATGGAATCTCTCTTCCTGTTCGTCGCTGATTGATCCCAGATTATCAAGAAACCGATTCATATGTGAGAATAAATAATGCATTTTGATGCTCATGTTGCATGCGAGGTTTCTGAAATCAGTCAGCATATTGATTACAAGTTCCTGGCCTTGTTTTTGCCAAGAAAGTTCTTCACGGCCACAACAAATGCCTTCCATACTTCCAGTTCCACTTCGAACATTAAGTTTTCAAACTCTGGATCTCTGATGAGCTGACGGATTTGATGACCATTAAAGATGCCAGCTTTCAACTTCTCCATCATCAATCCTGAAAAAGCCTGGCACAAGTCAGTGGAGCAGCCACTATCCTTGTCCAGGGCTTTGGTGAACTGCTTGATCAAGCCGAGCTTGATGTGCAGCTGTAGGAAAAGTATCCTGTCTCTTTCCACCAGAGGTTTATTGGTGACGTTCGTTGGTCTGCGCGGTATCAATCCCTCCCGGACAGGCCAGCCCTTTTTCGTATAATGCTGAACAGTGTCCTTACTATCCCATGCTTTCATGAGCTACTCATGATTGAAGATCAGGATACTTAAGGCTGATCCAGTTCTTTCTGTTGATCCCAGTCATATCAATAGCACAGAAGTAGCAGTCAGTGCTATGGTTTGTTGGCTCCCTCCAAAGCAAGGGAATTCCCAAATAAAGAAAGTAAGCACTCTGTATGAAAATTGTGACTGGATTCCTGTTAGAAACAATACTGTATTCGCCGCAGATGTAGCAGAATACGCCGGGCTTATTTTTACAAGATCTTCTGGTCGAAGCCATTTCATTCACCTGTAAAATAAAAATACCAATTAGACATAAATTGGTGTATTTATCTCTTCAGAGTTTATTTCAAGAAATAATTTTTTTAAAATTGCATCATATAAAGCGAAAATACCTTTACATGTAGGTATCCTTCTACACTGGTTTTAGTTTAAACGTTAAAAGGCAGGGGGTCGGGATTCGATACAATAATATTAAATGTTGCGGAGCTGCTCGTAATATGGCCTTTTAAAACAATTCCACAACATTCGTTAAAAGAATAAAATCATGTATAAAAACACAGCGTAATATTAAGAAATAACATTAATCTTATATAACAAGAGTTTAAGCTGGAATATACAGTTGGTTGAAATGTATTGAATGAATAATGTCTTTTTCTGCTTGTTAAAAGAGTTCTTTTGTATCGTACAAAACTGTATTGCGTACTTATGGAAGAAAGATGAAATGCCGTTACTAGTGTGTTTGTGTGAGATAGTATGTGTATGCGTACATAGTAATTGGTATAAAGGAGATAGATAGAATGAAGCTATTACCGTAGACGACGGCACCAGTGTCTTAAGGCGGTCCCTTTCAGGTTTGGTCTGAATCGTTTTTTGATAGTGTGAG
>OZ038498.1:53264406-53356906 GCA_964036315.1 Acanthosepion esculentum
GTTTGACTTGACGTCTAATTGCTTTTGTTTATAATACAATTAGAATTCTTTCTACTACTACCACTGCTACTACTACTACTACTACTGCTGGTATCATCGTCTTCGCTTTTATTTCGACAGATGATAGTAACCCTGTTGTCATCGTTACTTATTCTGTGGCCATTATTTCAGTTCAACTATCACTAAAAATAAACGATAAGATTTTTTCCCTGGCTACGACGCTGCAAATGATTTAACTATTACTACTACTCCTCTTCCTACTACTACTACTACTACAAATTGTGATTTTATCAGCAGCACGATTTTCGAAGCGCTTCTGCTGCTTCTGTCCTTTTCTTGCTGTTCGAAGTGCAACGGTTACTTTTTTTCTTACCGTCGGTAAAACAAATAATTTATTTAAAAAAAAACCCAAAAAAACGTTGTTAGTGCGACGAACGATAAGTATAACTTATGTCAATAGTATTTATTTCTGATATCACTGTTAAAGCAAATTTACTACATGACCCACCCCAATCACGACCACCATCATCATCAACAACAGCAGCGTTAAATATCATCATCATTATAATGATAATCAATATCATTACTATTACTACTACTTTTAGGTTAAAAAAAACTATCTCCTTTCCTTTTCTTTTTGTTCTTCTTGTAATTTATTATTAACTAATTAATTAATTTTAATTACTTTTCAGGTCATTATTAACTGGTTGCTTTCATTAGAGAACATGTGGCAGCAAGTCTTTCTATACCCCAGAACTCTCTCTTTAGTATTCTAATTGATTATAGAAATACTGTAGTCGAGAATCTTCCTCAGAATTCAGATTCTTCCAACGTCTTTGTCAGGCTCATCGGGACTGTTCAAAGAACGCCAATGATAATGGGCAAAACTGTAACATGGGAATTATTATTATTATTATTATTATTATTATTATTATTATTATTATTATTATTTATAATAGCAATTATTACAACTACAATAATAATAATAACATAATATTACTGATGATGATGATGATGCTGATGATGATGATGATGATGATAAAACTGTAATGACTTTAAAAACCTTATAGTAAAATTTCCTAATTGTTCCGAATACCAATATCACCAATTCTACTGTTACTGTTATAATTTCTAACAACCAAATTTACTGATATTTACTAAGTTTAACCTAGTATGGTACAATACCGCAATAATGGAGCACCAAGATAGGAGCGATACACTCACAATCGCGCTTGCAAAGAGGAGGCCATATTACGATAGACAAGTAAGGACCAATTCTACTAGTTTTAAATTTTGATTAAATAGTTTTAAAATTGCATGAATAAAATATCAGAGAAAATCCGCATGGCAACTTTCGTTTTAATTCTTTTTAAAATGTTGAATGTGTTAGATTTAATTAAGATTCATCGCTATAAGAAATAAATAAAGTAACCCGACCCCCAACGACGGATATAAGTATTTTGAATTCAATTGTTCATAAAATTTCCCACACCCTATACGACGACATGGTTAATTCTACTAAAAGTGTATGTCACAATAGCTACTACTGCTGATTCTACCACCACCACCACTACTACTAGTAATGATGATGATAATAATAATAGTAATAATAATACGTTGTTTTCAATGTTGGTGAAAATTAAAAAAATATTATATTAAATTTTTCACAACAGCAAGATGGATGGTAAAACAGGAAATCATTTACAAAGTACACTACCAACAGCAAAAAAAAAAAAAAAAGCTATAAATTCTACAAGTATTTGTTACTTGTAGTATTGAAACTACTACTACTATCATTACTACTACTACTACTACTACTACTACTAATGCTGCTGCTGATGGTGACGATGATACAAGATATAAATTGTTTAACTATTAGCAATAATAGCGAAAGTAAATAATAATAATAATTATTATTATTATAATTATTATTATTATTATTACGCTGATGACGGTGGTGGTGATAGTGGTGGTGGTGGTGGTGATGATGATGATCAAAATCATGATGATGATCATGATGATGATGATGAAAGACATGCATTGGATAAGTATTAACGGCAGTTAAGTAAATAGTAAATAATAATATTAATAATAATAAAATAATAATAATAATAATAATAATAATAATGATGATGATAATAATTCATATTGCTGCTTGTGTCGCCAAACGACGGGCATTTTAACTAGAGCTCCTAATTTTAACTACGACTACTGTTACGGCTCCTATCGCCTTTCACTCTTCTTACGATCGCCATTACTGTGTCGGGGGATGGGCCTTCTGAAAGTTCTTCGTCCGAGAAGCAGGAAGGAAGGTTTATGGCAGACATCTTGTGACCACGTGATCCACGCATGGACAGGGCAAGGTGGAAGGTGGAGGTGATAAGTAGGAAAAGGTAATGAGGTTGGGTGTTGGTAACAACGGGTAAATGGTACCCACGAGGCCAAGATGTTCGTTAATTTATCTCCTATCGATTAAGAGATCAATATTTCTCCGTATATACGAATACATACATAGATGCATACATACACACACGTGTGTCTGTGTGTGTGTATATATATATATATATATATATATATATATATATATATATATTCAAACAAGTTTTATTAAATTTAACCGCCAAAGTTTGTCTGTTTAATTTTTTGTTGTAGTTTTCTAATTTTCGAATAAGAAGGTGTATATCAGGATTTAAAAAAAGAAAAAAAAAAGAACAACAACAAAAAAAACAAAAAACAAAAAACAAAAAAAAGAACAGCAACAAAAACAAAAAAAGAACACCCCCCCAAAAAAAAGAACAACAACAAAAACAAAAAACAAAAAAAAGAACAACAACAAAGAAAACAAAACAAAAAAAAAACAGACGTGAGATTTAGACAGTTTATCTACAATTTCGATCCTGATTCGAAAATTGAAAAAATGTAATAAATAAATAAATAGACAGACCTTATCGGTTGAATTTAATAAAATTTGTTTGGATGAATACTTTCTGTCTGTGTGTACGCGTGAGTTGACATGTGTGAGTATGTGTGTGTTCACTGGTTGCTTGATGTCTGATTTTTATTTTCTGAGTTGGCGGTCGGCGTTCGAGTCCGCATATAGTATACTTTAATGTTAAATCTTAAACTGATTTAGAAGATTTATGTTCTAGTCTTCCTCTCCAACCTAACTTGTTTCTGCATAGAGGTAGACTTACTATATATCTATATATATATATATATATATATATATATATATATATATATATATGTATACACACACACATATATATATATATATATATATGTTTGAACAATAAAGAATATTAAAAAATTAAAATCTTAAGACACACTGTGTTATATATTAATATTTTTTCGTTTTTATTATTTCAGTTATATTCCTCGAATAGTTTCGGCCATCATCAGGAGAAAAAAAAAATCTGCTTATATATATCTATATGGTGGACTCTCCCGTCGTATTCGACGTATGAGGGTCAACAAGGAACCGACAACCAGACACCAGCACATATAATTTGGTTATTGTTGTGAAGGATTTGTGCAGAACCAACCACACTTTTGAATATAGAGAGTTGGTGCACCATATGCCACAAAGGTTCCCAACTGACCTCAGGTTTTGAAGACTCCTTCCAGACCCTCCTAGTTGCCACCCAAGGCTATAGAACTAGTGTGGGGTGGGGGAGAATAAGAGGATTCATACCTTTCTAACGTAAGTGAAAGTAACGGAGCCAAACTCGGCTCTCAGATTCCTCAATCCGAACCGATATCCATTACTCCACCGTACATCTCTCTCTCTCTCTCTCTCTCTCTCTCTCTCTCTCTCTCTCTATATATATATATATATATATATATATATATATATATATATATATATATATATATATATATATATATATATATATGTGTGTGTGTGTGTGTGTGTGTGTGTCTGTATAAATTGGGTTAAAATATAGATCAACTAGGCATGGTGGTGTAATGGATATGCGGCTCGGATTGAGGAATCGGAGAGCCGAGTTCGAATTCCAGTTGAATCCATTACGTTCAATTACGTGCTAATACCATTGGGAAAGGTATGAATCCTTGTATTCTCCCCCCCAGCTATGGATAAATAGCAGAACAGACTGGGTCCTATAGCCTTGGATGGCAACTGGCAACCTACAGCGTGAAATATCTGCCTCATCAGTCATGTATCGAAAGATACATGATCACCTAAGCGTGTATCACGCATGGCACATAACTGATGTATTTGAATCCGATAAAATGATAGAATAAAGAACAAATAATAAGTGTTTATAAATATAGCATGTCTTTCTTTTTATTATTCTTTGATGAAGCTTTAATAAAAGTGAAACATGTTACATTTTATACACGTTTCCTATTTGTTCCTTATCATATATATATATATATATATATATATATATATATATAGATAGATAGATAGATAGAGAGAGAGAGAGAGAGAGAGAGAGAGAGAGAGAGAGAGAGAGTCTCCTCTAAAAGTATTGGATCGGTAAGGCCAATTACTTTGTTTTTGGTGTTCACTGAAGACATTTGAGTTTAAGATCAAAAGATGAATATGAGACAAGAGGGTTTCACCTGTAAAGACTGCATTTCTTGTTAAAATGGATAAACCAAAATGGACAAATGGAGTCATTAGACAAACATTGAGTAAAACGAACACAACAATTTGGAATGTCCTAAAAAGTAACGACTGGTGCAATGAACAACAGACATAGAACAGGTTGGTCAAGGTAAACAACACCATTTGATGACAGAAACATTGTGAGAGCTGTGAGGAAAAACTCCAAAACAATAGTCAATGACATTACCAACAACCTCCACAATGCAGTGGTGAAGGTTTCACAATCTACCGTTCGAACAAGACTTCGAGGGCACAATTATAGAGGCCATACCACAAGATGCAAACCACTCATCAGCAGTAAGAATCCGAAGACCAGATTGAAATTTGCAAGGGAGTACAGAGATGAGCGACAAAATTTCTGGAAGAAAATTTTATGAACTGATGAGACCAAGATTAATCTCTACCAAATTGATGGTAAGGCCAAAGTGTGGAGAAAGAAAGGATCTGCTTATGATCCAAAGTATACACGCTCTGTCTATATATCTGAGATGAGGTATTCCCTTATTTACAGTATTCGGACTGTTATCCTCATCTTTATTGCCATATTCACAACGTTTCGGCCGTTGTACGTTCCAGCCTTCTTCAGAGTGTAGAATTTCTTTAGAATTTTGAATTTCGAATCGAACTCTTTATTTCGTCCACCGGGGTAGATTGTTCTAATTCCAGGATGTAACCAACGTCTTTATCCACTGGGCCATGTGTCCTTGAGTGGATAAAATGTTGGTTAGATCCAGTGACTAGACCCAAAGTGTTCTGAGTTCAATACCAGGCCACAGCTGAGGTGAATCAAAAAACTTAGACAGTTGAGTTAAAGGGAAATAACTGGTACATCTGGAAGAGGCATAGCACGTGGAACTAGAACAATCTACCCCGGTGGACGAAATAAAGAGTTCCGTGCGAAATTCCAATCAGGCTGGAGCGTACAACGGCCGAAATGTCGTGAATATGGCAATGAAGATGGGGGTAACAGTCCGAATAATGTATATAAGCTCATCTGTGAAGCATGGTGGAGGCACATTGATCTCGTTTGGTCTTGCATGGCTGTTTCTGGAACAATCTCATTCATCTTTATTGATGATACAACTCATGATAGTAGCAGCAGAATGAATTCAGTAGTCTACAGAAACATTTTGTCTGCCAGTTTACAGACAAATGCATCCAAACTAATCGGGAGGAAGTTTATCATGCAGCAGGACAATGATCCAAAACATACTGCCAACACAACAAAGGATATCATCAGGTGGAAAAGGGAACAATTTTAGACTGGCCATGCTAGTCACACCCAATTAAACATGCATTTCATCTCCTGAAGAGGAGACTGAAGCAAGACACCGCTCGAAACAAACACAAGCTGAAAGAAGCTGCAGCGTTAAAAGTCTGGAAATCATCACAAATGAAGAATACAACAGTTTGTTGATGTCCATGGGTCGCAGACTTAATGCAGTCTTCACGCAGTCTTCATGCAGTCTTCACGCAGTCTTCATGCAGGCTTGATTCAGTTACTGCAAGTAAGGGTTATGCAATCAAATATTAAATGTCATTTACTTTAAGACTATCTGTCCTTTTACATTTGCTCACCTAAAAATGGAGTGATCTGATACGAAAGGTGGTATGTCCTAAGCTGTTAAGCAAATCTAAATGTGCAGAGCACAATGAGTAAATTGTCGCCATTTTATATTTTTAATTTCGCACATGCGCGTTGTTTGTTTTAAATTTTACCGTTTGTACAGGGTCAGTTAGTAGGGTCAGTTGGGCACCGTCAGTGAGAAAAAGAGCACCATGACGCAATTCACTCCGCCAGAAATTTGGAAACGGCATGTGGTACTGCTTGGCATTCGCGCCGAAAGCTCCAATACGAGCATTTCAGTGTTTGGGTGTCAATCTGAGAACAGTACAGAGGATACGGAAAGAGTTAGATAAGTCTAATGGGGATTACGAAGGTACAGCAGCTCGGAAAACTCATTCTTATTATTCTGATATGATAAGAACTCCCGAATTTGTTGCTGAGGGTCTCAGACTAAACATGAAGGCCTACATCGAATGCTGCTCAAGAGGGTGGCTGCTGAAAGACCTTACGTCCGGCAACAAAACCGTGGAGATCGTGGTTGAAGCTAATGGCGATTTCATTGAATAAATTTACTCTTTAGTATTTCAAAATATTTTTGTGTAATTTTGGTAAATATATCTGTTAAAATGAGATGTCAGTCTCAGTTTTAATTTTTGCTTTAATTTAGGCGACAATTTATCTATCATATCCTATCATATCATATACCAGGAAATAAAAGCTGAAATTCTGGAATCTTGTCTCATATTCATCTTTTGATGTTAATCTTAAATACCTTCAGTGAACCTTCAAAAACAAAGGGATTGGCCTTACCGATCCAATACTTTTGGAGGGGACTGTATATATATATATATATATATATATATATATTGCTTAAACGGATACTTTAATGGGTACCCGTATTTGACTAGATATTCTTTCTTTATTTATATATTTATTTATTGCCATCTACCGGCCTGAATATTCAAGAAATCTTAGAAAAATATGCGCTCACCACTAAAAATAAGATTTAAGCAATGAATTGAAATCTGTCGGATTAATAAATGAAAAATCCGTTCTTAAATTCTATATATAGTGAGAGTGAGTCGAAGAGGAACAAGGAGAGCGAAGATTGTTGCATATTTCATATTGTGTGAAAATGATCAGTGTTCAGACCCAGTTAAACAGAATTTCAAATGAAACTGTTATCGGCGCAGAAAGTAAAATTGGCAAAACGTGTTCGAATCATGTTCACCTTGCACTAATTCTTTTGGAAAAGGAATGGTTAGATTTAGCCGTAAGTTCTACGCTGACAGTTTCTTCTATCGCACTTCTCGCTTTTGGAACTCTCTTCCTGGTTTTTGCTATCCAGTCAACTTCGACCTTCGACCTTCAAAAATTTAAATGCAATGTCAATCCTTATCTTCTGTCTTCTTAATTCTTGTTCTTTTACTGTTCTTTGTCATTAATAGTGTTTTCTTTTTCATATTTTTTATGTTATGGTAATTTACCACGCACGCATGGACTCTCCCAGATATAAATAGGAGCAGGTACTGCCTTTTGGAGACGGACGTTTCCAGCAGTCAGCTCTGACAGTCGAACCGAACATTCTTGCTGTAACACTCTCGTTTGTATATGTTTGTATTACTGTTTCTGTTAATATATTTAACTCAATTCCTGTCTTTGTGTCTTTATTTCTGGCCCTAACAAGGCCACAACATTCTAACACTTAGTAACCCCTTGCATCTTAGTGGTTTTATTGGGGTGAAATGAAAAAATGTATGGGTTAAATAGCAGATAGACTTTCTTTAATTTCTTTAGCCATCTTGTCCACGGAAAAGACAAATCCGAATTTAAAACCATAGAGAAAGCCACAGAAAATCACGCCACTATCTTTCATAAGAAGTCATAAAAATGCAAAGATATTAAAGGAAATGAAGTTGTGGAGAGCAATAATCTCATACGTCTTGAAGTGACATTACAGTTAAAAATACGCGCTTCTCATTTGGAAAATTGTAGTGATACAGTCTTATTCATGAATTTCGTTGTGTGCTGGAATCTACACTCAAGACTTTTATTTCTGCATAGGGATATACAAGTGTGTGTGTCCGCGTGTGTCTCTGTATATGTAGCGTTTGGTAAAATATTTCCGTCACATTGAAATCTATACGGATCATGTATCGAAAACCTTGCCCTTCATACCGCTAAAGTTACGTTTTGCGTCGACAAATCTCTAGTAGACACCCATATCCTTTTGTTACCTGTTTTGAATGTGAAGGAAAAAATCGAAAAGCACTTTACTATGTACATGCACACGGCCCTCTATGGTTTCCACTGCGAAAATATGAATTACATCGCCTTTAGTATCAAATTACAGTGAATTTGGACAGAAGCTGGCCATAATTTTCGATATATGGATAAGCTTGCGTTTGTTTTGTTTTGATTTTTTTTACAATAAGGTTTACCCTGTACAAATCATGGAAACCAATCGAGGTAGAGGGTTACGTTAGGGGGTAGCTTACATGCATAGGAGGGGAAGATAACGGTTGACTCTAGACTTGAACAGCTTAAGATTGTAGTGATCAGGAAAACATCTTCTTGGGAGTCTGTTCCACAGGGCAGTGGTTCGCGGTAAGAAGATGTTTGAGTGGAACTTATCGCCGATGGAATACGGAGAGAATGTGGGTGGTTTGCTACAATACAAGGAATGGAGTTCGTCCGAGCACTACCATGGAAGTAGCGATAGAGCAGTGAGAGATTCGCCACATCCCGCCTGTGAGAGAGAGAGGCTGGCTAGAGGGTGGAAAATAATTCTTCTCCAACAAGCACTTGGAGATGCTTTTGAACTCTCAAGGCTGGAAAGTAAGGTCTGCGCAGCTCCTGTTCAAATATGGCAACAGTATCTCATTTTCGGCCTGATCTGGCTCTTATAAAGGTAGAAGATAGCATGAGGGGTCAGGTACTTCCTGGGGCGGTACAGGGAGCCGATCAAATATAATCTGTGAAACAAACACCTTCTATTTGCACAAGCCAAGTCGTCTTTACAAAGTAATACCTCGGTGCCAAATAGCGGAATGTATTTGCGAACAAGTCCGTCCTTACGTTTCAAAAGATAATCCTATCCTTATCGATAGTTAATATAAAGATGCTGGCAATTTTAAACCTTCGTGTCCTTAGAAAAACGGTATGTCAAAAGGAACTTTTTCCCTTGACATCGCTATTATTTCAACTACCTTCACTCTGTAACAGAGAGAGGCACACCCACACCCACACACCCACACCCACATGAATGCACACAAGCAAATATAACTTTTATTGGCTGGAAATGGAAATAGTGTGTATATATCAAAGTACAATTTGAGTTAAGATGTTTGTTTACCGATGAGAAACACGATCTCAGGGCAGGAGGTGATGTTTTAAACCTGGGTCACTAGTAAACAATAGGGATGGACGAGATACTTGGTTTTGTTTAACAGTATTTGTTTTGATTAAAAGGTTGAATCAATGTTTAGATATCCCAAAGTATAATTTTGGTGAAGCGAGAAGAACTCTTGATTGAGATAAGGTAAATAATTGGAGAATAGCTTTACATGTCAAGGGATAGTTTTTGGCACTTTGGAAATCGCATGATTAGTTGAGGCTCGTGGTAGCTGCGTGCCGAGCCGAGGGTCAATTGTGATCAGCTGATCCTTTTTCTATATTAACTCGAGATTTTGCTAATAAGAAAGAGTCGGGGGAAAGAGACGGTCGTCGAGAGAGTCGTGAGACTGTTGTCGCAGTGAGTCGAGAGATTTGCGGGAGAATTTTGGAGGAGAGAAAGAAGACTGCACCCTGTTCTGAGAAGTCTGTATGAGACTGGACTATTAGTCATAAACCTACCCCAGGCGATTCAATACGCGTTTATCACACACAAACCCTCTCTCTGTTGGGAATTCGCTGGATGCATCTTGTCTTTTTCTTTTTTTTTTTTTTCATTTATGTTAAATGTTTTTATTCTCCCTGTAACCTCTGTTCTGATGTTATTTTCTTATATAAACGACGTCAATATTTCCCCCATTGTTGTCCGGCTTCTGAAGATATTATTTCTTGTTTTATTTTGCCACAATCTAATCTTCCTAGCGCCAACTCTCACAGCCGTGTCCACATCCCCAGTCGACCGTGAACGTATGGACAACACCCCGCTTACTGGATCTAAAAACTAACACAGCGTGGGCAGCGAGCGGGACTTGACTAGTTGACCGGTCGAAATAATCTACGGGTACTCAGGGAGCGTACGGCCAGTTGCCTCTAAGATCGGTTCGGACCGAGTGGACGCCTCAACCCAATGAGGAAGACGCCGGAGGTTGAGGGGCTGGGGACGAAGTGTTAGAACTCATCGGCTATGTTGTTTTAAAAAGCGATGATTAGAATTGTAATAAAACCTAAACATTTGATGAAAGTGAATTGATACATTTTTTGTTCTTGAGAATTGATAATAAAAATAATAAACGCTATTTAGTTATTAGATTGTTTATTGGAATGCTTGGTAAAACAGCGGTAAATTGCTAATCAATTCGAACTTTATAAAATGGTAATACGGATTTCCTTATAGTTGTTTATTATATTATAATAGTTTAGTAAAATGTTTATAAATTTATGGCTAAAAAATTGTTTTCATATTTATTTCTTTATAAATTGGTAAATAAAAAATATTCGTTTTATTATAATTTTATTAGTTTTTAGAATGTTGTAAATATAAAATTATTCTTGTAAATAAACAACCTAATAAATAGTGTTTAATTTTTTTCTTTTAAATTCTGAAGAACAAAAAAAATGAATAAATTCAATTTCATCATATATTTAGATTTTATTACAATTCTAATCATCGCTTTTTCAAACAATAAACATTGGCAATGAGTGAAGGTAGTTAAAATAATAGCGATGTCAAGGGAAAAACTGTCCTTTTGATACTCCGTTTTTTTTTACGGGCACGAAGGTTAAAGATTGCTGAGTTGCTCACTTTCTAGTTAGTCATTCCTTGAAGCAATTTCTTGTGTTTCTGTTAGATCCGATCATAATCATTCGCGGTTTCCAGCTCCATAGCCCATTAGAATCTTAAGAAGACCACATGTATTGCAGTCGTAGCAGAATTAGTCGTATCTAGGATAAGATAGCCTAACCGAGACCTTACCTGTTCAGGCTGTTCATGAATTTTTCCTTCTCCTAGTCTGGTAGCCACCAAAGGCAAAAGAGTTCATTATACCCTTCGATTTAGTTCATAGCTGCAGGAGACATTAGAGCGAAGTAAAGAAAGCGGGAAAGAGACAGTTAAAATTTCTGGGTCACTCAAAGTGGGCGTGGGGAAATTGACACTCGCCTGATCTAGCGAAGACAAGAGGGTTTGCGTGAAAATAGTGAGTAACCAAGCTAAAGAGCGTTTTTAAAGGCCTGGTACAACAGGGACTAGGTGGGATAGTAAGGAGATAAACATTGTTTAATCTGCAAATGATTGGAAGTTGTAGAGAGCCGTGATCACTGAAATCCTTAACGGGTATGACACATAAAAGAAGAAACGGGATAGATTCGGCCAGTATTTGAACTCGGCACGACAACTTCACTTTCGGCGCTGATAAGTGTTATGCTACACGCACATTGCTTCCGACTGAAACGATATGCGTAGATTTTCGGATGAATAAACTTTATTAACGCTATGCAATTAATTCATCAGACCACTAGGTACTGTTTTTATATAGCATTACCTATGAGACCTTCGGGCAGTAGCACCTGTTAGGGTCCCAGCTATGGGCAAATAGTAAACCCCCAAACTGGGGTTAAAACGCTATGACAGTATGAAAATACATTCTTACAGTAAAAATGTTTCAGTAATACATTTTAATAGTATAAAGAATAAATTCCAGCAATAGATTTTAATAGTAAAAATGAGAAAAATTAGCAAAGCTCTCAAGGAAATTAAATTTCGGCATTAAATGACACATAATGAGTTGATGTGCCGTAAAAGGTACCAAACCAAACCTGATAGACGAGATGCAAATGAAGGTGAGCTCCATTGAATAATCAGTTTAATTAGAGACACATAAGCAAACTAATGATACAAATCTTGACGAATAGAGTGCGAAGCAGAATTCGACCAGAAATTGGACAAGAACAGTGCGGCTCAAGGACACGAGAGAAAGAGCGAGGGGGGGAGCGAAAGAGAGAGAAAGAGAAAATAGAGATAGAAAATGACTTGAGATAGAGAGAGAGAGAGATACAAATGCAGAAGGATGTGCACTTGTGTTTTATAGATTATGCAAAAGCATTTGATAAGGTACAGCACAAGGATCTATTTGAACTACTAGGAAAACTCGATCTATTTGGAAAAGATGTCAGAATAATCCAGAACCTATACTGGTGCCAAACGCCTGCATACGGATAGAAAATGATTTGAAGAGCTACGCAAAAACAGAAAGGGGCGGGAGACAGGAAGGTACCTTCTCCCCAGATTTATTCAACCTCTACAATGACGCTATCCTAAGGTAACTGGAAACCCTACCAGGGTTTGTTATAGGTAGGCGTAATCTTAATATAAGACAGACAGATGAGACTGTGTTGATAACTAAGTCTGAAAGAAAACTACAGGTCCTTCTAGACAGGATGACAGAAGAGAGCGAAAAAAACATAACAAAAAAGAAAGAAAAAAGCAAAAAAAAAGCGGACTAACCATCAACTGCAAGAAGACAGAAAGTATGGTCATTAGCTAGAGAACCACATGGAGATATAAACACCAAGAAGGTGTAGATAGAAATTTAAATATTTGGGAAGCGAGTTAACAGAGAATGAAGAATGCGACACCGAGATCCGAACACACAATGGATAACGAAAGCATTCCAAAAGCTAAGCAAAGTGCCGAGAAACGGAAAAATTCCTTAGAAACAAAGAAAAGAGTGCTGGATTGCTATGCGTTATTCATTCTCTTATATGGCTGTGAATATTTCCCTACAGATAAATAAAAAAAACCTTGTGGTAGTAGAAATGTGGTTCTACTGAAGCATTCCATGGACGGAACGAGTAAGCAACAAGGAAGTCTTAAAGAAAATGACAACAAAAAGAATGAGGAAGGGACAACAGAAATTCTTTGGATACATAATTATGAAAAGGAGGGGATTTGGAAAACATAACCCTCACAGGTCATATTGAGGACAAGAGAGATAGGAGAAAGCAGCGAGCTAATTACCTGACGAACTTGAGTGAAGGAATGGCAGAAAAAGAAAAAAAATGCTATGGGCTACAAAGAATAGGAACTTGTGGGGAGCCATGATCACCCATATCTTGAAGTCCCTCAAACAAAGAAGAAGAAGAAGAAGAAGAAGAAGAAGAAGAAAAAGAAGAAGAAGAAGAAGAAGATAATACCGGAGTTTTATTTTGATAATTAATACAGGATTTTACGGTGGACATCAATGGTTTTAACTTTAATGATGAAATGATTCTATCATAAATGAAGTCCTGTCAATTATTAATAATCGTTGGCTTTTTATGTTTCTTTCAATTTTGTTAATTTTTGTTGCAACTTTCAGAAATTTCTTATACAATTCTGACATTGTCAGTTTAGATCAGGAATTTTAAAAAAATGGTTCAATCTAGATTTGAATTCACATTCCTCATCCTTGGGAACTTGCCTTTCTTTGAAACGAACCATTAGCAATTTTGACAAAGAAGGCTTTATCAGGTGGTCCACTCAAATATAGCTCTCCGTTCCTTTCTTCTTCAATTCGTTCTATACAATCTTCTTGCTCGTTTATTTAATAGTCTGTAAACTCCTCGAACAAAAAATTGTCAGTATTATTAATTTTTGATTTTTATTATTATTGTTGTGTCGTGGTACAATAGTAAAAAGAAGAAAATCAAGTCGAGGTTGGTTTAAGGAACAAGTGTATTTAACATCACAGATACAAAGGTAGGAAACGGGTACTACTCAGCTAGGCAGTTGTAGTACTGTCGCTGCTTACGATGTTTAACAACACGCCCACGTGTGTCGAATGTGGCACAAGGCCGGTTTAATGTGGGCTTTCCGAGCCCGTAGGCTCGGGCAAAAATTGCCCGTAGAACCCGTATAAACGGGATCGGGGTGGTCAACCACCTCGAACGAGGCTCTGCCCTTCGGCGGAGCCTCGTCCGAGTTCCTCTCTGCCCAAAGGCAGAGAGTTCCCCTCTGCCTCAGAGGCAGAGAGTTCGACCGAATAGCTGAGACGTCCAAAAAGGACTGTCGCTGCTTACGATGTTTAACAACACGCCCACGTGTGTCGAATGTGGCACAAGGCCGGTTTAATGTGGGCTTTCCGAGCCCGTAGGCTCGGGCAAAAATTGCCCGTAGAACCCGTATAAACGGGATCGGGGTGGTCAACCACCTCGAACGAGGCTCTGCCCTTCGGCGGAGCCTCGTCCGAGTTCCTCTCTGCCCAAAGGCAGAGAGTTCCCCTCTGCCTCAGAGGCAGAGAGTTCGACCGAATAGCTGAGACGTCCAAAAAGGACTGTCGCTGCTTACAATGTTTAACAACACGCCCACGTGTGTCGAATGTGGCACAAGGCCGGTTTAATGTGGGCTTTCCGAGCCCGTAGGCTCGGGCAAAAATTGCCCGTAGAACCCGTATAAACGGGATCGGGGCGGTCAACCTCCCCGAACGAGGCTCTGCCCTTCGGCGGAACCTCGTCCGGGTTCCTCCCCGCCCAAAGGCAGAGAGTTCCCCTCTGCCTCAGAGGCAGAGAGTTCGACCGAATAGCAGAGACGTCCAAAAAGGACTGTCGCTGCTTACACCCCGTGTAGGTATTACTGGCACTATATATAGTGAGAACCGGTGTAATTCCCTTGTGTTAGAAAGGCCGGTGTAACAATTATATATTTCCACTTTATTTCTATCGCTTTTTATTGCAACTCCTATATATTAAATTACGAGCGTCAAGTAGGTAGTTTGAACTGGAAATTAAAAATAAGCCTTTGGCGAGATTTTAACTCATATATCAAATAACAATACCGCCAGAGTGGTGTAGAAGAGATCGTAGGAGCAAAGGATGTAACTATAAGTCTCATTCGAGATGGTTGTGACTTCGTGGCCTAATAGTGTTATGGTCCAAGTTCCTTGTACCACGGTGATGGTCCAAGGTAGAACCAATGAAGAATAACTCGAACACAGGTATGGAATAACACAGATATATTACAAACAGAAATATGTACAAAGAAGTAGAAGTATTAGTAATGAATATCAGATTTGGTTAGAGTGAACTATGTTGTCTCGACAAGTATCACTATTCCAATGTCTTACAGTAATCGTCTGACGCGACTGTCTCTGACTGAACTCTCGATTCTGAACGCTGCTCCCTCTTGAGGCGCAGTATTTATGATGTCCGGAATAGTCCATTATTATTATGGGTAAGTTCCCATAACACCCCCTTCCGAAGCTTTTGTGTAGCAGGGGTTTTGAATATCTTTTTTTATTTGGATTTATTTTCAAAGGTTGTGAACTTTCTTTTTCTGGACGATTTTCTTGGTTCTGGCATTGTTTGCGGTCTTTTTAAATCAAATGTATCAAAAATCGTGTTCATCACCTCTTCTTGAGGTGGACCGTTAGCATCCTGTAACGGTCTCTTCCTTATTTGGTTTACGTATCTTCTATGTGAGAATTTTTGTCCCTGTACTATGTAAACCATATTGCTGATTCTTTTCTCAATTGTCCCTTGCTCCCAGTAAGATGTATTATTTTCATATGCTTTAAAAAACTTTTTCTTCTGTGAGGAATTTTCTTTTTGGTGCGTAGGGCTGTGTTACTTGTTTCATTTGACTTGGTAGCAATTTATCAAATGCTGATCTGATTTTTCTAGCGAACATCACTCCTGCGGTGATAATGTTGATGGCGTAGCATTATTTGGCGTAATTCGATATACCTGAAGAAATTGCTGTAATGCTTTTTCCGTAGGCACATCATAGGCTTTTCGTAACGCTCTTTTGAGTGTATCAACAAACCTCTCCCCTTGCCCATTAGATCTTGGGTGATAAGGCGGGGATTTTATATGTTTTACTTGATAAATTTCGCAAAACTCTTGGAAATCTGCTGACGTGAATTGTGTTCCATTATCTGTGACTAGGCAATCCACTACACCAAACCGAGCGAATATCTCGTGGAGGCAATTTATGGTCGTCTCCGAAATAGGATTTTTGCAACGAAACACCTCCGGCCATTTACTATAGCTATCCACTATGATTAAATAGTAGAAACCGTCAATTGGTCCTGCATAATCTGCGTGTATTCTTGACCACGGACGATCAGTCTCTGGCCATGGCTTATGTATGATTGGCGGTGCTTTGGCTGCTAAATTACAACCCTTGCACATTTCCACCATCTGAGTAATATCCTGGTCTATATTTTTCCAATATACATAGTTTCGCATTAGCGACTTCATTCTATTTTTACCAGGATGGTCCCTGTGGAAATCCTTTAGGATTCGCTTTTTTTAATGTTTTGGGAATTACAACCCTTTCATTGTAAAGTAGCACATTATCTCATAGAGTAAAGCTGTCCGAAATTTGCTCATTTTTTTCTTCTATTTTTGCTTTTGTTTCATTTATAAATTCGTCATTTTTGGCTTCATTTTTTATGTCGTGTAGTGTGACGGGGAGGTTTCTAACTGTACAACATAGTACTGTCCAAATATCTTCTTCATTTCTTAGGGCTGCGATTACCGTATCTTCCAATGGCTCTGTCTTTGTTGCTATAAGTCCCGACAGACCATCCGCATGCCCGACCTTTTTCGTTGGTAAATACTCCAATCTCAAATTGTAGTTCAGAAGAATTGTTCCCCATCTAAGTAACCTATTTGCAGTGTAAACTGGTAGACTTTTTTCAAACCAAAAATTGTTAGTAACGGTTTGTGATCCGTCTGTAGAGTAAAATATTTACCATAGATATACCTATGACACCTTGTGACAGCGAAGATAATTTCCAGAGCTTCTTTCTCTATTTGTGAGTAATTTTTCTCCGCTGGTAGAAGGGTTCGAGAAGCATGTGCGATGGGTTTTATTCGCGTCACTTGCTACAATAATTTCTAGTTTAGGATCGTAGTGTGCCAAAATAAATCTGAAGTTAACGTTTTAATTATTTCGTCAAATGTTTTCTGGCATTCGTCTGTCCACTGCCAAACTTTTTCTTCTTTAGAAGTTCGTTCAATGGTGCGCGTAGTTTATGCATTTGAGGTATGAATTCCTGGTAGTAATTCAAATCCTAGAAAACTTTGTAGTTCTGTTATGTTCTTAGGAACTGGCATTTTTTTTTTATTGCTGTTGACCTTTCAGGGTCTGGTCGTCTACCTTCTTGATCTATGATATGGCCAAGGTATTTAATTTCCTTCATGAAAAAAATCGCACTTATTTTCTTTTACCTTGAATCCATAGCTTTGTATTCTCTTAAACACTTCTTGTACATGTTCCCTGTGTTGTTCAACGCTTTCGCTATTAATCAATACGTCATCCACGTATGCAATTGTGTACTCTAGTCCGGCAAGCAACGTATCCATTGTCTGTTGGAATATAGCCGGCGCGACCTTAATCCAAAAAGGTAATCTTTGGTATCTGTACAATCCTTTGTGTGTGTTTATGCATAGTAGTTTTGAACTTTCCTTATCGACTGGAATTTGCAGGTACGCTTCACTTAAATCAATTTCTGAAAAAAAATTTCCGCCATTTAATTTAGGGAATACTTCTTCTGGACTGGGTAGAGGATAGTGGTAGTCCTTTATTGCTGCGTTCAAACCTGTAGAAAAATAAGCGCAAACTCAAATTTCTCCTGATTTCTTTTTGACGTAGATCGTCGGTGCGGTCCATTTACTGTATTCTACTTTTGTCAATATGCCAGTGTTTTCAAGTCTAGTTAATTCTTGATCAATTTTTTTCTATTGACGCAAACGGTACGCTTCTTTTTTTCTTGAAGATAGATTGAACGTTTTCCTTTATTTCGATATTTACTGCCATTTTCTTACATCTTCCGAGACCTGCTGAAAATACTTCGGGGAAACTCGTTTTTAATTTCTCTTTTAATTTGTCTGCCTCGGTTGATAAGCTTTTTACATTTTGGCAGTACGTACTTATAGGTAAATCCCATAGTTCGAATTTTTGCATCCAGTCCGTTCCGAATAGGTTTTCTGTATTTCTTAAGACGTACATTTTTATTTTTTTCGTCATTCCATTAAATGTTACATTTGTAATTACCCTCAAATTTTATCTTTCTCCCCGTAACTGATCTAGCAATTTTATCCGTTTTAACATGGCAAGTTTGTTCTGTTTTCTCCATGTTTGTAGGTTTATAATAGTTAAGTCTGAGCCAGAATCCAGCTGTAGCCTGACTTTTCTGTTTTGCATTTCAACTTGTACGTATTTTCTTATGTTAGTCTCATCTGCTTGGTCAGTCCTCGTAATTCTTATTCTGCTTTTGTTTTATCTTCTATTCCAAGAATGAGAACTTTTATGGCCTATTTTTTTTTACATGATAGACAAGTTTTAAAACGATATGTACAGTCTTTAAACCAATGCCAAGTCCTACAGCGATAGCATGGACTGGGAGGTAGTTTTTTCTGATATTGATTTTTATAGTTAAAAAAATTTGTTTTACCTGTTCTTGAGGTGGGGGAATTGGTTTGGTTTGTTTCTGAGGAGGGAAAGTTGGTTTGTCTTCGTACTTTATGTATGTGCGCGGTGCCAGCTTCTTCTATGTCTTTTGAGTCTTTCTTCACACTGATGCATCTCTGGCAGTCTTCGGCTAGTTTTTGAAGTGTCAAATCTTGTTCACTCTCCAATTTAGTAAGGATCCTGCGTCTCATTTCCGCGTCTTTGGTTGAAACCAGGCCTTGGACGTAAATTAAGCATTTGAAATTGTCCGCGCTGAGTTCCGATAATTTGAAGTCGTCACAATATTTGTTGACAATGGACGCGAAAGTTATGTAATCTTCGTTGTCCTTTTTTGTTAGGTTCATGCATTTCCATCTTTTGTGGGATAGTGAGGTATTATGGTTGAAAAGTTCTGTTAGCAGTTTTATGGCTTCTTTGAAAGTTAGCTCATTTGTTTTTCTTGGAAGGATATAATCTACGAATTTGGTATATTCGCCTGTGCTTAATTTTCTTAGTAATAGACGTACTTTACGTTCGTCTGACCAATCTTTGCACTCAAATTCATATAGATCTTCGTACCTTCGGATGTAGTTTGCAAAAGTTTTATCTTCGTCGGGTGCGTACTTGAAATCTTCGATAGTACTCCAAATAGCGTCTTGTGAGAGAACTGTTTTGTTTTCGGGATTTTGTTCTTTGTTTGACATTACACGAAACAATAATTCTTGTAATTCCAGATGTTTCTGTTCGTACTTTTGCTGCTGTTCAAAATTGGATTTTGATAAGTTCCACAATGGTTGACTTAAAATCTTCCATGTTGACGTAATTTTGTGTACGTATTGTACTTTAGTGTAACCTGATATTCTGAAATCTGTGTATGCAAAAAAAAAAAATCCTTTGTTGTCAGTGAAATTTGATATCCAAAAAGAAAGTATTTTTTATGCGTTCGCGTAGAACTTGTTTTTTTAGAGTTTACTCGTCGGCCACTGTTATGTGCGGCGGATAGCAAAAAAGGTATGTCCTCCGCGTAGAGAGTTTGTTTTTCCTTTTGGGGGTTTCCAGGTCGCCACTTGTTATGTGTGACAGATAGCAAAAAAGTATGTCCTCTGCGTAGAGAGTTCGTTTTTCCTTTGGGGTTACCTCGTCGCCACTTGTTATGTGCGACGGATAGCAAACAAGTATGTCCTGCGCGTAAAGAGTTCGTTTTTCCTTTGGGTTACCTCGTCGCCACTTGTTATGGTCCAAGTTCCTTGTACTACGGTGATGGTCCAAGGTAGAACCAATGAAGAATAACTCGAACACAGGTATGGAATAACACAGATATATTACAAACAGAAATATGTACAAAGAAGTAGAAGTATTAGTAATGAATATCAGATTTGGTTAGAGTGAACTATGTTGTCTCGACAAGTATCACTATTCCAATGTCTTACAGTAATCGTCTGACTCGACTCTGTCTCTGACTGAACTCTCGATTCTGAACGCTGCTCCCTCTTGAGGCGCAGTATTTATGATGTCCGGAATAGTCCATTATTATTATGGGTAAGTTCCCATAACAAATAGTTAAGGCGCTATCAAAGAAAGACAGGTACCCAGGAACAAGGGATGAGAATTCAAGTCTTGCCCGAGAGTTATTCTTTATTTTTGATCTCTGGCTCGAGAATAACGATCTGAGAATTGTAATGAAAAGAAATTAAATAGTAGAAAGTTTTATGATAACTGACATTCACTAATTTCATGATTTAACTAGAATTTTTTTTTTGCAACACGCTGATGCGTATTTAGTATTGTTGAAGTCATCGCTAACATTTCTGTTGAGATTTACAAACTCTACGTTTCATTCAATTTCGCAAACCAATCGATGAAATGTAAAAACTTTAAAAGATATGCAAAAAACATCATTGCATTTTTATTAAATAAGTATTTGTTATTTTAATCATTAAATTGTTTTTCAAATAGTTGGAAGTATCTTGTGTATTAAATAATAAAACTTTTCATTTTTCCAAAAGTATTAATGAAGATTTATTGTGCACCTTAGTAAAACCAATATACTTTGTACCCACTTATCTGTTTGCACTTCTCCCCAAAATTTGTTAGGGATCGGTCAATGTATAACTATTTTAAAGGATGTGACGGACAGACGGATGGACGGACTAATGGAAGGCACAGAATTTTATATATAGATTAGTAAACGTTCCATTAGTGATTCTTTTGCAATGTAAAAGCAGAAACAACTTCAGTTTAACATAATTTATAAAAATAGTAGAGACGTGAAGAAAAGCAGCGAGACAGTAAAAGAGAAGTATTGTTAAAAGGGGTAACTCTTTTTGAATGCGGTCTTGATTTTGTGCCGGCTGCACACTGTCAGCATCTTCACCGACACACTTTTACCATCAGGGACAGTGACCTTAAGAGAGCTCGAAAAAGCGGAGTCATATTGAAATTGAGCGTCGAAACAAACAGGTCGCATAATTGCTCTTGATGGATGTCAGTTATCAGTTATCTCCTGCGAAGGACACATGGCACAGTGGATAAAGGCGTTGGTTAGATCCAGTGACAGACCCAAAGAGTGTGAGTTCAATACCCAGTTAAGGCAGTGGAGAACTTTCAGAGGGAAACTTTCGCAGGAGATAACCGATAACTGACATCCATCAAGCATGGCACGTGGAACTAGAACAGTCTACCCCTGTGATCGAAATAAAGGGTTCAGTTCGAAATTCCAACCACCTGAAGAAGGCCGGAGCGTACAACGGCCGAAACGTTGTGACAAATATGGCGACAAAGATGAGGACAATAGTCCGACTAATGTAAATACTGTACATAATACCCCATCTCAGAAATATAGACAGACAGAGTATATCTGCAGTTTGCACTTAATTGTTGTAGCAAATTTTAACGATATTTTAAAAATGTTAAATATTAATAATATCATAAAAAATAGATGCAGAAGATTAAAATAGTTGAAATACATTCCATTAACAATGAGTATTACAAAACTGAGAATTAAATCTAATAAAACTAGAGTAAAATCCATCACATTCAAATGTTAAAACATTTAACATTTGAATGTGATGGATTTTGGCCATAGACTCGGAAGCAATAGAGACCATGATCAGTTCGATTAGCAATCTGTACATTTTTGGATGCAAAGGAAAGGAACTGATCTAATGTTGCTTTGGAAATGCCGACGGTCTATCTCTGCTGGGTTCGCTTATTGATTCTTGCAAATAGCGAAGGAAATCTGGCGGATGTCATAAGGAAACATTACCTTTCTGAAAGTTTATTAAATTTTACATCGCTGGGACGTAAGTTCTATGCTAACAGTTTTTTCTCGCACTTCTCGCTTGTGGAACTCTCTTCCGGCTTCTTGCTTTCCAGCCAACACTCATAGGTTTGGTTTGGATTGTTTGTTGAACGGCGTATCAACTCCTTTTGGGTCATTTAATGCCTAATTTGTTCTAATGTAATTTTATATATTCATGTTTTGACTCCAGTTTGGGAGTTCACTATTTGCCCATAGCTGGGACCCTAACAAAACCTCCCGATCAGAAATCTTGCTGCTAGATGTAGTTTATCGTCATACCCAGGACGAGCCAAATTTGAGTTTTAAGAATTTAAATGCAATGTCAACTGTTATGATTCCTCTTCTTTTATTGTTCTTGCTCATTGATAATGTTTTTCTTTTTCTTATTCTTTCATACTCAATAACTGTGTCTTAGTCGGTTTATTGCCCTACTTGGGGTGAAATGATTTTAAAAAAGGTTGATGGAACCGAAAAAAAATTAATAGATAAATAAAAATAAAAAATAGCAATGTTCGTTTCTCCACAATTATGTTGTTGATGGTCATTTTATAGAAATCTAAAATTCGGTGAAATAGTAGAGTAGTCTCTGCTTCTTAGCCTTGGTTGGTAATCAGTCAACTGATTCTCATCAGGCAACTCTGAAGTTAAAACAGTGGAGAAGGTAACGCGACATCGACCCACTATCTTTTTCATAGATATTAATGAAAAGGAAGATGCGGAGAGTCATGATCGCCTACGTACCGAAGAGAGGAATCATTATTTACTTATCTTGTCTACTAATTCCTCTGCAAACAGATATCCTCTGTTTTTCTATTTTTTAAAAAACATTTTATTGGACAACTCTATTTATCAAACATGGTGTGGTATATTTTGTGCGTCGTAATACAACGAACACTGGCTTTTATATACACAGATGGTGAAGGAAATGGAGAAGCAGGATAAAATTAAATATGTTATTCGACTGATTCGTGAACATCGTTCACCCGTGAAAATATTCGAACTATGAACGCCAGAAAATTGCTGTTGAACGTATATTTTGAACTATCGCTAATCAATCATTAACAACATCGTGTTGAAATAATATTCTCAATATATTTTTCAGACAGCACTCGCCATACAAAAGGGTTACGCTCTGAAACTTTTACACCGTCGAATGCTTTGTCTGTGAAAAGGAGTCTAACACAAATCCACTCACTCATCCTCTCTCTTTCTTGTTTTATTTTATTAAGGTGTTCGTCAGGGTCTGTCAAATTGCGTAGGTGGTCTGGTTACCATGCACCAGTCGTCTACCAGTTGAAAGCTACATTTTTATTTTCCAACTATAAAACAATCTTTATTTTTTTTTAACAACCGAAAGCCAAGCCGATTTGCTGATAAATTTTGAATTTGTAACATTAGGAGTAACTGACGTATCTCACCTGACCAAGTGACAGCAATTCTCCTGGATAATTAATACACCCTCCTGGCTGATTCTCGTAATGCTGTTATCTGGATGGTTTTAATTTCTTGCTCTTTTCGAATTACACTTTGGGACATTTACAGGTGTAGTAACTAGCACGCCGCCGTAGATGATGCCAGGATAGACTTTGCACTGTGTCCTTCCGAAAATATCTGGGTGATGGGTTAACATGAGAGATGACTACACGCCACACACTGAAAAACATCACCCTGAACAAGTGATGGAAAGCAATGATGTCACTATTCTTTGGAACTTTACCATTTGTACTAACAGACATACCAGGTGTAACAACAAAATTGTTCAAATCGTGTAACAGAAAAAATGTCCATTTGTTAGATTAAGCTCTGAACCGTTGTACCTTAGAAATGATTAAATATATCTTACTGGAATTCTCCGAGGTTTTTATAACCCAATTGGATTCTGCTTTGAGCATTAAGAATGTATAATTACTCTCCAAGCTTAATTGAAGAATCGTGATGAAATCGACCATAAACGAAAATGATATGTTCATCATTAATTAATCATAGCTAAGAATCGGAAGCTCATGAAGTATTGAAAGAAAGTTCATACATATATATATATATATATATATATATATATATATATATATATATATATATATATATATATTATTCCAGAATCATTTTCCAACTTATTCAAGATGATCTTCGCCCTCTACAACCTTTTAACTTTCTGTCCTGGTCTAACAAGGTGCATCACATTTTCAAGTTTTTTTTCCACTGCTCTTTGGACTGTCATCGTTGAAACTCCTCTGTCATGTGCCAAACGTATTATGGACTGAGTTGGATTTTTCTAATTGGCCACTTTAACTCTAAGTAGAAATGATGATCCCTCTTGTGACCTCCTGATCCAGTTTTCATCTCTACTGTGCCCTCTTTTTTAAACTTATTCACCGTTCTCTTGATAGTTCTTGAACGAACTTTGAAGATGGAAGCCAGAGTATGAATGTTGGTACCATTACAGAATGATCTTTTTCCACTCACCATTGCTCATTTGGGAAGACAGTGGATTTGACGCAAAATGATTTTAACCTGTTCCCTTTTTAGCGGAATAACAGGGTTTTTTTCAGTGATTCTTACGACAAATGGTGTCCAGATGGTTAAACGTCTTCTCTGAAACCCTGGAAAAAACTCAATTAGTTTAGTGTTTTTTTTTAGATATTAAATATTTTGTGGGACGGACAATTATGATGTTACACGATCTGAACAATTTTGCTGTTACACCCGGTATAAAGCTAACAGACCAGGTATAGTGACTACAAACAAGTATTGTCTTCTCATAGACATGACAATACCATCAGATAAAAAATAAATCTTTTAAAGAATATAACAGTAAATGTATAGCTGGCCACTCGTATCCGAGGATACCCGTCTACTAGGGCGGCTAGCCAATCCCTATTGTAGGAATATTGGTGTTTATTCAACACCCACAGCGCCCACCTGTGGTTTATACTGCAACTATACTGAGCAGACCTTACAGTTTCTGAGAAAGAGCGTGTTATCTAGCGTGATCAACAATTTGAACAAGGCCAGCACGCTCAAGCCCTCGACCACGATGACTTGTGACTTCGTGCTAGCACAGCTATCGACGGCACCCAGTCTACCCTAATTTTACTCACAAGTGGTATGGTTTTCAGGTACTTTTCACGCTGGGATCGACCGCTCCAGTTCGATAACATCAGGAAGTCTCCTTCCTGACAAATCGACCATGGTGAGATTCGAACCCGGGTCTCATGGTCAGAATGCGAACGTTCTAACCACTCGGCCACGTGCCCATATAACAGTAAATACAAGGATCTTGAAACTGAAGAATTTGGTACCTTAAAATTACTGTTATACCTATAATAATTGAAGTCATGGGTACGATGAGAAACGGCATTGACAAGATCTTGGCGGTCCCTATTTCTAAGAAATTAAAAATCCACTGTATCATCTACTCAGCGACGTATTATCACTGTAAAGAAAATAAGTATACTGTACATATTAAGGGTTTGTACCGTGTTTTAAGTATCAGGATTGGGCCATGACAAACGACAATGGGTGCATTTTTGGATGCAAAGGAAAGGAACTGAATTATATGATTAATGTTGCCTTGGAAATTTCGATGGTCTGTCTCCGCTGGGTCGCTTATTAATTCTTGCAAATATTGAAAGTAATCCGGCTGATGTTATAAGAAAACATTACCTTTGCGAAAAGGTCTTAAAATTTTTCATTGATGGGACGTAAATTCTGTGAAAAAACAGTTTCTTTTCTCGTACCTCTCGAACTCTCTTCCGGCTTCTTGCTTTCCAGCCAACTTTGATCCGACTACCTGGTTTTCCCAAGCGGTCACCCATCTAGGTATTGACTAGGCTTGACGTTGCTTCACTTCGGTGATCGGACGAGAACCGGTGTTTTCAACGCGATATGGCCGTAAACCTGCAACAACAGAAACAATTAATATCTCAAGCCGCCTCAACCTCAGGCGTGCTATTTAATGTTTCAAATCTTGATATCATTAACCCTTCCCCTTTTATTTTCAACTAATATTACCTCTTAAGACAGCACATATTTTACATTTATTATTATCACTATTAGTTTATTTCCTTTGATTGTTGGTGTATACTTATTTCTTTTCCGTCCCCAACAAGAGACCTAAGGTCAGAAATGCCATCATGACATTTTCCATTAAGCAGTTTTTGAGAAAAAATGAAAAAAAAAAAATAACAAGATAACACACATTTTAGAAGGTTTCGTAAGGTGTGGGCTGTACTTGCGAGTACAATGTTTTGTATTTCTTTAAGGCTTGACCTGCCAGGAATCCCTTCAGTGAGTCTATCGGAACCTTTTCCAGTCAATCCGAGGGCTCCAACTACAATTGGAATTGTTGATGTCCTCATGTGCCACATTAGTGCATGATGGCTCACACTTGACATTCAGAGAAAGTAAATACTTCAATACTCCGGTATTCTTCTCAATACCCTAGTTAGTTTCAAGCTGTCATCTTGGAACTACTCCTGCACCTTTGTCACAACAGCGTCATTCGTGTAGAACCGATTTTTAGGTAAATGTTATCAAATGTGACCAAAAGGAAGATAATTTGAATGATCCAAGTCAGAGCTTTAAATTTAATATAGTCATATTATAACGCCTTTAAATATTTGTATGTTATCGCGTCCTTAAGGCGTAGTACAAATTTCAAAATTACTTGGAGTCTATGATCAGCGATTCTTATGTAGAGCATAAATGTGATATCTGGTAATAATTTAGTAGATTTACCTGGCCTTGATGGGCGTTGTGTACGCGAAACATTGAAGTCTGCCGAAAGACAAGTCAATTGAAATTTAATTACTTTATTGACTAACAGTTATGTAGTATCAGTCCTCCTCTATGGCAGTGAATGCTGGACAATCTCCTCACAGATGATGAAGAGACTTGAAGCAACAGAAATATGGTTCTACAGAAGGATGCTGAGAATAACATGAACCGACATGTGAGCAGCGACGACATTCTAGAGACAATGGCAACAAAGGGACACTTATACTTAATATCAGGAAGAGACAGTTGAAATTTCTGGGGTACATAATGAGGAAAAAAGACTGATACTTACAGGGCAGATTAAAGGGCCAGAAGAAAGCAACACACACCCTATATGGCGAGCATAGACGAATGAATGGCGGAGCAGGGTTTGGGAAAGAGGGTAAAAAGATAAAAGTCATTAAGCGCTACAAAGGACAGGAAATTGTGGAGAGCCATGATCGCCAACCTTCTGAAGGGTCATGATGCATAGAAAAGAATTGTCGCTGTAGTTGATTGTGCCGTTTATGGGGACAAGTTCTGCTTTCCTCGAAATGCGTAAAAACTAGTAATTTTACGTCTGTTAGTATGTGCTATTGATCAGTGTGTATTTCTTCCATTTTTTCTTTTTGCAATGCAGATATCAGAATTGCCTGAGTGCCGAATTTCGTCGTAAAATAATCTTCTATGTCACATGAGATGCCAGTATCATTTGAAAGGGACTTTGTCTTGTTTAGTGTTTAGTTAAAAAAAATATCTGTAAAAGCCGCCATGAATGGACACTTTCTGACTTTGAAGGTTTGGTAAATTTCCAGACACCATATTTTCTTTCAACGTGAGAAAACGGGAATGGTAAATGGTATAGAAGAGTAAATGGTATTGAAGGGTAAATGGTATAGAAAATTTGTGAAACAACATCAGAGAATTAGATTAGAGATGGCAGGTTCTGCGAAAGAAAGAAAGCTCTTTTACACGATAGAAATCTTCCAAGAACGCGTAACAAATGATACAACTATTTACTCTTGTCTCACATAGTAAATCTAATCGGTTTGATAAGGTCAGATTGAGGGCCGATCTAAAGAAATGACCTACAATCTGTTGTTAACAATGTCAAGGGATGGTTTATTCATTTTAACGCCTCCAAAAAGAAACTGCTCTCTTTTAATTGCCTGAGAGAACCTTTTTTTTACCTTCCATCAGCATGGCTGATGCTAACCTCCAGGAGAGTCACACTTTGCGGCTTCTCCGACTAACGTTTTCCGCTGACATGATGTGAAAAGATTATATTGAATCAACTGCTAGGTCAGCAAGTAGTGAGTGTGAAAGAACATAAGAAAAAGAAAAACATTCAGGCTAAAGACGATGTGGAATCGGAAAGTTACCAGATGATCTCCTAACAGGACCGTTACGAATTATATGAGAATTTATGGATTGTTTTTGGTGGGGGGAGACTGGCTGGAAATTTTCTGGTGAATGGTCATCCTGACCACTCATCATCTTAAACCGACACCCGGCCGGCCTTGATATGAGTGTGTAGCTAAAAGTAAAAAAAAAAAAATTCAAAGTTAAACGGGTAAAATAAATCAGAAGTATATTTGACTTGGGTTCCTTACTCGGTCCTGCTCGTTACCATCCTACTGTAGTGTTAGGCAACTAACGCAGTCAGATCATTCAAGAACCGTTGAACTAAAGGAAGGTGTTCGTCGAAAGAGTCCAAGACGTTTTTATCATTCATATATCAACAACGCCGGCCAACATATAAGCAACCTGACAATAGAGAAGTTCCATCGATATGGTTGCGACGCTTTGTTTTCGGCTCACATGAGCAATCTTCAGAGTGGTTTTACAGACATGAAACAAAGATATCCACCGTCAAGACCGAAAGCTTAGGATCAAATAAATAAATAAAAAATAAAAAAAAAATATCCAAATGTTGGACAATTTTTATCCTTATTTTCACCAGAAATTAAAGCAAACATTCGAATATTAGAATGGCTCATGATCAAACATAATAGACATTCATTGTGATATTTAATAATATATGTTTAAATAATGATCTGCTGCCCCAATACACTATATATATATATATATATATATATATATATATATATATAATACACTATATATATAAAATACACTATATATATATATATATATATATATATATATATATATATATAATACACTATATATATAAAATACACTATATATATATATATATATATAGTGTATTTTATATATATAGTGTATTAAAATATATATATATATATATATATATAGTGTATTTTATATATATAGTGTATTATATATATATATATATATATATATATATAGTGTATTTTATATATATAGTGTATTATATATATATATATATATATATATATATAGTGTATTTTATATATATAGTGTATTATATATATATATATATATATATATATATAGTGTATTTTATATATATAGTGTATTATATATATATATATATAGTGTATTTTATATATATAGTGTATTATATATATATATATATATATATATATATATATATATATATATATATATAGTGTATTTTATATATATATATATATATATATATATAGTGTATTTTATATATATAGTGTATTATATATATATATATATAGTGTATTTTATATATATAGTGTATTATATATATATATATATATATATATATATATATATATATATATATATGTATAGTGTATTTTATATATATAGTGTATTATATATATATATATATATATATATATATATAGTGTATTTTATATATATAGTGTATTATATATATATATATATATATATATATATAGTGTATTTTATATATATAGTGTATTATATATATATATATATATATATAGTGTATTTTATATATATAGTGTATTATATATATATATATATATATATATATAGTGTATTTTATATATATAGTGTATTATATATATATATATATATATATATATATATATATATATATATATATATATATATATATAGCAATTGTTATGACAAGCAGAATTTGGGCGACTCACCATAGAGTACTGGTTAGTCAACTACTCACTGGTATCATATAAACATCCCTCCCCTATTTTTAAGTTCTGAACTTTTTTCCAACGCCGCGCTTATTAGGATCCCCTGTTCATGAATTACTTATTTTTCATGGACTTTTATTTGCATCATAATGTTGGCAACACTCATGTATTTTAAGTATTTTCTATTTTTTAAAGCATTTTACTTAAATATATTGATGAACATTAATTTTTAGTTTTATTTCTTCGAGGCTTTGTTATAGTCAGAAAGTCATGTTTTCAATCATTTTCCAACGACCCCGTTTATTGAAGCCATCTCGGTTATTAGATTCTCATTTTTCCAACCCCGTCATTTATTATAGCAATGGTCTTTACTTGATGCCCGAGGTTAGATTCACATGATATTCCAATTGTAGCTTTTGACAGCTTACCTTAAATTTAAGGCCTTGAATTTAAGGCTAATTAAATTCCTACAGTAAACTGAATTCTGGTAACATGAATTCGAGTCCCTGCTTCGACCACTGAGCTTCCAACGAATGATTAACTGGATTTTAAACGATAAAATATCATTTTACGACTCTTAATTTTTCTCAGATCTCGTAACAAGAGAAAACAGAATTAAAGCATTTATTTATCAATAAATGAGGAAACACTATAGCGAACAATATCAAAACCTTATCATACCTTTTTTTACTCTAGATATTTATTTCTGAAAATGTGGCACAAAACCGAAATGGGTAAGGGGGAAAAAGGTGGGTCTTCTGTCTTAACTTTAAACTTAGCTAGCCACAAACGCTGACCCAATCATACAAAACAATATTCCTTGCACCAAAACAACACATTCTTACTTACCTTTCTCACCACACCCACCATAATACCTCAATGACTCCATGAAAATACTAACTAGTCCCCATATGTATAATTTCATTTGTTGAGGGAGCGGAATAAAACAACAACTTTTAAAACAAGCCCCAATGAGTATTTACAATATGAAACCTTTTTTTTTACTCTAGTATAAACCTGACCTATGACTACCTTTTTGAAATTAGTATAAACCGGACCTATTCTACTTCTTTTTTTTTTTTTTACTCTAGTGTTTACAAAACCTATGTCTACACTTTTGACTCTAGTGTAAACCGGACCTATGTCCACCTACTTGACTAGTGTAAACTGGTCCTATACCTACCCTTTTGACACTAAGATATACGTTTACCTTTTTTATTCTAGGCCCTATCTCCCTACTTATTAATTCATAGTGATTTTTGTCCTAATAGACATATTAGACATTAAATAACCCAACAATATTTGATTTATCGTTAAATTAAGCAACTCAGTTTAACCATATCGAAATATTAAAAAAAATAAGCGTTTTTTTTTGTTCTAAAATAATTCTGAAATTTTTTCATGAATAACTAGGATTTCTAAATTTTACACGATGTTTTTTTAAGAAAATGTACGGATTAATAATCACTCTTTGTCCGCTACAAGCATGGGAAGTAAGCAGATATCAGAATGTCGCGCGTACATTCAGCAAGTGAACAAGTACAGTTACTATAATGTGAGTTCAAAGAGTTAATCATTTAATACTTACTTTCTTCTAAGAACTTGCGCAAAATTATTAATTTCAGAGTTGCGTCAAGAGGGTAGAAAAAAAATCGCATTTTTTAACTTCACCTCACAAAAAAATGTGTATTTACCCACTCTTGGTAAATGATGGTCTTACTGCATAAGGTGAAGGTCGTCCAGAGGTATGACTGAATGAAAACTTCCATTAGCGCTTAAGTGGACTTTTGCCATTTTGAGACCAAAAGTAATTTCTGGAAATTTCATGCTGTAGGTTGTTCACTGAAATTCACAAAAAGTAAAAAAAAATAAATAGTAACCGCTTGTATTACGTAAATGACTGCTAGGGGTGAATATGGTGTAGATAAAAAATCTGGTAAAAAAAAACAGGGTTAAAATTTAGTATGACTTGCTGTAGATTGATCGTAAGGCACTGTCCTTATAGGTCAGCCTTCGAGAGATAATGGATGTAAGTTTAAATATCACTGGAGGATTATTCTTTTTACCACGCCATTCTTAATGCATGGCACCATAGTATTGTAAAAACGGCGTGAGCGTTGTGATTAAAAGCAACAAAAATAAGAGAAAAACGAAAAGACCAATAACAAATTTGAGGATATTTGCAGAAAAAGAATTTAGCCGAAGGACACATCATAATGTTGAAAACAGGAGCTTGATTAGGAACGCTGTTTAAAGATTAGTTAAGTCAATGGGGTAAAGTCCGTTTGCATTTAGGTGACCGGAAATCGTAGTGTCAAAAACGTTAAATGTATATATATTTATTTGAATCATTTCATCCCAAGCAAGGAAATAAAATCACTAAAACATACTGGGTTACACACGTACGCACGCACGCAAAATTGGATTTATTTGTTTACTGGAGAGATAATATCTATCTAGTGGTATATTGCAACAAAGGGAGATAAATCTTGCATAATATTTCACTAAGTCCTGTACGGTTCTGTACTTTTTTGTGCCTAGACACTTAGACACATGCTAATATTTATTTAATTGTATTTCGATTTATCAATTTGTATTGCCGATTTGGTCCTGTTACCCAATAGTCATAATCAAAAGTGAACAAAATGTCTCATTTTTTCCCATTTTTTTCCTCTTTCATTTTCACAAGGTTTAGTCATTTTCTTTGCCCTAAAATCAGATGCGTTTTATACATGAAAATAACCTTTTGTGGTCAAAAGAATTTAGCAATTCTGTTTAGGGACACAGTTTCAGATTGGGCGTTTCTCCCCTTTACACCGGTTTTCTCAGTATTTTTTTTCGTTCTTGAAATTCGAACTCTGTTTACTGATACTCTGTTTTCCGTTGAAGATCAAATAGAGTTGAAAATCAAATGTAGCTCAGCTGTAGATGGGAATCCGACAAGATGATAAAATAAAGAACAAGTAGGAAACGTATTTCAATCTAACATATTTCACTTTTATTAAAATTTCGTTAGAGATTTAGACAGTGTAGAAATAGGAATTAACACTGAATGAATTTTATATGTTTCAAGCTACAATACAATCTTCAAACTTCGTGGCAGTACTCCTTTAGCTGGTTATGTAAATTATATAGTTATATATAAAAATTTCTCGGCGCAAGCAACCTTGCCCTAAAATATTTTGATATTTGGTCAGATTTTAGGAAGCCTATCGAGAAATGTTCAACGTCCCCTCAGATATACGATGTGACATACCAAAGTATTGGGTGAAGTTTAGTAATAAATAAAGGCCCGAAATACGTGTATTCGATAGTCTATCTGTTCTTGTGCGAACATCTGTCATAAGCGACCGACTAGCGCGAATGAACTGATCAAGGCGATCTTCCTATCGTGAGTTGACAGCTGTGTAGGCGTAGGCGAAATGTCACCGTTGTCACTCATGAAACATTTGTTCTTAAATGCCACGCCCAGGATGTAGACGATTGTGACTCTCCATAGGTTTCTTTTATTTATTATATGTAAATTAATATGGCTTTTGGGAAGGGACAGTGAAGTGGTTTCCTGTTACGTTTCCGACGATTTCGAATTCACAGCCGTCCTTTGCTCTTTACTCCACGGCTGGTGGCGGTGAGAAGAAATGATTTTTTCCAAGGGCATCAGTGCGAAAGTGAACGCTACAGATTATGTTGGAATTAGAACTTGGCTCGCCGCTTTCCTCTTTCTATGCTGGTAACTGATGCGTTAAACGCTGAAGCACACTAAATGTGCTCACATCCATTGTTTCGTCTCCATAAACGTTCAGTAATCGACGATGAGTGAAATACTTTGTGGATTAATTTAATGATACACCTCTGTTTCGTACTAACTTTCATGTCAGACGCCATTTTGCAAGGTTGCCGCTTAGACGGGAATCTGTAAAAAAAATCTCCCCGAAAATGGCTTATTGGAATTCGATCTCCGTTGGTGCTGCACACTGGTAGTTTTAAGCCAGGATAAATTAATTAATTACCTATAAAAATGACAGGTGTGTTTAAATACGCAAGCAGTTGATATATATCTACTGTCGATGAAACGTGAGGAATATGCATTTGTACATATTTTAGTAGGAGTAGATAGGTTCGCTTATCATCCGGTTCACACTTCTCTTCGTTCTTTTAAATAAAAGTAGAGGTTTATTCCTTGTTTCAAATTTAGATTGGGTTTCTGGTTCCTTCTAATATCTTTTCCTTCTCTTTCACTTCCATCTTGGTGGCATTATCACCTTGCTTGAGGTGGTGCCCCTTAACACTCTACCTCAAGTGGCTCTTGGGCCTTGTACAGGGTGCACATCATTGTAAAAAATATCTTGTTCGTTTATTCCTTTTTTTTCTGTTTTTTTACGGTTTATCAACACTTTGTGGGTTATTTAAAATCAAAGCGTATTTTTAAGAACAATTATCTTTTCTTGCGAGCGAATATTGCTTAACACTTTTTTGATAATAGCAAACTTTTCAGATGTAGGTTCTACTATTTAACCTATAGAGAATAGATGGATTGATACTTTCCCGAAGGGTATTTGCGTGTAAGTGAATGTAACGAATCAAACTTGAATTCGAACTCGGCTCTCCGATTTCTCATTCTGAGCCGCATATCATTACACCAACCGCACATCCAGTATGCGAATGTGTGGAATACACTAAGTATAAAACACAGAAGCAGATTTGTTAGAATTCCAGCAAATTAAAACGGTCCATCTCTTTCTACTAAACTCAATCGGCTATCTTTTCTTTCTCTAACGTTCCCCTTCTTCTCATGACTGTAGCGTGCTAGATATTTTTCTGACAATATAGACATGACCATCTCTCTACACCCTTTTGTAAATATATTTGTGTTCGGTGACTTTAATGCCCATATAGTCAGTCTGTTTCACTTTCACTTCCTGTAAACCCCTGAGTACTAGTGGCATTCCCGCCTTGTTTTGGGTGAAATGATTTAAAAAATTGTGTCTATTATTTTAAACTGGCAATGAGATATACAGGTGAGACGCAGTACGCTAATTACAGAAAATGTATAATGGTTTTCTTTCTGTTAAGATGTTCAAGATTATGGTGTCAAACATCGTCGTCGGCACCTGCTCGCATTTGATCATTGGGATCGTCATCTTATTTCCTTTCCCCCCTCTGGTGGAGGTGGCAGAGATGGCTGTGAAGACCCAGCCTAGTTCTGAAGAGTCGTGAGCAGGAGTCACATTGGAGTGTGTATGGTGGACGTAGCTGGGCGAGCCGGGCTCTCCTGACAGCACGACGCACATCATGTTGACGGTTGGACGCGAAAGTTTCGGTCCTCCCTCTAATGGTCCTACGCCAGGAAGGTGGATTTGCAGCGAGGGTTTCCCAGGTCTTAGGGTCGATGTTGGACTGTGTCAGGGATGTCTTCAATTGATCGTTGAAGTCGTCGTTTTGTGCATCCGCGAAGCCTCTCGCTGCTGGCGTGTTCTCCAAACAGGACGTTACGTGGTAGTCGACTGGGACGCATTCTGGACAAAAGTGACCTGCCCAGCGGAAGCAATGTTAAAGGATGGTAGCCTCGATGCTGAGGAGAGATGTCTGAGAGAGGAACTCGTTGTTGGTGATGCGGTCCTCCCAACTGATGCCAAAGATTCTTCGGAGCTTCGTTTCTTGGAACCCCGTTCTAGACGTTTGCTTCTTTGTAAACCGCCACACCAAAACTGATCTAGTTTTCATGAAAACGTAGCAATCGACTCACATCTGTAATGCATTGAATACGGGTTCGAATCTCACCATGGTCGATTTATCAGGAAGGTAACTTCTAAATGTTATCGTGCAGCACCTTCGGGAAAGACCTAAAAAAATACTGGTTGAGTGAATTTAGGCAGAGAGAAGTATTTGGAAGCCGTCGATGATTGTTTTAGCACGAACCCACAAGTCATCGTGACCGATAGTTTAAGTGTACCGGCTTTGTTCAGACTGTTGAGCACACAAGATAATGAGCCCTCTCCCATAAAACTGCAACTATGATCCGATCAGCATAGTTGCAGTATAGATCGCAAGTGGACTTTGTGGGTGTTGGACAAACTCAAATATGCTGAGTAGGCGTCTACAACAGGAATTGGCTAACCGCCGTAATAGACAGTCATACTCGGATACGAGCAGCCAATTGCCACTACTAAAAAAATGAATTTATTTTTACCTTGTAAGATGAGGTAATATTTTTTAAAGTATTTACTGGAATATATGCTAATTAGAAAATAAATATTAATAGTGGTTATGCGTGATATAATGTTGATCTTCTTTGTTCGAAATTCATATTTCGTTTTGAATGATGAAGGTCATTTTTGTGATGTATAAATAAAAGAAATGGAAAATTTGTTTAAAAACTGGAAATGTTTATTTTATTTACATTAAAAAGTATTAAAAATGTAAGATTATATCGTTACGTGAAATCATTTTATAGTGACACACATATATATCCCTTTTCTGGTTTTGTGAATTTTGTAAGCTTTTCGCTTAGCATTATATATAAAATAACTGGGGTAGATGAAGATTTGAAAAATATTTTCAGTATATTTTTCTTCATCAGTAGATATTTGGGCTGCAAAGTCTAACGGTTTTTAGATAAAACACCCATAATTATGCCAGATTTTATTTATAAATTTAAAATTTATTTTTAAAATCCCCCATTATCATATTTATTTCATATATAATATTAAACGAATATATATATATATATATATATATATATATATATATATATATATATATATATATATATAGATATAATTGATAAACTGTTAAGTAAACATCATCACATTATAGAAAAGTGATTGAATGATTTGTTTTTACGGATTATCAACCTTTTGTGGGTTATTTAAAGATGAAACAAATTTTGGATTGTAAGAATAATTTTTTCTTTTCTTTTGTTTTTTGAATATTGCATTAATAATTTATTTTAGGAGTTAAGAATATTTTTTCCAGGTACAAGTCATGTTATTTAACCCATAGTCGGGGGAGAGATGGATTCATAGCTTTCCCAGAATTATTTGCGCGTAAGTGAATGCAATGATTTTGACAGGGATTCGAACATGGCTCTCCGATTTCTCATTCAGAACTGCTGTCCATTACACCACCCGCACATCCTGTTATAAAAGAGAGAACGAAAAATCTTGTTTAGACAGATGGATAAATAGTGAAAGGGAGAGAAAGATAGAGTGAGAATAGTTTTTTTTTATCAAGTATCATTCACTTCAATTTGGTTGTTAAAAAAGCAAAAATCATGTCGCAAAAGACGGAGAAGAAAAAATCGTCATCAGTTATTGGAGGGTAGCGTTCGGCGCACGCATTCGCGGTCACGTGACGCGCAGGCGTCAAGTGAACGCCATGTTGGATCGGGAGAACGACACAATGGAAGAAATCGAAGATAATTAAAGCGGGTCGATCAATTGTAAAAACGGCAGACAAGAATAGGCACGCAAACAAAAGATGGTGGCGGTATTGTCTGGCAGGTTCTGGAGACATAGGCAAGTAGATGTACATTGAGTGTATGTGGGAGACAACTTAGGAAACAGGAAGAAAAGAAAAGTCACACAAAAAAAAACCGTGAAAATGGATAGGAGCAACAGAAAAGAGAGTTGGGCGACTCGGTATGGTGTAATAGTTAACGAGCTGCTTTGGTTGACCATTACAACTGAGTAGTGAATTCGATCAACACTAAGTGCCCTCTACTTGTGAACTTGTGCCAAGCTATGCTAAGCTTAGCAAAATGATAATTGATCGTAGTCAATACAATATTCTCGGGGATCATTACTAATGAATTTGATCCTCATTACATACTCCATATTTATGACCTTGTGCTAGAACTGTAATACCCTTATGTTGAAACTTGACTAATGCATGGAATAATAATGCAACACAAAATGTACTTAGAACAAAATGTATTGAAACAAGAAAGTGTACACAATATTTACATATAGTCTTTTGTACATTCCTGGGAAGACCGTTCCTGGAGAATGTGTTGACGGAGTCGCAGTCGGGCAGAGTCTCTGGTTGAATCTCTTGATTCGATCCCCTCTCTTCCCGGTACCAACCATATTTATATGGTCGGTACTCCATTATACAAATTAGGTGGATCCTACCACAACACCTTATTAAATAACTTGTGGGCAGCTCGTTAGCAAGCCATTCTTACAGATCATTACTAGTAAATTCGATCCTCATCTGGAACGTCTGTTACGTCTCAAGATCACTGAAGACATCAAGTCGAACTCATATATACAATCCATTGCTAAAGATGCTGAATAAAATGGCGGCTGCTATAAATGGTCGATATTTTCTGGTGCTGTTACGCTCCAAAAAAACGTTTGATTCCTCCTAACTTACTCTATATTTACGAGAGTCAGATCAGATGGAGCTGCCCGATGCACACTTTTCAGACTTGATAAAGTTTAAAAGCATCAACGTGGCCTTGTAGGTGACGAATTATATTCTACCCTACAACCTCTTTCCTATAAACGAAATGTAACAACCCCCCCTTTTTCTATCGCTATTTGTACGGAAAATATTCTGACGAATTACATTCCTCAGTTCCGCCAGTTCAGACCTTTACAGCTAAGTCCAGTCAGCCATGTCACGTATACAGGGTCAGACCGTCCTTCGTATTCCATTAGTAAGAAGGAATTTTCATTCGGATAACTTCTTCCCAAGAACTGCTTCTCTGTGAGACAGAATCCTCTTATCTCTAAAAGCTTAGCCTCTTTAAGCCTAGGGTCAACCATCATCTATACTACATATTGTCATCATCAGTACTTACCTCCGCCTCTTACGTACTTACAACAACAGTAACGCTCTACTTTGAGTGGCTCTTGGGACTTGTATTGGCTTAAATCTTGCTTTATTCAACTATGTTATTGTATTCCTTAATCGGTTGTACTTTCTATATAAATAAATATATTTCCAAATCATATTATGTGTATTTTCTTCGGAGGCACGTTCTTCGCTACGCGACAAGCAAATCCCACAAAATGGCAACTAGGAACAAATAATGTAAAGGATGAAAGAAATTAATTTGTTCCAGCTGCAACACGTTTTCTTTTAAAATATTAAGTAAGACAAAAATTATATCTGTATGGGTTGCATAGCAGACGCACACTTTAGACTCGATTTGCTCAGGTAAAATTTCTGGCGGTGAAAAACACATTAATTTAGAAAATTCTTGCAACAATCAGATAATTGTTGGATTTTAATGAAACTTTCAGAACTTGTTCAGAAATGAATTAAATTATTTTTTAAATGTTTCGTTTTTAGAAAATCTTGATAAAAATATTTATTTTTACATCTCCCACCGCCCGCCCCACTTATTTTATTTAATGAAATTTCGAGAAAGTTAATTTTTTTAGTGCTTAATCTTTATAATAGTTATAATTTAAATAATCACATTTTTTTTTAGTCTAAAAGGATCCCAAGTGAAAAAAATCTGCCCTGAATCGTAAAATAAAAAATGCAATAAAACTAAGACATCATTTAATTAGAAAAGCTTTTAAATGTTTTTATGAATGTTATTTAAAAACAGAAAAAAATCTTTAGATTGCAAATAATTTTTAGAACTCTGCTCTCCAATTTTGAGCCATTACACCATCCGCGCATCCGAGCTTGCAACACCTCGTATTTCCATGAGGTCACCAATGTAGGTACTGACCAGGCTCGACGTTGCTTAACTTCGGTGATCATACGGGACTCAGTATTTCAACGTGATATGGCCATCAGCCTTCTAATTGTCAGTGTATATATTTATTAAGCATAGTCAGGTACAAGGTCACAGTATCTGTGCATCTATTTAAGATCGAGCTCACGACAAGACCAGTATTTGCATTTTTATGGCTTAGCGTTTTGAAGGTTATTTAAATCCAGTAAAAATGCTTAGATTGTGAAAATGTTTTGGAATTCGGCTCTGAGTAACAATTTCGAGCCATCAGTTCACTTGCACATCCAAGCTTACAACACCTGGCATTCCCAAGCGGTCACCCATCTAGGTGCTGACTAGGCTTGGCGTTGCTTAACTTCGGTAATCGTACGGGAACCGGTGTTTCGACGTGATGTGGCTATAAGCCTTCAAAACGTCAGTGCAAATATATATTTATAAACATAGTCTGGTACAAGGCTACATGAGTTGTGCATCTGTTTAGGATCGAGCTCAGACCAGGAGCAGTGATCGAGCAAGGTATTTTGCTCCACGGCAAGCAAACTTATTTTAAAAAAATGCCCGTATATCGTATGAATATTCACGCAACTGAAGAGACTGAAAGGGCGTCTTGGTAATAGTTAGCAATCTAAGTCAACCATAATTACTGATCAGTGAGTGTGTTCCTTACTGGGTGCCACATACATGTACCGTTGTGCTAAACTGTGCTTAATACACGACAAAAAGCACAACAACTGAAAAAAAATATAATTCAGCGAAACTGCAGCTAACAAACTGGTTGCAGTTGTACGATCGTTCAGTAGTTATATTCTCTTATATTAATTGCTTTCCAGACCACATTCTGGGATGAGGAGTTATCATTATTTACACCGTTTACATACAGGCTATTGTCCTCATCTTTGATGTTCTTATCCCGACGTTTCTGCCAGTGCACCCACTGGCTTTCATCATGTGCTTACCGATAACCTTCAGTGAATTTTTAATTTTTATTTAATCTACGGGAGTAAATTGTTCTCGCTTTGCTCTGCTCTACTCACCAGTGATGTTCAGAGATATGCGTTGTGGTGTAATCGATATGAGAAATCGGAGAGCCGAGTTCGAAATCCAGTCGGGTCTGTTACATTCACTTACGCGCAAATACCCCTGGGAAAGGTAGGAACCCATCTTTTACTCCCCCCACTCCAATTATGGGTTGAATAACAGGATAGACTTGGTTCTATAGCTTTTGTTGGCAGCCAGTCTACTGTGGTAAGAAACGGCAACCTACTGCGGGAACATCTGCCGAGTTAATCATGACTCGAAAGAGACATGATCGCCCAAACGTGTTTCACGTATGGCACTTAACTGACTGACTGCTGCTCAATTGTTGCTCTCCTCGTTTCCGCTGATTTCCATAATCCGGAAAATTCTACTGAATATTTAAATGTTTTCTTATTGTTTCTTATTCATCCGCCATATTTGTTATCATCTCTCGCCGCATCAGCGTTGGAATCGTCACTATTTGTCTACCAACCCTATATCACCGCTATAATCCTATACAACATATATTATTTTTATACAAATCTAGCTAAAAAGCCGCCTAATCGTGTGGCATTTAAGCTAGCTCCCGTGGAGGGCTCTTGATTGGGCCTTCATCACAATAGGTGTAGATGAGATAGGCAACAATAAACGACAGAAGAACTCAAAATTAACCTCTGCATTTAAGTATTGCAATAATATTTAAGCTCACCTTTTAAAAGTTCAACGATAATTCTTCTGCCGCCACTTAATTTAGAAGACAATTTGATGTACGTAGGACCTTACTTTTCGTACAAACAATTATTTTTACTTCATGGGTGACTTTTTTAAATTTCGCAATTAATTTCAATTATTTCAAAATTTACCTCCAAGTTATAAAAATTGTTATCGTGCAAAAAAAAAAAAAAAATTCGTCGCAAAAAAAAAAATAAAAAAATAAAAAAAAAGTCACGTAAAACATCGTCGAAAGCAATCGCAGTAATGAAAACTTGGGAATCCCAAATTTCAGGATTGCGAGTCCGGATCCGGCCCGAAATGTTTTTAATTTTCTCACGGAGTCAGTCTGATTCCAAAATGGTATGATATGTTGCGCTACGGCCTCTCGGAGTAAAGTTGAAAAAGTGTGACACAGTGACACACTGACATTTGCATTTATTATATAGCAAGCATTCCTTCCGATTAAATATTAGTGAATATCACGAAGTAAGCATTTCCTGATTTTGGTCGTTTCTAACGAAGTGTTTCAAATTTGGGGATCTTGGGAGGACTTCATGCTGTTGTTTATATAAAAAAAAACGTCGTATTAATTTCTGCCCACAGAAACTATTTTTTTACTGATTTTAAATAGTAAAATTATTTGCAGTAAAATTCTGTAATAAATCATCTACAATGGATTTACATTATATATTTAATAACTCTTTTCTGTCAATGTGGATGCACAGTTATATAACTCATATCAACGCGAAAGATATAACCGGCGAGTCAAGTTCAAACTCACTTTCGCACAAATACCCCTGGGGAAAGGCATGGAACCCGTAACCATGAGTTAAACAGCAGAGTAGACTGGACCCTCTAACCTTTTGTGGTAACTCTGAAGTCAACGGGAAACCACTCCACTGACTTAACCAAAAATGCATGGTAATTTCCAATCTTAAAGAGAACGAAATCTCTGGAGAGTCATATTACGTACATCATGACATAGCATAGCATTAAAAGAAAATTCTATCAGTAAAACTTACATTCATTTCTGAACAGTAACAATCACTTTTTGTTCTGAATTCTTAATGTACTTATATTGTAAATTTCTTTGTAATAAATTGATGTAGTAATTTACAAGAGGAGGCACGGTGGAGTAATGGATAGCGGCTCCGGATTGAGGAATCGGAGAGCCGAGTTCGAATTCCAGTCGAATCCATTGCATTCACTTACGTGCTAATACTCTTGGGAAAGGTATTAATCATCAGATATGGGTAAATAGCAGGAGAGACCGGGTTGGATGGCAACTGGTCTACCTCAGAAAGAAATGGCAACTGCGGGGAAAAAGCAGCCTCGTCAGTCATGTATCGAAAGATACATGATCACCTAAGCGTGTATCACGCATGGCACATAACTGATTGACTGACTTTCCAGTTGAATCCATTACATTCACTTACGTGCTACTACCCTTGAGAAAGGTATAAATCCTCTTCTCCCCCCCCAGCTATGGGTAAATAGCAGGACAGACCGTGTTCTATAGCCTTGGATGGCAACTAGTCTACCACAGAAAGAAATGGCAACCTACTGCTGGAAAAATCTACCTCGTCAGTCATGTATCAACAGATACATGATCGCCTAAACGTGTATTACGCATGGCACATAACTGACTGACTGAATTTACAAGACATTTACGTTATACGCATAGTTTTTTCTATAAATCTTGCATTAATTCCTGACAACTGACAATCTTTTTTGGGGGGGTTTTCAATACACTAGAATTGGCTGTCGAAATTTGCTTCCAGAAAGTCAAAGTACAAAAACAAAAACAAAATTCGTTGCTTAACCATTAAATTCATTCCCTGCCGCGTTTGTTAATACAGGAAATGGCAATGGTAATTGTAATATTAGCCGTTACCTTATAAGGAAACATTCGACATTTATGGACCAAGCAGCCAGTGTTACATTCGGTTGAAATTTATAAAATCTTTCCCTTAAAACATTTTTCAGGGAATTAGGTTTCTCAACTTCACTGTTACTGTTTTTTCCTCATACTGAAGAGACTTTCCTTCCTAACTTTTTTTAAAGGTAGTCTTGAAAGTCATTGATTATATAATAATTTTCTCTTCGAGTTACATGTGCTATTCATTTTAGTTGTTGCCGCTTTCTGTTATTTGGTACAGTTCTTTGTTTGTGATTCTGTAGCGCCAGTCCACAACCTTCGAAGAAGGATGGTTTTTGCTGACACCTACAGGTTTCATTCGCTCGAAACCATTTTTAACCTTTGATCTGGGAAGGCGGTTGTATGCAGCCGACAGTTGAGATACTTCTGAACGAGTTTGCCGGCATACATGATATCCATATGAAAATCAAGGTCTTCTTTTTCTCTTTATGTGCCATGTCCTTTCAGGACGTAGGCAATCATGACTCTCCACCTCCCTCTATCCCTTGCAGCTCTCAATAAGTTCCTTCTCTCTACTTCCTCCCCCAGACCACGCTCTGTCATCCACCTGCACAAGCTCGCCAGGTATGTCACGCGCTGCTTTCCCTTGTCTCTCTTCCCTCTATTCGACCTGTGAGTATCAGATTCTCCAGGCCCTCCTTCCTCATTATGAGTCCCAGAAACATTCAAGTTTTTAGGTTAATGATTTGGCCTTGTAGCAATTTGCGGCATTGGGCGATACTATCTCTAGCGCTGCCTATTCTATGTTAATTTTCCTTCTCTCCTAGATTTGTGATTTTCAAAGCTTAGCTTAGATGTGGCACAAGGCCGAAAGTATGGAGCACCCAGTGAGGACCAAACCTTCTCTCCTAGATTAAATTTGTTATAACTGATCCATACACTGGGGTATTTGAAGCGTTTAGTATTTACTAAATAAATCTAATTGGTTGAGTAGTGGTAATGTAAGTGGGCAGAATTAAGAAAGGCTGGATATTAGCTGAAGTGTATCGTATTCAAATACAGTCGGCGCCCAAATAAAACTAGTTATTTTTCGGAATTTACTGTGTTGCTGTAGACGTAGAACGAATGGAAGTTTTGATTTACTTAATAAATCCTACATATGATATCACATAAACAGCTCGCAAGTAAATACAATTTAAATAAATGAATTGAACTTTGAAAGAAGTACATACGATCGAAGATATGCCTCTGTGACAGTTCTCATCAGTTTTCATTTGAAGTGAACAAAAAAAATACTAACCTACAGATAAAGAAATTTTGCTTGTCACCAAATCATAACGTTTTAGTCAATCGGTTAGAAATTATGGGTATTTATTGTTATTATTATTTTACTAGCATTACACCATTATTCGAAATGGTTTGATTGTCCAGGACAGAAATGAAGAAAAGGAGTTTGTGGTTACGATTGGTGAACGTTGTTGGTTCGGACGTCGCTTTCACCATCAAGCTGGTTAACGCATCGATTCTCTCGTCTGCAATTTGCTTGTCACGTGACTGCTTCCTGCGAGTTACGAAGGATAGATTCTAAAATGTTTGCTGAAAGTGTCTTTCGAGGCTCGCGTTTTCTTTTCCACTTCGTTTGTGTTGTTGTTGTTGTTGCATTTGTGAGGTTGAGTCAAATTCACGGAGGAGGGTCTCTGATCGTGCGTGCGTGCGAGCGAGCGAGCGAACGAGCGTATATGTGTCTGCGTGCGTGCGTGTGCGGTAACCTACTATTGTTGACTCAGAAGGCAGAATTTTTTTTTCAAAATACTACTTTTATCAACGCACATTTCCTTTGTTCTGTATCATTCAATCAATTATCTCTTCTGCTATCTTTTTGTTTTGTGTTGGGTTTTTTTTTTTGACATTATAATTATTTTATTTGTCCGTGTTACTGTCAGTACTGTCGTCAATGTTATTGCTAATTATGCTGTTCATATAATATTGTATAATATTTTTGAATATTTATTATAATTCCTGTATTTGCATGCTCACATCAAGTGTCTGGTAAATTTTATTAGAGATAAAGTGACAGCAAGCCTCCAAATTACACCAGAACTTTCCTTAGTATTCCATTTGTTCGTAGCAGTACTGTTGTCGAGATAGGTTCGATTTTTCTTCAGGTTTTATACCGACGAATCTCTTTGGGGTCGTTTCAAACTACTGTCCCTATCATATTTCATCATTTATTTTAGTTTTCTTGAGAGATCTTGATATATGTGTGCGAAGATTTCTAGTATTTTTAAGCAGTTTTCTACTGGGTATTCAGTGTCTAGATTTTTCTTTAAAGCAGTAGACGCTGGAAAATTTTGCATGCAACTAATATTTGCCCAGCTTTTAACTTTCTTTTGAATCCCTCATCCACTGGAGCAACGACCTTCCCCATCTGACATATTTCCTTTCCTTTGCTCGCGTTGACTAGATCTGGTCACCCGGCCTAGGCTGGGGATTCGGTTTAAGTCTCAAAGTTGCAGAGAATTTAACATTTCAATGTTACCTGTTTCTGATTCTGTTTTGTGCATATACCGTTGTTTTTCATGATTCGTTTGAACAGTTCCCAATCTATTAACATTCCTACCCAATCATTTTTGTATTTTTCTTCATTAATTTACTTTATGCAAGTTTCATCTTCATTTTCTCACAGCTATTTTCTATTTTGCTCTCATATCTGCTTAGACTTCATTAAAAAAATTAATTGTTTCTTATGATGTCCTTCTGGGCTGCGATTAATAATAATTCAGTTTCTCTTTTCAGATGTCCTTTTCGTAACCATTTCTATGTCCTTTCATTTGCAATTTCTTCTTTTTCTCTGGGTGATCTGTTTGTGCCCCAAAAGACTTCATGTGTTATTTACACTATTTACATTGTTCGAACTGTTGTTCTTATATTTGTTGTCATATTCACGACGTTTCGGTCGTTGTACGCTCATGGCCTTCGTCAGGTGATTGGAATTTCGATCAAACGCTTTATTTCTTCCACCGGACTAGATTGTTCTAGGTCCACGTGCCATGCCTCTTACAAATATCTCAGTTTCAGTTATTTCCCTTTAACTCAACTCTCTAAGTCTTTTGTGCATGTCTTTATTTCCTCACATGGCACAGTGGATAAAAGCGTTGAAGTAATCCAGTGACTTGACCCAAAGATTTGTGGGTTCGATGCCTGGCCACAGCAGAGGTGAGCAAAATCTTGGAGAATTAAGTTAAAGGAAAATGACTGAAACGGAGATATCCTGACGATGAATGGCACGTGGAACAATTTACCCCAGCAGTAAGGGGTTCGGTCGAAATTCCAATCACCTGAAGCAGGCCCGACCGTATAACCGCCGAAACATCGTGAATATGACAATAAAGATGAGGACAACAGCCCGAACAATGTAAATACAATGCCTCATCTCAGAAATAGACAGAGACTTCATGTGTTTCATTCTCCAGAACAGATTCTGGTCTATGCATATATTACTGTTCTGTATGGCCAAAAATGTAGTCGTTTGCGCTGTTCCGAATGGATCACCTTTCCTACCCAGTCATGCTTAAATTCTTGTAATTTTTCTGCGACATGTGCAAGTTTCACTCTCTCATAATTATTTCCACATTCCGAACAAAGTTTAGATTTGTTGTTTTTCTACGTTTCATTTATTATGGCGTTTATATAAATAGCTTTGATGGAATTGTTTTTTTTTTAATTATTTGTTATATGGTCTTCCTCTATGCAGCCATATCCATGTTGAATTATAATTATAATTATTATTGAGCGAGGGAGCAGAACGCCAACAAAGTGACGCTGGGAGGTTGCAAATATACGAAGCCCGGGGTATCCCTCATGCTACCCAGCCCGATAAGCGCATACTAGGCACATGCATCACAGCCAAATGTGCGCCAGATGGTGACAGGCTTTTATAAAAACAGAGCGTAATCTTGCAGGAGAGGCCCATTTAGAAACACCTTCAGATCGGTTAACCCAGACCTCTCAATCTGTTTCCGATTAAAACATGTGTATTCGCCAGGACATGTGTATACTAATACTTCCAATCAATTAAGATCAGGTGCCATGAGAGGCATGCCTTGTGTTTTATTATTATTATTATATATTATAATATTGACCCATTATTATTATTATTATTATTATTATTATTATTATTATTATTATTATTATTATTATTATTATTATTTCTTTGGGCTTCTGTTGTATACACATTTTCGTCCGGGTCCCAATCAGAGACCTAAAGTCAGAAATAGCACTATGACATCTTCCACTGCTCATTTTTTGTACCCCATCTCAAAAATAAAAATACCCCCCCCCAAAAAAAAACCTTAAGACCACACCACATTTTAAAGCTCTTCGTAATATGTGACCTGTACTTGTAAGTACAAGTTTTTGCATTTCTTTAAGGCACGGTCTACTAGGAATCCCTTAAATGAGTCTATCGGAACCCTTTTCAGTCAATCCGAGTGCTCCAGCTACAACTGGAATTATTGATGTTCTCATGTACCACATTGTTGAGATTTCCACTTCAAGATCTTTGTATTTTGATAGTTTTTTAATATCTTTTTAAAGATATATTACGATCTGCAGGGCCTGCCATAATAATAAGAAAGCACATTATGTCTTTGTTGTCTTTGATCACGATGTCTGGATGATTAGCTTTGATTCTTCTGTCTGTGTGTATTGCAAAGTCCATAAAATTGTTATAGGTCCTATCTCTGTAACCGAATCTGGGTGATGTTCATACCAGTTTCCAGTGCAGGTATTGGCCCACTTCATTATGCCGAGTTTATATTCAGTTGCTGCTAACACTGTGCAACCTGATACAAGATGGTCAATTGTTTCTGCATTTGGGGTCAACACAATTTTTCAGCATGTGTGCTTAGTAATTTCTAGTTAGCAAGCATCGGTCCTGTGCAGCAAGAATAAAACCTTCGGTTTCAGCTTTTAACCCTGCAGTACGTAACCACTGATGGGTACGGGGTTTGTCTACATCAACCTGTTTGGTACGGGCAGAGTATTGGCCATGATGGGGTTTATCTTGCCATCATGTCGACATTTGGTACATTGCATTTGCTTTCTTTTTTAAGCTCTTTGCTGTTGCAGTAGGTGTATTATGGTTTATTGGCATTTATTATTATTATTGTTATTATTTGTGTATTTTATGTTTCCTGCCTTGTATCCTGTAGAGCCTGGTCCAAACTATGGTCATTAGGCCTTATTGGAGAATTGTCATTTAACTGATAGCACTTTTCTTAGTATATGGGATGTTCCTAGTAGAGTAATCTTCTGTGCAACTTGTATGTTGATGTTACCTGGGACATTGTTAGTAAAATTGTCCATTCTTTTTCTCACGAGGCCCAAAGCTCCGATTACTATTGGTACAGTCTCAGTCTTCATTCCCCATATACTGTTAATCTCGATCTCCAAGTCCTTGTATTTGGACAATTTCTCGATAATTTTCATGGAGGTGTTGCTCTCAGATGTCAATAAGAATACATTTCCTGAATTCCTTGTCTTTTATGATAATATCAGGTCTGTTGGCTTTTATTTCCATGTCAGTTTGAATTGTTATGCCCCAAAGGATAGTTACATCGTTATTTTGGGTAACTGTGTCTGGTTGCTGCTCACACCATCACTCAGTGGTTTCGATTTTGTGCTTGTTGCATATCTTCCAATGCACATATGTCGCTACCTTGTTATGTCTCTGTGTATATTCATTTTTTGCCAGTCCCAGACATTCTGAAATAATATGGTCCACAGTTTCATCATATTTTCCTCAGATTCTGCATTTCTGATTAGTTGCCTCCTTGATTATGTGACAGTGATAGGATCTGATTGCGAGGCTTTGTTCCTGAGCTGCAATAATTAGGCCTTCTTATCTCAGCTTTCAACCTGGTACTCCTAAGCGACTAATGTGTTTTCTGTTGGTCCACTTTTGCTTCTTTCGTCCCTTTTAGGTATTTGCCGTGTAACGCTTTGCCCTCCCAGTTTTTTTTTTGTAATTTCATTTGGCCAAGTTGTTTTGCTTTCTGTTTTACTCGTTTGGCGCAGATGGTATTCGCTTCGTTTTCTGTTGGTAGGGTTTCAGGTAAATTAAGCTGTTTTTTGGAAGAGTATAGCTTCTTTGTTGATGGAGTAGATTTGGTGTTTTACTATTTGTAGGAGAAGGTCATTTGCTTCCAATCCGATTTTTACAGTTTTTAGAGCTAATTCAAGTTGGATTAGACCTCGACCTCCTAAAGCTCTTGGTACATGCAGCCTATCAACATCTGATTTCGGGTGGTGAATCCTCATTTGGATAAGCATTTTTCTGGTCTTGGCGTCCAATCTTCTAATGTCATTCAACTTCCATTTAATAATGTTGAAGCTGTATGTTACTACCGTTATAGCTAATGTTTTGACAGCCTTCATTTCATTGGCTCCATTAAGTTCGCTTTCTAGTATCAATCGCACTCTCCTATAATATTCTTTTCGGATCTTTTTCTTCATAACTGAATGTTGTATTTCATCTCCTGTATTAATTCCTAACTATTTGTATGCACCATCTTGGTCTAGTTCCTTAATCTTGTTGTTGATATCAAGGTTTAAATCTGTAGTACCTTTGAAGGTGGCTTTGGCCCATTTGTCGTTTCCAAACTCCATCCTAATGTCTTCGCTGAAGGTTTTGACAATGGTGAGTAGGTTTTTCTGCTGGTTGTCATTCTTCGCAAACGTTTTAAGATCATCAATGTAGAATAGGTGATTCAATTTGCCATTCTCTGACTTATATCCGTAGCTGCTGTTCAGTAGGCTGCTGAGTGGCGCTAATGCAATGCAAAAAAAGTAGTGGTGACAATGAATCTTCTTGGAAGATCCCACTTTTGATGTTGATTGGTCCGATGTTAATGACCCGTTTGTATGGTTTAGGTTTAATGTAGTCTTCCAGTTTTTATGCTCACCGTCATGAATTTGACCGTTGTGAGACATACTCTGTATATGTTTAGGCTCTTCTCTATCCATGAGCATGATACACTGTCGAATGCCTTTCTGTAATCGATCCATGCTATCAATAAGTTTCTTTTCCTTGTTTTCACCTCTTCCAATATAGTTTTATTAATAATTAGTTAGTCCTTGCACCCGAAACTTCCTCTTTTACATCTTTTCTGTTCTGCTGGGAGTAAATTGCTTTTCTCAAGGAAGTTGTATGTCCTCTCAGTTATGATAAAAGTGAGGGTCTTGTACTTTGTTGGTAGGCACATTATTATTATTATTATTATTATTATTATTATTATTATTATTATTCTCTTCCGCACCTGATTTTCGCTTTTCATTGAAGATCTTGCATCATGAGTGTTTTCTATCAAGTCAGACAGAGAGCATTTTATATTTGCAGAGCCAAGAAACGTGGTCTTCTGAAGCAATGGTATTCTAGATTTTAATCTGATTTTCTTAATGTAGGTGATGCCTGGTTTGGTGGCCCCAATGATGCAGTCTGTTTGGATGCTGAAATCCCACCTCATCTTGATTTTTTCGTTCCCTATCACCTTCCCTGGTCTGTGACGGTATAATTTCTGTTTGAGTTCAAGTTCATATTTCCTACATCGGTACCAATGCTTGGTAGCGCTTGTATTATTATTATTATTATTATTATTGTTATTATTATTATTATTATTATTATTTACTTTGATTTCTGGCGTGTACACATTTCTTTCCGGGTCCCGCCTAGAGACCTAAGGCTAGAAATGGCATCAGGACACTTTCCACTGACATATATATATATATATATATATATATATATATATATATATATTACATCGATAAAGCCCTTCGTAAAGTGTGGGCTGTACTTGTGAGAACAATTTTTTGTATTTTTTTGAGGCATGGGCTTCCAGGAATACCTTCAATTAGTCTATTGGAATCTTTCCCAACCAATCCTAGGACTACAACAGGGATTGTTGATGTTCCCATGTGCCACATTTTTTAGATTTTGATTTCATTATTATTATTATTATTATTATTAATAATATTATTTCCAGTTTTCTTGAATTGCTGTTTCATACAGTTGTTTACCAAGTTTTTATTTTTGTTTACCTGAGACCTAAGGTAAAGGAAGGTTTTTCTTTGAAAATTATTGAACATATTACATTAAGAATGATTTTCGGAGTACGTGGGCAGTGCTCTTAAACACAATCATTTTTATCTCACATAATGATGATCTTCCTGGGACTCTTATAATATGTATCATTACTCTTTTTAATCATTCCTATTATTACTGGAATAGTATTGTGTTTGTTGTTGTTGTTATTGTCGTTATTATTATTATTATTATTATTAATATTATTATTATTATTATTGTTGTTGTTGTTTCAAGCATTTGTATGTTTCCATTAGATTCAGGTGGCTGGGACTAAAGATTATCGAACAAGAGCAAATCTCTTTAAATCTCTAACACATTTCTTATTATCTTCGCAGACCCCAGAACTGCCATGGCCTGGGCAATGCTAAATTTTTCTTGACTTTCCAGTTCGCCCAGTCTTGATTGTTTTGCTTTTGACATAGTTCCAAGTGCGCCAATTATTATGCACACGACCTTAGTCATTATACGCAGTTTTTTTCTATCGTTATTGTCATTCGTCGTGTACAAGTTCAGGAGTGTTGAAAAAATGATTATCCATTATCTAAAGCCTGTTTTTCTTTGAGGTGTTGCCTGTGCCAACTCATTCTTCCCTTTTGTCCTGTCCAGTTTATGTTGCTCGTCCAAGTTTGTATTTACATCTTACAAAAAATTGGATTAGTTTCATATGCACAATCTTTAATCAGCCTCGCCTTTATCTTTCTTTTAATCTATCTCTCGATAAAGTATTGGAATGTGTCACAGTTTTTACGTTTTTTTACCTGCCTTTTGATCTTGCTATCCAGTCCGTTTCTCTCAGCCTTCCTTTCGTCTACATCAATCACCACGGTCTATCTATCTATCTATCTATCTATCTATCTATCTATCTATCTATCTATCTATCTATCTATCTATCTATCACATTCCATTCGTATTTATCTCTCTCAGTCCATTCCTTTGTGTATATGCGGCTAGAAAATATAAAATCATGCCGAAAAATTATAGAGGAAAAGCTTATTTTCATGTATAAAACGCACCTGATTTCAGAGCAAAAACTGACCAAAAAGAAACAAAAAAACCCCCAAAAGGAATTAGAAAACCATAGTAAAAGATTTATTTCCCATTGTTGAAATAGGTCATTAAATAGATATTACATCTCCGGCAAACAAATAAATCCAATTTTGTCTGTTCTGAATCCTGGAAAAATGGGATTGAATTCTAAACTAAAATATAAGACGCAGACATTTGGATACGATTTTGGATGAAAAACTTTGCGTTTTATGCATACAGGATTACTGTATATATATATATATATATATATATATATATATATATATATATATATATATATATATATATATATATATATATATTAAAAGGTAGAGAGAAACCGCAATTGTTTTTGGTTGTAATGTGGATTTTTATTCTTCTTTTTAAAACATACACTTTTTTCTCTCGTTTATATATATATATATATATATATATATATATATATATATATATATATATATATATATATATATATATATATATACGACGATTTCGGTTATTATTATCAAGGATTTTTTAAATTTTAACTGAATGTGTGTGTATGTATATATATATATATATATATATATATATATATATATATATATATATATATATATATATATATATATATCACTTGCTTTTGTTTTTGTTTTTCTCTCACTTTCTTAGTTCCTACTTTCATACTACACCCTTTCGATTTCCCCTCTTCTCATCATGCTCGTGCACACCATCGATGTTGCTTTTCTCAATTCCTTCTCGATTAATATTAGTGAAAAGTGTAAGTGATTCCAGTTCGGAAAGGCTGGTGGCTGGCCAGATACTACACTAAGTATTTACTTGCCGCCCCATGATGGCGGGATGTGACATAAGGTCAGTAGGAGAGTCCGATTGTTCAAAAAATTGCCCAGCCTCCACAACCGTCGGCAGCATTGGCACTGGTATTACTACCGATCGTCTCCCTCTTTTGTGCAATGGGAGAGATTCTGCAGCGGGCAGCTGTTACCCGGGACCAGGAACCTTTCAATATTTTTTCAGTTGCGCTCTGCCCGAAGGCAAAGATACAATTGGGAGATATAGTTTATCGCCAGAGGACTGAGGTAGAAAAAAAGGGATACATATAAATAAGCATAATAGTGTAGACTATTGTTATTATTCCTTTTAATTTTCATGTTGTCATAACGATTATTATATACTGAGATCGTGAAAAGGTTATATACAGGGTGTCCCCCCAAAACTGTACCCACCTATAGCATCTTGTGGTGTAATGGATATCGTCTCGGAATGAAGAATTGGAGAGCCGAGTTCGTATTCCAGTCGAGTAGGTTACGTTCATTTACGCACGAATACCCTTGAAAAAGTTATGAAACCATTTGTCCCCCTTCCTAACTATTGTTTTATTAGCAGGACAGACCTGGTCCTGTAGCCTTGTTTGGCAACTAGTCTATCGCAGAATAAAACGGCAACCTACTGCGGGAAAATATACTGCCTAATCAGTCATGAATCGAAAGAGACATAGTCACCCAAGCATGTACCGCGCATGACATTTAACTGACTGATAAATTCTTGATTTCTTTTTATTTTTTCAAATCCATGCATTTAATTTCGTTTATTTTGAATTATTAATCTTATTTCTAAGACAACATTAATATTTATTAAGTTTAACCATTAATCTTGTTTGCAAGTCAATAAACACTGCATTTATTATCATTTTAAGAGTGAGTTCATTTTTTGGGATACTCTGTATATATTGAGTATAAATATTCACATTTTTTTTAAAGCATTTCACCCCTAGCAAGGCGGGAGTGCCACTAGTACACAAGGGGCTACAGAGAGTGTAAGTAAAGGAAAAGACTAGGTCGGGGGGTGGGGGAGAAAAAAGGATAAAAAGAAGAACGGGGATCAAGGCGACAGAAGATGTCGATTGGCATTAAATCTTTGAAGATTATAGTTATCAGAAAAGCAATTAAGAGGAAGGGAGTTCCACTGTCGGGAAGTGCGAGAGAAGAAGCTGTTGGAGTTAATACCATTTGATACACATTTTTAGCTCCGTTATTATTATTATAATTATTAGTTCTCTACTTGTATTTCCCCTCACCTCTATTATTGGCCATTTATTGTAAGAACGATGCTAACTCACTCAAGTCCTGTACACTTCCTTGTGGAGCTTGGTTTCTGTAGTAACTAGGTCTTTACAGGATGTAGTTGCTAGCCCCATTACCAACCAGATTTGAAGTCAAAATTGTCCTTCTAGACAGATGAAGAATCCCATCTGACCTACTATTTAATCCATAGCTGATAGGCGAAGAGAAAAGCCGGATTCGTACCTTTCTACAAGGGCATTTGCGCGAAAGTCAATGTAACAAACTCGGATGGAATTCGATCTCGGCTCGCCTATTTCTCCTTCCGAGCCACTACAAATTACACTACCTGCGCATCCATACTGTTAGAATAAACAAAACCCAATTGCACTGGCGGACATGAATTATTCTAGGGCCCTAAGAAATGTATATTCATACAGTTCGAAGTCTTAATTGGGTAATGCAAGTCGCTCACGGCTTGAACCAGAAAATAATGTTTCACTTAAACCGTCACAATTAATCAAGTAATGAAAACTGATGGTGCAGAAGGCAATTTCACCAGAATCGTGCGTAGAAAAAATTTTTGCTTCAAAGGAATAGATTTTATCTCGTCTTTATGGGATTGAAGATTTACAAGGGAAGGATCTTTTCTCGAACTGATATTCGATTGTTTATAGAAGCGAAACACAGACCTCTTCTTAAATTTCTTTTATATTCTCAGCTATTCCTGTAATCAATCAATCAATCAATCAATCAATCTATCTATCTATCTATCTATCTATCTATCTATCTATCTATCTATCTATCTATCTATCTACCCTTCCTTCTCGCTCTAAATTTGTCTATCATGGTTTAGATAAGACCGGCGAACCTCGGATGAAGCCCTAGATATCTCAAAGGCATTCGGCAATATTTGGCATGTTGGCCTTCTCCCCATGCTCAAGGGTGATAGTGTCGCTAGCCTAATCCAATTGTTCCAAACAAATCGTATAATGAAGGCCGTGTTGAATAGATACGCTTCTGGTTCATTTCATATTAATGCAGGGGTCCCCCAGGGCTCTATCCTTGGACTTCACTGTTTCTGATCTTCATCAACGAACTTCCCGTTCCCAATTCGGTATCCAGATGACATAAATATTTAATCTGGTTTTAACCGACATATCCGACAAAGTTGAACTGGTAAATACTCTCGGAAAGAACCTTCAGTCAGTGGTTAACTGGGGCAAGGAATGGCTTGTAAATTTTAACAGCTCTAAATTTCCCATGACATCAAGTGGAGTGATTATATTGAATCAATTGCTAGGTTTACTACGAGGAAAATTGGTTCACTGTGCCTTGCCAGACAGTTCTCGTTAGAATCTCTCTTGCATATTTATAAATTTACCATTCAGCCGTACATTGAATATTGCTGCTATATTTGGTTTGGTGCTTCTGCTATATATCTCGAAATTCTCGACAAAATCCAAAGAAGGTTCTGTAATGTTACTGGCCCTGACCTGGCATCTCGACTTCAGTCAATTTCCCACAGACGTGACTTGGCTTCCCTCTGTCTTTTCTACTAACATTTTCATAGTAATTGTTCTGATAAGCTGTTCCCCTCAGTGCCTCGTCTGCACAAATTTAAGTGGGATACTCCACTGGCAACTGGGTTCACTGTTTTACTGTTGAACTATCGAGATGCAACTGTCAGTTCTAAGCTAATGGTTTCTTTTCTCGCACTTCTTGCCTGTGGGACTGCTTTCCGATTTCTTGCTTCCCTGTCACCTAAGATCTTCAAAAAATTAAATTCAATGTCAGTCACCATCTTCTGTCTTCCTGAATCCTGTTCCTTTATTGACCTTTTCCTCGCTTCTCCTCACTAAAGTCTTTTCATTCTCTTTCACTCCCTGCGACCTTATGGCATTGTCGCTTTGCTAGGGATGAAACGATTTAAAAAAAGTATCTATCTATCTATCTATCTATCTATCTATCTATCTATCTATCTATCTATCTATCTATCTATCTATCTATCTCACTTTAAACATGCACGTGGCTACGGGTAGAAATTACTCTTCATTTCCCTTGTGAGGGCGTGTCAGGTGCCAAGGATTAACCCAAGACGTCCCCTCGCCCCGAGAGAGAGAGGTACTGTCTGAGGTGACAGGAAGTTATCCCCGATGGAGTTTTGGTAGGGTGAGGCAAATATCACTTGACTTACCTAGTAGCTGAGGAAGTAGCTTATTGCCCCCACCCCGCCACTCGATATTGGTTTATCTACCCAAAGAGAGGCTATGATTTTGAGCTTGCTTATTTCCATTTTTTTTAGCCATACATCCCCATGTATAACTTTAGCAGAGCACAATTTTCTTTCTCTTATTCGGTCTCCTGCCAAGCTTCGTAAATATCTTCATAATCTATTTATGCAAGAAATTTCCTTTGAAGATATGTTTCATGTGAGATGTTGTCTAAAGTTTTTTCAGTAAGTCGAGCTTTACATTCGTAAACGACTTTTTGAAGGTCGTAATTTATACTACTAATAAGATTTCTTAAGACTTTGTGTCAACTTTTTCTATGATCAGAGCAGTTTTAATAATAACGCTTGGAAAGTTGTCTGTGAATATGAAAAGCGTTTTGCTATTTTTTGCTATAATTAAGTTTTACTACGACACATTTAATACATATGCACACACACACACACACACACACACACACACACACACATATATATATATATAATCATATTTATTGATATTTCAAACGAATTCGAAAGCAGCTGTTGTAGCAGAAACCTTATGATGAACGCAAAAAGGATCTTTACTATAATCAAGTTATTGAACGCTATCAATTATCAATCGATTTATCTTTTGCATAAAGAATAAGCACGGACTACAGACAATTTTATTTGATTTAAAAAATATTTTTCGATTCATCAATACAATTAGGTTAATCGAATTACGGACACAGTTAATTATTAAGTTTAGAATTAATAAAAATCACCTATGAAAATCTTTCAGCATCCACAGAATCTTAAAAATCAAAATACTTCCCTGGTCTCTTTCCCCCATTACTATTCAACCAAAGCAGAAATGTATTTCTTTCAATATTTTTAGCATGCAAACAAGTTTGGATAAATTAGAAAAATTACAATGATGTCATTAGAAAAATGTATTTCTGTCTATGTCTATATTGTTTCCTGATTGATCTGTTATTTTTTACGGCTTATCAACCATTTTCAGGTTATTTAAAGCCATCAAATATATTTTGATTGTAAGAATGTCTCTGTTTACTGATAAAATTCATACTAATTAACCCATATCTGGGAAAATTCTGCGTTCATTGACCGAACAGCCAGTACTTTTGTCGGTTGAAATTTATAAAATCTTTCTCTTAAAACAATTTTTTCACGAAAATCAGTCAGTTATGGGGCATGCGTGACACACGCTTAGGTGATCATATATCTTTTGATACATGACTGAAGAGGCAGATTTTTTCCCGCTGTAGGTTGCCATTTCTTTCTGCGGTGGACCAGTTGCCAACAACAAAGACGGTCAGTGAATCTTAGCTAACGATAAATGTCCTTTCTCAACCAGTTTTCTGTGGACCCACTATTTAAAAATATTTTCTAAACTTCAACTTTTTCTGTGTCCCAACTGTCCAAAGACTTTAACTCAACTAAAGACTATATTTATTCCTTCTTTGACTCATTTGAATTCATGTCCATTTGTTTGTAAATATAAATGATTTCTTTAACAGGCATGAAACCATGTTTTCTTTATTTTTATTTCATTATTGTTTGGAATTCCAACGTTCAGATATTTAATATAAGAAAACCTGGACGACCAAATTTCCTACACTTTATAAATCTGTAGCTCAGATTGACTAAACTCTGAAATTTTTATATACTAGCAATTTTAATTATTAATATTTGAATATTACGACATTCTCTTATTCATTAATTACCAATGCTCCCATTATAGAAAGGATATCTGCGGCGCCTCGAGGCCATGAAATGGTAAGCAAGCTTGTCTCGCTAAAACAGCTATAACTGGAGAGTGAGTTCGATCCTCACTGGGTGCCCCATACTTTCGCCCTTGTGCCACATCTAAGCTACGTTTAGAAAATCAGAGAAAAATAAAACACTATTTTTCTCGAGCTTATTTTCAGAAAAAATTTCTTAAAAAAATGTTTTCTCAATCGCAGATTTTCCTATGGACCAACTACCCAAAGAATTTATCCCAACTAACGACTATTTTTACTCCTTTTCAACTCTTTTGAATTCATGTACATATGTTTGTAGATTAACAGGCCTGTGACCATGTTTTCTTTATTTTATTATTTTTGGAATTCTGACATTCGTATATTTAATATAAAAAAACCTGGATGACCAAATCATTCATTTATAGGAAATAAACGCTATTTCAACACAATTACATACCCACATACATACCATATTAAAACTTTCTTTTCTACCTAATAACAGACAATGTTACAAACATGTTAAAAAGATTCCACAATACAACGCACACACCATTTAAATCAAAATATCTATTGGTTAGAAATTAAAATCAGCATGTGAAATATTTGATCAATCAGAGAAAAATAAAACCCGATTTTCTTGAGCTTACTTTCAGGAAAAATTTCTTATAAAACCCACAGATTTTGACTTTCAGCGATCAGAGATGTGACACTATCCATGCCATTTAAACACAAGAGAAGACATGGCTACATAGCTTCTCCCTTTCCCCCACCATGTGCTGAGAGAAACGTGTTGACAACTTCAAATAAATCATCTCAAAAAACACAGCAGAGATGCTTAGTGAATCTTTGCTAACGATCAAAAATGTTTTCTCAATCGCAGATTTTCCTATGGACCAACTACCCAAAGAATTTAACCCAACTAACGACTATTTTTACTCCTTTTCAATTCTTTTGAATTCATGTACATATGTTTGTAGATATAAATAATTTCTTTAACAGGCATGAGACCATGTTTATTTTTATTTTATTATTTTTGGGGATTTGGACGTTCGGGTGTATGGAATTTACAAGGTTGCGTGTTGGTGTATTGTAAGGTGGTGCGTGTTCACATATGATAAACAATGAAGAAGCATACACAAAATTAGGTTTCTACCACGAACTGTTTATTCACTTATGTCTCTTGGGTATGTCCGCTTTCTTTGTGTTACAGAGGTTAGTGTAAGTATGATCATCAAATTAATGATCGAGTTCAAGTCAACCTTCCGCAGAGTTGGAACAACCAAAGAAAAGTTTCTACTTAATCGTGGGAAACGGGAATAGAGTTCAGTCGTCAACAGACCTGGGAAACTAACGTTCCCCAGCTGGAACGTAATTATGCCACGTGGTACTACATCTTGGAGAAGGGGGAGAAAAGAGAACGAGGCAGAAAAATGTTTATCATTTTATAGACTTAAGCAGCGCCACCTAATAGCGTTTGATGAAACTAAGTGGGGTAAATGTAAAAATGTATTTCTTTTTCTTTTTTATTATTCATTATTATCATATAATTTATTGAATTTAGTTCCCACAGATGTTTAACATAAAAAACCTGGACGATTGAAATTTCTACCATGTTATCTCTGTAAAACATGTTTAATGTAGTTTGAATGTAGAAATCCGACGTAGTAATTAATTTGTTCAATGAAACAGCACCAATGTCTAGTAGCAGCTATTCAGGAATTCTTAAGGTCTTCCATATCAGAGGTTGGCAGTGGATATTCGGAGAGAGTAGGAAAGCGTAGTTCTGCAGGTCTTTTCATCTGACAGGTTAGCAGTGGATATTCCGACAAGAAAAAAACAAAATGGCCGCTTTTATACACATCGGATCGAATATTTCAAGTCTTCTGATTGGTTAACCTTCTATGGGTGGACTATAAAATGAGTCAGCTCATTTTGGTTGACTAACTAGTTATATTACGTACACAAAATAACTTAACAACCTCTGCTTCGTTTTGCACCCCCAACCATTTTCTTATCTGAATCATTGTGAAACAAACCATTTGAATATAGATTAAAGTTTAATTCTGTTAGAAAATTTCTACACCAAATGTAAGTGAATGTTTATGCTTAAAATATAGTGTGAATATTTCAAGTCATTCCTTACAAAGCAGCCTAATATTCATTACCTTCTAGTGACAGTTCAATAACATTAAGATTTATATTTAAAATTCAGTTGTGTATTTGTGCTCATTGTCATTGTTCAAGCCTAGTTGCCTAGATTATATTCTGCGTATAGGGTTGCCAACTCTGTCATCAAAAAGAATATAAAGAAAGAAATGGCTATAAATAGTAATATTTAATTTAATTCTTGTATGTACAATTCTTAATGGATTTTTGATAGATATGGAAACAATAGGTAGAAAAACTCGGACAGACAGACACATAGACAGACATAGATGTGATGTGAGTGCGAGAGAATGACAGAGAGACGCGGAAGGGGGGGTATGTATCCGTTTTTTTCTCTGTCTTTTCAAATCGAGTTTTAAATAGACAGTATGGTTGGAATAAAAGAGGTGACTGGAATTTTTTAAAAGAACTTGAGAATTTTCAGTAATCAAACGCTTTGTCCTAGAATGCCTTCAGTCCAAATTAAGGGTGGAAGAAAAATTACTGAATATTTAATAAAAGGGGTGGCTGGAATAAAGATATCCCGGGTGGATTTTTCTCCAGAAAAGAATAGTCGGCTCGGCGAATCTGTTTGAAACTCAAGGGTAATCAGTAAGGTTACCCGACTTTGCCCAGAAACCAAAAATATACCTGGATGTTATAACTTTAAATTAATCACCATTAGTCATTTCCGCCCCACTCTTTTTTACTTTAGCACAAAAACTTCTTCAGTTCAAGAACGTATAGACAATTAAAAGGGAAGGAAGACTGTGTTAAACAAATCTCACAGGTAGGAATTCCTGTGAGAAACAACATTTTGTGGGATTACAATAAAAAACAACCTTTTCCTTTTTTGCTTTTACCTGGGCTTATCCTGGCACAAGACCATAATAATGGAGCTGAAAGAGAAGATTGAATTCACTACACTAGAAAATTGGTTTTTAAAACGAGAAAGGTAACTCTCAAAAATTCACATCTATTCAGTTTCGTATCCGAACGTAAAAAAAAGCAATTTCTTGTGTTTTTTTAATCATTTCACCCCAAGCATGGCGGTAATGCCATTATGACGCAGGTTGTAACAGGAAGGGAAACTGAATGAGAATGAGAAAACTAAGAATGGGGGGAGGATTATATATATATATATATATATTCGAGAAATCTTAATAAAGAAAATGAAAATATGCTCTCTGCGCCACCCCTTTCTAGGGGGCATTACCGTTTGATTCGGTGTGCTTTACCACTCGGCTACAAAGCAAAACTATGTTTATCCTTTTTGAGGAAAGCGCGCTTCCTCACTAAGATATTTTTCTCGAAGTCCCGTATCCGAAACGTAAACAAAGCAATTTCTAAAGAATTAATAGATTTATTTTTAATTCGACATTTTTATTACTTCAAACGTTATTAGAGTGGATACTCGTATTTGAATTAGACATCCCATTTTTATTTTTACTTGAAACAGTGTGTATTATGTTTATCGGCTTGCGTATTCGCGGAATCTTAATGTCGATGGATTAAACGTCGGTTTCTCTTACAATCTCCCTTTTGGATCTTCATTTCTACCACATCCCAAAGATGCTCTCCGGGATTGAAATTCGTTGTCTGTGGAGGCCATCTTAACACAGAAAACTTATTGCTGAGTTCTATGAATAAATCTTGTGACACAATGTATTGTCCTGCTGGAGGCGTTGCACAAGTGGCCCACAGAAGATGGGTGCACCTTGATCTAGGTTAGTCCTGGGTGTCACGATAAACTAAACCCGGCAGCACGGCCTCTAGTCGGGAGATTGAGGATTTTGAAGAGCGTAGAACCACCTCTTAATTGCTGTTGTCCCCAGGTCCACCCTGACCCGAGGTGGTGAAACCTGCTAGAGAGACAGCTATAGACAAATAGTGAACCCCGACTCAAAAACAAAATACAATAAAATACCAGCAATACATTTTTTTTAAATAAAATTTTTATTTATTTCAACTCAAATTTTCGTTGTTATTTATTCATTTATTTTCAGGTTTATGTATGGTACATTGTCTCAGTAATTTAATTAGAACCGAAGATGAAAAATAAACAGAAGATGCCCAAAAGCAGAAAAAAGGCTTACTGCTGCTGACAGGGCAATCGACGCATGCGTGTCTAGCGAAAAGTTTTAACGTTTGCTACAAAGACTTTAGTATTGCACATTGTTTCAGTAACAGCAGTGGATGAAGCGCAATAGCCCGGCCGTGTATTAATCGTCTGGATTTCGTAGAGCACGTCATTAAATCTTCGGCTGAATAATTATATTCATTTTTCTTTTATATTAACACACCCTTTTTGATATTTTTATATAAATTACATTGATATTTATTATAAATTATATTTATTTTCTATATTAAAACAATCTTTTTCCTTTTAAAATAAGAACATGACACTGGATAAAACGGGGGTTTACCCTACAAAGGGGGATGCAGAATCGATTCCTGCCGAAGAGATTCTCCTACTAAGATTTCTCGAATGTGCAATAATATATATATATATATATATATATATATATATATATATATATATATATAAATACGAAATATTTTTATTAATAAATTTAGTGGATACTCATATTTCATAATCAAGCAAATAAAACGGATCGTCTACTCAAATATGAGTATCCACTAAAAATAACGTTCCCAACAGTAAAGTCCTGTCAGCATGTTCACATTGCTCAGACAGTGCAGACTCCGTTGGTTAGGCCACGTCCACCGCATGCCAGACGATCGCATTCCCAAAGACATCCTGTAAGACGAGACCCGCATAACGACTAAATATGCATAGAAAACAGAAAAAATTGATTTAATTAAAATAAATCCCATTTATCCATTTTAATGGATGAAAAATATTCGTACAATACAAAAAAGTATATATAATCTTCATTTAATATTTTGTAGAATAGCTATTGTTCACTTCTACAGCAACCAACGTCTTCTTGTAGTTTTCAATTAATGATTTGCAAATTTTAGTTGGCATTTTGTTCTAGTCTTCTTCGCATCTGGTCCAAGATGTTTGTTGGAGCTCTCGATTGGATTTGGATTTTCAAATAACACCACAGATTCTCGATTAGGTTTATGTCTGTGGATTGACATGACCATTTTAGGATATTTACATTATTTTTAGCAAGCCATTTCTTCGTAGATTTTGCAGTGTGTTTAAGATAATTATCTTGTTGGAAGATCCACTCAGGAGGAAGTTCAAGATTTTCAACCGAAATCATTAAATTTTCTTCCAAAATATTTTGAAATGATGTGGCATTCATTCTACCATCTATTACTGATATTTTGTCAGTACCTGTTGCAAAAAAAAAAAAAAAATCTCCAAGCCACGATGCAGACACCACCGAATTTTACTGTTGAAACTGTGTTTTTTTGTTTGAAGGCATCGCCATTTTCCCTCATACATGATTTCTAGGATTACATCCAAACAATTCAATTTTGGTTTCATCTGTTCATAAGACTCTTTCCCAATATGATTTTTCCTTGTCCTTATGTTCACAAACGAATTTCAAGCTGGCATCTCTGTGTCTTTTCAATAGCAGTGGAGTTTTCCAAGAGGAGCATGGCTTTAGATTGTTCCTATGAATTTCATTGCTTATTGTCCATTTAGTGATACAGATTCCTGATGAAAGCAAATCATCTTGCAACTCTTGATGAGTAACCATTAGATTTTGTTTAATTTGGCACATTAATTTCCTTGAAGATTTTGAAGAAATCTTCAGTGCATCACCTGTTCTTTGGTTTTCAACAGTTTTGAGTTTTTATACCTTGCAATGAATGAACTAATGTTAGTAAATGGAATATTCAGGTTGTTTGAGATTTTCCTGTAACTTTTACCTTCTTTCCAGAGCTTAACAATCAGTTCTTTTTGTGAATTTGTCAGTTCTTTACCTCTTGCCATGATGATAACCTTCTTGCACGGATATCAATTACAGAATGTTCTGATTGTATTTTTTAGGCTAAAAATAACTGTTGATAACATTATTGGAACATTCTAGCATATTCCACTTGAATAATCTAGAGTATTAAAGCAATTTAAAAAATTTAAAATCTGAAATTTTCATTGTACGAATACTTTTTTCACCCATTAAAATGAATAAACGGGATTTATTTCAAACTTTTTCCTGTTTTCTATGCATATTTAGTTATGCATCTGTATACAATTAATTATATGAAAAGTATGTTTATTAATTAGTCGGAAATACACTAAATTAAAATTTTTTATGTGTACGAATATTTGTTCCCCCACTATATATATATATATGTATATGTATATATATATATATATATATATATATATACATTATATATATATATATATATATATATATATATATATATATATATATATATATATATATATATATATAATGTAGATATATATATATATATATATATATATATATGTATTGATGCATGTTTCATTAAATCATATAGACAAAACTTGTCTATTTATTTTATGTAAATTCTTTTCATATTGTATATTGATACATATTTGAAAGAAACTTACATAAAATAGGCAAAACTTATCTATATTATTTAATGAAACATACATCAATGAAAAAATGCTGCCTAAATACACACAATAGATACATACATACATACATACACACACACACACACACACACACACACACACACACATATATATATATATATATATATATATATATATATATATATATATATATGTATATATATGTGTGTGTGTGTGTGTTTGTAATTTCTTTACTAATTTCGTAGTCTGTTGATGAAAAATGCGTTTATTTTGCACAACGAATGATTATCTTTCATTATTCTGTTTTCTTGTCAATGGACTTAACACGATACTTCTCCACGTAGATTGAGCCTTATACAACGTAAACTTCAGATCTAAATTCAGTTATTAGCTGTGTCAGCCTACGGGCATTACCATTACAACAACTTCGTATCTATATTACTAAACGCGCTGTGTTAGTCTGCCACGCACATGTGTCCCAAGGGGAAGAAAACCAATAGTGAGTGCGATAATGGCAAATATAAGTCAGCGTTGGTAGAAAGGGAAACTTACTTCGCTGCTGACGAGTTAGCGATATGATGAATAAGTTTTCATCCTGACTAGAACGAAGAGATCTTTCCGGAACGTGGTTGAAAAATATTGGCACGATTAACATTAAAACACACAGAGTAGATGCTAAGCAGCCGTTACAACTTAATTTATTTTGCTCTGGCGTTTTGTAATAAAAAATAAAATAAAAAGTCCGCTTTTTTTTTCATGCAGAAATCGCTGTCATGACGCGATCGTATTAAGAATTTATTATAGAAGAAGACAGTGTTTTATTTTATTTTACTTTTTAAATATTCTTGGCGCAGGATGAAAAGAAAGATCGAACAAAAGGAAATAGGTCCCAGGATATTAGTAAATGGCTCCTTGCTCTTGATCTTCTGTAACGTAGTCATGCGAAAGATAAAATGGAAATAATATTGAATTGACGTGGCAAGGAGAAAACGCCGAGAGAAAAAAAAAAAAACGAAGCACTGACGAATCAACGCACACACACGCACACACACACACACACACACACACACGCACCAGCACACACACATGCGCGTGAGTGTGTATCCCATCCAATATATATATATATATATATATATATATATATATATATATATATATATATATATATATATATATATATACTAGGAGAGTACGTGTCAAAAGAGACAAGATTATGAACGTGCACTTCTCCCGTCGTTTCCGATGTATGCTGATCAGTTCTTCGAACCGAACAGCCAGACTAACCGCACATATGATTTGATTATAATGGTGATGGTTTCTGCAGAACCAATCACATTCTTCGGAAGAAACATATACAGAGAATTGGTGCACAAAGTATACCACAAGATTTCCAAACGACCCGCCTCAGGGTTGTCCTTCTCCTAGACAGGTTTCCAGCTAAGGCTTTTATTCCCCTATAGGTGGTGGGGAGAAGCGATAAGTGTATGTAACCAATTAGACTGGAATTCGAAAACGGATTTTCGATTTTTCATTTCGAGCCACTATCCATTACATCAGCGCTATTAACACACACGCATATATATATATATATATATATATATATATATATATATATATATATATGTATGTATGTATGTATGTATGTATATAGGGAAGAGGTTATAGTTATTCCAATGAGAGAAAAGTGTATATTTTAAAAAAGAAGATAAACCGCAAACGGTTTTGGTTGAAATGTGATTTTTTTTTATTTTAAAATATATATTATGCTCTTTTTTTCCCATAATTCTGCTGCACGTGTTTCTGGTTTCTCGACTTTCTTCACTACCACGCAAAAAAAAATCATTTTTATAATATGTGGAAATATCTACTCTTTGCTTGAAGAAGGTCGTTCTGTATTTTCCTTCCCAAATATGTCAAGTATGTTTAGCAGTTCCAGCAGTTCTTTGTGACGTACATAATCTATAACACACAGGTACACCCTTCTACATTTGTATTGCACTTTCAGGTATCATTCTGAGCATATATATTGCATCCTTTGTTCTAGTGTTTTTAACGAACCCGCACTGTTCTTGTCCTATTTGCCGTTTGATTCTGTTTCACGCTCTATTCATCAGAATTCAGTTGATGTTTTGATATATGGTTGGTTTATTAAGATGATTGTCCGATGGAGTTCACATTCGTTTGCACCTGGCTTCTTTGGTAATGCTATGAAAAAAAATCTACTTAAGTTTTCCGATATATCACCACTTTTGTATATTTCATTTATTATGTCTGTAATCTTGTCAATGCCGAAATCATCCAAGGCTGCCAGCATCTCTATTACAATTGCATCTAGTCTTGCTGCTTTCATTGCCTCAATTCAACGTAGGAAGTTAAGATCTTCTCACTGGGAATTTTTCGTTGGAGCACTTGTTTCTTCACTTCCTACCACAATGGTTCAATTATACTGAGATCAAGACTGTGCTGGCCAGTTTTCTAAAAGTTGAACATCTTCATCCATAATAAACCTTTTTGTTGCAATCTTTAATCTCCGTTCTCAAAGCACTTAACCTAATATTATCCTATTAATCGCATTGTTTAAGCTGATACGTAGAAAGATTCAAATTCAGCAAATATCTATGAATCCATCTGCACTATCATATATATATATATATATATATATATATATATATATATATATATATATATATATATATATATATATTAATCCACTGACAGACTGTTTCGCTGTATCACAGCTCATCTGTGTGACTAGGCATCCGATCGCTTCAAGCCGGGACCGAAACCCGACCGATTTGGTATCAGTCGGAGATTCTAACCCCTAGGCTATCGGTGCAGGGTTAGGGTTAGAAAGGCGAATTTTTGCATATTTATTTTTTCATAAATACGCCAGTGACCTACAGAACTCAATCCGGCTGGAGAGTCTTGCATTATCAGCAGTAATAGTCACCGTTTAAAATTACGCCAAATATAACTTCTCTGTCGTTCTTTCCATGTCGAATGCTCTAACGAACTCCACTCTACCAATTCATACTTACAGGTATGACCCGTGATGCTATGTCCACAGGGTCGAATCAGCCTGATTCTTTTCGTATTCAATTTGTACTAGTGAAATTCCACAGTTTCATTCAATAATCGCTACTGTGTCGAAGAGACTCCTGCGTAGATGATTCTTCGAACGTTAGAATCTTAACCATTTCAAGTCCATGCATAATCGTTAATACTCACAGTATACTTATAATCTTCACTTCACAGAGAGTCCGCCAAAAAATCTATACACATTTCAGGAAAGGAAAAACTTGTATAAATAACGTAATACTAAATTTATTCAAACGTCACGATATTAATACAAATTACATCGCAAGAGATTCTCAAAATGGTGGCCTTTAGATCACAAACTTTTATTAGTATGGCTTGGGCAATGTTGACCAAAGTATCTCAAGGGATTGCTGCACACGCATTTTCGATTTGTTGTCTAAGCGTCGATATCTGTCGAGAAAATATACTACTGCAGTGTTATAGCAATTTGATAAGACCACGAAAGAAGTTTTTCTGTTTCCGAAGTGTGTATACATTTTGAGGGTGGACTCTCTCTCTCTCTCTCTCTCTCCCTCTCTCTACTCTGTATTGAGCACTCTTTTAAGAATAGTATTTTTTTAGTTATTGGAATTTATTCCGTATACACCAATCCCCCCCCACACATATATATATATATATATAATGCTAAAAATATAATTTTAAGGTATTCTGTATTTATGAGTAAAAGTGCTCAATATCAGAGCTAGAACGTATGTAAAAATAAAAGAACTCAGTGTCGACCTCAGTGTCCACTTTTCTATTTACACATAAAAAAAATATTACGCGCAAGAAAGAGAAAAAGAGAGGGCGCAGAACACAACACTGCAAATTGGCACAGTTTCACGCTTCAGCCTTTTCTGAATATTGCATAGCAGTGGTAAACTGACAGTCGCCGTGCAGTTTTTATTCCTGTGCCCTCACTATTTATATCTAGAAACACACTGTCTCCGATACTGAGCACTTTCCACTATAAATACGGCAAATTTTAAACAAATATATATATATATATATATATATATATATATATATATATATATATATATATATATATATCAGTTTAAACGTTATTTTTAATGGATACCCATATTTGAGTAGATCTGTTTATTTTTTACTGTTTTTTATTTCGTCTAACGACCTGAATATTCGAGAAATATCATTAAAGGAAAAAGCACCCTCTGGCAGGATTCGGACCTGCGTCTTCGTTAGAAGGAGTGACCGTCATCGGATCAGACGTGCTTTAACCAACTTGGTTACGAAGATCGTCGCGATTAAGCAAGGTTGTATACTGCGTTTAAGAACTTCTTTCTCGTTTAGATTCCCGAAAGTTTATGACTAGTTAGTTTCATCACCGAAACGTCATGAATTTCTAAAGATTTAATGGATTTAATTATTAATCCGACATTTTTTATCACGTTAAACGTTATCTTCAGTGGATACCCATATTTGAATAGACAATCCGTTTATTCCAAACAGTATTTTATTTCGACTACGGGCCTGAATATACGAGAAATCTTATTAAAGAAAAATGCGCCCTCCAGCAGGATTCGAACCTACGTTTCCTTAAGAGAGACCCTAAGTAGATTCGACGTTCTTCAACCATCTCGTCGTGATTATAGGTATCCACTAAAAATAATGTTTAAAGTGATAAAAATATGTCGTATTAATAAATAAAATACTTTATTGCTTTATATATATATATATATATATATATATATATATATCCGAAATGATCTTATATATTAATTGCCGATGGTCTAATTAAAACGTTAGCTATGTTACGCTTGTGCACAAGCATAGTGAAACTCTAACGGAAACACGCCCGACTTAATAGACGACAAACATGAGATTTCTGTTAATAATTTTTGTGATTACGTTGAAAACTTAACGAGAAATTACCATAAGCATGTTGTACCCAAAATTATCCAAAGAGCTAAAGATATAATTAAAGTCATTGCTGTAAGTTCTGCGGAGGCTGAAACAGGGTTTTTCCCTGATGAATATAATTTAATCGTCATGAAGTTAAAAATGTGGCAAGTCTTCTAGCCATAAATTTCCATTGGAGGTCTTCCATTGGATCTTTGGAACTGCAGCGATTTACTTCGAATGTGGCCAATAAACCATAACACAGCTGATGACACTAGAGTCAAAATGCATCATGCTTCCTAACAGAAATATAATAAGAACAAAATTTCAATAGGGAAATATCTTAATAAATAAATGTTTTCTATCAAATTATCAAAATGTCCCCATTCTCAGATTGCAAAGAAAATAAGCGGAATAGGTTCCTAAAGATTAACTGCCTTATAGAACCGACAACCGGTTTCTGGAAATTATTGTGTATATATATATATATATATATATATATATATATATATATATATATATATATATATATATATATATAGGCAGGGCTAATATCACATTTAAGAAAGCACAAATGAAATATGTCTTTCCTTTACCCTATATTTATTTCAATTCTTCATGAGCTTCCGATTCTTAGCTATGATTAATTAATGATGAGCATGTAATTTTCGTTTATGGTCGATTTCATCACGATTCTTCTGTTAAGCTTGGAGAGTAATTATACATTCTTATTGCTCAAAGTAGAGTCCAGTTGTGTTATGAAAACCTCGGAGAATTCTAGTAAGATAGCTTTAATCAAGATACAGCGGTTCGGAGCTTAATCTAACAATTGGACAATTTTGCTGCTGCACGGATTTGGACGATTTTGCTGTTACACGATTTGGATAATTTTGCTGTTACATCTGCTATATATCAGCAGATGGAGATGTTAGGCAACGTGGAGATACAAAGGAAGGACAGGAAAAACGAGCAACAGGAAGGTGTTGATAAATCATGTTTAAGGGAGTGCATCGCTACCATGATCCAGCGTCTATAAAGGAGTCATAATAAAGCCATCGCTGTCATCAATTCCATGGAAAGTAATTTGTAACCTCGAAGCTCCCGTCTCTAACGTCTTGCCCAACAACAACCCACATTAGCGATTACGCCATCAAATCCTCCGCCCCTTCACTAGGCGCAAATCCTGGCCAAATTAGGAGATGAATTTATCGATTACCCTAACCGTCCTCTGGTGCATGATAGGTTACGTAGTGGCGCATCTGCCGCAGGCTATTCTTCGAATGGAAATGAAAGCTAGGAGTTGCAAGTCAAGTAAACCTTCTCCACTTGGAGAAATGCCGCAACACAGTCTTCCTAACCTTGAAGAAAGATATGTTGTCAGTTTGGAAGAATGGGTTAAATAAGTACGAGACAGAACAAGAAAAATAAATGGCTGACGGTTGAATAATAAAAAAAAGAGAAAAAAACCCCCCAAAAAACGTTGAAATTTTTTAAATGGAGACAAACGGACAAATAATGAAATAATGTCGGAAAGTGCAAACGAATTTTGTGGTGGTAGTGTAACGGTTAGCGACTCGGAAAGTAGTAATCTGTGACCCGTGTTCGAATTCGGACTGGGGTAATTCTTCTTCTTCACGGCGTGGGCGATCATGGCTCTACACAATGTCCTGTCTTTTGTAGATCTTAGTAAATCTCATTTCCTTTCTGTCCTAATCCCTATTCTGCCAATCATCCACACAAGCTAATTCTTCTATTTCTATATGCCGTATCCGCCCAGGAAGTGGACGGTCATTGCTCTCCACAATTTCCTGTTCTTTGTAGCTCTTAGTAAGTTTAGTCTTTTCGCTATCTCTTCTAACCCAGAGACGGATATGCAATGTAATTGGCCCTGATCTGTCATCTCGTCTGCAGTCGCTCTCTCACAGACGCGATGTTGCCTAGCTCTGTCTTTTTTAAAAATACTTTCACGGTAATTGCTCCGAGGAGCTGCTTTCGCTGGTTCCTAGGCCTCATGAATTTAAACGTCCTACGAGGCTGGCATCCCGTTCCCACCCCTTCACCGTTGAAACTGTTAGATGTAGACGTCTCTTCTACTCCAATAGCTTCATGTCTCGCACATCTCGCCTGTAGAACTCCCTTCCTTATTCCTGTTTCCCTGACAAATACAATCTCCAACTATTTAAGTGTAACGTAATCGACATCTCCAGTTGCCTTGATCTATCCACTTCCCTTCTCCACATCCTTTCCCCCTTACATTCCTATCTGCTCTCGCTCCAAATCTTCTGTAACCGCCTTGCCTTGATCGATCCACTATCTTTCTCCACATCCTCTCCTTTACCACTCCTATCTGCTCTTCGTCCAAACCTTCTGTAACCCATTGCGTGCTAGTGGCCTCCAGCCTTGCTTGGGGTGATAAGCTTAAAAAAACCCAAAAAAACAAAACAAAAAAAACCTATTCTGACAACCATTTACAGTAGATCATTCTTCTTATTCTTCTTATATGTGCCACATCCTTTCAGGACGTAGACGATCATGGCTTTCCACAATTTCCTGTCTGTTGTAGCTCTTAGTAATATCCCTCCTAAACCCTACACGAACTCGTTCGGCAGGTTGTGCGCTGCTTTCCACTGTCCCTCTTTTCTTCAATGAGTCCTGTCAGTGTCGAACTTTCTAAACTCTCTTTCCTCGTTATGGCCCCTAGAAATTTTAACTGTCTTTTTATTCGCAAACATACCCTTGTGAAAGGTATGAATCCATCTCTTATTCACGTAGCTATAGATTAAATAGCAGTACCGTCTGGGCTCTGTTGCCATGAGGTGGCAACCAATCTACGAGAAGGAAAAACACTGAACTCAAAACCAGCTTGAATAGAGATTAGTTCCGTCAGGCTATCTTGCTCTAGACACATCAGTGCTGCTATGGCTGCAGTATATGTGGTGCCTTTGCCACCCTAATGGATTACAGGATGATAATTTTATTAGTGTTTACCGAACCTCAAGAAATATAGAATTTCTAGGCATTAAATACGCCTGATAAATTCGTTATTTTCAATTTCATTTATTTATTATAAAATACCTTTGTCATATGCCTTCATGAAAACCATATTACTGTACATGATGATGTATAAAAGCCAGCTTTTCCGTAAAAATAACTAAAATATCTCTCCCAGACGTTATATACGAAGTTGAGGTATCTGTTCGACTAAATTTTATCCAGCCTCCGTAGGCTGTTAATGCTTGTACCTAATGCAGGGAGAATTGGGTCTCTGTGTCGTGCCTGAAAATTTTTCTCGTCAGAGTCCATCTTGCACATTTAGAAATCTACCATTCGTCCGTGCATTGAATGCTGCTGCCATATCTTGTCTGGTGTTCTTGCTAATCATGTCGAAGTTCTTGATAAAATGCAAAGAAGGACCTGCAATGTAATTGATCCTGACTTGGCATTTCGACTTCAGTCACTTTCTCACCGACGTGCCGTGACTACCCTCCATCTTTTCTACTAATATTTTCATGGTAACTGCTTTGACAAGCTTTTTTTCCCTAGTGCTCCGACTACATAGATTTAAACGTGCTATTAGATTGGCATGTAGGTTTACTGTAGAAATAGCTAATTGTAACCGCCACTTCTACTTCAACAGTTTCTTTTCTCGCACTTCCCGCCTGTGGAACTCCTTGCCGTTTACTTGCTTCCCTGATAACTAGAATCTTCAAAAATTTACATGCAACGTCAATCGCCATCTTCTATCTTCTTGAAACCCGTTCATTTTTTGTCCTTTTCACCATCCTCCCTATACTCAGTCTTTTTTCTCACTTTCACTCCCTGTAAGTGTGTATTAGTGACATTCCCACCACCTTGCTTAGGTTGAAATGATTAAAACGTATACAGTAAGGTTGATGATAATGAAAGTCCTAGGCGGTGTTATTGTGTTTTTTTTTTTACGGGGTGGTGTTTCTAGTCCCACACCCAACCGGTTTTGAATTCAACATTTTCTAAATGCCCTTCCAAGGTAAAGAGGCCCGCCTATACTGCTATTCAACACATAGCTGGGGAGATGGGGAAGGGAGAAGAGACAGATTCATATCTTTCGGAGATTACTTGTGTAAAGCGATTAAAACGGACACGTGTGGAATTTGAACACGGGCCGCCAACGCCACTTTCCACGCTGATAACCACGACGCTACGCACACATCCTAATACTGTAATGTTAACTTTAATTTGGTTTGCAAATATGCCATCAATGACGTCACATTTTTGAGCTGGGTATCAATTAATTTCATATACAAAAAACATACCCAGTTGGATGAATAACTTTTCCGTAAAATCTTATAAATGAAAAGTTCCTAGTGTGTGTGTATATGTGTGTGTGTGTGTGTGTGTGTGTGTGTGTGTGTGTGTGTGTGTGTGTGTGTGTGTGTGAATAATATCATTTTACTGCAAAAGTTACTGACATTTTTAACATTATTTACAATCGGTCTATTGTCCTCATCTTTGTTGTTAGTATCGTAATGTTTCGACTGTAGTGCTCACCGACCTTCTTCAGGCATTTGTCGATCCGGATAACCTTCGGGGAATTTTGAACTACACACTTTATTAAATCTACGACGTTAAATTGTTCTCGATCCGAAGTCCATGTCTAGAGATATCTCGTCTAGTTCTTATTTAGTACTACTCAGTATAATATTATATGTCTTTACTACGAGGCCCAGGGATTGAACTCACTATGCCACCAGATTAATGGACCGCTAGAAAAGACATGATCAGCGGAACAAGAATAGTCTACTACCATAGATTAAATAAAGTGTTCAGTTCGAATGCTAACATAGTGATAGTAAGTTCAGTGAGTATTTGAACTCAGTGGAAACAGGGTGAGTAATAGCTGAGCAGTACTAAATAAGAACTCGAAGATATATCCCTAGATATGGTCAGCGGAATGACAATCTAGCCCCACCTCCGTAGATTAAATAAAATCTTCATTTCGAAATTCCCTGAAGGTGACCCGATTTGACATGGACCTGAAGAAGGCTGGGAAGCAAATTGAACGAAACGTTGTGATAATAAGAACAAAAACGAGGAAATTAGTCCGAATATTAAATAATGTACATAGTGATCACTCCTAATCCCAGAAATTCATCCAGAATTTTTTTTTACTCATTTAGGGCATTCAGCCATTGTTATTTTCCATGAATGTCTATAAGATTTCACCGACTTTCAGGTGAAGGGTGCATAAAAGATAAAAAGATTGGTTCTGATTCGTTAAAATTCTTCGAGGAATTTTTTTCAACACCTTCCAAATGGGGCTGTTGACAAAACAACATGCATGCAAGAACTGACCTTCCAAGCTACATGATTGTTGCTTCGCATTTGCAAGTGGAAAACAATCGACATTGTTGCTAAGTAAAATAAATTTAATTAAACAGCAAATGGGTTGCGACTGATTGCATAAGCAATAAAACACCGAGTAACCTTAAAAATGTCTTCTAAAATTTCCTTAAGTTGCAAAATAATATTTTCGCTTAAAACATTTTCATTAAATATAAATGTATATATGTGTATGTGTGCGTGTGTTTGAGTGTGTGCGTGTGTTTGTAGGATAAATAATAGTATCCGTGATGATGATGGGATAAAGTGGAAAAAGTATTTTTATTGAAAGACGCGTTTCGCTGGAGAAAGTTTATGTTCTCTTTGGCATCATCAGTTTGACTAAAAGAAAGACAAAACTATGGGCGAGGAAAATGATTTGGGATCTCTGAGGATAAATGGGTACCCTAAATCAAATTAATTACCCTAGCTTATCAGTTCCTGACTTTGAGCCTTGTAGATAGCCTGTCTGTGCTGGTTTGTTCATCTTTATCTGTATTAGAGCCGTTTAGTATTGTAGGATTTTAATTCAGGGACTTTTTATTATTTTTATCTTTTAAATGCATAATTTATACACACACACACACACACACACACACAGATATATATATATATATATATATATATATGATAAGATAAAAACCAAGTAAGAAACATTTATCAATCTAAGTTTTCACTTGTGAAACATATTATAAACGTTTCTTTATCTTATTATCTTGTTGGGTTTCGATCCATATTTGATCTTCAACTTTAACTCTTTACAGCCCTTTATATTTTCATCCTTGTACATACATGCCTACATATATATGCCTATTGATGGGGAAATCTATGACATAGTGGAGAAAGTTTACTTGTGAAGCGTTTCGTCCTTCAGGACTTCATCGGACTAAATTTGTTATGTTGGTACAAGTGCACAAATGCACGAACGATGGTTGCTTTTTAGAATCTTTTAGAATTCTTTTTTTTTTACACAATCACATATACATGGAGGACTTCTGCACCGTTCATATAATCTTTTTTGAGGTTTCTGGATGTTTCGCCAATGTACATCAATGGGCATTTTGTACAGTCTATTTTGTATAGCCCTATCTCTGTTCTGTTGTTGTTGCTATCTCTTTTGATATTAACTATATCTCTTATTGTTTTAGGGCTGGTGTTAATGAATTGCATGTCAAGTTTGGACGGTTTTTTTTCAATGGTGTCTGTTATGGAGTTGATAGGTAGGATTATGTCTTTGATTTTGTTATGGTTGTCGGGTTTATAGGTTTGTAGGGTTTTGGTGGATTTTTTTGGATTTTTCTTCTGTTGATTTTGTGGGCCTTGGGTTTGACATTGTGCAGGAAATAATTCGGGGATTGAAGAAGTCTGAAGGTGTTTTCGATGTATTCCTCTTTTCTGGGCAGGAATTATGAGGAGGTTACAAATTCTAAGAGCTCTTAAATAAAAGCCTATGATCACTCCGGATTTTGTTTTATTGTTGTGGTGGAAGTAAAAGTATACGAGGTCATTATTATTTGTTGGTTTTCAATAAACCTTTAGTTGAATATCCTTATCCGTGCTTATTAACATGATATCAAGATATGGTGAGGTGTAGTTTTCCTCTGCTTCGTAGGTGACATTGTGTTTCCTATCCTGTTTAGTCTATGTACAAGTTCTGGAAGTGGTGCCTCATGTGTATGTATTAGTAGGGCATCATCAATATATCGGAAGTATGTTGCGTTTATTGGGAGCATGCGCGGAAAGGAGTAGCCAGATTCTAAAATTCTATGACGCGGAATGCCAGTACTCTATTGAGCGGTGATCCGATTGGTTTGATTTTTTAATCGTTACAATAAATTAGTACATTGTAACATATGTAGATTATAACACCCCCCCATATATATATATATATATATATATATATATATATATATATATATATATATATATATATATATATATATGTCCTCTAAGTCGCCTCAAAATTGTATGTTGTATTCCTTTTTTAAAGCTAATTTATTAGCCCATTTCGAGCCAGATGGGCTTTCTCTCCTGACAGGATTTATCATCTATTCAGTATTAAAACACAACAATCGGTCTTCAAAGATTCCTGGAAACTACAGGATACTGGAAGATGATCAAAGAACACAAAAGAATTCCTTTAGTTATGGATAGTCTGTCAATAATTTGTTCAAGCGTTCAACTTTGCTGATACAACAAAATGGAGGAACAACTGAAAATTTGTTTTAATTTCATAAATCTCATTTCATACCCATTTGTTTCAAACTATATATTATTGCCTTTCGCAATTGGTTACTTTGCATTATAAAGGTTTTAAAACTTGCGTTCATTTATTTTCACTTTGTATATAGTGAATATCGGAACAGTGTTTCCAAACTAACGACAGAATAGAAAGTCTTGTAAGTATCATGTTCAGACGAATTAACTATGAGGCCAGCTGAAAAAAATACACACACACACATATATATTACATATGTATGTATTCTCCTTCAGTGTTCTCCCTCAGTCAGTCGAAAGCTCCATTGAGGAATATGGGGCCCACAGCTCTCAGCAACACTAGACGTTGCTGGTGTGGTTTCCATAGCAAGGTTTTATAGGATAAAGTTGCTAGTCCCTGTGTGAAGGAAATATACAGACTAAATTTGAGTGCTCATTATGGTATCGTTAGGTCTTGTTAAGAGAACAGATAAACTATGCCAATCATCTATCTATCTATCTATCTATCTATCTATCTATCTATCTATCTATCTATCTATCTAGTCATCTACATACAGACTATTTGGCTAACATGAGTCAGATCTCTTATCTTTAGGCCATCGTCGCACGGCAGGGAAGAAAGGGGAATATGTGTGTGTGTGTGAGCGTATATATATATATATATATATATATATATATATATATATATATATATATATATATATATATATATATACAAGGTAACCCAAAAAGTTCTATCCGTTTTTAAAGGAAAAAGAAAACGCTTCACAGTATGTGTAACTTATATTTAGTCTTCGAAGTAATCGGCATCGGCATCCAGCACCTTCTGCCAATGTGTCTCCAGCTGTTCAATGCCCTTGCGGTAGAACTCGGGCGTGGGGGGTTTGACGCAAAGAAGTCCGTGAGGGCTTTGCGCAAGTCTGCTTCATTGCTGAAGGATTTCCCACGAAGATGATTATCCAGGGAGTGGAAGAGGTGGTAATCGGATGGCGCAAGGTCAGGTGAATAAGGTGGATGGCACAAAGTCTCCCACCCAAGTTGCTGTATGGTATCCCTGACCCCTCGCGCGACATGCGGCCTGGCGTTGTCATGGAGGAAAAGCACACCTTTGCGATTCACCAGTGGCTGGCTCCTTCTGGCGCAATGCCTGTTGCACACGTTTCAATTGCTGCGAGTATAGGTCTCCAGTGACTGTTTGGCCCGTTGGTAGCAGTTCATAATGAACCACTTGACGACCTGTCCACCAGACACAAAACATAATCTTGCGTGGGTGCATAGGCGGTCTTGCGGTGTGAGGGACAGCATCCTGAGGAGACAACCAATGTCTGGAACGCTTGGGAGTTTCGTACAGAACCCACTTTTCATCAGAACTCGATTGAATAAGGATGCGGTACGGTGGCGAGAAAGCAGCGGTACGGTGGCGAGAAAGCAGCGATACGCAGGCTGCCACACGTTGTCCCTTGTGGACCTCCAACAGCGTTTGCGGAACCCACTTGCTCAGCTTGTACATCTTACCTAGGCGGTGCAGGTGAAGTCTAACTGTTTCATCGGAAACGTTGAACAGTCTTGCATGTTCACCACACGTTAGACTACTGCCCTCTTCAATGGCCGCCTTCATGACTCCGTCATTCAAGATAAGTGGTCGTCCACTGCGCAGCTCATCATGGAGAGACAAATCTCCCGACTTGAATTTTCGAACCCAACGTCTTGCAGTACGTTCATCCACAGCACTATCCCCAAACGCTTGACATATGCGGCGATTTGATGCAGCTGCTGATAAGCCCACTTTAAAGTCGTAAAGCAAACATCCCCGAACGAGATTTCTAGACACTTCCCTCCTTCTTACAGCTGTCCGGCTTATAACTGATGGCCGAGCACGGTGCGCGTGATTTTTATAACGTCTGATGTCCCTACTTCCGGCTGTCCGAATTTGAAAACAATTGCTACACGCATTTCGTATATATTTCAACTTCATTCAATGACTAATCAAAAAACGGACAGAACTTTTTTGGTTACCTTGTATATATATATACACTGTGATGTCAATGAATACTCGTTGTCACTTTCGTATGCTCGTTGTAGTAGATACTTTGTAATCGCAGATACATCTATAGTAACGCCGTTGAAAAATACCGGTGTCAGACGCCTTCGAATAACACTCGTACTAATAGTACTTGATCGATAATACTAGCACGTATAGTATTCGGTATAGAATCCGAAAAGAGAAATAGAGTAGAGCAGTCCGTATAGTATAGAGGATAGACTAGAAATGTGATCCGAATAGTAATAGAGGATAGAATAGAAATAGCGATCAAGCTAGACGTCATGCGACTTCCTATATATGCGTTTCCTCTATGGTCACGTGATCCACTTAATTCAATAATACGATCACCTGTGTTTGCTCACTGGCGATCTATGTGGCAAACTGAAGTGTCCTATATAACAATATATATATATATATATGTGTGTGTGTGTGTGTGTGTGTGTGTGTGTGTGTGTGTGTGTATGTGTGTGTGTGTGTGTGAGAGAGAGAGAGAGAGTGTGTGTGTGTGTGTATATGTGTGTGTGTAAAATAATCAAACAATATAAGTTTATGGCAAATTGCGCCGATTCAACTGTTTGAGACCGGGACACTGACCCGGAGGTGATCGCTCCTGGTCGGATCTCTTGGAAGAGGGAGTCTAACGATTTTGACACCAGTAATAAACATCACTGATGAAGTAGCCGAACGCACCACACCAATAGAGTGTTTAAGATATGCGCATATATATATATATATATATATATATATATATATATATATATATATATTTATTTGAATATTTGACTACTGTGTCGTGATAAACAAAATAACTAATCCCAAATGTACTGTTCACACGGTACTGGTTTTGCGCGTTTATATTAATAGTATAATGGGCTCTTGAGGTTTTCCTACTTGTGGACGGTCTTTTGTAATTAATGACAAACACGATCTCCATGTCAGGGCCAAGGGTAAGACTTATGTCTTGCCGAAGCGTATCTGCGGGAATAGTGTGTTGGAAATCACGACTGGGAATCGCTTGTCGCGTGAAATTATTAATCATGAATTCACAACGCTATTTTTATTTTTTTTGCTATTCTGTTCTTATATATGCATACCTAAACACACACACGCACACACATATAAATATATATATATATATATATATATATATATATATATATACATACATATATATATATATATATATATATATATATATATATATATATATATATATATATATACATACACATACATACATATATATATATACATATATATGATTAATATATTGGATCTATTTGTAATTGGACATTATTATTACTTATTATAGTGGACACTCATATTTGAAATAAACGCCTCAGTTTTAGTTATTAAACTGTGTATTACGTCTATCGCCCTGCGCGTTCGAGATTTCTTAATGAAGAAAATGTCTTCTCTTGCAGTGATCGAAACTGAATTCTTATTTGTTGGGAAAACCATCGTTCGATCCGGTTCCGTGCTTTCCTTCTCGACCACGGAGAATCTCACAAGGCTCTACTTTTCTTTTTCAGGGGAAAGCACTTCCTCTTTACTCAGATTATTTTACTCGAAAGCCCATCTACCCAGTTTTGTATCCGAAACGTAAAGCAATTTCTAATTTCTAATTTTTAATGGACTTATTTTTAATCCGAAAAATATATTCAAACTTTATATATATATATATATATATATATATATATATATGGGGGGGTGTTATAGTAGTAGTTCTAATCAATAAGGATTTTGTATCGAGACAAGCCACTCTAAATGCAAAGCACAAAAAAAAGAAAATAGATAAATACATATGGTGCAGGATAATACGTATATTTATTATATACTTTATAGCTCGGCGATTTAATATGGAGCACTGTTCCTCATTGTGTACGTGGCATGGCAGATCTCAGTTGTAAAAGGTCAGGGCTGGTGGACTAAGGATGTAGCACGTTCGAACAATGGAAATAGTGATAAAGTAGCGCGTCATTTGGTCTGTAGGAAAGGGGTTGTAGAGTGGGAAAAGAAGCACTAGTCTGGGAGGTTGTCCAATTATTGCCCTAGGCCAGTCACTCATTTTACAAAATATTTTATTTTTGTTCATCAGGAATGACAAAAATCATTTATCACTGTAAATAGGTTTTAAGTCGATTATTGTTATTTTTTAACCTGATATTCTGACATTTTTTACAACTAAATATATCTTTGCAGACCTTATGAAATGCAGCAAATAAGATCTGTGTGGGTGGAAAATCCACAAGTGATATGAGTCACAGTATGTCTGTGTGAGGGAGGGGTGTAAATCAGAAGATTGTCGGTCAGTCGGTGCAGACGGATCTGGAGGTGATGCGATGTGTAGCCATGGTCGCTTCTGCCCAAAGCTACAACACATAACGTAAATAAATTGGGTGGCATTGTAGTCCTAATCAATAAGGATTTTGTATCGAAACGACTCACTCTAAATGCAAAGCACAAAAAAAAGATAAACAAATAAATGAAAAAAAAATGAAAAATAAAATAAAATAAATGATTTAAAAGAAAAAGTTGCCAGAACCACGTACTGCTCTCCTTTTATTTTGTGCGCCGCGCCTATTCAGGGCGTGGCTGGTCATAGATCTCCACAACTTTCTATTCCTTGTGGCCCTTAGCTCCATTCCTCCTGCATCCCGTTCCACCATCCATTCACGCAAGTTGTTCGCTACCTTTCTTGTCCTTGATATGCCCCAATGAGGATTGAGCTTCCTAAGCCCTCCATCCGCATTATGTGGCCAAGAAGTTTCAGCCGTTTCTTTCGGGTTTTCAGTATAAGCGATCCCATTTGTTTCGGAAAATGAAACAGAAAGGATATTTGCACTTAGAATCAGAAAGAGGCAATTGAAATTTCTAGTATACATAATGAAGAAGGAATGCTTGGAGAATTTGACACAAAGGATGGCAAAAAATACCGAGCAAAACAGAGAGCAACCTACCTTGTGTAAATGGATGGCAAAAACAGAGAGAGAGAGAGAGAGAGAGAGATAGAGAGAGAGAGAGAGAGAGAGAGAATGAAAAAACAAAAAAAGGTAGGAAATTGTGGAGAGCTATGATCACCTACATCCTAATTGGGAATAGTCGCATAGAATAATAATAATAAGAATATTTATAATTTATTGATTGCTTCATTTCACACATATATGAGTAAGTATCGACTTGCGACTCTGTTGTTACTTCACAGGACCAGACAGCGCGTCCACAATTCGTGTACAAGGCGAGAAAGATTTGTATCAGAATAAAAAACTAAACCGGATGAATTAGCATCATACACGCGTGTTGAATTTTACTATTTTGACTTGCATCAACAAAGCAACCTCTTTATAATAACGACCGCAATCTAAATGCACCCCACAATCATAAACGGTCAGTCGGTGTATAGACGGTTGATTTTGCTTGGCTGGAACTACTTTGGAATCTTAATTTACTTGTCGTGGGATGCCTCTTCGCTGATGAAGGGTTTGACGCGATAGAACCTTCCGTTTCTACTTCCAGCTTCTAAATAGTCAAAAATATCCAAAGCCAGGATTTATACTGGCTTTTAAGTTCATCTAAATGATTGAATGATGTGTTACACTAATCGTTTAATAGCGCCTCTGCATTATAAACGAAATTAAAATATATATTCATACTTTTCGTATTCAAAAAAAAAATCGTGAGTCACATTATGGACGAGATTACATTGTACAGGAATAGAAAAGTGGACTTATTTTGTGTTCGAACCCTAAATGTTGCTGAGAGCAAAAAAGGGAAAGAAAATTTCTTTCTAAGGCAAAATAACTGCTTTTGATATTGAAAAATTACGAAATCTTAGTGAAGTGTTTTCAGTCATGTTCTGATTTTGTTTGGAGTTTGTTAGCAAGATTATATTTCCACTTCTATTTAAGTGGTTTCAGATTCCAGCAACTGATTCATTTTTGCATATGCTAGATAGGACCGGAGATAGATAAATAGATAATGAAGAGACTGAGATAGATAGATAGATAGATAGATAGATAGATAGATATGAATTAAAAAGTGGAGAGAAAGAAAGAGATAAAGAGATATATAAGAACAGAACTTGCCAAAATAATGTTTGGCATTATACATCAATGGAATATTTTTGTTTTTAATTAACTAAGAAATGTGGTTGAATTAATTATTTCAATATATATATATATATATATATATATATATATATATATATATATATATATATAGAGAGAGAGAGAGAGAGAGAGAGAGAGACTGTCGCTGCTATGTGCTGACCTCAGTTTCCAGTTTTAGATTTCATATTTACATACGCTCTATACCTGATATTAAGCACTTTTATCCATAAATATAGCATACCGATAAACTATATTTTTATCATATCTATCTCTCTCTCTCTCTCTCTCTCTCTCTCTCTCTCTATATATATATATATATATATATATATACATATATATGTATTATCTTTCATCTTATATATATATGAATGTGCGCGTGTATATATATATCTATATATCTATATATATATATATATCTTTTATCATATATATATTGTATATATATATATATATATATATATATATATATATATATATATATATATATATATATATTAGATCATCCCATAAGTTCTGTCCGAATTTTAACTTTTTGTTAAAATGAACGAAATTTAAAGAGTATTTTATAATGTCTAATGGAACTGAACATTATTTTTGTGTTTAGATGCATTTAAACTGATCAAATTTTATTTCAGAGAACAATAAAATTAAATTTTGTTTGATTAAAACCATGCTAACATGGAAGTACCCAAGAATCATTTGAGGCACATAATGCTTTATGAGTTCAAGAAAGGAAACTCAGCAGCCGAAGTGGCTAGAAACATTCACTCAGTTTATGGAGAGGAATGTGAGAATGAAAGAACTTGCAGAAGATGGTTTGCAAAATTCAGAGGTGGAGATTTCACCTTTGAAGATGAAGATCGAACCGGACGTCCAGTTGAGTTTGATGAAAAGCTTCTTGAAGCAGCCCTTGAAGAAAATCCTGCTTTATCAGTTGAGGAATTGGCAGTGGTTCTCAGTTCAAACCATACAACTGTTCATCGTCATCTTCAACAACTTGGAAAAGTTCCTAAACTTGGAAAATGGGTGCCTGATGAATTGTCTGAAAACAACCTCAAATCCCGAGTTGACATCTGCTCTTCTCTCCATTCTCGCCAACTTGTTTCACCTTTTTTGGATAGACTTGTGACTGACGACGAAAAATGGATCTTTTATCGAAATGTTAAGCGTTGTAGACAGTGGGTTGGTAAGGGGGAAGGACCCCAGCCACAGCCGAGAAGGGAACTTCATGAGCAAAAGTTTCTTCTTTCAATCTGGTGAGATTGCCAAGGAATAATCCACTTTGAATTCTTACCACCTAATGCAGCAATTAATGCTCAAATATACTGTCAGCAATTAGTGCATTTGAACCAAGCTTTGACGAAAAAAAGACCTGATCTAGTGAATCGAAAACGGGTGATGTTTCATCAGGACAATGCGCGACAACACACAGCAAGAATCACGTCACAAAAGATCGAAGAACTTGGTTGGGAGAAAATTCCTCATCCACCTTATTCTCCCGACCTTGCTCCTTCAGACTACCATTTGTTTCGTAGCTTACAGAATCATTTGGAAGAAACAGCTTTTTTGTGAGTTCTTCGAATCAAAACCAAGAGAATTTTACAGTAATGGAATTAGTAAGCTTGTTAATAGATGGAAGGAAGTCATAGATAATCAGGGAAAATACATTGTTGATTGAATCTGTAATTAAATGTAACATTTGGTGACCTGTTTTCTTTATTCAAAATTCGGATAGAACTTATGGGATGACCTGATATATCTTATTTATATATATATATATATATATATATATATATATATATATATATATATATATATATGTGTGTGTGTGTGTGTGTATAGATCTTGTTTGTATATATATATGTATATATATCTTGTTTGTATATATATGTATATGTATATCTTGTTTGCATATATATATATCTTGTTTGTATATATATGTATATACACATGTATCTTGTATGTATATATATATATAACTTGTTTTTATATATATATATATATATATATATATAACTTGTTTATATATATATATGTATATATATATATTGTTTGTATATATATATCTTGATTGTATATATATATATATCTTGTTTGTGTATATATATATATATATCTTGTTTTTATGTATATATATATATATATATATATATATATATATATATATATATATATATATATAAATATATATATATATATAGGTATATATCTTGTTTGCGTGTACAGTGATGTTTATATATATAAAACTGAAATCTGGCCGCTTTTCCTCCGTGTGTGCACAATGAAATGGAGATCGGATGAAATACCAAAATAGAATATATTCTTGTTTTTGTCTAAAAATATCGTTGCATTTTATACGCAACAGTGCAGATGAAACAAAACAAAATAAAAAAATATCCCTGTTTCATAAACTTGCTAATTTCCAAGATTTTTAAACATTTCACCCCAAGCGAAGAGGTACTGTGGGTGAAAGACAACTTTGAGGAGATAGAACAATAAATAGAATCGGATTCAAGGAAACAGAAGATGATGATCGGCTTGCCATTTAAATTTTTGTAAATTGTAGTTATCAGGAAAGCAAGAAGCCGGAAGAGAGTGCCACAGGCAAGAAGTCCAAGATTTGCTCTTTCTGTTTTATATTAATGATCTGCTTAAGAGGATACTCCGATCTTTAGTGTATATCTATGCCGATGATACAACGGTATATGGATGAACCTCCATAATTCTAGATGCTCAGAGACTGGCAGATGATCTCCTCTGAACTAGCTTTAACAGTAGGCGGGAATCTGGCAGGTCGCATTCACTGCCGCCAAGACCAAACTTGTACCTTTTCATCATCACCGAGCGGACCCTAAATTTCCGCCTATCGTGATGGACGGGAGTTCTCTCAGAAAGGCTACGTGTCTTGATTACATATAAGCTCAACCCAAACCTCAAGTGGAACTCGTAAATTCGATCCATCGCTAAAGATGATGGGAAAATAACCCCCTTCTGTTATTCTCTACCTTTGCAAGAGCCAGGTCAGGTCGAAAATGGAGTACTGCTGCCATTTTCGGGTAGGAGTACACCATTCTCGACCTGATCTGGCTCTTGCAAAGGTAGAGGATAACAGACGGGGGTCACTTTCCCATCATCTTTAACGATGGGTCGTATTTATGAGTTCCACTTGAGGTTTAGGTTGACCTTATAAGTGCCCAGTCGTCACTTTCCAGTCTCGATAGAATTTATAAGTGTCTACGCGGCCTTGTCGGTGATGAATTGTTTTTCACCTTACAACTCTTTTCCCGACAGACAAAGCGTTGCAAGTCACTCGCCACTCTCTCGCTATTTCCATGGAAATGTTCAGACGAGATACATTCCTTAGTTCCACCAGCTCAGACCTTCACAGCTAGGGTCCGCCGTACCACGCCCATTGTAGCGAACCACCTTCATTCTCTTTGTATTCCATTGGTGAGATATAAGTTCCACTCGAGCAGGTCTTTCCTACGAACCGCTGCTTTGTGGAAGAGACTCCCAAGAGGATGCCTCTCCGATCCCAACAATCTTAACCTGTTCAAGTTTAATGTTGACCGTTATGTTCTTTACATATGCTCATAAACTATGCCTCTTACTTTGTAACCCTCTACCTCGAATGACTCTTAGACAAGGTGCACGTTATTGTAAAAAATAAGAAGAAACTATTAGAACAGAAATTACGGTTACATTTAGCGATTTCAGCTGTCAAATGATGAGACCTAACTGTCAATCAAGTATTGCACTTAAATTTGTGAAGTCGAGGTACCAAAGTAGTAAAGAAACTCATCAGAACAAATGCCACGAAAATATATACATGAAAAGGCGCAGGAAAGCTACGTTACATCAGTGGGAAATTGCCAGGTCGGGACCGATAATATTGCAGATACTTCTTTGGATTTTGTCCAGAAAATGGATGCCCACAATATATCCGACCATGTTTAATTTTAGTTTCTAGTCCTACTTTTGTTTAGCCTAAGGCCAACACGTAAACTCTTTCATCCATTTGCCACTACCGGGTGCCATCCAAATGTATCCAAATGGAGGGGAAAAAATGGAAAGTAAAGCTCGATTTTTGCCCATTCCTATGTAGCAACAAATATCTCTTGGGACTATACATACGATTATATAAGAATTATTTATTCATAATATACAAAAACCGTTATAAATATATTGCCTTGGAATCCGTAGTCCCTGGAGTGTGTCTGCTTCTCATATCTATCTATCTATCTATCTATGTGTGTGTGTGTGTGTGTGTGTGTGTGTGTGTGTGTGTGTGTGTGTGTGTGTGTGTGTGTGTGTGTACAAACCGTTATAAATATATTGCCTTGGAATTCGTAGTCACTGGAGTTATATTTACGTCTCATATTTATATACTGTGGGGCTGAAATATATATTCGTACACATACAAATTTTTAATTTATTGTATTTCCAACTAATGAATAAACATATTTTCCATATAATTAACTGTACACAGATACATAATAAGTAAATATGCATAGAAAACAGAAAATTTTTTTTGATTCAAAAGAAATAAATCCCATTTATTCATTTTAATGCGTGAAAAATAGCAATTGGTACAATGAAAATGTCAGATTTTAAAACGTTTAAATTGCTTTAATACTCTAGATTATTCAAGTTATTCTAGAATGTTCCAATAATGTTATCAATAATTATTTTAGTCAAAAAAATACAAACAGAACATTCTGTAATTGATTCGTACAAGAAGGTTATTATTATGGCAAGAGGTAAAGATGGACCTTATAAAGACAAATAAAACGATTTTATTTTCCAACAAGTATTTATAAACAAAAATGTTTAAATTTAAGAATGCTGATAAATATTATTTAGGCTAAAGGTGAAAGTTAAGGTAAACAATGGGGGATTATAATCATGTGATTTAATGCCTAATAATAAACAAAAATGAGTAAATTTTGTTATTGCTGTTGAATTTCTGTTTTATTAATTTACTATTTTTTTTAATTTGACAAATTATTTGTGTATTTATTTAATTTAATCATAAAAAGGTTTTGCTTTAAACGCTTTCCTTTTCGTCTTTTATCCTTCTCATCCTGACTTTTTACAGATAAATTTTTATTTATATCGGAATTTTTACACACACACAAACACACACACACATATATATATATATATATATATATATATCGTGAGCGAGTGTATGAAAGTACTGTCCATTTTCAGACTGTTAATCATAATACACTCTCTCCCATAAACTTTAACTAAGGTCGCTCAGCATAATTGCTGTGTAAACCACAGATGGTCTCTGTGTCTCTTTTGAGCAAACACAACTGTGCCTGAGCAGGCATCTGCAACAGGGATTGGCCACTTTAATAGACAGGCATACTCGGATTCGTGCGAGCTCCATTATATATATATATATATCCGCGCAGTGGGATGAGAACAATCTGCCCCCATAGATTAAATAAAGGGTCCACTTGTTTTTTAGAATGTTCTTTGGGGAAGCCCATTTGCAACGCACATTTTCACGATGACCGCATTGTTCACGGGGCTGAGGGAATTTACCAGATCTAAGTTTTTTTGCGGTGTCGGGTTTTTTGCTCCCATGAGTGGTCTCCTCCGAACGCTGCATACGACGATATGAGGAGAAAAGATGGATTCATACCCTTCCCAACGATTCGAACTCGGTTCTCCGATTCCTTAATCCGAGCCGTTATCCATTACGCTACCATGCCTTCATATGGCCATTGCCATTAATTAATAAAACGTGTGAAATCATGAAAATACTTGATTTCAGACCCTACGAAATTCTATCTACTACTAGTAGTAGTTCCTGTAAATATCTTTTTTGCACATGCCTGTTATTTTCCTTTATATTTTTCTCATATTTATTTTCCTTCTTGTCCAATCAATCTATCTTATTTTTCTTTATATTCCTATCTTTTTTCTCTTCTCCATTCTCGTTCCTTCTTTTTTTTTTCTCTTTTCTTCTGTTTGGTTATTCTCTCTCTCTCTCTCTCTGTTGTATTCTATTTCCTTTTCTCACACTCTTTCTCTGTTTCTCTTTCTTCTTCACCTTGTATACACCCTATAAACACCCAGCTAACCAGATATTCTAACCGTTATAGTGTCTAATTTGGGTAAATGCGGGTAAACACAAGCAACTCCACCCTATTACCCTTTATTATTTGGCAGCGTCGACGTTTTCCCTCAATTTTTTTGTTGGTCTGTCCCAGATTTTTCCGTTTCTGTGCAAATTTTTATTAAAAAAAAGAAAGAGAAGTTAGTTAGAGTGAGATAAAATGAGAGAAAAAGAAAGAGAGAATGAGCGAGAAAGAAAGAAAGAAAGAAAGAAAGAAAGAAAGAAAGAAAGAAAGAAAGAAAGAAAGAAAGACAGAAAGAAAGAAAGAAAGTGAAAGATTGCAACTCTGAAGCCACATTGAAGATTGTGCCTGGGGATATTTGCCTGAGGATATGCAACCCCCAAATTCCTGTTGATGCAAGTCTAGTGATAATGTAGAGAGAGACATCGTTCTCGCGTGTGAGTCGCAGACGAGAGAAATGGGTGAAGAAGAATAAAAAGTTCAAAGTTAAAATGTATCCCGTCATCGAGTAAGGCTTAGCAAATTCGTCTCGCAGACCCTTGCAGCTGTAGCGAGTTCCATCCACCATGACTGCACCCAAAATAGTAATCTTGGCTTACGCTTAATTTACATTCGGACTAATCTCCTCGTTTTTTTGTTGTCACCACGACGTTTCCTCCATTGTACTTGCTGACCTTCTTCAGCTGCCTGCCGACCAGGGTAGCTATGAGAGAGTTACGAAGTGAAACCCTTATGTAATCTACGCGGTAGATTGTTTTCGTTCTGCAGTTCATGTCTAGGGATATCTCGTTTTTGTTCCTATTTGGTACGGCTCGATTATTGTTCGCCTTATTTCTCCTGAGTCTGAAGCTGAGTTTTTAAATACACGGTTCAGGGATTGACCTCACGCCTGACTATATAAAAATATTATTTACTTTATTCAAACGACATTATTATTATTATTATTATTATTATTGATTTCTGTTGTATACTCATTTCCTTCCGGGTCTCAGCGGGAGGCCAAAGGTCAAAAACGGCATCATGACATTTCCCACTGAGCATTTTTGTAAAAAAAGAAAAAATAGAAAACTAAGATCACTCACATTTGACATAGATAAAGCCCTTCGCAAGGTGTGAGCTGTACTTGTGAGTACATTTTTTGTATTTCTGTAAGGCATGGGCTACGAAGGATCCAAACAAACCGAGGGCTTCAACTACAACTGGAATTATTGAAATCATTTTTTTTTTTTTTTTTAAGATCTTCAAAGATACATTACAGTCTGCAGGTACTGTCATGTCAGCACATTCTAATTTTGTGGTCTTTGATCACGATTTCTGGGCTATTTGCTTTGATTGACCTGTCAGTGTGTACTGTAAAGTCCATTATTATTATTATTATTATTATTATTATTATTATTATTATTATTATTATTATTTCCAGTTTGTCTGATTTGGTTGGAAGATGATCGCATTGAAGCGGGAAACTCAGCCAGCATGTAGTGTTGATTCCTATGTCCACACTGTCAATATCGACAAATTGTCTATTTCCGCTACTGATCACCCTGACCCTAAAAGAGCACATTTTAACCAATATATATATATATATATATATATATATATATATATATATATATATATAATGTATTGGGGCAATAATCCCTCTTTTATACAAGTTTCGTTAAAAACGACTGACAAGGTACTTTCTTGTGTTCATACAAGTGTCTTTTTTTCTGGGCACAAAGTATGTAAAAACTATGCAAAGTTCTAGATATCCGAGCGCTTTCGGCTATTCATTTGGCCATTATCAAGGACGATTTTTATTTTTTTATATTTTTTAACTGAATGTGTCGTTTTTTTATGGAAGTTATAAGAATGTTTTATTTTCCAAACACGGTCAGCACGTTGTGGCCGTGTTCATAGTTAATGTTATTGAGTGTTGTTTTTTTTTTTTATTATTAGTGCTTCCATTATCTTAAATTTTTACATTTGGATGAGACTATTATACTTGTATTATCTACTAGTATGATGCGGATAAAGTTTGTCAGGTTTCCGTGTGTGCTTACATGAGTCCTAATCGAGCTATGGTCAGATAGGTGCAACGTGTGTAGTCAAGATATCCATGTAGTGGTATGACCAATATAATTATTTATGAGTTTGGTTTATTATATATATATATATATATATATATATATATATATATATATATATATATATATATATATATATATATATATATATATATGGAGGATGGAAAAGAGGAAAGTGTAATTGTTAAGATAAGTTCAAATCACAGTTTAATGTCCTTGTAAAGGGCATAGATGCATCTTTTGGGGCTCCTTTCAGTGGCAACCAGTCTAGGAGAAGGAAAACTCTGAATTCAAACATGATCATGTCTAATTACATGTACTGCTCTTGGGCTTTTTTATATCAGTGGAAATAAAACAAGGACATGTGTTTGTAGATTTCGCAGCACACTGTGCACCGTATCAATGTTATTACTGCTTCCGAAAGATGGATCGGATTCTACCCGAACCACCACTATAATCAAAAAATCTGTGTGAGCAGTCTAGAGGTCAAGTTCTAAAACTGACCAGTTGGATCCTCAAATGTTAAATCTTAAAGCTAGGAAATCCGGAAATCACCAAAGAAAGAAAGAAAGAAAGAAAGAAAGAAAGAAAGAAAGAAAGAAAGAAATGAACAAA
>OZ038498.1:53359406-53391906 GCA_964036315.1 Acanthosepion esculentum
TTTTTGTCTTTGTACAATGCTTTAACCGCTGTACTCTCCGGCCTTTCTCCGATAATGCAGCTGACATCATTCACGTCTAAAGATTGATCATTTTTGCTAACCTTGCCATATTAATACAATTGTCATTTGCTTTTTCCCACTTTGTATAAAGCAAATTGTCATCTATCTTATGAGTAATTCCAGTATTCCAACAATTACTGGAATGACAGTTAACTTTTTGAAGTTCTAAGTTTTTATTAAGTTTCACGCTCTATTCATTCTCTTTCTTTCTTCCCTTAGTTCTTTCTTAAGCATATTCCTCCCCTTTTATTTTATTTTTTGTGTTTTGTGTCAGCAGTCATAAATTAGGCCAACTTAGATTGTATAAATATTATTAATCCATTACAAGTTCACAGAGATGAATAAGCGAACATAAGATATATTTTCTATAAGATTTTCTATACAAAGAAAGCAAAACTGGGAGTTGCTTTCGAATATAACCTCAATCAGTTGTTAATTGGGGCAAGGAATGGTTTGTAAATTTTAACGCCTCCAAAAGGTTTCTCGAGTCTGTTATAGTTCTTTCCAGTATTGATAGGAGCTTTCTTTTAGGTTGAAATTTATAAAATGTTTCTCGTTGAAACAATTCTTCAGGAAAATAGGTTTCTCAAACCCAGTAGCTGTTATCACTCTTACCAGTATTGATGGGGGTTTTCTTCCTAATCTTTTATTTGAGTGTTGAGTCTTGACTCAATGTTGAATCTCGCCTATTGCATGGAATAATAATGCAACACAAAATGTACTTAGAACAAGAATGTATTATAACAAGAAAGTGTACATATAGTATTTCTGTATATTTCTGGGAAGACGTTCCTGGAGAATGTGTTGACTAGTCGCAGTCGATCAGAGTCTCTAGTTGGATCTCGTGATTCCAACTTCCTTCTCTCTCGTCTTCCGGTATCAACCATTATTTATATAGTTGGTAGTCACCTATGCAGATTAGGTGGATCCCACCACAACATTGAGGTAGTGTGGAACATTAACATCATCATAATGCTATTATTATCTCTTTGAATTATTTGTGATATCCATTTTAGTTTTTGCTGCTGTTGGAAGTTCTCAAGTGATGTGGTTTCTGTTATTTGATATAGCTCTTTGTTTATGATTGTGTAGCGCCAGTCCAGAAGGTTCGAAGAAGTGTCGTCTTCACCAGAACTCGTAAGCTTCACTCGCTCAAAGCCATTTTTAACTATTGATCCGAGAAAGCGACAACTGACAGTTTAGATATTTTATGATCCACATTAAAACTATGGCTTCTCAGTTCATAGATCAAAGGCCATCGGTCAAGTCGGTGGGATGCTGAGAAGGAAAGATTGCTAGCAAATATTTGCATCATGTCTATATCGATCTGACCCAAAACAGTCACAGCAGGGTCTCAAACTCTTATCCAAAGTTAGAACAAGGTCAGGGGTCTTATTAAGCTACAACATCAGAAGTGTCGCTGCTAATGCACCTACCGGATGTGCCACGACATCTTCTGTCAGTTGCCCCGGTGCCAAGTAGGAAGTCAAGCTAAGCCATTTAGTTAACGTCGAGTCGACGCTACAGATGGATTCCCTCGCACGCCGTAAGGAGTAAAGGGAGATAAATGGGCAAATCCACATGACAGAATATAAGTCAAATGAGCGAGAGATGTAAGAAAAGCTGGGGCAGTGTAGAGAAGGCAGGATGAAAAACAGAACGTAATTCACGATTAAAACATATGGCGTGGTTTTACTCTTAAAACAATTTCAGTGTTTTTGAAAGGAAGAAAGCACGGCGAGACTCGGGCCAAAGTCATCAAGATGATAATCAATTACGAAAACGACTTGATTGCTTCATTAGTAATACTTAGATATTTACGTACGATCTCATCGTTAGGTTTTTTTTTTTTCAATAAATTTTTGCAGTATTTGCTTTTCTTTTCTTTATTCATTGAAAATTTTTATTTGAGAAGGCACGCGTATATGACGCCATGACACCTTCCTTGGGCCCAATTTCCACTTGGTGTCAACAGCATTCTGGATAATCTCACTCCAGTAGGATTATCAGTAGTTCTTGAAATCTATCATGATTTTGCTTTACACACATAGTATCTGTACCACGTGTCTAGCCATCTTTGTACATCAGTGCGCATCAGACTCGATCGAGTCTGATTCGTTACCTCTTCGTCATTGAGGCCTGTTGGAACAGTTGGTATGGAGTTTGCCTGGCAGCGTAACTGCCCGGGTTTCAATTCTCGGTAGTGGATGCACACTGTTGATGAGTCCCAAACATAGGTCATCCACTGGTTTCTAGACTCGATGAATTACTTAATTATAATTCTCAAATTCTCCTAATTACTTATATATATATATATATTGTATATTTAGGCAGCAATCCTTCGTTTATGCATGTTTAATTAAAACAGACAGACAAGGTAATACAGTTAAGCTTTTTATTTGATTTTTCTTGTGTTCTAACAAGATCTTTCTTTTCTGGACAAAGTGTGTTTAAAAACTGTCCAAATGTTTTATAGTTCCGAGCGCTTTCGGCTATACCTTTAGCCATTATCAAGGATGATTCAATTTTTCGGCTTAATTGAGTGTGTGCATTATGTGTATGTTTTAGTGTGTTGTAGAGATGTTTTTAATTTCCGATTACGGTTAGCAACATTGTGGCCTTGCTCGTAATTAATATTGTTAAGCGTTAGCTTTTTCCATTTTATTATTAAAGCTTCCATTATTTTTTAACTTTTTTTCCAAGTGGATGAAGTTATTATATTTGAGTTTTCTACTAGTATGTTTCTAATGGAGTCTGGTAAGTTTGTGTTTGTGTTTAAATGGGTTCTAAAGTATATATATTAATAAATATACATATTATCCTGCACCATATTTATACTATTATATATATATATATATATATATATATATATATATATGCGTGCAGAAATATAGTCTTAAAGTGTGCTATATTTATGGGGTAAAGTGCTCAATATCAGAGATAGAGCGTGTGTAAATATAAAAGTGGACATGGAAGTCAGCACTTAGAGGCGACAGTCTGTTTCATGCTAGGGCAATCGTCAGGCGACTAGTGCTGTTATTTTTCTCGGCTATTTATATAAGGGTCAGTGGTGCATTATGGGTAGTATATATATATATATATATATATATATATATATATATATATATGTAATAGTAATAATATATGTAATAGTAGTATGTATATATATATATATATATATATATGTAATATATATATGTATGTGTGTGTGTGTGTGTGTGTGTGTGTGTGTGTGCGTGCGCGCGCGCGTGTGTGTGTGTGTGTGTGTGTAAGGCGAGTCAAAAGTAGCGCCCATATTCTGGAAAATCGTATTGATAATATTCATTAATGCTTGTCTTGTTGATTATTAATTTTAGCTTTTGGTTTGCAGGTTATTGCAATGAGTTCTGGAAATTTGCTGAATCTGCACCTAACACCGATTGCTCTTCAATGAATCAACATTGCGGTCCTGAAAGAAACCAATTGACAACTATGAAAACAGAAATTGGCCGAAACTTACAGCTTATCTCTACGATTTGAGGGCCGTGTTCGATGTCCGGTCGTGTTCATTACATTTATTTTCGCTCAAATTAAGTTTGGCAAAGGTTCAAATCTATTTCGTCTATGGATTAAATAACACGGTAGACTGGGGTCTCTAGTCTTGGTTAGCAACCAGACTAGGAAAAGGACAACTCTGAATTCAAATCTGAGAGGGGGCTGTTTGGTGACTTCAAGGCATACTCTGCACCATTTCTCCCTTATCACTTCTTCCGAAAAGTTTGAATGGTTCTGGTTCCATTGCCACTAGAATCTATGATGTGTGGGGGTAGACGAGTACTTCCGTTCTAAAAAATCCCTGGACTGTTAGATTGAAATCTATCTATCTATCTATCTATCTATCTATCTATCTATCTATCTATCTATCTATCTATCATAGATATTCAAAATATTGACCGAACGAAATACATTTCACTGATATTGTTCATAATATAGAAGAATGAAAGAAAAAAAAGAAAGTAAGTAAAAAAGGATGAAATAAAATTAAGCCAGTCGAGCTGCGTAGGTCTTAGTAGTATCTGAGCTGGAGGCAATGTATTTCTCTAAATAATCTTTTAATGGTTGTGTGCTCTGTTTTTCAAAGAACACATTTTTATTATTTTCAACTTATTGCTTTCAAATGTCCATTTTAAATAATTTATTCTGCACGCTATAAGCTTTTTAAGTACAATGTATCAATTGAAAAAAGGCAAATTAAATTTAGCCCGACCTCTCAAGTCGGCGAAAATGAAAGCGTCAACAGGAGGGTTGGGGTGAGGAGTGTGACTGGAAATGTTGAATGTTGAAGAAATATGGTATCAGTCAGCAGCTACGATTACTGACACCAAAGCTTACAATAAATTAGGCTAAAATTTCACAGATAGAGATACATCAACACACTAACGCAAAGACACAAAAGGAAATTAACACTCGAGATTTAACACACACGTTAGTTTAAAAAAAACGTATCTAACTAGAGATTTTTGAAAGTTATATATTTTACTTAGAATGTATGTATGTATATACGATTAAGTATAGAAAAATATATATACGATTAAGTATAGAAAAAATAAAGATATTGTTCTTTTTCCTAATTCGTAATAGTAGGATGTGTTGTTTTTGAACATTTTAAAAAAAACTTTCTCTCCTGGGTTAAATTTTCTTTTTGGTACAAACGACGTTGGTGATTGCTTTGTCTGTTTTGGCAGTAATTTGTCAAATACTGATCTAATTTTTCGGGCGATCATTACTTCCGCCGGTGATAATGCCGATGGCGTAGTACTGTTCGGTGTAATTCTATACACTTGCAAGAATTGTTGTAAAGCCTTTTCTGTTGGTACGTCATAAGCTTTCCTTAGTGCTCTTTTTAATGTATCTACAAACCACTCCGCTTGCCGGTTTGAACTTGAGTGATATGGCGGGGATTTGATGTGTTTCACATGAAAAGTTTCACGAAATTCTTGAAAATCCGCAGATGTAAATTGTGTCCCATTATCGGTGACTAAACAATCAACCACTCCGAAACGAGCAAACAGCTCATGAAGGCAATTTATTGTAGTCTCAGAAGTAGGTTTTCTACAACGAAATACTTCTGGCCATTTGCTGTAACTGTATACTACAATCAAGTAGTAGAAACCCTCTAATGGACCTGCGAAATCTACATGGATTCTCGACCACGGTCGATGGCTTATGAGTGATTGGAGGTGCCTTGGCTGTTAAGAAACAGCTCTTGCATTTGTCCACCATATGTATAATATCTTGATCCATGTTTGGCCAGTACACGTAACTTCGCATTAAGGATTTCATTCTGTTCTTTCCTGGGTGGCCCATGTGAAAATCCTTGAGGATTCTCCTTTGTAGCATTTTCGGGGTTACTACTCTTTCATTATATAGCAGAACATTATCACATAACGGAAAACTGTCTGATATATGCTTATCTTTTCCTACAATTTTTGTTTTCGTTTCCTTTATAAATTCGTCATTCACGGCTTTGTTTCTTATTTCCTGTAATATGACGGGGAGGTCTCGAATTGTACTACATAAGGATGTTCTAATATCTTCCTCATATCGTAGAGCTGCAATTACGGAATCTTCTAATGGCTCCGTTTTCTTTGGTATTAGTCTCGAAAGACCATCTGCATGCCCGATTTTGTTTGATGGAAGATACTCCAATTTAAAGTTATAGTTTAATAAAATCGTCCCCCATCTTAGCAATCTATTAGCAGTGTAGACAGGTAGACCTTTCTTTGATCCAAATATTGTCAATAACGGCTTGTCCGTCTGTCAGCTGAAAAATCTACTGTAAATATATCTGTGGAATCTCGTAACCGCAAAAATGCTCCTCAGTACTTCTTTTTCGATTTGCGAGTAATTTTGTTCGGCTGGTAGTAACGTTCTTGACGCATGCACGATGGGTTTTAGTGTCCCAACCGGCATTTTATGAAGTATACATGTCCCAACACCATAAGCACTCGCGTCACACGCGACTATTATTTCCAATTTTGGATCATAATGCGATAAAAATAAATCTGCTGTTAGAGTCTTAATAATTTTGTCGAAAGTTTTCTGACATTCATATGACCATTCCCAAACTTTTTCCTTCTTCAACAGTTCCTTTAGGGATGCGCGTAATTTGTGCAAGTTAGGAATAAATTCTTGATAATAATTTACTAAGCCCAAGAAGCTTTTTAACTCGGCTAAATTTTTTGGAGCCGGCATTTTTTTTTATTGCCGTGGCTCTTTCTGAGTCTGGTCTTCTTCCTTCTTCGTCAATAATATGGCCCAGATGTTATAGCTCCTCCATAAAGAAGTCACATTTATTTTCCTTTATCTTAAAACCGTAATTTTGTATCTGCCTGAAAACTTCTTGAACGTGTTCCCAGTGTTGTTCAATATTTTTGCTATTTATCAGGATGTCATCAAGGTATGCGATCGTGAAATCCAGTCCGCCTAGCATAGTGTCCATTATTTACTGAAGTATCGCCGGCGCGACTTTGATACCGAGTGGTAATCTCTGGAACTTATATAACCCTTTATGTGTGTTTATGCACAACAACCTTGAGCTTTCCTCATCTACTGGTACTTGTATGTATACTTCGCTCAAGTCTATCTTTGAGAAAAATTTTCCTCCGTTCAACTTTGTTGAAACTTCCTCTGGACTAGGGAGAGGATAGTGATAATCCTTAATCGCTGCATTCAATCCCGTCGAGAAATCATCGAATACTCGTATCTCACCCGATTTCTTTTTCACATAAACCGTAGGTGCGACCCATTGACTATATTCCACCTTTGTCAATATACCGGTTTTCACGAGTCTATCGAACTCTTCGTCTATTTTTTCTAATGATGCGAAAGGTACATTTCTTTTCTTCTTGAAAATGGGTTGTACATTTTCTTTTAATTCGATTTTGGCCGCCATTTTTTACGAGGCCGGCTGAAAATACGTCGGGGAAACTCTCCTTTAATTTCTCCTTCAATTTTTCTGCCTCGGTCGATAACATTTCCACTTTTTGGCAGAACGTATTTATCGGTAAATGCCAGAGGTCAAATTTCTGCATCTAGTTAGTTCCAAGTAAATTTTCCGTATTTTTTAGAACATGCATCTTTAATTTCTTGGTCATCCCATTGAACGTCACATTTGTGATAATCTCCCCCTCAAATCTAATTTTTTTTCCTGTTACTGACCTGGCTATTTTATCTGTTCTCAACGTGGTCGGTTTGTTTAATTTCTTCCACGTCTGTAATCTGATTTTTTTGTTTAACATTTCTACTTGTACGTATTTTCGTATATTTATCCCGTCCTCTTGGGAAGTTCTAGTGTCTCTTACTCGGCTTTTGTTTTCTTTCTTTGTTCTACAGTGCGAACTTTTATGTCCCACTTTATTGCACGACAGACAAGTCTTATAGCGGTATGGACAATCTTTGTACCAATGCAAAGTCCCACAGCGATAGCATGGACTGGGTGGTGGTTTCTTCTGACGTTTCATTTGACTTTTTGTAGTAAAATAATTTGTTTGGTTTGTTTTTGAGGAGGGAGAAAAACGTGTTTGTCGTTGTACTTTTCGTATGTGAGCAACACCAGACTCTTCGATAACTTTCGAGTCCTTTTTTACGCTTATACATCTCTGACAGTCCTCAGCCAATTTTTGTAGCGTAAACTCTGGAAAACTCTCAAGTTTTGTTAGAATTCTCCGTCTGATCTCCGCATCTTTAGTCGAAACCAGGCCTTGGACGAATATCAAACATTTAAAATTGTCAGGGCTGAGTTCAGATAACTTAAAGTCATCGCAGTGTTTGTTTACTACGGAAGCGACTGTTGTATAGTCTTCGCTATCCTTTTTTGTTAAATTAAAACATTTCCACCTTTTGTGGAATAGTGAAGTGTTCGCACTAAATAATTCCGTTAAAAGTTTCACGGCTTCCTTGAAAGTCAACTCATTCGTTTTCCTCGGTAGGATGTAGTCTACGAATTTAGTGTATTCGCTTGATCCTAGTTTCCTCAGTAGTAGACTTACTTTTTTCTCGTCTGACCAATTCCCGCAATCAAACTCACATGAATCTTCATATCTTCTGAAGTAAGCTGTGAAGGTTTTGTCTTCGTTCGGTGTATAAGTGAAGTCTTTGATAGAGCTCCATATAGCATTTTGTGAGAATGCCGCTTCATTTCCAGAATTTTGTCCTTTATTTGTTACTGCCCGTAGTAGTAATTCTTGTAGTTCGAGTTGCTTCTCTTCGTTTTTCTGTTGAATTTCCAATAGTTTTTCTTCGTTTTTCTATTGAATTTCTAATTGTTTTTCTTCGAGCCTAGTCTGTCTTTCCTCATTTTTTTTTTGTTGCTGCTCGAATTGCATTTTCATTAGTTCCAATATGGTTGCCTTAAAGTTTTCCTTGTTTACACCGTAATTTTGTGTAACGATTTTTCCTTTTTTCTCAGTGTAGACTTCAGGTCTTTGTCGCCTGTTGTTCTGGAACCTTAGTACGAAAAAAATTTTCCTGCGTAGAATTCGATTCTGTTCTGGCTGACAGGTAAAATTCGTGTCTTCGTTTTCACTGTTATGGTTCGTGTCCAAAAATATTTTTTCTTTTTTTTTTTTATCTTCGCGTAGAACTAGTTTTTTTTCTCAATACCTCCGTAGACTCTGTTATGGACGACCGATAGCAAAAAGGTTTTTTTTTACTCCGTGTAGAATTCGTTTCTTCAATATCATCGTCGCCACTGTTATGGTCCAGGTTAGGACCAAGGAAGAACAACACGAACACAAGAGTAGAAATAACGAAGATATATTACACGGAATAATAATACAAGATGTGGAAGGTGTTAGTATGATTGTCAGTCTGGTTTGGAGTGAACTACTATCGGCTCGACTCGATTCGTCCCTCTCTCTCTTGAGAGGCATAGTATACATAGTGTTAGGAAGAGTTCATTCTGTAGTTATAGGTAAGGACCCATAACAAGTACATAACAAGTACATTGCTTATCAGTAGCCGTTAGTTTTACCGCCAGACACTTACTTTTCACCTCAAATTTAGAATTTTACTTTTTTTTTCATAAAAATTTGAGGAAACGTGCAAAAGGGTGATAAGCCGTAAAAACAAATCAATCAATCAAACAGATGGAATAATTTTCGAATCTCAGACGGAAGACGTTTTTTATTGATTGAAAATTAAGAAAAGCATTAACTGACAGAATAAGATATTATATTCAAGGCAGGTGCAAAGGTCTTGTGTCCTCTGAATCTATAAGGGGCCTTCTGAATCTATGATACGGACCCCTACTCTACTACATCTCAATTTCCATAAAAGGTAGTATTCATATAAAATACAAATTTTATTATAACCTAACAATAATGGATTATATACAATATATATGAACAATTCAACTAGAAAAATTTAAAATAAATACAATGTATCTAAATACAAATTAGAGACATATCATAATAGATCGTTTCATCTTAAATAAATCAACAATGTTTAGCAGCTTTTTAACATCAAGTTGAGATTTTTTTGTTAAAACGTTTAATAATTTTAACACATTCAACATTATGGATAAAATATAGTGAATTTTATATTGGGTTTTTCCAGATTTAGCATGAGCAAAATAAATTCACGGATTTGGATCCCCCCCACCAAAAAAAGAACCCAGAATGATGTCAGAAGCTGCGAAAATGTTTCTTCCTTTAATAATACTGGGCTTAGTTTAATCTCTAATGTAGGTAGAAAAAAAGCAAATGTTGACAAGACAGCAAGGGTCACAAAGCACTGCATGAGGCTCCCAATCAGGTTTGTCCCTTCCCTGTCTCGCCGGCCCCGATTACATATATGTTTGTGTCGGTGCTGTAATTGATAGCCGCGAGAATCGGTGAGCCAGATTCAAATTTCAATCGAGTTCGTAACATTCACTTTCGCACAAATACCCTAAAGTATGAACCAATCTCGTCTCCCGGCCAGTTATGGGTTAAATAGTAAGGTTTGTGTGGTAACCATTCTGAATTCAAAACCGGATGTAGTCCCGCTGTAGCACATAATATGCTGCCATCGACAAATATGAGTTCTACATTTTGTTTTACAAATAAGATCAGTGGAAAACGCCATGGAGCCATTTCTGACCTTAGGTCCCTGATTGAGGTTTGGAAGGATATGTGTATACAATAAAACTCAAAGAAAATAATAATAATAATAATGATAATAATAATAATAATAATAATAATATGCTTCAAAAATATACCGCGGATTGACTCAAACCTTGTGAGTGAATTTGGTTGAGCGAAATTCTTTGGAAGGTGTGTCCGTGTGTTACGTAAATCAATGACAAATGGAATTACCCGACCCACCCAACACCAAACTGCTGTCAACAACAACTATCGTTTCACTTAGATACACTATGTATATTTTGTTAAGTACATTTTTCTTCTCAAAAAATGGAAAAAGGAAGTGACGTTTTACATCCGGGCTTGCCTACAAACAGGATCGTTCATAACCATTTCCGACCCTCACCCGTAGATGTGCAGTTAAAATGCACTGAAACCAAGTTGCATCTTTGTTGTGAGTAAAATGGTTTTGTCTATATGATAAAATTATAATAAATAAATAATTATCGCTCTACTACATGTATCGAGCTCTTTTTTGAATGAATTTATATATTTTATATATTACTTTCGTTCCCACCGCATCGGATATATATATATATATATATATATATATATATATATATATATATATATATATATATATATATATATATATATAATTTGTAGGTCTGATGAATTGGGTCGTGATTACGATTCCAATGTACTAAATTATAACCATGGAATATTAGTGTTTGAGCCTTTTATATTATATTTTTACTCTGTCCTGGACATTGAGTTCTACCTAGATTCTATCCTCTTGGGAATTTATGCATATATATATATATATATATATATATATATATATATATATATATATATATATATATATATATATATATATATATAATCATTTTCTATATTAATGAGATAAGTATATAAGATAGAGAGCTTTTCTGTTTATAGACAGTATGAACATAGAAATCATAACTTCATGGTAACTATCAGTTTCATGCCTCACGGGATCTTCAGACCATGTTATATATGGAAGTGGAGAATAATTTTTCATATCTAAAATTCAAATGCTCTACTCATGAGGTGTATTTTGAAAGAGTGATTATGGTGACCTCAGGTAAGTTGTGCAATTTCAGTTGCCGGAATTGTTTGAATATTTGCTACTGTTAAAAGTCGTAGGTGTAAATTTTGGTTGACTGATAACGACAAGACGATGATTCGCTGCAGAGATGGGGCCAGGCGTTTTGCTATGGCTCTTCGAAATATTCTCTGGAATAATTGCTTTTACGAACATAAAAAAATTACGAGCGAATAATAACAGAAGGAAGAAAGTAAGGAATGTAAAAAAAACAAAAAAAAACAACCGCCCCAAAAAAACAGAAAGATAAACAAAACTTACATCGGAAAGAAAGAAGGAAAAAAGAAAGAAACGTAGGCATAAAAGAGGGAAAGGAAGATTGACGTGGGAAGGAAAGAAAGAAACGTAGGTACAAAAGAAGGAAAGGAAGATTGACGTGAGAAAGAAAGAAAGAAAGAAAGAAAGAAAGAAAGAAAGAAACGTAGGCATAAAAGAGGGAAAGGAAGATTGACGTGGGAAGGAAAGAAAGAAACGTAGGTACAAAAGAAGGAAAGGAAGATTGACGTGAGAAAGAAAGAAAGAAAGAAGGAAAAAAGAAAGAAACGTAGGCATAAAAGAGGGAAAGGAAGATTGACGTGGGAAGGAAAGAAAGAAACGTAGGTACAAAAGAAGGAAAGGAAGATTGACGTGAGAAAGAAAGAAAGAAAGAAAGAAAGAAAGAAAAAAAAGAAGAAACGTAGGTACAAAGAAGGAAGGGAAGATTGAGACGAGAAAGAACGAAAGCAAGAAAGAAAGGCAGAAAGAAAGAAAGAAACGCAGGTACAAAAGAAAGAAAGGAATATTAATGCGAGAAAGAAAGAAAGAAAGAAACGTAGGTACAAAAGAAGGAAAGGAAGACTGACGTGGGAATGAAAGAAAGAAAAAAGAAAGAAATTTGGGATTAATGGAGTAAAGAAAGAAAGAATTCATGGCAGAAAATATGGAAGGAAGAATATGTGTGCGAAAAACAGAAAGAAAAAAGTAGAAAAGTAAAAGAAAGAAGAAAAGAAAGCGAGCCCGAATGAAAGAACTAAAGAAAGAAATAAAGAGAGAAAAAGAAAATATTAAGATGTGAAAGATGAACTTAAAAAAGAAAAAAGATGTAGGTTTAGAAGAAAGAAAAAGGCATTTAGATGTAAAAGAAAGAAATAAAGAAAACGTAGGTGAAAAAGAAGGAAAAGAAGAGATTAATGTGTGAAAGAAGTAAATAAATGTTTTAACGAAATATAACAGAACAGAAGGAATGAATGAAAGAAGGAATTATAAAGAACGTGAAATAGCCAAAACACTTTCACAATATCAGAAAATTATAGGTAATGAAGAAAATAAAATAAAATAGAAAAGTCGCGATCATTTTTTAGTAAATCATCGACAAGTCCTCCCCGATAGTGATCGAATGGACAGTATTTCTAGCTTGTCTATGTCAGTGTCTCACCACACCTTGAGACATTCGTTAAGTCCAGCTGTCCCTAAGGGACCGAATACGACTGACCCATCACTCCGTCCCCAAAAACTCAGATCGCAGTAGCCACAAGACAAAAGAATAAATAAATAAATAAATAGAACCAAGGAAACAATATGCCTGTATTTGCCAATTCATTTCGGTTCATGACGAGGGCTTAGCACTAAAAGACAAAGAATTGCTTAAGAAAAAGCCTATACACACATGCACGCGAGCACGCATGCGCGTACATGCGTAAAAGGTGAAGTATGGGGGAAGAGGGTTTGGTAGGAACTGTCTTTTGCGATAAGAGACCCTCTTTTCCTCGGCAGAGGCGAGAAGACGTATACGAGCTGGTTGTCATGGGAACGCTCGCACGTATTGCCGGCAAGAAAAAAAAAGAAAAAGAAAAAGAAAAGAAAAAATATGAACGATACAAAGGTATGGAAGAAAAGATTTATGTTTTACCTCGAAAGGCAAAAGAAACGGTGATAGAATATGTTTGTGATGATGATGAGGATGATGATGATAGTGGCGATGGCGGAGATGATGATGATGAGGATGATGATGATGATGATGATGATATGAACACGAAGAAGAATAAAAGAAGTGGGAGAAGAAGGGAATAAGAGAGAGAGAGAGAAACGAAAGGAAAAAGTTGGTGATGTAAAGGAGTAAGAGTAGGGGTATGAGAGTGAGAGTGAGAGTGAGAGAGAGAGAGAGAGGGAGAGAGAGAGCGAGAGAAAGAGAGCGAGTTGGGAGCGATATAAATGTATGAATGGGAGGGAAAAAGAAGATTGATGATATTAAGGACTGTTCAAAAGAAAAGAAAGCGTTAAGAATGAACGCTAAAAATAATCCAAAGGAGGAAATACGATCAAATAATGGGAAATAAAAATATAGGGTAAAACAGTGTGTGTGTGTGTGTGTGTGGAGAGAGAGAGAGACTGATACAGAGAGAGAGAGAGAGAGAGAAAAGGAGAGAGAGCATGAACAAGTTGATATATATATATATATATATATATATATATATATATATAGTATTATAAAAACACGAACTCTGACATAGAGCTGTCCATGGATCTATATCTTTTTGGAAATATCCATACTGATTACCAATATTATCATTATATATATATATATATATATATATATATATATATATATATATATATATATATATATATAAGATAGATATTTATGAACTATAACAGAGTTATAGATATGAACAGTCAAAAAATAGATACGACCAGACAGAGAGATGTAAACAGGTTCAGTGTTGGAGTGGGTTGAGTTTTGTTTGTTGAATTTTACGGCATATCAAGCATATCTTTTTTATAATTGAGTCTATAAATAAAAATTGGTCAGCTTTATACTTGTGTCTATAGATAAATATTGGTCGTGTTTTACTTTAGGTAAGCATTCATCGAGTTTATATTTGGGTCTATAGGTAAACATTGGTGAGGTTTATGCCTAAGTCTATTGGTAAACATGGATCAGGTTATACTTTAGGTAAGCATTCATTGCGTTTATATTTGGGTCTATAGTTCAAGTTAATACTTGAGTCTATAGGTAAGCATTCGTTAGATTTATGCTTGTATCTATAGGTAACCATTGGCTTGGCTTATACTTGAGTCTATAGGTAACCATTGATTATGTTTTTAATAGAGTATATAGGTAAACATTGTTCAAGTTTTTGCTTGTGTCTGTTGGTAAGTATTGGTCAGTTTTACACCTAGTGTATAGGTAAACATTGGGCGAATTTATACTTAAGTCAATAGGTAAACATTTGTCGGGTTTATACTTGAGTCAATAGGTAAACATTGGTCGATTTTATACTTGAATCAATAGATAAACATTGAATTATAGGACTGTTCCTATAGAAGGGAATAAGAGAGAGAGAGAGAGAGAGAGAGAGAGAGAGAGAGAGAGAGAGAGAGAGAGAGAGAGAGAAACGAAAGGAAAAAGAAAGAAAGTTACGTTTGATGATTAATACTAGACAAGAAATTTGTACTTTTATCATTTTCACAAAATCCGGAAACGAAATTTAAAAGAAAAAGAGTATATGTGTGTGCGTATGTGTGTGGATATGTGAGAGAGACAGACAGACACAAACAGAGACAAATAGATAGACAGACAGACAGAAACAGAGAAAGAGAGATCTTGGGGTGAATTGATTTAGAAAAAAGTAACACTAATGACGATAGACTTATTTAACTTTCACTTTTCTTGTCCTTTATGTTTTATAAATGTTGTCTTTTTGTTATCTCTCCTAAACCTTGTTCCGCCATTCATTTTCTCAAGCCCGTTAGGTAGGTTATGCGTTGTTTTCCTCTTGACTTCAATCAGTTCTGTGAGTATCAGATTTTCCAAGCCCTCTTTCTGTTGTGGAGTTATTTCCACAATAGAAACTGTATTCGGACTAAATGCGTCCTAAATGGGTTAAACGTACAGAAACGTTAGGAACTTGTAATAAAGTGTTACGCAGAGTAATCGAGTTGTGGTCGCTGAACACTACTCCTCTCGACTACTACTGACTCCTACTTATAATAGGTGGGAGAGTCTATTATCTAGACAAGGTGTCTTTCACTATAACACTTTCCCCATTACGTACCCTAGAAATATCAACTGTTTCTTCCTGATGTTAAGCATAAGTGTCCTTTTTGTTTCCATTTTCTGTAAAATGTCGTCATTCCTCGCATGTTCACTCCATGGTATTCTCAGCATCCTTCGGTAGAACCATATTTTTGTTACCTCAAGTCTCTTCTTCATTTGTGATGCGATTGTCCAGCACTCACTGCCATATAGGAGGGCTGATATTACGTAACAGTTCACTCCTCTTTTCTTTGTTTCTAAAGAAATTTTTCTGTTTCTTAATACTTTGCTTAACTTTCGGAAAGCCACTTTGGTTATCCCAACGCGACTTTCGGATTTCAGTGTGGCACTTTCCCTCCTCTGTTAAAACACTTTCTAGACATCTACATTTGTTGTACTTGTTTCATTTTGGTATCTCTAATTTGTAATTGGCATGTTGGGCTTTTCCTTTTGCCGATGGCCATACAATCTTGCAATTGATGTTTAGTCCTTTCTTCTAGCTTTCCTTTACTACATTCTGTAGATTTTCTCATGAAAAGACGTGAAAGAGTTACATTTAAGAAGAGTTCTTTATATATTGGTTTGGTAGAATTAGATATGCCTGTGTGAAACCACTTAAGCTTAGCACAGTGTATATGCTGCCTAGAATTATCTGTTGAGTTCAATACGACATGAGGTTCGCTGTGTATTGAAAAGTGTCCCCGGAAGGAAATGAGATGCCTCCCATCTCTAAGGTACCCCGTGGATGAAGAGAAGAAAGAGCAGGTGATACTTTTGCGACTTTTCTTATATACTGCTTTAACAACGCTAGCTTACTCTTGTTAGTAGAAGTTCTTTGGCAGACTAGTGGGGGCAATTTCACACAGTGATGCAAAATGAAAACTTTTATCAAGTTGTATCTGTTCTTGGAATTATGGTTCAGTTTGCGCAGATAAAAATAGGTTAACGTTTCCACAAAATCCGGAAACGAAATTTAAAAGAAAAAGAGTATATGTGTGTGTGTGCGTACGTGTGTGGATATGTGAGAGAGACAGACAGACACAAACAGAGACAAATAGATAGACAGACAGACAGACAGACAGACACAGAGAAAGAGAGATAGACAGACAGACAGACACAAAGAGAGAAAGAGAGATAGACAGACAGATATAAAGAGAGAAAGAGAGAGAGAGACAGACACAAACAGAGAAAGAGAGACAGACAGACAGACACAAACAGAGAAAGAGAGATAGACAGACAGGCAGACAGACACAAACAGAGATAGAGAGATAGACAGACAGACAGATCTAATTTCTGTTATGTTCAGAGCTCCTTCGTTTGATGATTAATTTGGAAACCGTGTGTAATTTAGGAAGGTTATCATCATTTTATATTTTTTATGCATTCCGACCAAGTCTTTTTGACTTGGTATTATTTTTAGTTGGAATCGTTTCCTTATTATTGGAACGTTTATCCTAAAATGATGCCTCGAACGCCAAATTGTTAACCAGTAATGAAGCGATAGAAATCTAGCAGATCGGTCCGCCTATCGTCCGGTTCACACTCCTCTCCGGTCTTTTGAACATGAGAAGAGGTTTATTGTTTGCTTCCTGTTTAGAATTGAGTTTCTGGTTCCTTCTTTCACTCCCAGTAGCCCTTTAAATCTTATTCGTATTATCGCCTTGGGGTGAATTGATTTAGAAAAAAGTAACACTAATGACGATAGACTTATTTAACTTTCACTTTCTTTCAGAATGACTCAAGGTCTATCGGAACTGCGATATGGGGACATATTTTCTTTTACGTTATTATTATTATTATTATTATTTGTATATGTTATGTTTCCTGCTTTGTATCCTGTAGAGCTGGGTCCAAACTATAGCCCTTTGGCCCAATAGGACAATTATCATTAAATTGATAGCACTTTTCTTAGGGATGGTCATAGCAGGACGATTTTCTGGGCAACTTGTATGTTGATTTTACCTAGGACATTGTTAGCAAAATTGTCCATTCCTTTTCTCGCGAGGCCCAGAGCTCCGATTACTATTGGTACAGTCTCAGTCTTCATTCCCCACATTCTGTTAATCTCGATTTCTAGGTCCTTGTATTTGGACAATTTCTCGATAATTTTCATTGGGATGTTTCTCTCAGATGACACTGCTATGTCAATAAGTTTGGTTTGGTTTGTTTTGTTTTACGGCATATCAACCTCAAAGGGTTATTTAATGCCGACAAAATTTTTATTGCTGGCAATATGTTTTTCTTCAAAAATCTATTTCTGGGAATATTTTTCCTTGAAGAAATCTATAGCTGGTCATATTTTTTTCAAAGAATGTATAACTGTTTGTATTTCTGGTATTTTTTTAAAGTTTACTGATAATAATTTTTCCTTCAAAAATTTTGATGGCAATATTTTTTTTTATTACAAAATATTTCTGGTATTAAAACCTATTTTTACACAATTTTCGGTGTTAACTAATTGCCCATACATGGGACCCTAATACGTGCTACCACCCCTGGACAGGGTGGACCTGGGAGCAATAGCAATTAAGACGGGGTTCTAGGTGCCTCGAAACCTCCTGATCACAGGCCTTGCTGTTGGACGTAGTTTATCGTCTTATCCAGGACGCGGATGTAGTTTATCGTCATACTCAGGACGAGCTATGTCAATAAGCATACACTTCCTGAATTTCTTGGTTTTTATGATAATATCAGGTCTGTTGGTTATTATTATTATTATTATTATTATTATTATTATTATTATTTCACGCGGCTTTTCCTTTTCAGTCGGAGATCTTGCATTATGAGTGTTTTCCATCAAATCGCATGACCTCAGAGATCGCCTTTCCCAGAATATTTGCAGTGCCAAGCAACGCGCACTTCTGAAGCGATGGAATACTTCTCTTTGTTCCTATTTTCACAATGTAGGACTTTAATTTAGGAGATATAGACACTAACGCGCCAATTTCCATTATTATTATTTAGGCTTATGTGCCCGTGCCGTCAAAAATGACAACAATCATTAAAATGTTTTAATAGTGAGATGCAATTAAACAAAAGTCTTGAAACAATGTATTGAGATTCAACAGAGCGGAAATAAAGAATTAACAACTAAAATAGAATTAATCCTTTCCCTTTGTATTTTTAGATGTGTCAATGGTATCTATGATTCATTGATTACTCCTGGTATTATATAAATCACTTTTTGCTCAATATCTTTTCATACTAAAAATTTTATGTGTTTAACATAACAGTGAAATGAAAACATCTCTCGGGAGAAAAAGATTAGCAAGAGAACAACAAAAACGGTGATGACAAAGTTTATCCAAATTGAAGCAAGACTATCACCTAACAAAGGTATCTGAGTGCCTCACATGAAAGCCATGGTTCATTTTGCTCGGGAACTAATTTTGTCTAAGTGAGGATAAATACTTTATTTGTATAGATTATTAAAATGACTAAGCGAAGAAATCACTCATGAATTAACTTAACCTAATTTACCCCCCTTCCTAGTACTGATGGGACAGGAAATATATAAATAGATACACATTGTTAATTATTATATGGTTTGATTATTATGCAGAGAATATGATGTTGGTTGCTGGTAAGAAATTCATTTTCAGGTCACTTCTCGTGATTTAAGACAGTAAACCAATCATACAAGCTGTGTCCGAAACCTTTCGGAATATTATCGCTGTACCGAGTAGGTAAGCTTTTATAATGGCTCCATTTCTAAATCACAATCTCATATCTGCATTTCTTCCGTGTTTTATATATATATATAACCCGATTGAGCTCTTTTTCTTTGGTGTGCCTTTGTAGAGTATAATACTTCCTTAGGAGTTGGTTACTTTAGTCAGGTCCTCCCTCCACACACACACACACACACACACACACACACACACACACACACACACACACACACACACACACACACACACACACACACACACACAGTGGAGTAATGAATAGCGGCTTGGAATCGGAGAATCGAGTTCGAATTCCAGTCGAATCCATTACGTTCACTTACGTGCTAATACCCTTGGGAAAGATGTGAATCTGACAGATTGGGTTCTATAGCCTGGTCTAGGAGAAGGTCAACTCTGAATTCAAAACCTGCGACGGGTCTTTTAGGGACCATGTGGCACGTAGTGCTCCAGGTCTCTATATTCGGGCCTTCAAAAAGTGTGGATGGCTCTGCACGAAACCTTCACCGCCATAATCATATCTTAAATGCTGTTGTCGGGCTGTCGGTTTCCTAGGAACTGATCTGCTTGACCCTCATACGTCGAATTCGACGTGAGAGTCGAGAGTATATATGTATACATATATATATATATGTGTGTGTGTGTGTGTGTGTGTGTTTATGCGTGTCTGTGTTTGTGTGTATATATACAGGGTGCGATGGATAAATTGTTGCCATTTTATATTTTTAATTTCACGTATGCAGGTTCTTTGTTTTCATTTTATCGCTGGGCACCGTCTTTGAGAGAAAGAACACCATGACGCAATTCACTCCGCACGATATTTGGAAACGGCATGCTGTTCTGCTTGGCATTCGTGCCGAAAGTTTCAATACGAACATTTCAGAGTGGGAGTCAATCTGAGGACAGTGCAGAGGATTCGGAAAGAGTTGGATGAGTCTATTGGTGAATACGAAGGTACAGCAGGTCGGAAAACTTACTCAGATCGTACTGGTAAGAAAAGAACTATTGCATTTGTGCCTTGAGGAGGTAGTGCTGCTCTGTGTCAAGTGGGTGGCTGCCGGATGACCCTATGACTGGCAACAGGAGTCTGCACCATGCCACACAAACGGGAGAACCTAGTCATGACTGTCAGACAATTTAAGCGACCACATCACCTCTAACATCTGGCCATTCAACTCCCCATACTGCAACCTCCTTACGCGCAGTTGAGAGAGAATCCAACAAAACTTGTAACACTAATGATGAACTGAAGGCAAGGATTATGGCAGCATTCACCAACTTAGACAAGGAGAGTGTACAGAAGAATTGCATGAGATTCCGAAGTCGTCTGGCGGTCGTGGTTAAAGCCAATGGCGATTTTATTGAATAAAATTACTCTTTGCTTTTTCAAGATATTTTTGTGTAATGTTGGTAAATATATCTATTAAAATGAGATGTCTGTGTTGTTGTCTAAATTACACAAAAATGAAAAGAACCTCCAAACCGATAACATCGAGCCTGAGACCGCGAACGTTCTAACCACACGGCCACATGCCTATAATATATATATATGTATACGCTAGATTTAGTTGTGTAACTCTACCGAGTGAAGATAGCTCTGGCTGACACCAAATTAGTTGTGTTTCAATCCTGGCTTGAGGTATTCGGAAGTCTACTCGCACTGAGGAGCTGTGATACAGCGAAACAGTACTGTCTGTGAATGACACACATATATATATATATATATATATATATATATATATATATATATATATATATATATATATATATGCGTGTGTGTGCGTGTGTAAAATAATGTGACTGCATAGTATATATGATTGCTGTACCTTATATATATACATATATATATATATATATATATATATATATATATATATATATATATATATATATATATATTACAAATTTTCTTACAGACTTACTTTTTGATCCATGTTTTATCTTTAAAATAGACTTTAGAATATTTTCGTTACATTGTCGACGATAGTACTTTCTTTTTTGTTTAGAATCGGACAATAGGCCGATGCCCTGCAATCCCAGGACTCATCCAAGTGAGATGTTAATTGCATTCGGATAAGAATGCAGATTAGGTTAAGATTTCCTTTATCAGAAAAAAAAAAAAGAAAAAAAAAAAAGAAAAAAAAAAAAGAAAAAAAAAAGTAATCCTGCCTCATTTCGCTATGCTGCGCCTTTCCCCTTTCCCACTGATCAGCTAGTCTGGGTTAAATGGTTTCCGTTTTCTCAATGTAAGATTTTTTTTTGCAATAGGGCTGGAATAATTGCAGTTCTACTGTAACTGTGCCAGTTGTCAATTCCCTATTTACCTGTGAGAAAATATTTGAATCTTAATCGTTCGCAATTAAAACAAATCATCGTATCGCAAAATAACTCAGTGGCACCATTTTTAGAACTGATAATATAAACAAGATAATAGATTTGCCCCGTAAGAGTTGTTGCATTTAGTGTATGAAATGTGCAAGCAAACATTACAGGTTTTATGGACAGGAGGTATAAGACATCAGTGAACTGCTCAACTGCTATCCTCTAATATAGCAGTGAATGCTGGACATCTTATTACAGATGGAGAGGATACTTTACGAAAGAGTGATGTACTTCTACAGAATGATGCTGAGAATACTATAGATGGAACATGTGAGCTACGAGGAAGTTTTAATAAAAATGAAACAAAAAGGGACTCTTATACTTTCGACTCAGAAAGAGACATTTGAAATTTCTATGACACATAATAAGAAAAGAGGACTTCGCGAATTTGACACTCACAGGACAATTTGAAGGAAAGAGGGCGAAGATAAAACAGTGTGTAACCTATCTAACAAGTTTGTGTAAACCGATGGCAAAACAGCGAGGGGAGGAAGGATAGTAAAAATAATTGTTAAACGCTACGAAGGATAGGGAGTCGCGGAAAAATATGATCGCCCACGTCCTGCTGGGACACGGCACGAAGTTATCGGAATATTTCAGGGTGAAAAACTGGCATCATCGAAAAAGTTTAATTAGTTTTGTATTTTGATTTATACGTTTTCACATCGTCAGAAAAAAAGTTGTCACTTGAATGAATGAGGAATCACAATATATATTTGTAAATATTCTTGATAAAATCCAAAGAAGAATCTGCAATGTTATGGTTCCTGGCCTGGCATCTCGTCTTCAGTCACTTCCCAACCACCGTGACGTAGCTTCTCTGTTCCTTTTCTATAAATACTTTCATGGTAATTGAACTTTCCTCTATGTTACCTAGACTTTATGAATTTAAGCGTAGCACTAGATTGTTGGCAAGGTCTCACCATTTTACAGTTGAAATGGCTAGATGTAACCGTAAGTTCTATGCTAACAGATTCTTCCGTCGCACTTCTCACTTGTGGAATTCTCTTTCGGTTTCTTGTTTCCCAACCAACCATGATCTTCAAAATTTTAAATGCAACGTCAATCGTTATCTTCTGTCTTAATTTCTGTTCTTTTATTGTTTTCTATTCTTAATAATGTTTAGCTTTTCTCATGTTCTCTCAGTAACCCCTTGCGTCTTAGGGGCTTTCTTGCCTTGCTTGGAGTGAAATGATAAAAAAAAACATTGAGGATCGCACACTTGTACAAAATTGAAAACTGATCAGAAGTTTAGTGATCAAAACAGCGTTAGGACTAGGATTCTAGTAAAAATGATTACTTGAATAACTTCTTCTTTTTCTCCTCCTCCTCCTCCTCTTTCTTCTTCTTCTTCTTCTTCTTCTTCTTCTTCTTCTTCTTCTTCTTCTTCTTCTTCTTCTTCTATATGACCTTGTCCTTTCAAGACGTGGGAAACCATGTCTTTCAACTATTTTCTGTTGCATATTTTATTAAATGTGTCTTTTTGCTATCTCTCCTAATCATCTACATAAGCCAATATTTGCATAAACCAACCATTTAATCATTTACATAAGCCAATCATTTACATATGCTCATTAAGAAGGTTATTCGATGCTTTCCTCTGTCCCTCTCGCATTCAATATGTCCAGTGGGTGTTAAATTTTCCAAGCCCTCTTTCCTCATGTGCCCTAGAAAATTCAACTGTATCTTTCTGATGCGATAAGTGTCCTTTTTGCTTCCATTTTCTTTAAAACTTCGTTTATATGTTCCGTCCATGATTTCCTCAGCATCCTTCTGTAGAACCACATATCTGTTGCCCAGTTCTCTTCTTCATCTGTGATTGTCCAGCGTCCACTGCTATATATTACATATTAGTACACTTTTCTTTGTTTCTAATGAAAATTTTCTATTTCTTAATACTTTACTTAGGTTTTGGAAGGCATCTTTCGCTGTACCAATGCACCTTCGGATTTTGGTGTCACATTTTCTGGCCTCTGTTAAAACACTTCCCAGATATTAAGATTTTTGTATGTGTTTGATTTTCGTGTCTACAGTTTATAATTCGCATAGTAAAATGTAAAGTATTCGATTATTATTTTGGGATCAAATAAATTAATGCAATACTGTGTAACTAGCAAGGACACCCGGTGTTGCCAGGGTAAAAATAAATCCAAAAATAACTCAGAAACGAATGTTCTATATTTTTTTTCTTACACAACAAATAAAAAGAAACAAATTATTTATACTAATTATATGTGGAATTGTAGCTGTTCCCGAAAAGTTTACTCTGGTACCATAAACAAGACAAATGCCGTCTCATAGTTTGCACAATATTAATGATTCACCTACTGAATGCTAGGGTGAAAACTTCGTCTTGTAGTTGAACAAGCAGTAGCGTGCAGAAGGCGATTCATTTGCGTTCTGGGCATCTTTTGAATTGACTAGAACTCTTTCAATTGACTCGCAGAGCTGAACTGTTCCAGGAATCTGTTGCTACAACTTTGAATTTGTTTCTTTAACTTCATTATTCTTTGGAGAAAGAATGTCTCGCTTAGTGGAACTGGTTGTTTTTGTAGCGTGGGGCCATTTCTAACATTTGAAATAACTAAAACTTCTAAAGTTTAATCTTGAAAATATACTCCCAACAATTAAACTGGTGATGCTCACAGTAAAACGCTGAATAAGTTAGATTGATAAATTGCACATGGGTTGGTGGTCATGACAAAGTTTCTTTATGATTGAATTTTTTCGAATTCAAAGGGAAAGCCTCTTGGAATTGTAGGGATCTTAGGAATGAACAAACCCTCCTTTTTGCCTGCCCCAGTTAGGATAATTGACATGTAGATGCTACTGTTTGACAATTCTATCCCACAGCCGAAGTCCGAAGAGTGGAATCTTCGTTTAGTTGAAGGGTATCGAGAAAATCATTTGCGTTCTGAACAGCTTTTGAATTGACTACAACTCTCTCATTTGACTCGCAGAGCTGAACTGTTCCAAGAATCTGTTGCTACAACTTCGAATTTGTTTCTTTAACTTCATTATTCTTTGGAGAAAGAATGTCTCGCTTGGTGGAACTGGTTGTTTTTGTAGCGTGGGGCCATTTCTAACATTTGAAATAACTAAAACTTCTAAAGTTTAATCTTGAAAATTTTAGAATTTTTGTCTGTAAATATTTTTGAGGTTTGCAGAACATTTTACAAACAAAACAGAAGTATTTTGTCTTTTCTTTTTTTCTTTTTTTTAACTTTTAACTGCTCTCGTTTAGCTGAAAACAGCTATTTAATACAGAATTGACCTCTGGTAAATTCCAGTGGGCTTGAGGTCAGCACTACTTATCTACGTAAGTTTTTTTTTCTGTTAGGCAAATGAAAGATATCTTTTTTCTGTCCACGCTATATTGAATGTAGCAATTTATGCTCAAGAATATAATTGTTTGGCTTCAATACAGACATAAATGCTACCATCAAAATTCGGCCTTCAGTGAACTCTGATGACCTCAAGATTGGATTTGACCCTATCCAATCTACATTTTGTGATGTCAGAAAATATTTTTTTATACTTGATAACAAAATTAATATCTCAGTTCATTTTGCTTGAAATTACTTCATATCGTTCGGAATTTCACGCTATGCTATTTGATGAGCTTTTGTCACCTCGAATGAAATCCGAGATTAACTTCATATTCCTTACCGTACTACTTAATTTTATACGGTTAGTCATGCATTAAAAAATTTCTGGGATTTGATGTTTGACCGTGAAATACGAACGTAACCATACACCAAACTTGGCGTGTTAATATAGTTGCTGATATCATATATTTATTATAGTTTTTGATGTCATATATTTATTATTTTTATTATTATTATTATTATTGTCGTTGTTGTTGTTGTTGCTTTATTTCCTTTGATTTCTGGTGTGTACACATTTCTTTCCAGATTCCGCCCAGAGACCAAAGGTCAGAGATGGCATCATGACATTTTCCACTGACCAATTAAACACACACACACACACACACACACACACACACACACACACACACACACACACACACACACACACATTTTACATAGATAAAGCCCTTCGTAAGGTGTGGGCTGTACTAGTGAGAACAATTTTTTTGTATTTCTCTAAGGCATGAGCTTCCAGGAATCCCTGCAATGAATCTACTGGAATATTTTCCAACCAATCCGATGGCTCCAACTACAACAGGGATTGTTGATGTTCCCATGTGCCACATTTTTGAGATTTCAATTTCAAGGTCCTTGTATTTTGATAGCGTTTTGAAGATCTTCAAAGATACATTGAAGTCTGCAGGGACTGCCATATCAATAAGGAGGCAATTTTTGTTTGTTTGCGGTCTCTAATAACAGTGTCTCCCACAAACAAAAATATTATTATTATTATTATCTTCCATATATTTACATGTTCACACCAGATGTCTAGTGTTTCTTGTGAAAAATTAAATGACAAGAGACTTCTTCTAAACATCCACTTTTTCTCCGTAAGCCAAGTGCCCCAATTATTATTGGTACTATCATTTGTTTCGTCTTCACCCCGTGGTTCAAGATCACAGCTATATATACGATCTGGCTGGTCACGTATTCTTTCTTTACGATTATTAAACCCTGGGTTGGTTGGATCAGACGGATTTGCCTAGGATTTACAAGCGTTTAAAAAACATATAACAGGGAGATATATAAACACACCCCATAGAGGGGAAAAAAGAGAGTCTCTTATAAGAATGTAGAGTCAATGTTCGGAGAAGATCCCAAGGCTACATACTCACTGGTCAAAGGTAATTGACAATGTCTGAGTGAAATAAACAACAACAGTGAGTACTAGCTGAAACCATACATGGCGGTCCGAAAGTCTTGTCACCCCCATCAAAAAAGAAATGAGAACAAGTAATAAAGTAATACAAAGCATATGTACTAGATTCAGTTTATTCACTTTCATTGACGCTTTCACGTGTCGGGAAGGTCGGTATGAATATCATCATTTTCGTATCAGCCATCTGAAATCTTTCTTTTCTCATTATGTGCCATATCCTGTAGGCGATCATGGCTCTCCACCTCTATCCCTTGAAGCTTTCAACAAGTTCCTTCTATCTGCTACCTTCTCCAGACCACGTTCTGACATCCACGGATGTCACGCGCTGCTTTCCCTTGTCTCTCTTTCCCTCTATTCGACCCGTGAGTATCAGATTCTCCAAGCCCTCCTTCCTCATTATGTGTCCCGGAAACTTCAGCTGCCCCTTCCTGGTGTATAAGCCACCTCCTTGTTTGCATCCCCTCTAAGACCTCATCGTTGCTCACACGCTCGGTCCATGATATCCTTAGCATCTTTATGTAGAACCGCATCTCCGTCGCCTCGAGACTCTTCTTCATTTGTGAGGAAATTGTCCAACATTCGCTCCCGTAAAGAAGGACAGATGTCACGTAACAGCTCAGTATTCTTTGATACCAAAGAAATCCTCCTGTCTCGCAATACTCTGCCCAGCTTTTGGAATGCATCCTTGGCCATCCCAATACGGATCTTTGTGTCAAAATGCTTCCCAGATATTTAAACTTCCGCGTCTGCTTGATTCTAGTGTTCCCGACCTGCAAATCGCATTTCGGGCCCATCCTTTTACTGATGACCATGCATTCTGTCTTCTTGTAGTTTATGTTTAGTCCTTTCTTCTCACTCTCCGTCGCTACCTTCTGTAGGAGATTTTGTTGAAATAGAACGTTATATTATGTAGGGGTAACAAGACTACCCCGTAGAATTTCTACGGTTGACAGTTTGGTACTTGGCATATTATCATTTCATTTAAACGGGGATACATTGTAAACATTCGTTAAATACCCTGTCACATCTGCGTTTTTTTTTCTCTGGCCCTTTTTTTGTTTCCATTCAAAATATTCTTTGTTACAGATCTTTTATTGCGTGATTTCTCGTTTGAATTCTTTTCCTTTTATATATACTGCTTTATAAACGCTGTTCCAATAACTTGGACCGATTTTAAATGTGAATTAAGTTTAAGTATCTAATGATTTTTTTCTTTTTCTTTCAGATTTAACAACTTAAGTCTTTGGTAATTTCAACCATGGAAAGATTAACAATCAAACAACGTATTAAAGTTATCGAAGCCTATTACGAAAATGGACATTCAAACAGAATTTGAAAGAGAGGTTCACAGGCCGCATCATCTCTCGAAACAGCGAAGTAAATTGGCTACCACGATCGTTCGACTTGACGCCTTTAGATTTCTTCCTTTGGGGTCATCTCAAAAGTAAGGTCTATGCCAACAAGCCAACAACTATTCAACAGCTGAAGGGTGAGATAATAAGGCATATTGGTGATATCCAGTAGCAACTATGCAGAGACGTCATAAAAAAAATTGACCATCGAGTGGAAGTGTGCCGCCGAATCTTTGGCGGACATTTGGCGATATTATTTTCCACACATAATTGCCATGACTTAAAAAAAATGATCCAATAGAGAAATAAATAAATTTTCACCAATAACACTGATTTATTTGCTGCTGCCTTTGATCCGTCTTAATGAAACACCCAAATATGTTGGCTTATTTCCGTCAGGCCTTACACCCCTTCAAATTTACACTAATTATAGTTAATTAATTGAGGTTATAGCAGGATCTGGAAAGAGCTAGCACTCTTGTAGTTTGGCTGCTGCTTTCTGAGCGTTGTAAGAACAGACGCACTGTTCCCTCCTCCATCATCTAAATCTCTCGCCTGGCTCCATGTGGCACGCCCCGGTAACTCGCCTCGGCAGGCGTGCTGAACGACAGGACGGGTGGTATTGACACGGCACCACTAGGTGTAGGACCTTACTGCAAAGGTTCTCGGTCAAGGTGCGGAGTTCGGAGATGGAGGATCGCGGACCTGAGTCCTTGGTCAATGGGCTGCTTATCCCCGCCCGGATATCGGAGGAAGTCGGCTGCGGTGTGCTAAGAAACGAAGGAACAGGCAGAATCATATGATGAGAGATCCAGTCTCGGATTTTATTTCTTATCACTCGGCACGACGATAATTATACATGTGTCTGCCTCTCTATTTGCCCGCCTGCACATGTCTCGAAAAATTCGCAATTACTATAAGTGACTACGGAAAGCAGGACGTGCGGGTGGTGTAATAAGACAGCGAATCGGAATGAGAAACAGGAGAGCCAAGCTCGAATTCCAGTCAGGTTCGTCACATTCACTTATGCGCAAATACCGTTGGGGAAGGTATGGATCCATCTCTCCCACACCTATGGGTTAAATAGTAGGACTTGTTTCTGGAAAAACCTTTGTTATTCCCAAAAAAATTTTTAATGCAATATTCACTGAAAAAAATTGAAATAGAATTATTCTTACAATCCCAAATATGGTTCGGTTTTAAATAACCCACAAAAGATTGATAATCCGTAAAAAAAAAAATCACTCTGGAAGGGAAAGCAGTGAACCAAGAAACAAATAATTAAGTTTTCGATCGAATCCTGAAATCTTTGTCAATATTGAACAATATTTTAACTTTACTTTTTATATCACTAAACAATATTATAACAATAACAACAATATTATTAATAGCAACGTGATTACTTTTTAAATTAAGGTATTATATAACTGATATAAAAGATATAATATGGTCTGATTTTTTATATCACTAAACAGTATTATAACAATAATAACAACAATAATAATAATAGCAACGTGATTATTCCTTATTATTTTATTACATTATTTATCAATGAATAATTATTTATTTATCTAGTTTATTTAGTTTTATTGTTGAAACACCGGTTCCGCACGCTCACCGAAATTAAACAACGTCGACCCTGTTCAGTACTGAGATGGGTGACCGCTTGGGAATACCTGGTACTGTAAGCCTGGATGTACGGGTGGTGTAATGAATAGCGTTCGGAATTGTTAAGTGAAGAGCCGAGTTCCAATTCCAGTTGGGTTCGTTATATTCACTTACGCGCAAATAGCTTTGGGAAAGAAATGAATCTACCTCTTCTCCACTCCAAGTTATGGGTTAATTAGTTAATGCTTGTATCACAATAGGAGTAGACAGGTTCTCTTATCGTCCGGTTCATACGCCTTCCCAGTCTTTTGAACAGGAGCAGAGCTTTGAACCTTGTTTCCTGTTTAGGGTTAAGTCTCCGGATCCTTCTAAAGTCTACTACCACAAGGGTAGGCAACCTACGGCAGGCGTGTCACACGTGGCACGCCAAGCAATTTCCAATGGCATGCAGCCGCAAATGACATCACGAAGTCCGAACCAATAACTACTACAACGCAAAGAAGATATTTAGCTGTTTCAATTTTAATATATACTAAAGTATATATATACTATCTATTACTATATAAAATATATTGTAGAACAGGTATATTAATCTTGACTTGTATAAAAATACGTATGCTGTTGGCACATTGAATGATTTTAAAACTCTAAGTCGGCACATAGCAAAAGGTTACCGACCCTGTACTGCCACATTGTATTTCTAACATCTCCAGCTTGTGAAATTTTATTCACTAATTAAATCTTGACCTATTCAAGTTTAGCGTTAGCTGTTCTCTTTCCTGCATATCTCCCAAGAACTTTGGCACCTAGGGGTGGTATAATGGTTAGCAAGCTTGTCTCGCTAGAACGATTACGACCGAGTAGTGAGTTCGATCCTCATTGGGTGCCCTCTACTTTCGGCCTTGTGCCACATCTAAGCTACGCCTGGAAAATCACTATCACCCAAGAACTTCACTTCTTGACCTTTCTTACCCTAATATATGACTACGCAGTAACCATCTACCATGAGTGGCTCTTGGAGCTTATATTGGGTGAACAAACAAAAATTTTACTAAATCAATATTATCTCCCCTCTCCAAAAAACATTCTTACGATCTAAAAATATTTTCTAGCTTTAAATAACCTGCAATGGGTTGATAAAGCCGTAAAAAACGAATCAATCAATCAACGTTTAGTTTTAGTTTTTATACTGAATTATATCTTATATATAAACAGGTCAAGGAGTAATGTTTACACTGCACTACTGGGCGAAGAGCTGCAGAGGCGGCCAACAGCTAGACCGGACGGCGTCCCCAGATGGACTCAGCGGCCTAGTGTACGAACCGAAGGCGGTCCACGCCATATTCTGTAGTCATATTCTTTATTCTATCATTTTGTCGGATTTCCTCCATATTTGATTCTAATTTATATATATTAAAACATTAATAGTAGACAGTAATCGCGAGCCTATAGAACGCAACTTATTTCATCTTCTATGTGTTGTGTATCTTCAGGACGTAGGTGATCATGGCTCTCCACAACCTCCTATCATTTATAGCTCTTAGTAAGGTGTGTCTTTTAATATCCCTGCCCTGCCCTGTTATGTCATCTATTTACACAAACTTGTTACGGACGTTGCCCGCTGTTCCCCACCCCCGTCTCTCTTGTTTTAACGTGTCAAATTCTCCAAACCTTCTTTCCTCATTATGTATCCTAGAAATTTCAACTTTTTCTTTCTGATTCTAATTCTAATTGTTCTTTTCGTTTCCATTATTCTTTAATACTTTCTTGTTAGTTACGTGTCCGGTCCATTGTATTCTCACTATCCTACTGTAGAACCATATCTCTTTTACCTCAAGTTTTCTCTCCGTCCGTGAGGAGGGGAGACTGTCCAGTATTCAGTACCACCTAGGAGGACTGATAATGCATAACAGTTCAGCACTCGTTTCTATTTTTTCTAACAAACATTTTTTAATCTCTTTATATTTCGGGTAGCATTTGGAAGACATTTTACGATGACATACTTTGTCGTCTGCACCCCCAACACATTCTGAAAACCTAGCTACCCCACACAACTTTTGGCGACTAGATTCCTATTTACAATACCGATGCATTAGATTCAGTATGATATTTAAATTTTGACGGTCGTTTGTCGCGTCGTATTCTCCAGCAAATATGGAATTTACAATCGAATATTTTCCCCATTCTGCTCCTTAGTGTAATTCCGGCTGCAATAAGTCGACAAAGTGAGATTTTCTTATCAAATGCCTGAATACTGGGGCCGTAATTAGAAGGCAATTAATTCCGTTTAAGGTGAAAGATTAGGCGCGAAGAAAAAGCTTTAGCATCGATTAAACTAGGCGAAGGGAGATTTGGCGCCAAAGCCGAGGATACAGATGTGGTTTATTTAAAGGGAAAATATCTCCAAAACAATCTGGTGTTCTCGTTAACTTCATTTCAGCCATGCTCCTAAAAATAAAGGCTGCTTCATCTTGAAAGTTCCGTCAATAGAAGATTCGCTCCTCTCGTTAAATGCCTGGCAAAGTTGATTGGGTTGTTCGGAAAGTGTTGTCGCACTTTGAGAGACGAAATATAATCGATTCATATGCAGCTAGATTTTTTTTTCTTTTTTAATAACGTAATAATCATTGCTATCAGAAATGGCGAAAGGCCTTTATGATAATATATTTTTAATTCCTACTTGAAATAAATATGAAATTCTAGGCCAAAAGATAATCTTATTCTTATTTTTTTTTAAAGTTTCTCACTGACAGTTATCCGCTCATGTGAATAAATAAACATTCGACGGACTGAAATCCAATGAAAAGGGAATTTTTCAACTACAGAAATGGAGGCTCGCATAGACATACTTTCGAATGATAATTTTTCTTTTTATGTGCCATGTCCTTTCAGGACGTAGGCGATCATGGCTCTCCACCTCCCTCTATCCCTTGCAGCTCTCAACAAATTCCTTACCTATGCTACCTCCCCCAGACTACGTTCTGTCCTCCACTTGCTTAAGCCCGCTAGGTATGTCACGCGTTGTTTTCCCTTGTCTCACTTTTCCTCTATTCGACCCATGAGTATCAGATGCTCCAGACCTTCCTTCCTCATTATGTGTCCCAGAAACTTCAGCTGCTTCTTCCTGATGTTAAGTATAAGCCTCCTCTTTGTCTGCATCCGCTCTAAGAAGGACACGTGTCACGTAACAGCTCAGTATTCTTTTCTTTGTTACCAAAGAAATCCTCCTGTCTCGCAATACTCTGCCCAGCTTTTGGAATGCGTCTTTGGCCATCGCAATACGTCTACGGATCTCGGTGTCGCGCATACCGTCCTCTGTCAGAACGCTTCCCAGATATTTAAACTTCCGCGTCTGC
>OZ038498.1:53406906-53429406 GCA_964036315.1 Acanthosepion esculentum
CTATATATATATTTATATATATATCGTAATATACATATGTATTAAATATATATATATAAAAATTGTAATATGTTTTTATTTATGTATCTATCCATCTTTTTCAATATATATATATATATATCTGTAGATTGTAATATGTTCTTATCTATCCTAATATCTATCTATCTATCTATCTATCTATCTATCTATCTATCTATCTATCTATCTATCTATCTATCTATCTATCCTGCATGTCTGTCTGCTTATTTATCTATGTATGTATCTATCTATTCCATCCTGTCTATCTAAGCGTATTTTTTTTATCTATCTACCTCGTAATATGGTCTCATCTATCTATCTGTAGTAATGTTTTTATATATCTCACTATCTATCTATTGTGATCTGTTGTTATCTATCTATCTATCTATCTATCTATCTATCTATCTATCTATCTATCTATCTATTTATCTATCTATATCGTAATATATATATATACATATATATATATATTGTGATATGATCTTATTTATTTATCTCTCTATTTATTTATCCTATCTATCTGTCTATCTTTCTCTCTCTCTCTCTCTCTCTCTATATATATATATATATATATATATATATATCGTAATATGTTTTTATTCATGTATCTCTCTTTCTATTTATCCTAATGTTTTTATCTATCTATCTATCTATCTATCTATCTATCTATCTATCTATCTATCTATCTATCTATCTATCCTTCCTCTCTGTCTGCTTATCTATCTATCTATCTATCTATCTATCTATCTATCTATCTATCTATCTATCTATCTATCGTAATATGTTCTTATCTCTCTCTCTTTATCTATCTCCCTCTCTCACTCTATATATATCGTAATATACATATGTATCACACACACACACACAGATATATATATATATATTGTAATATGTTATTTATATATCTATCTATTTATATGAATAGATAGATATATATATCTGTATACAGTAATATGTTCTTTTTTTATCTCTCTCCATATATATTTACCCTAATATCTATCTATCTATCTATCTATCTATCTATCTATCTATCTATCTATCTCATCCTTCCTCTCTGTCTGCTTATCTATCTATCTATCTATCTATCTATCTATCTATCTATCTATCTATCTATCTATCTATCTATCTCATCCTTCCTCTCTGTCTGCTTATCTATCTATCTATCTATCTATCTATCTATCTATCTATCTATCTATCTATCTATCTCATCCTGTCTATCTAACCGTAATATTTTTTTATCTATCTATGTACCTCTATATCGTAATATCTATCTATCTATCTATCTATAGTAATATGTTTTTATCTATCTCACTACCTTTCTATTGTGATCTATTCTTATCTATCTATCTATCTATCTATCTATCTATCTATATATCTATCTATCTCTCTCTCTCTCTATATATATATATATATATATATATATATATATATATATCGTAATATATATATATATACATATATTGTGATATTTATTTATCCTAATATCTATCTATCTATCTATCTTAATTTGTTCTTATCTCTCTAGCTACCTATCTATCGTAATATTTTCTTATCTATCTATCTATCTATCTATCTATCTATCTATCTATCTATCTATCTATCTATCTATCTATCTATCTAATCCTCGTGATAGGCTTTCGCGTTTTGTAATGGTCTATTTTTTAAATATTTGATTTCAGGAGAGGCAATGCGTTGTTTGAGAAACACTTTCTTTACCCACCCTTTAGCAGTCATTATATTCTCGTCCACATGAAATATTTCAAACCCACGCACATTAATTCTTTTTCTCAGGAAAGAGAACAGGAGAAAGAGAGAGAGGGAGAGAGAGAGAGTGAGAGAGTGAGAGAGAGAGATAGAGAAAGTGAGAGAAAGAAAGAAAGAGAGAACGAGAAAAGGAGAGAGTGTTAGAGAGAAAGTTATAGAGAAAGAGAGAGAATGACAACATATCTGTATTTATGTACGTATAAACTTGACATATATACAGATATTAAAATGTTATGAATCTAAATATAATAATTCATGCCTTTACCAAATATCTTCACACACACACACCCAAAAACACACACAAGCGCGCGCGCGTGTGTGCGTGTGTGCGTGTGTGTGTGTGTGTGTGTGTGTGTGTGTGACTGTCAATGCCATCAAACAGTGACAAGCAATCTTGTCTTCCAGATCATTAACTGAAGAATGTTGGTTCCCCAATGAGGCGCTCATTATTGTTGTGGGCGCATGTACCAGATTATGGAGAATATATATATATATATATATATATATATATATATATATATATATATATATATATATATATATATTGGGTAACTATCGAAAATGATTGTTCGTAAGTTCGCTCCACATACACTTGCCAATGACTCATTACCTCCATGGCCATATGTCAGACTATGCAAGCACTGGTAGTTTCGGCATATGTTGATCAAAATATTTGCGCAGTGGCTAAAAGTGTAAATTACAATGAAATCATATATATATATATATATATATATATATATATATATATATTACATTTCATTGTAATTGTTCAGATGAGCTAGTCGCTTTTGTACATAGACTTTAGTAATTTAAGCGCAGTACTAGATTGGCAGCTAGGTCTCATCATGTTACAATTGAATTGGTTAAATGTAACAGTAAGTTCTATGCGAACAGCTTCTTTTCTCGCACATCTCGCTTGTGGAATTCTCTTCCAGCTCCATGCTTTCCAGCCTACTTTAATATATTATAAAAAATGTTCCAATAACTTGAACCGATTTTAAATATGAATTAAGTTTGAGCGTCTAATGATTTTTTTGCTTTTTCTTTCAGATTTGGCGGACATTTGGGCGATATTATTTTTCACACATAATTGCCATGACTTCAATACCATGATCCAATAGAGAAATAAATAAATTTTCACCAATAACACTGATTTTATTTTCTGCTGACTTTGATCCGTCTTAATGAAACACCCTTATATATAATCCGATTTAATGAAACACACTTTATATATATATGTGTGTGTGTGTGTGTGTGTGTGTGTGTGTGTGTGTATGTGCGAGCGATGTGGTATTTCCTTCATAAGGGTAACTAGGCTTTGATTCGCTGTGAAATCCTTCGTGACTGAGTGATTTATAAGCACGCAGCGCAATACATTATTTTCCCTTACATAAGGGAAAGGCGGGTTTGAAACTATCTGAAGAGAACATTCCCTTTGTTATAGAATCTCGAAAAACCCAGGCCAATAGACCCAAATTATACCGATTAAAAAGTTGAAATGTCTCCTCAGACACGTGTATCTACCAAATATAACCTTATTAATAATAATAATAATAATAAAAAGACCACAAACAAAAAAATGCCTCCTTATTGATATGGCAGTCCCTGCAGACTGCAATGTATCTTTGAAGATATTCGAAAAGCTGTCAAAATACAAGGACCTTGAAATAGAAATCTCAAAAATGTGGCTCATGGGAACATCAACAATCCTGTTTGTAGTGGAGCCCTTGGACTGGTTGGAAAAGATTCCAGTAGACTAATTGAAGGGATCACTGGAAGTCCATGCCTCAAAGAGATACAAAAAATTGTTCTGACAAGTACAGCCCACATTTTACGAAGGGTTTTATCTATGTAATTATTATTTATTTATTTATTTTTTATTTTTTGCAGTAGAAAGTGTTATGATGCCATTTCTAACCTTAGGTCCCTGGGCGGAACCCGGAAAGTAATGTGTAAACGCCAGATATCAAAGAAAATAATAATAATAATAATAATAATAATAATAATAATAATAATAATAATACGTAATGCAGGACTAAAAGCTGAAACCAAAGGTTTTATTCTTGCTACAAAGAACCAATATTTGCTAACCAGAAATTACCAAGCACATACTCAAAAATTATGTTTTATGCATAATTCAGATTCTGGGATAAATATCCAGAAACAATTGACCATTTTGTGTCAGGTTGCACGGTATTGGCACCCACTGAGTATAAAATCCGGTACAACAGATTGGGCCAATATCTGCATTGGAAAATCTGAAACTTTTACGGAAAGGAAACTGCAAGTAATTGATATGAACACCACTCAGACTCGGTTACAGAGATAAATCCTGTAACAACTTTAGGGGACTTTACAATGCACACAGACAGAGCAATCAAAGATAATCCCCCAGGCATCGTTATCAGAGACCACAAAACCAATTTGTACCTTCTTATTGACATGAAAGTTACTGCAGATTGTAATGTATCTGTGAAGATCTTCAAAAAATTATCAAAATACAAGGACCTTGAAATCGAAATCTCAAAAATGTGGCATATGAAGACATCAACAATTCCAGTTGTAGTTACAACCCTCGGATTGATTAGAAAAGGTTCCGATAGACACACTGAAGGGATTCCTGGTGGCCCGAGCCTTGAAGAAATGCAACAATTTGTACTCACAATTACAGCCCACACCTTATGAAGGGTTTTATCTATGTAAAACGTGTGTGATCTTAGTTTTTTTTTTCTCAAAAATGCTCAGAGAAAATGCCATGATACCATTTCTGGCCTTATATCTCTGGTTGGGACCCGGAAAGAAATGACTACACACCAAAAATCAAAGGAAATAAAATCATAATATTAATAATATATATGTAATTTTTTCATGAAAGGGTTGAAAAGACGTAGAAAACGAATGAAAATAAATAAATAAAAAAATCTAAATGACTATTTTAAGAATAGAGATGCAAGAATACCGCTTATGGGACTACCGTCGGTAAACCGAACCTTTGTTTTTAGCAACAACCAACGTCTTGCTGCCGATATCTTCACGTAACCCTGACATGAGTAGCTTTTGTGGGATTTGATCCCAACGTTGTTCTTACCCTTGCCTACTATAGCTGCAGCTACCCTGATATTTAACCCATAGATGGGAGAGGAGAATATATGTATTCATACATTTCGCAAGGTTATTGACATGTAAGTGAATGTAACGAACTCAGCTGGAATTCGAACACGGCATTCAGATTTCTCATTCCGAGCCTCAATCCACTACACCACACCCAAAATAAAAATGAGGAAAAAGAAGCAATGGCCAGTAAATAATTTGAATTATTTTATGAATATAACCCCAAAGCAAAACCTACTATATATATATATATATATATATATATATATATATATATATATATATATATATATATATATATATATATATATATATATATATATATATATATATATACACGTATATATATATATATATATATATATATATATATACACGTATATATATATATATATATATATATATATATATATATATATATATATATATTATAAATTAACTGACTCAAAGTATGGTTTCTTCGCTACATAGGAATTACCATGTTTCAAAAAACGAAGCTAAAAACTTCAAATTTAATTATGTAATTAAATTAAAAGTATTAGTTCTGTTTCATCTTCAAATCTAAAATTCGATTGAAGATGAAACAGAACTATGTAGCGAAGAAACCATATTTTCAGTTGATCAGTTAATTTATAATATTTATGCTCTGTAAATTTACACTCAGCACTGTTTTGTAAAAATAAAAATATCAATAAGAACACCGGATTATATATCTTACTGTACTTTCTTTTCATTATGATATATATATATATATATATATATATATATATATATTAAAAATTAGGAGTTCAGTTGAATCCGTTACCCTGGTTTCAACCTTACGGTGTCCTCAGGCGATTTTTCTCAACTGACCTCCTGAGGTTTTATTAAAAAAAACAAAAACAAAAACAAAAACAACAAAAAAAAAAAAACAACTAATGAACGCTATATATTTTTTTTAATAATAAAAAACAAACGCATGACGTTGGGTGTGGTAGAAAGGGAGGAAGAGAATGTGAAGACGAAGAAGGAGGGGGAAGAGAATGTTATTATAAATGTATCGGTGGGGGGGTGTAATTGAAATGTACATAATTTTTTATCCAGCTTCATATGTGCTTAAGTGGAATTTTTTTGTATGTATGCAAGGACTCGTGACTTGGAATTTCTGGTTCTAACGGTTCTTTGGATCAGGAAATGTCATAATTGCTCATTTTTCTTGTTGGCAGTGGTTTAAAAAGATGCTTCGCTATAAGCCTCTTTTTGGATATTAATAACATTTTATTTTTTGACTGTCTGTTTTTGTTTTCTATGTCGACAATGTGTTAAATTTCAATGAATATATATATAAAAGAGGTCTCACACACACACACACACACACACACACACACACACACACACACACACACACACACACATATATATATATATATATATATATATATATATATATATATATATTTAGTTTACGAAAAACTAGGTAATCCGTATGGGTAGACGCAAGGAAGATAAAATCCAGAGAGCTTAATGTAAATCAGAGCTAATAATTTAAATAAAAACAGATTACTTTAAGGTTCCATGTAATAAATTATTTCACCACAGCCCTTTTAAAGGACAGCGGATGATCCGCTGTTCTTTTAAAAGGGCTGTGGTGAAATAATTTATTATACGGAACCTTAAAGTGGTCTGTTGATATATATATATATATATATGTGTGTGTGTGTGTGTGTGTGTGTGTGTGTGTGTGATAGAAATTAGATTTGAGATAATTATAATTAAGTAATTCATCAAGTCTAGAAGAAACCTCGACAGAATGCAGAAAACACTGGACCGCCCTTTAGTCCTATATTTGAGACTCATCATCCGGGTTTTCAAATCTCGTTAGTGGATGCGCACTGCTGATGAGTCCCAAATATAGGACGAAACGGCCGTCCAGTGCTTTCTGCATTCTGTTGAGGTTTCTTCTAGACTTGAAGAATTACTTAATTATAATTATCTCAACTCCTCCTAATTTCTATCACTTGTATATCCTTGCTTGAACCGGCTTCTAATGCTCTGGATGGAGCGGCTTGGGGATAATAGTCGTGGCTCGTGGGAGCCCAGTCCTATGGGTAAAAGAGAAACTCGGATGAGTTCCACCACGGAATATGTGATCGATCGACGCTATATCGAGTCTGATTCGCTACCTCTTCGTCACCGAGGCCCGTTAGAACAGTTTGTATGACTTTTGCCTGACAACGTAACTGTTCGGGTTTCAATTCTCGGTAGTGGATGCGCACTGCTGATGGGTCCCAAATATAGGACGAAACGGTCGTCCAGTGCTTTCTGCATTCTGTTGAGGTTTCTTCTCGACACGATGAATGACTTAATTATATATGTATATACACACTCTTTTCAATTAAATGTTACGAACGTTGGAATTGTATTCTCTTCGTTCTCATCGTACTTGGATATATATATATATATATATATATATATATATATATATATATATGTAGACGGGTATCCTCGAATACGAGTGGCCAGCTATTATATGCTGAGCAGACCGTAGTCACATTTTCTGGGAAAAGAGCGTCATCTAGCGTGATCAACAATCTGAACAAGGCCAGCACGCTTTTTGGAAATATACAAAGTAAATGTGTTGGATAACGATAGAATGTCTAAAAGAAGACAATTCAGATATGAATAAATCCTAAATCATGATGGTGTCAGTTGTTTTTATATCAAATTCACTGCGATATTTTACCTTTGCTGGAAGCGTTCTGTTATTGTTTTCTCTTGCACGATAGCCGGTATCTTGTTAAGGTAAACATACAGATTTTCATAGAACGGCTACCACGGCGGAATTAAAATTGATATCACTATATCAGGAGCCGAGTGGTTACTTTATCCAAATCTTTGAAGCGATTTTCAAACAACGTTGCTACTAGGTTTTTCCGTAGCTGATAATACCGGGAGAAAATTAAGATCCATAAAAAGGTATCCATGTGGCATAAGGAATAATGTTTAAAATTGTTAAAAAGAATCTATAGACAACCAAAACAAGAACGGGTCAAAGACTTACGCATCAATAGCATATATACCTCAGTGTCTACAGACGACATCTTGTTATACAGAAATAGTCTAATGAACTGTCTTTAAAAAAGAAATACCCCTTTGCTTGTAAGCCAGACACGTCAAGACTAGCTTAAATTGTGCAAGTGTATAATTTAACGAACATGCAAGCTTTTGGCAGTGAACATTTGAACATTTTAGGTATTTGCTTCCAAATCCTGAAAGATTCCTCAAGCCAGAGTAACGCATATTGATAGTAGCAGTATATTTTGGGGAGCTTTGCTTCCGGTCGTACTGGTTTTTCTTATCAGCTTGCAGGAATAATGAAAAGAGAAGACGATGAAAATCCTGGAGGAAAAGTCTCCAGGATAACGTCTGAAACTGGGTCGAAATTAGGTCTTTCGACAAAGCGATGATTTAAAACACATTTCTTAATTAATGCCAAGCTTTATTGAATGAAAATTCTAGAGTGGCTGTCAGGAAGCCATAAACCATAGCCGATAGAAAATATGTGCTTTTGGAGGATACACTAAAAAGAAAGAAGTCTTAATAATTTAATGAAATTGTACAAAGGATTTGATAACAAATACTTACCTTATTTTGTAAAAACAGACAATAGCTGCAAAAGGACAAGAAGCTAGAAATTCGATTTGACTCACACTTTACTATTACTGAAGAAAATGTAGAGATAGATCAAAAATAGGCTTGTGATAGAAAATATATATATATATATATATATATATATATATATATATATATAGAGAGAGAGAGAGATAGATAGATAGATAGATAGATAGATAGATAGATAGATAGATTTATTTATTTATTTATTTTTAAATAAGCGGACACTTTAGTACCCATATATCTCCATTAATAATTAATTAGTTTAAAAATGAATAGTGACCTGTGAATGATATAAATTAATAAAAATCCTATGTAAATGACGAGGATGTGCTTGTGCTAGACTGATTGCAAAACGCCTGCTCTCTGCCAAGCAGCTTTCCAAGTCGAGATTAAGAAAGCTGGTCGTAAGTCAATCGGATATGCTACGATGCCATTTTACACGATATTTCATCCTATAGATCGTTGGAAATTACTTTTCGCCCGAGTGTCCTAGTGTGTATCACAAAGAGATGTGTGGCGATCAAAACAGCGGCATTTGTTCATATTAATTAATTTGAAATAGCGAGGCAGCCTTCAAATTATGCTTACATTTGTGTACAGATACCAGGGTGGACCAATACATCAAAGTATTATTAACTGAAATTTGATCTGAAAATCTTACAGAATAATGTTATATTTATGTGAATAGCATTCAGCTCTGAATTAAGTTTTTTGGCAAGGATAAGTAAGGAGATTATGTTGAAAAATAAATAATTCTTGTGCAAAATAAAGGGTTTATTATATTCTCCATTATTCGGTGACGGATTTACACATAGAGCGAGAGATTGAGATAACGATAGCAACAGTTTCAGTGAAGTAACATTTGAGGATAGATAGATAGATAGATAGATAGATAGATAGATAGATAAAAGCAAATTGTCTGAGATATGAAGAGTTTGAGATTACATAGATAGAAAGAAAGAAAGAAAGAAAGAACGAGTTTTTAAGAATCTTTACTACGAGTAAATTTTCCGGTTTCACAGTTCTATGATTCTCTAAAGTTAAATTGAGATGGAGAAAATGGTGGCTTTGCCATGGTATATCTCGAATATGATGTGGATTTGGCATGATATATCTTACATCAAATGTGAGACATATCAAGGTAAAGCCACACATCTCTCCATCTCAGTTTAAATTTAGAAAATCATAGAACTGAGAAACTGGTAAAGTTACTCGAAATAAAGATTCTTAAAGACTCCAGTTGCATTTTCAACTGCTTTGCCCTTATATCTATCTATCTATCTATCTATCTATCTATCTATCTATCTATCTATATATCTATCTATATATATATATATATATGAAGAAATATAGTCTTAAAGTGTGCTATATTTATGGGATAATGTGCTCAATATCAGAGATAGAGCGTGTGTAAATATATATATATATATATATATATATATATATATATATATATATATATATATATATATATATATATATATATGTATGTATGAGGATCGCAAAAGCATGAAACCTGGGGTTACAAACTCACATCCATATAACTAAGTATGTTAGCTCTATCACTGATATTGAACGCTTTCCAATAAGTGCAGCACATATATGATATGTAAATAATATATATATAAATCTCTCTCTCTCTCACACACACACACGCACACACACAGTATAGTATACCTTAAAACTATATTTTATCATATATCATTTAAACACTATTTTATCATATATATATATATATATATATATATATATATATGTATATGTATATGTGTGTGTGTGTGTGTGTGTGTGTGTGTGTGTGCCTGTGTGCAAATATATAGAAACATAGGAAATCCGGATTTCCTTAGTATTTTTGTTTTTATTTTTAAAAAAATCAGTGCTCCATACAGAAGTAGAGTTTAAATTATAATTATTTAAAAAAAATAATTATAATATATATATATATATATATATATATATATATATATATATATAGATAGATAGATAGATAGATAGATAGATAGAGAGATAGAGAGAGGGATCTCGCCAATGTAAATGTTTCTAGATTACGCGTACTTTATTTGATAATTCCCGTCATCTAAGGTGCTATTGGATCTATTTTTCTTCCTAATTCTATCTCTGAGGTGCTTGTAAAGACCATAGTGTTGTGAATTAAAAAAAATTATTTTTAAATTCTGTAGATAGAGTTTTAGAGGCTAAGATTATGGATTTTTGTGGTGTTGCTGTTAGAAGTACAATCGGCGGTGTTTAATTTTTTTTAGATCTGTGGAATTTGTGTCCTCGTTTTCTACTTGAAGATAAAATGATATGGGCTAGTGAAGAAGTCTAAATGTTTTTTCAAAGTGTTTCTGTTGTTAACCTAGGTTTTCTGGGATACACATTGTAAGAGTTCTGGCGTAGAATCTTATGATAAGTCATGATTTTATGTTTTGCCTGCTGTGGAAATATAAATTAATTAGATCATTTTTATAAGTGGCTTTGTGGCACACTATAAAATCTAATTTGTTATTGTTACGTATTAATAAGATGTCGAGGAAAAGTAGAGATTTGTCTATTTCAAATTCATATGTAAATTCAATGGTAGGCTCTACGTATTAAGCTTATTATATGTATTAGATTTCTGTTGTGAGGATATATTAAAAGAACATTATCTATTTATATGAGGTATGTGGAGTTTTTACGTATCATCTGTTTAAATGTGCAGGACTCAAACAAGGACACAACTGATAGCTGACCCCCATAGGTAAGCCGAATTTTTGCTTATAGAAATTTTCATTGAAAGAAAAGAAACGGTGGTTAGTGATTAGTTTGCATAGTTGTATAATTTTATGCACAGCTAGAGGAAGCGATGGTATTGACAGAAAATCATCAGCCAAGTCCATTTCTCGTCGTTTCGAAGTGACTTGCTACGCACATCGTGACTGACTGCCGCCTCTGAAACACATTACTTCACAACTAACCGACCTCACATCGACTGTATGGTCTCCGTAAACATTCGGAAAGAGTATACTTCAATATCAACAACACCCGTCCCTGACATCGTGAACCAACACAATAAATAGGAGGCCTAACCTTTTGTCGTGAACTTCATAATTAGCTAACGAGCGAGAATTCGGTCTCTCTCAATAAAGGAAAGCGGTGATGGCACCCAACATGAATCTATCGTAAAAATTCAGGATGTAGAATTAGTAAATACTAAACCCTTCAAATACCTCGGTGTATGGATCAATTATAACAAATTTTGTACAGGAGATAAGGAGCTTGAGTATACAATAGTCTGTACGAGGAGAAGTTTCGCACAAAACCACAAGTTGCTAAAAACTTGACTCATTAAATATACTCATCAGATCGATCATCCTGGGTATGACGATAAACTAAATTCGCGTCCTGGGTAAGACAATAAACTACGTCCAACAGCAAGGCCTCTGATCAGGAGGTTTTGAGGAGCGTGGAACCACTTCTTAATTGCTGGTGTTCCCGAGACCCGAGATGGTAGCACCTGTTAAGGTCCCAGCCCTAAACTGTGGTCAAAACACTATGAAAGTTTAAAAATAGACTTTAATATCAGAAATATTTTTTTGTAAAAAAATATTACCAAAATTACATTATTACCAGCAATACTTTTTTGAAAAAATGTTACCAGCAATACATTTTTGGGAAAAAAATAATACCAGCAATAAAAATTTTTTGTCGGCATTAAATAATCCATTGAGGTTGATATGCCGTAAAACAAAATAAACCAAACCAATCATCAGATCGAGACTTTCATATGGATATAATATATGGCGGATAAGTCGTTTAGAAATATCTAAATATCTAAGCTGTATACACCCGCTTTCTCAGATCAATGGTTAAAAAAGGCTTTGAGTGGGTTAAGCCTTTAGAACTTAGCAAGGAACGTCCTTCTTCAAACCTTGTGGACTAGCACTACAGAATCCCAAACAAAGTGCTGCACCAAATAAGAGAAACCACATCGCTTGAGAACTTTCAACAGCAGAAACAACTAAAATGTATAGCACCTGTAACCCGACGACGAAAATAATGACAAAATCAAAATGTTGACACTCCACAATACTTCAAACCAAATGTTACGAAGAAAGACCTCCATCAGTACCGGAAAGAGCAATAATAGTTAAACACAAGAAAACTATTTTCCTGAAAAATTGCTTTAAGAGAAAAACGTTATAAATGTCAACCGATTAAAGCACTGGCCGTTCGGTCAATGATGGTTGAATGTTTCCTTATAAAGAAACGGCTTATATTATCATTAGCATTAACAAACTTACAAAAAAAATTTGTTCCAAAAGATTTGAGCTGAATTTTCTTAATGACTCAACAGCTGGAAAAGAATACTTTTATTTTTTGCAAAGGCGCTTTCAGCGAAGGTTACTTCCACCGGTTAGTCATAGCCGTGTTTCGTATTCAAGAGATCAGCAACAGCACTGATAATGATGACACCGTTCGACCCAACTTTTGATCGTTCTATACGAAAGACAGTTCCCGTGGGAAACATTTTGTATGCAATCATGGATTTCCGGCAACACAATTTGTTTCAGAGCCAAAACGTCTTTTTACAGCGCAAGACTCCAATTTCTGATTCTGATTTTTTACCCACCATCGACAATTGTTGTGGTTTTAAAAAATCATTTCTGAAATCTAAATCAAAAGAAAACATCGAGAGCGATGAAAATGTTCAAATCTTCTGAATACAATATACATAGGAAATATATTATAATACCTCAATCAAATAAAACAATAATTTGAAATCACTGTAAAAGGGATCGTCTTTCACTTGATTGTTACATGTACTCAGTTTTGTTGTTATTGATGTACAGCTGGACTGCACAAGATGTAAAGAGTAAGGAAATCAAGCCTACAATCTGGAATAAAATCTTCATAGCAATAGTGGAAACAGTCCTTCTATACGACTCAAGTTCATGGGTCTAATGAAGGCATTGGACAAGAAACTTGATCAGATCTTTATCAAGATGCTGAGTTTGGAGAAAAATTCAAGTTGGCAGCAACATATGTTTCACTAAATGCTCTGTGGGGATTTTCCAATGTTGACAACAATTGCCGAGCAGAGAGTAAGATTCAGTTGACAACAGTGACGATTAGTCTGGGAATCTATGCAATAGAAACAGTCTTGTAGGAGACCAGCACGTACCTTCATTGACTAGTTGGTTGTAAAATACCAATTTATTAAAGGAGCAAATGCAAACCACAATGGAAGACCGTAATGCGCAGAAAAGTCGTGGATGTCAGATTGCGGTCGAGTTGATTATGATAATAATTATGTAAAAGCAATCACTTTCAGGCAAAAAAAAACATTAGAAACGCCACTCTTATGTTCAGTTCCATCCAAGATTCTTTTTTAGTCGGACTCAGCGCCAGAGATTCCTATCTCTTAGTTTTCAATCTTTGCCACATTTTAGCCAATCTACCATCTTTTAATATTGACTATCATCACATCCATGAATATGACTGCAGTATGGTATGTAAATGAGATACCGCTATATAAGCAGAACGCCGCGCAAATGCCTATCAAGCTACCGTTGACCTGACAACGTCTACTCAAGTGATTACACTACTTCATAACAACATGGCGTCGCTGATAGGATCCCTAACCGCGTTGGATGAACCGAATCACGCAGAAACGTGGTTTAGATGTTCAGCAGTGTTGGCTCGGGTAAAGAAACTGAAAGATAAGACAGCTTCCGAAAGGGAGAATGGAATAACTGATTTATTTTTGATTTTGGCAGGATATGAAGCCATAAAGAAAATATCCATTATGGCGTACCCTAAAATACTGGAAGACTTAAAATATGAAGAAATTTCAACCATTATAAAAAGAAACATGCGACCAAAAGAAAGCTGGTTATTGCAGAGAGAACAAAATGTTTGGAAAACGGACAGAACCCGAATGAAACTGTAATGCAATATTTACACAGATTGAAAGAATCATCAAGATATAGAGACTATGAAAAACTGGGTTTGAAAGAAATGTCTCTAGAAGACGAATTAATCCTTCTAAGATTATTTGAAGGAATGTATGACGTTACATGAAAACACAAGATCCTAGAACGGCTACAAGCGAATGATATGAATTTAAAAGCAAGTATAAAATTCTTGCAGCAATTAGAATTAATTAATGAATTTAATAATTCTAAAAACAATGTGGAAACAGATAACACAACTGAAATCATAATTAAGTGTAAATATTGCGATAAAGAACACCCCCCCCCCAAAAAAAAACAAATGTCCAGCCCTAGGAAAATTGTGTTTAAACTGTAAAAGAAAAGACCATTTCCAATCTGTGTGCAGATCCAAAAAGAGAATAGAAAGGGTAGAAAATATAAAGCCTCAGACTGAAAATACAGAAGTATATTCAATAAGAAATCTTTGCAAAAAGGAGAGAGAGACAGTAAAATTAAATGGTATAACTTTTCCCATGCAGGTTGACACGGGGAGCGATGTTACCTTGATACCAAGGAATTCTTGGATAAAAAAAATGGTAGAACCAAATTAAGAAAAAAGTAATCTTAATTTAAAACAATTTGATAGATCTGTCATTAAAACTCTAGGTTCCTTTGAAGTAACTTTCGAGACAAAATTTGGACTTCACCAATTGTTGCGATACGAAAGCCCAGTGGCGATTTGAATCGAATTTCAATCGAATGGAATCGCAGAAAGAATGATACAGACTTTGAAAATGTGACGAAAAGCATTTTCTCCATTTAATGATAATATAGAAAGTTATTTACGAAACTTTTTAAACTATAGGACAATTCCACGTGCCGGCGGGCTACAAAAACCCTCCGCATTAATGTGTATACAGATTAGACTTCCCCTAATAATGTCATTTTTAACAAGTGAAAAGTGTATGGTATAAAAAAAAGACAAAAAAATATAATCCAGAGAATGCAAACTTTGTATTAGGTTGGTGCAAAAATAATGTCGTTTTCTCACATGAAGTTGAACGTCAAAAAACGACATTATTTTTGCACCAACCTAATAGTACAGCAAGGACACAACGCAGCAATACTAAGGGAAAATGGACAAAATATACTGGCTTATGCGAATCAATTCAGGAGCAGAATAGAACCCGATGTTATAGAAATGAACGAAGAATCTCAAGGTGAAGAACATGAACGGGAGGAGGGGACTAATGAATCCAGTAATGAAATTGAACAATCCATGGATGATAATGACCAGAAATCTGACGAGGAGTCGGAAGAGGAAAATGAACTCAGACCTTGGTCACCTATCAGAAGAAATCAAGATACACACCAAGAAAGACATTTTAGATTCCCAAGAATAATTAGAAGAAGTCAAAAGGCATGAGGCCATTTTGGTTCAAGGAGGTGTCGTATTGTATGTAAATGAGGTATTGCTGTAAAGGCAGGACGCCACAGCGAATGCCAGTCGAGCAATTATCTGTTGACCCGACAACGTCTATTCTATTCTACGTCATAACAATGAGAAATTTTACAAATATACAATTGTACAAGTTTCAGTCCGTTTTTAGGGCAATAAAGTCATTTGATATTGGTATATTTTAAACTTAAAGTAAATAAAGTTTCAAATCAGATTAATTATAGTTTACAGCAGCGAATATTCCTCAAATAAAGTTTCAGAAAAGTATATTTTATTTTTGGAAGATTTTTTTAATAAAGAGAATTAATTACTTTGCGGTGAAAGAAAATTTTAAAAAAGGGCGCTAATCAGCTATTTTAGAAAAACAATCCCAACTCCTTGTAGTCAATGTAAATTAGTTTTTGAAATACAGCAAAGTATTTTGCTTATTGGAAATATTAAATGTAATCTATTAAGTTGAAATGAAAACTAAAATAAAAGCTTCAAGAAAGATTTTTCATTTTTAAAAATTCATTACCTTAGGTATGGCGTTTTTGTAGATGTACATAGACTTAATTATTTGAAAAAGAAAGTAAACATTTTGTTTAATCTACATAATTTTGTATTTTCGAAGTGACTGGCGTTTATTTAAAACGTTGTGTTTGTTTATTTCCTTGGAAGAAACTATATTCCCATTTAGTTAAGTAATATTGTTTCTTTCTTTCCATTTTTCTTATTTAAAATTTATTATTGAAATTTTATTAAAACAGGGTAATGTTTGCACTTGTCCTCCTCACAAAAAGTTAATGTTAATTCTATACTTGTTTTTCTTTTTTTCTTCGTTTAATTTGAACTAGTTCATATGATTTTCAAAATTTAAAATAATTCAAAATATAAATTTACTTCTGATAATCTTCTCTTCTATGGTAAATGATAATGTGATATTTTTCTTCATGTTTATCATGTATACTAGATATGTTTTTAAACTTATATAAATGTCAGGTTCCCATAGAAGAAACGGAATATTTAAAAGCTCAGAAAGCAAACAGGACTAAAAGTCAGTTTCCAACTTGGAAGTATTGACAAAGATGCTGTCAAAAAAAAAATATCAAAAACGTGCAACTGAAGCAGAGATATTAGACAAACAGATTGAAAAATAGCAACAAGAAAATTCTACACATGTTGCCGCTACATTGGATATTTTCCCACCAATGTCTTCGAGTGAAGAAACAACCGATGACAGTTTTGAGCCAGGGCAACAGTCTAAGAGAACTTACAGTCTCTAGATATGTCATGGAATTTATTAAAGATGATGTATCTTCCAACCCTCGGCATGGCTTGCTAGCGCCTTTTTATTAGACCTATAAGATATGAGCTTTCTTCATCTGGTCTTTAACTTAAAGGACATTATCATTGATAAGTCAAAAATAGACAAGGAAAAGGCTCGAGTAATAGTAGCCATCTATAAGAATCATGTTCAGAACCATGAAAGCATCATCTGAATTCGAGTTAATTGAAGAGTTGGTAAGGACACTTTGCAATACAAAGAGAATACAGAGGAAAACTTGAGAAAAAATTAAGAAAAACCAAAGGACCGGATCAGCACTTGACTTTCACCAAAGATGGAAACGGAAATTAGATATCTCATCCACAGAATTATCCCTAACATTGGTGCAGCTGTCGTTCTAGCAGAGGATGTTGCTGCTTTTTTAGAAGAATTCAACAGCGAAGAATTCATTAAAGCAGTTCTGGTGGGTAATACCAGTACAAATACTGGTTGTGAGGCAGGGCTTGTTACAGCTCCGGAGAAAAAAAGAAACTTAAAATAATGTTGCACACCATTGGCTGCTCACTTCATCAAAATGAACTTCCATTTAGAGCTGTTTTTAAGCACATTGATGGAACTATTGTTTTTACTGGTTCTCTTGGGAGACTTTGTGTAAATGATTGCCAGTATGTGCCCCAGGTAGAATTTAACACTATCAATGGCCCTTTAGATAATTTATACCTTATTGCAGGGGTAATGGAAGATTTAAGTGGTGACCAGAGACTGCAGGAATTTCTTGGGGGAAAGTGAACCTTAGATTTGCTGCCTGGAACATTTAGTCTCTAAATCAAGCAAGATGGTTAACATTAGCCATCAGGTTAATATGTTTATGGACCAAATGTGCCTATCCACCAGAACTCTATGGGAAATCGTAGAGCCTTCAAAAATCTATAATTGAAATATAGGCAGTTGGTTTGAAATTAAAAGGAATAATAAATTCCATAACCAACAATTGTATATCTTCAATATAATCCAGAGAATAAACCAACAGTCGACCAAAATGCAGAATGTTTCATTAAAAAATTTACATCATATATATATATATATATATATATATATATATATATATATATATATATATATATATATATATATATCCAGGTACGATGAAATCAAATACAGTACCATTCCAACGTTCGTAACATTTAATTTAAAAGATAGTAGTGAAGGCTTTGTGCAGAACCAACCACACTTTTCGAAGGGCCAAATACAGAGACCTGGTACACTACGTGCCACAAGGTTCTCAAAAGTTCCTCCGCAGGTTTATACATTCAGAGTTGTCCTTCTCCTAGACCAGTTGCCATCCACGGCTATAGAACCCAGTCTGTCCTGCTGTTTATCCATAGCTGGAAGAAGAGGGTCATACCTTTCCCAAGGAAAGTGAATATAATGGATTCGACTGGAATTCGAACTCCGCTATCCATAGAGTCGCTATCTACTACTCCTCCGTGCCTCCTATTAATATATATATATATATATATATATATATATATATATATATATATATATATATATATATATATATATATATATATATATATATATATATAGAGAGAGAGAGAGAGAGAGAGAGAGTTAAGCACAGAAATCAATATGCGTACTGAAATTAACGATTATGAAACCGTACCAAGGAGACGGCAGTGATGTCATAATTCAACCAAAATAAACGATTATCTCTATTATAAAAATTAACAAATAAATGTAAATATCTGCATGTTTACGCCTGATTAAAAAATGTGTAGAGTAGGGAATGAAATGTCAAAAGAGACAGCCAGTGTTTAAAATTAAAAATTGGCATCTGATATATGCAGATACCAACTCATTTATTTTTTTAATCCTTTCACCCCAAACAAGGCGATAATGCCACTAAGACGCAAAAGTTTAATGAGAGTGAATGTGAATGAAATGAATTTAGTGAAGAGAAAGGACAATAAAAGAACAGGTTTCAAGAAAACAGCAGATGGCGATTGACGTTGCATTTATATTTTTGATGATTGTAGGTGGCAGCAAAGCTAGAAACCGGAAGAGAGTTCTAATGGTGAGATGTGAGAGAAAAGAAACTATTAGAATTGTACTTACGGTTGCATGTTGTTATTTCAAGAATAAAACGATGAGACCCAATCTAGTAAAACACTTAAATTCATGCGGTCGAGTTACGAAGATGAGGAACTCATTAGAACAAGTGCCATGAAGATATTTATAGAAAAGACAGAGGGAAGCCACGTCACGGCGGTGGGAAAGTGACTGAAATTGAGATGCCAGATCAGGACCGATATCATTGCACATTCTTCTTTGGATTTTGCCGAGAATCTCGACATATATTGTAGGAGTCAGATATGGCAGCAATATTCATTGTACGGACGAATGGTAGATTTATAAATGTATTCTGGCGAGAAACACAGTCTAGCACGACACAGTGAACCAACTTTTCTAGCAGCAGACCTAGCAAATGATTCGATGCAATCAGCTTATGTGAGTGGAAAACGTGAAACCAAGAAGGTGCTCCTGGAGGTTAGCATCAGCCATGCTGATGGAAGTCAGAAAAAAAACGGTTCTCTATGAGGATTAAAAGTTAGAAGTTTCGTTTTGGAGGCGTTAAGATAAATTTACAAACCATTTCTTGCTCCAGTTAGCAACTGATTGAAGGTAATTTTCGAGAGCAGTTTCTGGTTTTACTTTATCCGACATACCCTTAAGACAGGAGTAAATAGTTGTGTCATCTGCATAAATACCTAGTGGAAAATTGATTAAATCGGGAGTGTCGTTGATGAAAGTAAGAAACAACACAGATCCAAGGAAACCTGGCATTAAAATGAATGATCTAGAAGCGTGGCCGTTCAAACTATCTTCATTAGACGATTAGAACGACTGGATTAAGTCAAATATTATGTCAGAGATACCATAGCCCTTGAGCTTGTGAAACGCCTCCGAGTTACCTAAAGCCATGAATACTACAATAATAATGGTTAAAAGAATAACAAAATGGAAAAATATCTTAGTGACACGTTTTGTTCTGAGAAGGAACTTCTTCAGACTCATTATATTTTTATTAACGGAATCAGTCAAAGAAATGAGGAGAACGGGACTGGGGGAGAAATACGACAAGTATCGGTTTACATTGAAATGTTAAAAGAGACAACCAGCGTTTAAAATTAAAAATTGGCATCTGATATATGTAGATACCAAGTCATTTAGTTTTTTTTAATTCTTTTATTTTTATCATTATTGCTTCTAATTATACGACGTTGTATGAGTATTACGGCTTCTTTGTGACGAAGGGAGAAATATTCAATGATAATTTGCCATAGGGGATTCGGAAAATGATTACAATAGACGACTCTCTTTTAACCAAAACAGCATTACGATGAACGACTAATGCATCGAGTGTAACACAGGAAACATAAAATAAACGATTTAACCAATTTTTTAAAAAAGGACAGTTTTAAACTATATCGTCATTTTTTCCGATATAATCAAATTAATGGCCGAATCAAGTCCTGTAACAATTATTATTCATTGATGCACGAAGAACATGCCGGGTTTCCATTGCTCTCGTCTCTTTAGTGACTACAGTTGAGCAAAATCGGCACAGCAATTGAGTGAAGATAACTGATTTGTTTCTTGCATAAAATAACGTTGTAATCCATCAACATGTTTCGTTGTTTCCTGTTCAGCTCTTTCTAGGAGTTTTAAATTAATTAGGTCAAATAACTAAAGTTAGGAATTCATTGTTAAATGACGTATATAGATTTACCTTTATTCTAAAAAATGCGCTGTTCGCTACAGATCCATGGCGGAGTCAGAAGTGACCAACGGAAACAGAAAGGACAAACAAAAACGTCACTTTGATTGATTCAAGATGGCCGAATTAAACAGCTTGATGGTACGGATAAATTGAAAGAAATTACAGTTTCCCTCAAATAAAAACGTGCCCAATATATATATATATATATATATATATATATATATATATATATATATATATATATATATATATATATATATATGTATATATATATATATATAAAAGTGAACATAGAAGTCAACACTTAGAGGCGACAGTCGCTTTCATGCTAGATGCAATCATCGGGCCATATATATATATATATATATATATATATATATATATATATATATATATATATATATATATATATATACGCATAATGTGGTAAAACAATTTGGGTTTTGCAGATGACTTCATAAATCCCTAATAAGGAACAATTGCCCAATTAAGTATGTGTTTTGTTCGTGCGTGTGTAATTTAACCTTGATGTCTATATTTTCCTTCATTTGTCTGTAGAAATGCTAGGTTCGAATATGCATCCATTCACATTTCTATATATCTGCATAGGTAATAAGGTCCATTTATTTATAGGTTGTGAATTGCCGTTCGAAATCTTGTTCGTGAACTCGAACACCGACATATGGAAAACACCGAAAAATCAATAGAAATAAATTTCAGCAGACTGTGCTAAATTGATAGCTAGAAAATGACTGGGATACATAGATAGATAGATAGATAGATAGATAGATAGATAGATATGAGCAGCGTGATATATATATATATATATATATATATATATATATATATATATATGTGTGTGTGTGTGTGTGTGTGTGTGTGTGTGTGTGTGTGCTTATCGATAGATAGCTACAGAAGTAGATAGATATTAGCAGTGTGATATATATATATAGAGAGAAAGAGATAGATAGAGAAGTAGATAGATATGAGCAGCGTGAGTTATATGGCCGCTGTATTCTGCCTTTAGACAGAATCAAGAAGCCCACTTACTAACGGAGAAGGAAGATTTTAAAAACAAATTAATTAAAAAATACGAAGCTAGGGTTAGGGTTAGTGTTAGGGTTAAAAAGATATAACCTCAAAAGTGAAACAAGATGTTTTAAAGTTTATTGTGTTTTGGAAACACAATTTTAGAAATTGCGAAAAGGTATGACAGGGAACCCAGAAGAATTACAAAAAGAAACTGAAGAATATACATATAAAAGGAATATAAAAATAAACTGTCTTCATGAATGTTACAAAAAGAGATTTGAGAAAAATAAAAAGGTTAATGAACAAGAAAATTGGAAATGTGTCATCAGAAAATATAAGAAGCTGGATTTGTGAACATAAACAGAGGGAAACCATACAGAATAGTAAGAATATAAAATCACGAAAACAACTACCACCTGTAAGTAAACATCGCAAAAACAAATGTGTAAGTTGGGCGAACAAGTGCATGACAACTGGTTTCTAAACAGGTATT
>OZ038498.1:53446906-53506906 GCA_964036315.1 Acanthosepion esculentum
CTCTCTATATATATATATATATTCTCTCAGTTTTAATTAAGAATATTATATATATATATATATATATATATATATATATATATATATATATATATATATATGAGGAAGTGGTGAAAAGTTCTCAGACTGACTAGCAAGAAATTCCAAAATAAATCTGTTTAGTCAAATTTTGGGAAGTGCTTCAGGAGAACTTTTCACTACTCCTTTGCGAATATGCACACGTGGAGACACACACACAAGCACGCACGCACGCACATACACGCACATACACACTCACGCACACACACGCACACATATATATGCATACACACATACACAGTTTAACAGATATATTTACCAAAATTACACAAAAATATCTTGAAATACTAAATAGTAAATTTATTCAAGTTGTTGAAGTTGGTTAATGCTGCCATAATCCTTGCCTTCAGTTCATTTTTGGTGTTACAAGGAGTTTTGTTGGTCTCTCGTTCAACTGAATACCACACATTATAATCAAGGGAGTTGCAGTCTGTGGAATCAAGTGTAAGTGTTGATGTGGTTGCAGAAAGCCATGACTGGATTCACCTGCTTGCTTGGCGTGGTGCAGAGTCCTGTTGCTAAACAGGGTCTTCCAGCAGACACCCGCTTGAACCAGGGCAGCACTACCTCCTCAAGGCACTTTATGTAGGCCCCCGTGTTGAGTATGAGGCCCTGTGGAGGTATAACATCGCCATCATTAGTAATTACTCTAAACACCTCCGTAATCACCATTAGACTCATCCACTTCTTTCCGAATCTTCTGCACTGTTCTCAGGTTGACACCCAAACACTTTGAAATGTTCGTATTGGAGCTTCCGGTGCGAATGCGAAGCAGAGTGAATTGAGTCATGGTGCTCTTTTTCTCACAGACCCTGCTATACAAAAATAAAAGTAGCACGCATGCGCGAAATTAAAAATATAAAATGGTGACAATTCAACCATCGCACCCTGTATATATATACATACATACATACATACATACACACACACACACACACACACACACACACATATATATATATATATATATATATATATATATATATATATATATAAAGAGCACATCAGAATTCATCCTCTTGACGACTCTTCCTTAAGGAACTCAATAATGCAAAACAGACTCTAATTAAGAATGGTTTCCCTTACCAACTTATAGACCATCCAATTAGACTATTTCTCCCCAAAGTAATTAATAACGATAGTGAACATACAGTCAAAAATTACATAAATATTGTCTAGAAAAACCAAATGCACATTAACTACACTTAGAAATATTATAAAGAAATACATTACCCCAATTGATACGAATAAAAAATCAAATTACTTATCTACTACAAAAAAAATTAAAAACAGCTAACCTTATCCTCAAAAATAACAAAACACCAGCAAAGTCAAAATTACAAGGAACGAACATTATTTATATGTTCAAATGCCTCTTAAGGAACTGTGTTCCTGATCAAACCGAATTCATAAATAATTATATCGTTCACACAACGCATTGCCTATCCAGACGCCTTACGTTACACCTATCTAACCACAGCTCTATTAGAACCCATTCAAACACACACACAAACCTACCAGACTCCACCCGAAACATACTAGTAGAAAATACAAACATAATAACCTCATCCACATGTAAAAAAATAAAGATTAAAAATAATGGAAGCCTTAATAATAAAAAAGAAAAAGCCAACACTTAATAATATTAAGTACGAACGCGACCACAATGTGCTTTGTTCGGAAAATAAAACATCTCTATAACTCTAGAAGCATACACACAATCCATACACCCAGTTAAAAAGTAAAAATAAAATCATTCTTGATAATGGCTAAAAGTATAGCCGAAAGCGCTCGGAATTATAGAACATTTGGGCAGTTTCTACACACTGTGCCCAGAAAAGGAAACACTTGTTCGAACACAAGAAGAATGAAATAAAAAGCTTAATCGTACTACCTTGTCTGTCGTCTTTAATGAAACGTGTATAAATGAAGGATTGCTGCATAAATACACAATATATATATATATATATATATATATATATATATATATATATATATATATATATATATATATATATATATATAGTATGGTAATCCGTATGGATAATCTCAAGGAGGATGTAATCCAGAGAGCTCAATGTCAAACCAGAGCAAATATTAATTAGAAAACAGAAAAACCTTAAAGGTCCATTGATTATATTTTATTTCTCCAGGAAGATGTTTTTTTCCTGGTTCTTCAGATCACATTACAAGCATAAAAAATGGTTTTTAATATACGTATTATTTTAAAACAATTTTGAGTCGCAGTTTTAAGATGATGTAAGGTGATAGAGAGATGGGGAGGAGGAGGACAATAGATTATGGTCGGAATTACAGAAGGAAGAGAGAGATAGAAATAATTTTAAATCTATTTTTATTAAAATACTTAAGAGTAAGGAAGGGGTGGATGGACCAGACATTGATCTATTTAATAAGTCATCTCACATGAAACGACACAAAGAGAAAAAAAAAGAGAAGAAAAGATATAGGAAAGTAAATGTGGAAGCAGGGGTATATATATATATATACATATATATATATATATATATATATATATATATATATATATATATATATATATATATATATATATATATATATATGCAAATATATAGAAAAATAGGAAATAACACGTTAGGTAAATAATCCGGAGTTCTTTAGTATTTTTGTTTTTATTTAAAAAACAAAAACAAACAGTGCTTCATACAGAAGTAGAGCTTAAATTATATATTTTTTTAAATAATTATAATTTTAAAAAACAATTATAATTTAAAAAATAATTATAATTTAAAAAAATAATTATATATATATATATATATATATATATATATATATATATATATATATATATATATATATATATTATAATAAAGAGAAAAATCAGTAAGATATATAATCCGGTGTTCTTAGTAGTATTTTTATTTTTACAAAACAATCTTCAGTGCAAATCTACAGAGCATAAATATTATAAATTTACTAATATGAGCTTTTACTTTCAAAAAGAGAATAAGTCTAGGTCTGGTAGGGGTGACTTTTCCAACGAATGATGACATTCGTTTAATGCATCTGGTCTTTACGACAAAAAAGTAACTCATATTTTGATACAATAGTTGGCAGTGAAAATGAATACTCTACCACCCCTTGTTAAAATGATTGGATTTCTCCGTATCCTTAGAAACTAATATTATGAATGTATGTGCTTATAAAACTCAGTAAATTTCAAAATAATTTCTTCCAAAATCCGCTTGAAAATGAAACAGGACTAGGGACTTTAATTTAATTCTGTAACAGAATTTGAAGTTTTTAGTTTTTGTTTTTTAAACATGGTAATTCCTGTGTAGCAATGGAACCATATTTTTAAATTAGTAAATTTATAAGATATATATATATATATTTCGCCCTGAGGTAAGTGTTACTTTTACCATTATGAAGAGAATTCGACATAGCAATGAATTTAGCTATAAATATGAGTAGGGGCCTGTGTGTGTACATGTGTATAACAGTGTATGCATTTTCCTGTACGTGTATGCACAAGCGTATAGATGTTTATGTGGGCATGTGCAGAAACCTATTTGCTTATGTAAATTTATCTTTATGAGTATTATATTAATGTTAGTTTGTGTATATATTCTTTGTATGTATGTGTATATGTATATATGAATTTGCGTGTTCATGAGTATACAAGTGTCTGGATATCCATGTTGAATTATATGTATGTATGTGCACACGTGTATGTGTGTATGAAGGTTTTTCCGTACATGCATATGAGCACACGTATATGGGTATATTTTAGTGCGCTTATGTATACGTGTTTCTGGATGTGCATGTGTTTTCATACGCGTTTATGTTTATATGTGAATATTCTTATGGGTGTGTAGGGGTGACAGAACTAATTTCAACTCGGAACCTCGAAATGGTAATTTGCAGTTCAAGCCCCGCACTCAGTTTTGAATAAAAAATTCCCGAATGGTTCCGTTTAGGTGTAAATGTACATGCTTAATTCGAAAATAACAAAGACATTTTGATAAAATCTAACGTTTTGGAGTTATCACCAATAAAAGTTCGGATTCATTCGCGTCGCGGTCGGTGAAGTTGAAATTAATTCTGCACCCCGCGTGTAGATGCGTATATGTGCATGTGTACGTGTGTGCCTGAATACGCATACGGTGGTGTAATGGATATGCGGCTCGGATTGAGGAATCGGAGAGCCGAGTTCGAATTCCAGTTGAATCCACTATATTCACTTACGTGCTAATACCCGCGGGAAAGGTATGAAACTTCTTCTTCTCCCCCCCAGCTATGGGTAAATAGCAGGACAGACCGGGTTCTATAGTCTTGGATGGCAACTGGTCTACCGCAGAAAGAAATGGAAAACTAATGCGGGAAAAAATCTGCCTCGTCAGTCATGATCGCCTAAGCGTGTATCAGGCATGGTACATAACTGACTGACTAAGTTTGTATGATGTTTATCGGTATGTATTTGTTGGTGTGTATATGCGCATGTGTGTGTTCATGCCTATCAGTACATGTGTATGCGTGTGTGTGTATGCGAGGTGGTATCGGAAAATTCGTAGCCTGTCCCTTACTGCACCGTTCAACCGAAACGCACGCGCAGCTAGAACTTATTTGTACCCAGCCTACTGAGTCAGTCTTTGTGCTATCTACTCTGGCATAATTGTACTAGTTTTCTCTGTGTTGGAACGGTTCTGGAACCTTACGATGGCTTAAAGATTCGACCAATGTGGCGGCATATCTGTAACGTACTTGCAACTACGAGCAACGCGCCTGTAAAGTGGGGCCCTCAAAATGCTTCATCAAGCTTTGGGCGGATATTCTTTAGGTTAATCACAAGTATTTGAGTGGGACACTCATTTTAAGGCCGTTCGAGAGATATCGAACAACATATCTAAACACTCGCAGGAAGTGTCATTTGACAATACGTCTATTCTCTGACATGAGCTATATTATTTCTTAAAGTAATGGGGTACAAGTTCAGGTAATTTTGTTCATGTGTTTTCGTAGTATGTATGTATGTGAACGTGTTTATATATATATATATATATATATATATATATATATATATATATATATATATATATATATTATAATTATCTTTTATTTTAAAAATATGGTTCCATCGCTACACAGGAATTACCATGTTTCAAAACAGAAACTAAAATTTAATTATAAAATTAAATTTAAAATCCATAACTCCGTCCAATTCTCAAGAGATTTTTGGAACCGGATTGTAAATCTAAAAAAATAAAAATAATCACTTGAAAATTTTACTGTTATTTCTTATTATTTTAATATATATATATATATATATATATATATATATCATTTTACTGCCTAGGCTTATATATATATATATATATATATATATATATATATATATATATATATATATATCATTTTACTGCCTAGTGATACCGGATTGGTAGAAACCGCGCTAGCAGGAATGTTGATTTTCCAAATTTTTATGCCTTAAATTGTTCTACATTTTCGCTTTTTGAAAATTGTTTTGTGCCCTTTTTCATTAAATTAACCGCTTTTTGATAAATGCTGTTTTTTGCCAAAAGTTGGATTTTTTTAATTGAATTATATATATATATATATATATATATATATATATATATATATATATATATATATATATAATAGTAAAAAGACAGAACAGTAAGATATATAATCCGGCGTTCTTATTGATATTTTTATTTTTACAAAACAGTGCTGAATGTAAATTTATAATATTATAAATTAACTGATTCAAAATATGGTTCCTTCGCTACACAGAAATATATATATATATATATATATATATATATATATATATATATATATATATATATATATATATATATATATATATATAACGAAACCTTTAATCATTTCTGCATTCAAAAGATTAGTTAAAGCATTAACTTTTCTGCATCTTCTTTAAATGTTTTTGTTTTCTTTGGTAAAATACACTACCTTGGTTTTTGTATTTGTAGTGTGGTTCCTATTTTAACAATCCTATTTCATAGTTCCAAATTTCATAGATTCATTTCTGTATATGTGTTTGAATAATCCAACTCTTTCTGACTGTGAAAACGTAAATTTTGTTTATATGTCAATGTTATTCCCATCATCATCATCATCATCATCATCATCATCATCATTATAATAATTTTTTTTTAGATCTAAACCTTGTGGCCAATAGATTACAAATGTTGGTGTGCAAACAATTAGTTTGATTTGCGATGGAGCATCTGAATCCAGTTTAACCATTTTTGAACCATCAACTGCATATTTAAGAAGCTCACAATCAAAAATCTCTTTACACTTTAGGTTCGTAGGTGTACCACATGTATTGCAGCCGTAGCAGCAGTGGATGTGTCTAGAGCAAGACAGCTGTAATATCGTTTGTATAAAATAAAGGAGAATAATTTAGGGTTAAATATTAAGAACAAAAATAAAAGAGATCTCCTAACTAATAAAACAGACGCACATGTTGTTGGAAACATACCGTATTTCTGAACTACGTTATTTAATAGAGCCAGCTATCAGCCACAAGTGCCGAAAAAAGAAAAGAAAAAGAAAACGAATCGGGATGTGGAGGTGCTTTTTCATTGGCCCGTGAATTGATGAATCAGCTGTTAGCAAGATAGCGAGCTTTCCTGGTAACAAAAAAGGAGTTTCTTCCTCCAAAGTTACTCGGCGAGAATCTTTGCGGCGTAGAGTATGCGTCAGTATTGCAAGAATAGGAGAGTTTATCACATTCACTGCACACTCTCTGTCACTGACATGTAATCGGCAAAATCTCCCTGCTAGAGACAATAAAATAACCAATAGAGACTATATGCGTTGTGATATTTATTACTACAAGAATTCTTTTCTCCTGTTGAAAAGACGGTCGATTTGACTTTCAGTAAGAAGCAGTAACTTTGATGTATTGGCGTGAAGACAACCGTTGAGACTAAGGCAGCGGCACAACAGAGAGGGTCTACTACAGAACAACGTAGTTGTCGAAAGCCAATTCGAACTACATATGGTGTCGTGAAAATGTCACACAGACTGACAGAGACGATGACTTTTAGGTTCTTTTTTTAATTCAGATTTTTCTTTCTATTAGCCGGGTTGCCAACCAATACTAGAGAGTCCTGTCTACCCTGCAATATAACCAGTAGCTAAGAGAAAGATAGAGGTTCGGGCCTTTCTCAAGGCATATGTCGGGGAGGTAAACGCACTAGAAGATCATATAATACACTAGCTGTATCTTTTGATGATTCTAACACATCTGAAAATTTTCAAGTGCTTGTGGTCAGGTTCTCCACGGCCTCGCGTCTTAAAGCAAAGTAATCGGCAACTGATAGTCATACCTTCATGTGAAATAAACACCCTGAGAACGCTTAACTATGTTTTTCGGAAAATTTTACTTTAATTTCTTTCTAGTTCTCGATTTCTGCGAGAAGCTTCAGTGACTTTTAGATCAAGTTAATAATAGTGCCTCTGATTTGCCAGAAACTTCGTATTTCTAACCGTCATTATAAGATCTAAAATAAATAACACAGCACTGATAATCCCATGACATAGGTATACATACCGGGTGTAACAGCAAAATTGTCCATTTGTTAGATTAAGATCTGAACCATTGTATCTGAGAAATGATTAAAGATATCTTACTGGAATTCTCTGAGGTTTTTATAACACTACTGAACTCTACTTTGGGAAATAAGAATGCATAATTACACTCGAAGCGTAAGAGAAGAATCTTGATAAATTCGATCATAATCGAAACTGACATGTTCATCATCAATTAATCGCAGCTAAGGATCGGAAGCTCATGAAAATTGAAATAAAGTTCAAATAGATATATTATTCCAGGATTATTTTTTAACTTATTCATGATGATCTTCGCCCTCTCTAATTTCTAACTTTCTGTCCTGGAGTAACAAAGTGACTCACAGGTTTCATGTACGATTTCATTTTCAAGACATTTTTCACTGCTCTTTGAACTGTCATAGCTGAAACTCCTCGCTCACGCGCCAAACGTTTTATAGATTGAGCTGGATCTGTTCAAATTGATCTCTTTAGCTCTAAGTTGAAATGATGGTCCCTCTTGCTGTTGTGAGCTGATGATCTACTTTTCACTCGTTTTTTAAACTTATTCCCCGATCTCTTGATGGTTCTTGAATGGACTTTGAAGATGGAAGCCATACTATTAATGTTGATACCATTACTGAAGGTCTGAATGATCTTTTTCCTCTCAACATTGCTCATTTGGGAAGTCAATGGTCTGACACAAAACGATTTTGACCTGTTGTCTTTCTAGCTGAATAACTCAAGGGATTTTTCAGTGATTTTTCAGTGGTGTCAAGATGGCTAAACGTCTTATTTGAATACCTAGAAAAAGAAACTCTATTATCTTAGTGGTCTTTTAGATATCAAACATTTTGTGGGATGGGCAATTATGGTGTTACACAATTTGGACAATTTTGCTGTTACACCCCCGCTTGTATATATATATATATATATATATATATATATATATATATATATATATATATATATATATATATATATATAGTATTTATTCAAGATGGTGTTGATTGCAGAATAAAGAGTTTTTGTTGGTTTTGAACTTTTTAAAAACTCTTTGTTCTGCAATCAACACCATCACTTGACAAGGATCCAGAAGTGTTGAAACAAAATGTCTATTTTTGTAGTGATTTTTTAATAAATACTATTTCCTCTACTTTGTATTCAAGTACTCTTTTAAGAATAGTGTTTTTGGTTATTGGAATTTGATTCCGTCTACACCAATCCTTTAGCTGGATATAATATATATATATATATATATATATATATATATATATATATATATATATATATATATATATATATATATATATAGTGGCGTTTACATGAAAATAAGAGTAATGGAGCAAAAAGTCTGTAAAATTGAATAATATATAATATAATCTATATTTTAAATAAAGAATACATTCTCTGCCCGTCACATACTGTTTGCGTGTGACTTTGCTTGCATGTATATACATATGTCTGTGTCCTGCGTGAGTGACTTACATGTAATTCTGCCATTTAATATACACACATGTATACGCGCGCGCGCACGCACACACACACACACACACACACACGCGCACACACACACAGACACAGACACACACAATTTAACTGAGTTTGAAATAAGACATTGGAATAACACATTGTCTTCCCACTCATTCCCGAAATTCCTCCCCTAGGCTGAGCAATAAAATAACAAATTTGGAGACAGAAAAAATAACTTTATTTTTTAAACCCTAAAATGTCGGATAATTATAGAATATACGTGTGTCATTGAATTTAAATTTACATGCTCACACGCAAGAGGGCATACATACATACATACATACATACGTACATACATACATACATACATACATACGTACATACATAATTTGAATAAAGTTAAAATGGCTATCTGTGTCACGAGAGCTAAATTTCTTTTCTCTCTGGCAACACCTCAACTGGGTAATAAGAAGCCGGAAAGATTCATTCATGTGTTACATCTCTTGTGTAAGAAAACCGGGCGCAGCCCATCCCTCTCCAAGTCAAACCACAGTCGATGTACTCCATCTTGAAGCTGTTGATTCCATCGGGAGACCCCTCCGCCCTGGCCGTTGACTTCACTCTAGGAAACCTTCCGTCTTAAGAGAAAAACAAGCAAACAGTAAATGGAAACCCAAATTAGACATGAATGTGTCAAAGAGAATATTGATGAGATAGATATCTGTTGTGACCAAGTAATGGTTAAGAAATAACAAAACAAAAAAAGCAGATAAATAGGGTATTGAACAGTAAATACAACAGAAGAGTATTACACGGCTTGAGAGTGTGTGTCGGTTGACCAGAGTTCAGTCTATATCACCGTTGATATTTAGTAGCTCCCCCACCCACGAGGGTAGAAGTGGCACAAGACCGAGTTTCTGCTTTTGGCAGAGAGGAACCCGTACGAGGCTGTGCCGAAGGGCAGAATCTCATCCAGGGGTGAGGGGGGGGGGGTAGACAGACCCGAACCTGTTTATGCGGATTCTACGGGGATTTTTTGGCCGTGCCAACGGGCTCGGATGACCCACGTTAAACTCGGTCTTGTGCCACTTCTACCCTCGTGGGTGGGGGAGCTACTAACAGCCCCAGTAGAACAGTCTATATCACTATTAATATTTAACAGCCCCACCACGAGGGATGTATGTCGCACAAAGACGAGTTTACTGTGGGTTCTCCGAGCTCGTAGGCTCGGCCAAAAATATTCCCTTAGAAACCGCATAAACGGGTTCAGGGACTGTCTACCTCCCCGGACGAAACTTTTCCCTGTGGCAAAGCCTCGTCCGGGTTCCACTCTGCTCAAGGAAGAGAGTTCGACAGTACGAACAGTCTATATCACTGTTCATCCCGAGGCTTACTTTCCTACTACTTTATAGTAAGTGGAAGAGTCCACAATAGACTCATTAAAGGGAACACACCACAACAATATCTAACAAGCCTATCCTAGTTTAGCACAACGTTATACTGACGTATGGCCTGCAAGAAAATATACGTGTCCTTATTTACAGAACAATGATGCTTATTAAACTTTGCTTGCTAAGGTACAAGGTGTAATGGAAGTTCCATTGGAAGTAGAAAAGATTGTGCCATGACATTCTTACCAGTGGGAAGGACCTGGAAAAAAAAAACCCACAAGTTGACCCAAGACTTGGAAGTGAAAGTGGATAGACAAAACTGTTCGGAAGCCTTTGATAAAGAAATTATGCCTTTTCCGAGTGTATTCATGTAAAGTGAATGTGTATCATGTGTCTCCCTGTAACAGACGAAGCTTAGAGCCTAGCAAACAATAGATATCTGTAATGAGTTCGATCCTCAGTGGGTTCATCTTAGACTAGGTTCGATTTAATAGATACCTGTACCGAAATAATTGCAGCAATGCGGTGGTTACTATGCAAGTTTAGCAAAACACAAGCAGTTCAACCCCGTTGTTGAAGGAGGCTTTCTATTCAAAATGGCGTCGCCCGATAAATCTTTTGTGAGAAATGTGAAACGTTCAATGTGGCGTATTTGCTTAACGCATAATGTCACATTGTCCATTTATAATGAGTTAATTCTCTCTAGGATGAATGTTTGTGTCCCCTACCCCCACCAAAAAACGTAAGAAAACAAAGCAAAATTATTTCTAAATGACTTGAGTTCAGTGATCTTGTCATGTGGGATTCTTACAGTAAATTACTTTCTATTTTATTTGAGGGTTTATGGGTGTAACTTTGAATCAAACATCCCGTAATCCAATAAATCAGATGCATATATTCTCACTATCTGTCAACAACGCTTGCATTTATTAATGAACACTGAAAATAACTTTTATTCAAATTTTCTATACATTTCTGTTGTAAAATCATTTACAATGCATTGCTCTAGTAAAAGTATTTATAATTTTGTCTTATTGTGAAATAATTTTATAATTCATTTCCCTAGTAAAATTATTTACAATGCTTTCTATTGTAAAATAAATTGCACAATGCTTTTCTAGGGCAAAATAATGTACAATTCATTTCTATCATAAGAATTATTTGTAATTGTTTTCTATTGTAAAATCATTTTGCAATGCATTTCACTAGTGAAGTGTTTACAACTAGCAGTATAACCCGTCATTGACCGGGTCTTTCATTACTGAGGATTTTTGTCGAAATTGGAGCAGTTTAAAATTAGCCCACCAGAAAATCAATATTAGTAACAACAATTGGGTGCAACTGAGGCACATCCTAAAATGGGGGGGGGGTAGTAATTTGAATGGGAGGGTGGCCCTGAAAAGAGAACTGCATAATAATAAATGATATTATTGTAATAATTTAAACTATTTATTTTTATTTAAAGTTTTTATGAAAGATATATATCCAAGAACAGACAGTAAATAGTAAAACTTTGCTGAGAGTTATAATAGACAGGAGGTAGTGGAGAGCCATTGTCGCCAACAATTTGGACTCAAAACCTGCAGTGAAGAATTATCTATCAATCAAATAAATTCATAGAAATCGGATGAAAACTGTGGAAACGCATAAACAACATCTGATAACACACACATACATACACACACACATTTTGAGAATTATAGATATAGATACTTTCTATTGTAAAATAATTAGAAATGCATTTGTTCTACTCGTAATAACTTCATACTGTCAATGATGCTAGATTTAATTCCTAACAAATGACAATCGTTTTCTTTTAATTTTTCACACATCTGCTGAGGAAAATCGTTTAGAATTCATTTTCTATCATAAAAATTTCGCATTGCTTAATTATATTAAAACAGCGAGCAAAAAATGTACATGTAATGCATATAATATCTCCATTCAGTCAGTAGTTTCTATTTGAATAACTAGCCAGAGATAATTTATTCTGAGTCTTGGGTATGACGATAAAATATATCCGGCAGCAAGGTGTTTGATCGGGAGGCTTTGAGGAGCATGGAACCTCCTTCTAATTGCTGTTGTTCCCAGGTTCACCTGTTAGAGTTCCAACTATGGGCAAAAACGGAACTCCAAAACAAAAAAAAACAAACACTCTGGAAGCATAAAAATACATTTTATAGTAAAAAATACCAGCAATAAATTAGTATATAAAAAGTAGCCAACAATACATATTTATAGTAGAATTACCAACAATACATTTTATAGCAAAATGACCAACAATACATTTTAACTGTAGTTGAAAGCACACAATTGTCTTCAAAATATAGTTAGTTTACGCCATAAAATTGATAGATTTCGGCATTAAATAACCCATAGAGGTTGATATGCCGCTAAACAAAAAAAAAAATATTTTTGATTTTAAATACACAACATAAGCGTTGGTGACGAAAACCTGCTATGGAAAATGTTTGCAAAATAAAGAAATCAATTTGGTTTTTAAGTAACATTTTCCCATCGTCAGAATTATCAATCTATAAAATAATTCAAGCCAAACTTAGAAGTATTGTAGCAACAATAAGGTGAGTTGTGAAAATAAAAATCTTGCCTATGTATACCTGTTTAAGTTTCAACCGGCGATAAAAAGCATCGTTATTGTTCCTTCCCTCCCCACCAACACCGTCAGAAATTGCTGTGTCACTCGACAATCAGGACCGCTAATAAAAGTTGTTATGCCTTTTTTATAATGAATCCTACGTACAAGATCATGGTTTGTTTAAGAAAGTAAAAATTATGAATTGAAGTGAGCTACTAGGCTGGCATCTCGGTCCCACCCTTTCACTGTCGAAACGGTCAAATGTAACCGTCTCTTCTACTCCAACAGCTTCTTCTCTCGCACTTCCCGTCTGTGGAACTCCCTTCCTCTTGCTTGCTTCCCCGATAATTATAATCTTCAAATATTTAAGTGTAATGTCAATCGATATCTTCTGATACCTTGATCTTGTTCACCGTCTTTCTCTGTATCCTTTCCTCAAACACGCCTCTTTACTCTTGTTCTCAATCCTCTGTAACCCCTTGCGCGCTAGTGGCACTCCTGCATTGCTTGGGGTGAATTGCTTTAAAAAATCTTTAGTAAAATAATTCCCAATGAATTTTTATATATGCTTTTATAATTTATTGTGTCTCCATATAAGTTTTCATTAGAGTGAATGAAAGCATGAAGGCATATTTGTCATATCATGGTCTGTATTTTCAATGCATTTCTCCAGTAAAGTAATTTTCAATGCATTTATTTAGTAAATTAATTTTAAATGGATTTCTATATGTGCTTATATTATTTACTATGTCTCTCTTTATGTAATCATTAGACTTAATGAAAGGTTTGACATATTTCTTCCCATAATCCCACGTTTGAAATCATAGGTTATATAATCATTTGATCAAACCATATAATAATTATCAATGTGTACATAATTATATAATTCCAGTCCTATCTGTAGTAGGAACGAAGGTATATCAACTTGAGTTAGTAAATTCATTAGTCGTTACTTCCCTTGGACGTTTTAATAATCGATATAAATAAAATATTTATCGGTATTTAGACACAATTAGTTCTTGAGCAAAATGAACCATATAATTAATCAGTTTCATCACTCCTACTTTCTTAGATTGCAGTCTTATTCGTTCAAGCCTTTCATGTGAGGCTCTCAGATACCTTTGTTTGTTACGTGATCGTCTTGCTTCAACTTGGTCTTGAAATAGGCTTTGCCGTCGTCATCTTTGTCGCTTATCTTTTTCTTCCGAGAAATATTTCCATGTCACTGTTATATTAAACACAACATTTTTAACATGAAAAGATATTGAACGAAAAGCGGTTTATATAATAGCAGGAGTAATCAATGAATCCTAGATAACAATGATGGTCTAAAAAAATATAAAGGGAACGAATTAATTAAACGGTTCATTGGCGTCTATTTTAGTTGTGTATTCTTTATCTCCATTTTATTTAATCTCAATATGTTTCATTGCATCTCATTAATAATATTTTCTGACAATGGCAGTCGTTTTTTTTACGGCACGGGTATCCTAGTACAGTGGAACCTCGGTTCACGAATTCGTTCCTGAAGCCCGTTCGTAACACGAAATGTTCGTAAACTGAAACTATTTTTCCAATAGGAATCTATGTAAAATAGATTAATCCGTTCCTGTTCCCAAGATGATTGCTTATTTAAACATAACATTACTTTAGGTACAAGTTTATACACAAAACTAATGAAAATCATATAATCCATAAAACTAATGAAAATCATTAAATCTAAGAAAAAAAAGTAAATAAACCTAATACTAAATAGATAAAATATAAACGAACACTTCAGTTTTACCGTACCTGCATGTAGGAGAGGTGATGGCGTAAGTGGAAGGAGAAGGAAAGGGATTTTATTGTTTGGAAAAGGGAAGGAAAGACATGATCGTCTCTTTATTTATAAGAATAGATCGTTGATTTTGCCATATGAAACGGAATAAGAAGAAACAATATCATTAACAATTGTTTTTCTCTTAACTTTTCTTTTTCCTTTACCAGTATTACAGCTAACCTTTTTTGGATCCTTGACTAAGGACTAATAAAGAGAAGAAAAAAAGCATAGTACAATAAAATTGAAAAGGAAAAGCACAAGACACGAATGTATACAACATGGCGGTCGACTCAGAAATGATTCCATTCGGGTTAACTCGGTTCGGCTCGGCTCGGCAATGAGAAGCGAAATTTTGTTTGATAACCGAGGCATTTTCATCTCGAATATTCTGTCCGAAAACCGATTTGTTCGACATGTGAAACGTTCGACGTTGCACTGTATTAAAATAATTTCCATTTAATTGGACGTTAATCAACATATAAAACCCAATTCAGAACAGCTTTGCATCTTGAATAACAATGACCAGTAAATACAAAGTCTTAGCTCTGTCATGAGAGTAAGATTTCTTTTTACAGAATTTAACATTCCCAGCATTTCAACTTTCTAAAATTGCCAAAACATCCAATTCTAACTGCTGAATGCAAATGCTGACTAAAAGCATTTAGATTTCAATTGAAGTGGTTGCAACTTTAGACATATTGATATGCATTTTGAGTGACATTATATAAACAAACAAAATTGATAAATGTATAATTTCTCTGCCCCACCAAATCTCAGATACTTTTAAATCTAAGTTTAGTACCCGTTCTCTCCTCATTTGAGATGGGAGAAGGTGTCTGGTCCTGGGATTCCAAACCTGCAACAGTGAATTTCTATCTGTACTTTTAGTAACTGGAGTGTTCTTATGTAAGTAATCGTTAAAGTGAATGAAAGGTTTCATGTATTCCTTAAAAAATTCTACCAGTGAAATTATGGGTTACATATACAAGTCATTTATATATAAAATTCTGTGACTTCCGTCCGTTCGTCCCTCGCACCCTCTAAAATATATTGAACGGTCGAAACCAAATTTTGAGAAGTGCAAACAGACAAGGGGATACATAATACAGTGCGTTGCATAGTAAAATAAATTTTCATTAATTTTCGTGAAGAGGGAATTAAAAGTTTTTTTTAATTTAATATACAAAATACTCCCACTATTTTAAAAACAATTTAATGATTGAAATAACAAATACTTATTTAATAAAAATGCAATGTTGTTTTTTGCATGTCTTTAAGTATTGATATATACAAAAATCCAGTTTCCAATTCGCCCTGCGTTTGCGAAAACTATAAAAAAAATCACAAGGCCAAACCCTTCAAAAAGTTGAAATTTGAAATATTTACGCATGGCCAGTTGTATGTTGCAGCTCAAGAGTAAGAACTTCTAAAAATTCATTGTTCGCTGTTAAAAAGGAAGAAAAAAAAGAAATTTTCTTAAAAAATTAGGTTTATTATGACGTCCTATAAAAGTAAATTAAATTAAAGAAATTATTAAACCGCGAAGTAGGTTTTCGGTCAAAGTATTTTCCCAAACAAATCAGCTTATTCAAATTTCAACGAATGGTATGCGAAATTGAACGAAACGTAGAGTTTGTAAATCTCGACTAAAAATCTTAGCGATAACTTCAACGATACTAAATACTGTGAGGATTTCAACACGCGCCAACGTGTTGCAAAAAAATTCTAATATTTAAATAATTTCCATTGAAATTCTTTTATATGCTTTATTCTTTGCTCTGTCACTTTATATGTAATCATTCGAGTGAACAAAAGTTTGATGCATTTGTTTAATAAATTCTACCTAGGATATCACAGAGCCGCGAAATTGAGTTGAGAGTAGTGTATTGGGCGACACTTGAAAACTTATCGCTGCTTAATTTGGAATTAACCTCCTTTTTATCAGGAGGCCATGTTCACCGAGCTTATTAAAAAAGAAACGTTGCAAGTAATGAATTATAAAATTTAATGATGCTGAACTTCCCAAAGTAACCCAGCCTGGCACCGTGGTTACATAAAATCTACTTTTTTATTACTGAAAATTTACCCAATACAAGGCCCGAGAGTCATCCAAGGTAGAGGGTTACTGAGTAATATTAGCAGGGAAGGAGGAAGGGGAAGTATGAGAGTGTTATGAGGACGAGTAGGATCGATATCAGTTGGCCCTCAACTTAAAGTGATCAAGATTGTAGTTTTCAGCCATCAACAGACAGTCTGGTTTTCTACAATTAAAATAATTAAAAGCATTCCTTTAGTAAAATAATATCCAATTAATTTTTCCATAAGCTTTTACTTTTTATTGATTGATTCGTTTTCTACGACTAATCAACTCTTTGCAGGCTGTTTAAAGCCAGAAAATAGTTTTAGATTGGAAGATTTTTTTAGCCTTACTAATTAACCCATAGCTGGAGGAGAAGAGGTGGATTCATACCTTTCCCAAGGGTATTTGCGTGTAAGTGAATACAAAGAACACAACAGGAATTGGAACTCGGCTCTCCGATTATCCATTACACCACCTGCACATCCAAGTTTACAGCACCTGGTACTCCCAAGCAGTCACCCATTTAGGTACTAACCAAGATCGACATTACTTAACTTCGGTAATCGTACGGGAAGCAATGTTTCAATGTGATGTGTCTTGTTATTATTTGCTTTATCATTATGAATATAATCATTAACTTAAATAAAATGTTTTAACGAAAAGACATAATCCAATTCCAGATATTACAGGTTGGTTAATCTGTTAAGTAATCACCGATTAATCCGCTTTAATTTTCCGAGAATAGCCGGGCACACAGTGAAGATCGAACCCACTGTTAAGTAATAATCGCCAGCCAGACCGACACACTAATCATTACCCTCTGCTGATGTGCCAAATAACTTCCCTTAGAAATCAGGATTCTTTTTTTTAAAAATCAGTATCACCCCATGCAAGGCAGTAAAGCCACTAAGACACAAGGGGGTTACAGTGTGTGGAAGAATTAGAAACAGAAACATTAATAATGAGTGGGAAGAGCAATCAGGAGGGCAGTAAATAGTGTTTGACATTGCATTTAAATTTTTGCAGATTAAATTTGTTTAGAACCATGGAGTCAAAAAGGGAGTTCCACAAGCGAGAAGTGCGAGAAAAGAAACCGTTAGCATAGAATTTACGGTTATATCTTGCCAGCTCAACTGTAAATTGATGAGATCACGACGCCAGTTTAGAACTGCGCTTAAAAAAGTCCAAGTATCATAACAGTTTTCTCTTATCACTGTCGAGGCAGGTAAGCACTTTACCAGTGACCAGTTTAATTAATTGTTCACTCATGTCTCTTCTGTGTAAATCGTTGTAAAATGGCAATAACAAAAAGTTATCTTGTCAATATATTGGGTTGGTGCATAATTATCAGGCGTTTTTTTAGGCAAGTTATTTGTTAATAAAAATTGCTGTTTTGTTTATTTTTTTTTAATAAAAATATCATTTTATTTTCAGGTTATAAAAATGCGTGTCGATAATCATACCCTCCGGAATAATCATTTAAAATGTTATTGTTGAATTGTTATGGCTTTTCATAATAAATATTGTTTGAAAAACGCCTGATAATTATGCACCAACCGAATATTATGCAATAGGACAAACTGGAGAGAAAATGCATTTTGCAAGAAGAGCAGAAAGACAATTCGGAAAATCGTAATTTTGGAACAAGATATTCCTTGGTGATTAAAAATGAAAATAACAAAATGGTGTCTATATCCAGAACTGCCTTCAAGTTATCATTCTAAACGGAATCATGCGTTGTATTTGGTGGCATTTAAACGGACTTCCTTATTACGAACTACTGGAGCCGAGGCCAGATTAACGGCAAAAAGTAGAGTAAGCCATTGGCTCGTTTGAGTATACATTGAAAGAGAAAATAGTTTGTTTGTTTTTTCTGTAGAAGAAATCGATCGCTGATTTTACTGTATGAAAGGCCGTTTCTTTGTGCTTCAAATGCAGAGCATCTAATTATCATCATTCTCGGATAGATCATGATTACTACCGACAGAAAAGCGTACACATCTTGCAAGCTATTGCTAATACTGTTTATCACACCGCTTGTCTTCATGCCTAATTTGAACTTATCCAATATATTCATATCATCATTTAATTTGAATACACAAATTTGCAGGGACAGAAATTCTAATCCTCTTTTAGTCGATGAAGCCATTCAAAAGAGTTTGATTTTTAAACTAGTACTCCCTAAATTATGACCATGTGCCAATGAGTGTATCTTTAAGCATGAACATACACAGAGTATTAACGATTTGCAAAGATTTGCGCGGATGGTATAATCACAAGCGGCTCAGAATGAGACAACAGAGAGCCGAGTTCGAATTCCTGTTGAGTTTATTGCATTAAAAAATTTTGGGAAAAATATGAATCCATCTATTCTCCCCCAGCTATGGATTATATAGTATGTCAAACTGTGTTCTTTAGCTGTGGTTAGTAACCAGTCAAGGAGAATGACATCTTTGAATTTCAAACCGGTTGGCCATGGGACTAGGAAATCCATCCACTTACTAGTTGGTAGGGAAGCCACAGCAGCAATGCCTGACATGCTGAGGGCTGTTCCCCGCCTCCTATATCTCAGGGGATCTGTGGGACTTGAGTAGTAATAGTAGTCATAGTAGTAGGCGTTTGGCATTGGTGTGCGTGGGGGGGATGTAAGGGTCTATTCATATTACGGTCTTTAGCAAATTTTAAAACACGCACACACACATACACACGCACACGCGCATATATATGTATGTATAATTTGTAAGGAATTAACGGATTTTTATTTATAATCCGATATTATTTCCTATTACAAAGAAAGTCATATTCGGTAAATATACGCGCTTGAGTTAAGATCCTGACTTTTAAGCAGTTTAATAAAGAGAATGCTGTTTTCGGCATTGGCCGAATCATTCTCTTCACTAAGACACTCGAATGCCCTGACCGGTAGGTGTCAATTGAACGGAATAAAAAAAAGATGGATGTCTATTCAAACGTGTATCCTCGAAATATAACATTTATATTAATAACAATATATATATATATATATATATATATATATATATATATATATATATATATATATATATATATATATATATATATATATATATATATATATTCCGTGGTGGAACTCATCAGAGTTTCTCTTTTACCCATAGGACAGTGCCCCCACGAGCCACGACGACTAACACCAAGCCGCTCCACCCAAAGCATTAGAAGCCGGTTCAAGCAAGGATATACAAGTGATAGAATTTAGGAGGATTTGAGATAATTATAATTAAGTAATTCATCGAGTCTAGAAGAAACCTCAACAGAATGCAGAAAGCACTGGACGGCCGTTTCGTCCTATATATATATATATATATATATATATATATATATATATATATATATATATGTGTGTGTGTGTGTGTGTGTGTGTGTATGCATACTGTATCATACAAAATTCTCACACCATTTTAAACTGTTGTAAATCTATATCTATAATTCACAAAATGTGTGTTTGTGTGTGTGTGTGTGTGATCGGATGTTGTTTATGCATTTCCAAAGTTTTCATCCGATTTTGATGAAATTCTTTTGTTTGATAGATGATTCTTCAGTGCCGGTTTTGAGCCCAAATTGTTGACGACAATGGCTCTCCACTACTTCCTGTCTATTATAACTCTCAGCAAAGTTTTACTATTTACTGTCTGTTCTTGGATATATATCTTTCATAAAAACTTTAATAAAAATAAATAGTTTAAATTATTACAATAATATTATTTATTATTATACAGTTCTCTTTTCAGGCCCCCCCATTCAAATTGCTACCCCCCCCCCATTTGGGGATGTGCCTCAGTTGCACCCAATTATTGTTACTAATATTGATTTTCGGGTGGGCTGACTTTAAACTTAAACTGCTCCAATTGACCGGCAAAAATTCCCAGTAATGAAAGACTTGGTTGGAAACGGGTTATATTGCTAGTTTATAATAATTGCCATCTTATAAATGGATGTTTTTTTTTTTTATTGAGCTGTCTATAAATGAAACTTTAGACATATTTAAATCATTTTCACACCTACTGATATTTTTTTTAGAAGAGGTTCTGAACGAGGAGAGAAGATGGGAGACGACACCCAAAAATAGCCGTGCAAAATTTTTCCGCGACCTGGCCCTTTTTTCTGTTCCATCACTAAAAGCCTTTTTATTTTCTGAACATGATTCTTTTTGAACATATAGGGTAAATTCTAACATTGATTTCTTGCATTCTTTCATTTCTTGTAATCATGGTGAAAAATTTTCAAGGAAACCAGGATGAAGATATTGAATATGGCAACACGATATGAACTAGCGAGCAATTGCTAACGAACTTGTAATGTCAAGAAGCGGCATTCCAGAAATCCTCTCGAAGTCTCAAAGCACTGGAAGAGTTTTGAATCGACCAAACTATGGTCTTTTTAGAAAGCTGCAGCATAGGATAATACAGAAACTGATCAGGACAGCAAAAAGCTCAGGTAAAGAAAACTAACAGATGAGTGTACCTTGTTCAAATTGGTGTCAATAGATAATCCTTCAAGAACATCGACTGAAGGCATCCATTTCAACGAAGAAAGCAGTTTTAAACACAAAGCATTTGAAGACCACATTAAGTTCGTCAAAGTGATATACAATGTAAGGAGATATGTGTGGTAATGAAATTCAGAGATGAAACGAAGGATCTGCATTCTAATAAGTATGAATTTGTCAGGAGGCCGACAGGAACATTAAATGACCCACCTTACACAACAAAAACTGAAGTTTGTGGGATAGAAATCTCATGTTTCAGGATTGCATCAAAAGGGATGGTTCAAGAAAATTGATTAAAATTGACAATAGCTTGAATAGTGCCAAATATACCCTGTTGCTAAAGGAACATTTGATATTAAAAGTTGGATGATACTGAGAATTTTAGCATTACGGAGCTCCATAGCACAGATTGCATGCAACACAACAGAGACTGATTGATAAATGTGTCTCTACATTGGTCAGATTAGAGCCGTGACTTAAACCATGAATCAAATGTTGACAGAACTAATGGGTAGAATTAATCAGAAAAATCCACGCGATCTTGAATTGCGGGAGCCTAAACGCAGGAAATGGTATCTAGTACTGAAGACGGTAAAAGAATAGAACGCATCCAATCCCAGCTGCACTGAAGCAATTATTCAAGCTATAGGAAGCCACACAAAATATTAACAATGTATATTAACTTCTTGAAATTAATAATATAACTAATTATTTGAAAAAATAATATGATAAATTTTTATTACACACAATTTACTTGTTTTAAAACATAATATCTGACTTAGTTTATGTGGGGTGGCTGAAATCTTTTGCCGATCTCCTCCAGAACCCTTGCTAAAAAATATGACAGTTAGATGTGAAAATGACTCCAATATGGCCAAGGTTTCATCTGCCGACAGCACAATAAAATCCTCCACTTATAAGATGGGAATTATTAGAAATTTACAATTGATTAAATTAGCATGGTACTGTATTTCGGTTGAAGCTGGAACTTTGGGCGTAGGGTCATAGGCATAAAACTTTCAGTGAGTATCGAACTCAGGACTCAATAGTAACTTGCTCATCATTAAACTAATGAAGCAACCTCTCTCTCTCTCTCTCTCTCTCTCTCTATATATATATATATATATATATATATATATATATATATATATGTGTGTGTGTGTGTGTGTGTGTGTGTGTGTGTGTGTGTGTGTGTGTGTGTATCATGCTGTGATATTTTTGAACAAATCTCCATCATTTTTAATGCAGGTGAATATATATATATATATATATATATATATATATATATATATATATATATATATATGTATATATATATATATATATATATATATATATTCCATTTTGCTATATAGATAGGGTAATATATATACATAATATATTTTTGTTTATACGTTAATTTTATAGATACAATTTATTTAAGTAAATGCTCTGTTTTTAATTAAACAGTATTAATTATATTTACCAGCCTGAATGTTAATTAATACTGTTTAATTAAAAACACGAGAATTTACTTAAATTGTAATCTATCTGTTTATTTTTTAAATAGTATATTTATAGAGATCTTGTATATATATATATATATATATATATATATATATATATATATATATATATATATATATTTCAAATCTCTATAAATATACCATAAGCGATCATCATACTATGGTCTGATAATTTCTCGCTCTCTCTCTCTCTCTACATATATATATATATATATATATATATATATATATATATATATATATATATATATATATATATATGAGAGTCCAGTCAGACCAAGTAGCAATAATCCTTAGCATATATATATATATATATATATATATATATAAAGTGTAAGTAAATTGTAGTCTAAATTATGCAAAAATTGAAATAACACTGACATCTCATTTTAACAGATATATTTACCAAAGTTACACAAAAATATCTTGAAACACTTCAATGTATTCAATAAAATCGCCATTCGCTCCAACTACGGCCTCCAGACGACGTCAGAATCTTCTGCATCTCTTTTGGACGGTCTCCTTGTTTAAGTTGGTTAATGCTGCTATAATGTTTACCTTCAGTTCATCTTTGGTGTTACAAGGAGTTTTGTTGGTCTCTCGCTCAACTGCACCCCACACATAATTATCAAGGGTGTTGCAGTCTGGGGAGTTAGGTGACCAGATGGAAGAGGTGATGTGGACGCATAAATTGCTTGACAGCCATGACTGGCTTCTCCTGCTTCTGTGACACGGTGCAGAGTCCTGTTGCCAGATATTGGGTCTTCTAGCATCAACTCTGTTGAACCAGGGCAGCACTACCTCCTCAAAGCACGTTATGTAGGCCTTCAAGTTAAATCTGAGGCCCTGTGGGAAGATGAATGGAGACATAACAAGTAACCACTCCAAATACCATGATGTTGATTGGACATATCTTTCAACTCATTCCGAATGATCAGCACTGTCGTCAGATTGACACCCAAACACTCTGAAATGTTCGTATTGGAGGTTCCGGCGCGAATGCTAAGCTGTACAGCATGCCGTTTCCAAATTTCTGGCGGAGTGAATTGCGTCACGGTGCTCTTTTTCTCACAGACGGTGGCCAACTGATCCCACTATAGGGTGTAGCCGACGAAATAAAAAACAAATAACACGCCTGAGCGAAATTATAAATGGCGTCAAATTATCCATCGCACCCTGTATATATAAAGGAATCATACTGTACAACTGAGTCAGACCACGTATCAATAATCCTTAGTATATATATATATATATATATATATATATATATATATATATATATATATATATATATATATATATATATATATATATATATATATATATATGTGTGTGTGTAAATACCGAGAGTAATACCAAAATTGTCCAAATCGTGTATCAGTAAAATTGTTCAATTGTTAGATTTAGCTTTGAACCGGCGTATCTTAGAAATGATTAAAGATATCTTACTGGAATTCTTCGAGGTTTTTATAACACTATTGGGCTCTACTTTAAGCAATAAGAATGTAAAATTACTCTCTAAGCTTAACAGAAGAATCCTGATGAAATCGATCATAAACGAAAATGACATGTCGATCATTAATTAATCATAGCTAAAGATCGGAAACTCCTGAAGGATTGAAATTATGTTCTTCAAATACATACATACATATATTCATCTTTGAATATTCATATATATATATATATATATATATATATATATATATATATACTATTCCAGGATCATTTTTCAATTTATTCAAGATGATCTTCTCCCTCTCTAACCTTCTAACTTTCTGTCCTGGAGTAACAAGTTGACTCACAGGTTTTACGTGCGATTTCATTTTCCTCTCTACTGTTCCCTCTTTTTTAAACTTATTCCCCGTTCTCTTGATGGTTTTTGAATAGACATTGAAGACGAAGACCAGAGGATAAATGTTGGTACTATTACTGAAGGTCTGAATGATCTTTTTCCTCCCACCATTGCTCATTTGGGAAGACATAGTGGGGCTGGTGCAAAACGATTTTAACCTGTTCTCTTTCTAACTGAATAGTTCAAAAGATGGTGTCAAGATGGCTAAACGACTTATATGAAAACCTAGAAAAAATCAATTGGTTTAGTGCTTTTTAGATATTAAACATTTTGTAGGATGGACAATTATGATTTTTCACGATTTGGAAAATTTTGCTGTTTCATCCGGTATATATATCGGTATGTGTGTGTGTGTGTGTGTGTGTGTGTGTGTGTGTGTGTGTGTGTGTGTGTGTGTGTGTGTGTTGTCGCTTTTCGACTATAAGACCCGGGTTCGAATTTCATCATGGTCGATTTGTCAGGCAGGTGACTTCCTGATGTTATCGTTCTAGGGAGGCAATCCTGGCGTGTAGATAAACTGTCCGAATTTCATGTTTGTGTTGTTTTTCTAAATACAGTCGAACGTCTCAGTCATTTGCAAGAACAAATTTGGTATCTGTGCGGTAAGCAGAATTTATTTGTCTGGTACTTAAACGAATAGCAATACAACGTGAACTACCGAGAGTTTATCCCCCACTTTTGATCTCTATACAAATGACGAGAATTGGGAAAACAATAAAAAAAAATAATGAAATCCACAGACCTTGTCTGTACTTCTTAATGGAATTTGTTTATCACAAGTATTAAAATTATCAGCCTCGGAGAACATAATCCGATATAATTATTCACAAACATTCTCTTGCCGTTAACTTTTCGCTAAGACATGAAGGTGATTGGCGCCGTTACATTTGGGAAGTTTAAGATTCATGAAAACACCATAACGAATCTATTTTTAAAGGCGAGAAAAAAAGCAAGTTTTGAACACGTTACCTCTTGTCTCCACATTCTTATATTTTTAGTTTTATATAGCGCAGTGGTTAGCGTGCCAGTCTCTGAACCTATTAGGAATAAGCACGAGTTTTTTTTTTTTTTTCGTCCAACAAATATCCATTGTATGCGGGAGGTTGGTGCGCATACGTAATATCTTATGACACGCAGACAGAAAGACAAACGAGGGCGTACTCAGACGGGTAAGGGCGCAGACAGACAGCCATACAAATTAACAAACGCACAGACAGACATAACACACCCACACTAATGAAGTGAAGACAGTAGGAAGCTAACACTAGGACGTCGACAAGCCAGCGGGCCGTATGTTGGGCGGGCAGACGAGCTCCGTGCAGTGTGAACGTTTTGTAAGTGCGTGTGTGCGTGTGCGCGCGCGTGTGTGTGTGTCTGTGTATATCTGCGTATGCTAAAGTTGGGGCTGGGGAGACGGCACAAAGCGGGGTAGAGTAGGTGGATAGAGAAAAGGAGACGGTTCAGGTATTGGAGTTGTGGGGACAGAAGATATGCATAGTAGGGTGTTGTAGACAAGATGAGAAGTCGCAGCAGCGGCGCCGAAGTGAGAGTTCACACACAAACACACACACACACAAACACACACGCGCACACACACGCGCACACACACGCGCACACACATATGCGCGCGCGGGTACATCCATGTAAGTCGAGAGTGTAAGTCAGATGTTAGAGCATTGGATGCTTGATTAAGAAGACTTCGATTCTGTACTTTGCATGAGCGGTGCAGGTCAATAGTGAATGGATGGTTAAGACTTCATCCATTTTGGGTTCAAAACTATCTGGAAAAGTCCAGTGGTTACAGCATCGGTTAGATGATTAAGAGGTCTTCAATTCGACGGTTTGCATCAGCAGGTGTAGGTCGGTGAAATACAGAATCGAAAGGTTGTCGTTGAGTCTATGCACTGCATTCTATGGTGCAGTTCAGTGATTACAACATCGGAGTGATGACTGAGAGGTCTTCGATTTCATGTTCCGCATCAGCGAATATGAATCAGTCTTTACATCATTAGATTGTACACTTGAAGGTTTTTATTCTATCTCAGGTGCCCTTTTAATGATATTAATTACCAGATAGTTACGAAAAAAAACTTTACTTTTAAGCTGAAACACCATTAAGAAATTTCTGTACATTGAGAATTATATTTGTTCCTGAAGGTGAATTATCATGGTGAATTGAGCAGCGTTACCCTCACTTTATTTTATTCTGTGTGTGTGTGTGTTTGTGTGTGTGTGTGGGGGGGCAAGGTAAAAGATTAAATCCTCTTAAATCGAAAAACCTAGGGATCGAACGAATATTTTGAATTTATATTTTTCACGATTAAGGATCGAAGCTGTTTCATCGGCTCCACCGTTCTGTTTCTTCAACAATTCGTCCAGTTCCCATTGCAGTAGACATAAAGATAAATAATCAGTGTCAGAAAATCATCCACATACGTAAAAACGTTTACATATCCAAGGAAGCACGGGTAGCGGCTCGGATTGAGGAATCGGAGAGCCGAGTTCGAATTCCAGTAGAATCCAATACAATCCCTTACGTGCTAATACCCTTGGGAAAGGTATGAATCCTCTTCTCCCTTCAGCTATAGGTAAATAGCAGGACAGACCGGGATGCCTTGGATGGCAACTGGTCTACCGCAAAAAAGAAATGGCAACCTACTGCGGGGGAAATCAGCCTCGTCAGTCATGTATCGAAAGATACATGATCGCCTAAGCGAGTATCACGAATGGCACATAACTGATTGATCCAATGACTTCAGATGTGGCGTTGATGAATTTTAGGTTACGGTTGGATAAGTTATTTTCGATGGTTGCTGTCATGGAGTTGGTTGGTAGGATCATGTGTTTACTTTTGTTATGGTTGTTAGGAGTATTATTATTATTTGTGGATTCTTGCATTTAGCATTTTTGTGGATTTTGTATGCTTTGCGTTTGGCATTGTGCAGAAAATAATTCGCGTAATGGATGAGTTTGAAAAAGTTTTCAATGTATTTCGCTTGTTCGGTCAGGACTTGTGGCCTACAGATTCTAAGCGCTCTTAAATAAAAACCTATGATTTTATTTTATCATTGTGTTGAGGGTAAAAATGTATATGGTCGTTGTTATTTGTGGAATTTTGAATTCGTCTGTAGTTCATTGTTGCCTATCGCATACAGCAGCAGTAGGCCACGCAAAAAGAAATGTCTGGCAAAAGAGGTCCAGATTGCAATCAAAAGAGCCAAGGCTGCAGTGAGCAAAAGAAATTCCCGTGCAAACGAAAACCCAGATCAAACGGCAGAAATATGCAAAGACTTAAGGACTCTCAAACTCCTGAACAAGCCGAAGGCCCAATTAAGATCTCTCCGCAGGAGCTTGCTTAAATGCCGTCTAACACTTTCGCCCCAGCCCCTCAACCTCCGACGTCTTACTCTCTGGGTTGAGGTGTCTACTCGGTCTTAACCGAACTTAAGGGAGTGAATATAGATCATTCGACTGGTCCACTGGTTTAATCCTGCTTCCTGCCCACGTTGTGTTTGGTTTGATCCAGAAAGCAGAAGTGATGTTCATCTATTCACGGTCGACTGAAGATGTAGACACGGCTGGAGAGTCTGTGCTAAGAAATTTAGAATGCACCAATATATATATATATATATATATATATATATATATATATATATATATATATATATATATATATATATATATATATCTGCAGAAAGCCGGACAAACAACTATTCAATGGTTGCATTGTTAATGTCTTTTATATAGCAGAAAACAATAGTATCGAAAAGAAACGGGTTAAAGAAAAGAAAATAATTGACGCAAAAACTCATACACTGGATTCTAGACAGAGAGAGAGAGAGAGAGAGTGGGTTGTGATTAGCTTGTTGTGAAATCGTTTCAGAACGATATACGACTCTTGCAATGGAGAGATAAAGATTTCTGTGCGCGGCTTAAAGTTTATATTGCGTTCCTCCTCGGCGGTAGTAACAGTAATAGTAATCTTCGTGGTAGCAGAAGCATCGGTACTTATATTAACAGTACATGTTAGTGGGGGTTTTGTCCCAATCCCTGACGTCACTTCCAGTCTCCGATATCTCTCCACCCAGCTCGACTGCACTCGACGACAGACGAGTCCCAAAACAACCTACTGATTATTGTAGCTTGTTCGACGTTTCCGTTTCCGGTGGTAGTAATAATAGTAGCAGTAGCAGTCTTAGATTGTGGGAGGAGTAATTCGCTTCTTCGTACTTATGTCAACAAAATATGTTAGCGGGCGTTTGGTTCCAATCTCTGACGTCACTTCCAGCCTCCGACCTCTCTCTACCCAGCTCGACTGCACTCGAAGGCAGACGAGCCAACCACTCTGTCAACAGATTTCTGTGCGCCTTTATATAGATAAACCTGACTGATCATAAATCGACCCTTGGCCCGCACAGGATTATCACGAGTGCTGCCTTCAACCCAAAATCATGTGAATTTCAAAGTTCCTCATAGACTTAGTAAGCTCTATTTCAAATTTTAACCGTTAGAAATTATCTCGATCATCCTCCATTGTCTTCCTAATGACCCAATTCCAAATGGGCTAGATCAGATTCACATCAGTAAACAAAATTGTTCTGATCTAATTTCGCTATTCAAATCTACTCCAATTTCAATAAAAAAATATATGTGTGTGTGTTTGTATGTGGTTCCCAAACTCTTTCTGTCACACCGCCCGATAGTGCTATTTTTAAGCTAGTATACATACATATATATATATATATATATATATATATATATATATATATATATATATATATATATATATTCTAAAGATGAAAAAAAGCATTTATTTTGCACAGAAAAACTTAGGACTAAAAACGGACTACAAAATTTTAAATGCAATGTCAATCGCTATCTACTGTCCTCCCGATTACTCTCTTCTCTTTCTGCTCATCATTATTGTTTCTGTTCCTAATTCTCCCACACATTCTAACCTCTTGTGTTTTAATGGCATAACCCCCTTGCTTTTGGTGATACCGATTATATATATATATATATATATATATATATATATATATATATGGGTTCGTCGGCTGATAGTGTGTACAAGATACCGAGATCTCAGTTATTCGTTTAACTATTTTCGAAATCCAGAGCTCTAGGTCTTGTAGACGTAACAAGAGTCCATATGAAAGTTGATGTTTTTATTATTCCTTTTTTCATTTTCAGTATTATGGTCTTTATACCTTAAAATGCGGCCCGGCTAACATGCAACATACATTCTTTTCAGAAGAACAGAATTATTTGAGCTTCATTGAAGAAAGTCTTATTAAATTTTGATTTATTTAATTGAATGGTAAGGATTTGATAAATCTGAATCCATTTCTGAAATTACGACAAGTATCTGTAATTAGCAGCTTACAGTCCTCAATGTGATAAATTAGTCTACCGGATACAGGATTTTCTTTTCTGATACATTTTTCTTTTTTCTTTTCTGAGACATTTTTGTTCAGTTTAATTTTCTGCTATATTTTTCTTTTTTTGATTTTTTTAATGATTTTTTTTCTTTTCTGGTAAGTTTTTCTTTTTCTTTTCTGAGACATTTTTCGTTTCTAATTTTCATTTTCTGTTATATTTTTATTTTCCAATTGTCATGATTTTTTCTATTCTGATAACATGACGGTTGCAGGTCAATATGATGTGCGTACAATTTCAAGAGTTAAATATTCTTCTCTTACTGACAGTTTTGTTTTTACTCCTGTGGCAGTAGAGACTTCTGGGGTTATTGGAGGGTTGGCGAGATGGCGTCTCGATTAAGGGACGAGCCTCGCGAAACAGAGTGGCTCTTGCAGCGTGTCTCACTGTCGAGGGTGCGATGCAATGCTTTCTCCATCATTGCGGCCGGCAGACGATAGCAAAAGAAAAAATTCTGATGAATCTTAATTCGTCAGTTCGTTGTTGCTCACATGTTCGTTTCTAACGAAATTTTCCTATTTCTTAATACTTTTCTTAGTTTTTGGAAAGCATTCTTCGCTATCTCAGTGCGTCTTCGAATTTCGGTGACGCAGTTTCGATCCACTGTTAAAACATTTCCCAGATATTTAAATATATGTACATTCTGGATTTTGGTATCTCTAATTTGTAATCTGCAAGTTGGGTTGTCCCTTTTGCTGACAACCAGTTATTCTCTCTTCTTAAAATCGATAGTTAGTCCTTTCTTCTCGCTTTCCTATACTTGGCATTTTCCTCTTTCTGACAACCACACATTCTGTCTTCTTACAATTGATACTTAGTCCTTTCTTCTCGCTATCCTATACTTGGCCTTGTCCTCTTTCTGACAACCAGTTATTCTCTCTTCTTACAATTGATACTTAGTCCTTTCTTCTCGCTTTCCTATACTTGGCATTTTCCTCTTTCTGACAACCACACATTCTGTCTTCTTACAATTGATACTTAGTCCTTTCTTCTCGCTTTCCCATATTACCTTCTGTAGGAGTTATTGTAGTTTGCTTTCTGTGTATGCTATATCTTAGTGTTTATCGTTAGTCTGTCACTTAGCTTTTACACACGCAAAGACACAGGTATATGTCGAGAATTTTTAATTAAGGTTATTATTACTATTTTCAACCCATGAAAATGTCAGGGTCTTCCTATTCAAAATTTCTGATGAATCTTAATTCATCAGTAAACAAGTGAATAAGCTCATAGCGAGTTCTCCGACAATAAGATATCCGTAAGCATTCCTTTATATCACATCATTAAAATACTTGAGCTTAACAACTTAAACAAAATATTGCAATAACAATCATAATGCTGGTCGTTATCTTAAGAAGCGGGTACAAATGAAAAGATTTGAAATTGACAATTTTTTTTCCATTTCACTGAAACAAACGTTAAACACTTCTATCTTCCCTTCTTTCTTTCATTTTCTCACTGAAACCAAGAAGCGTCGTTGATATGTCTTTTGTCTTCTCAAAACGGAATAGTCCATTATTTATGAGGTGTTAGCAGAAGACATTAAACACTTCTATCTTTCTTTCTTTTTTTTCACTGAAACCAAGTAGCGTCTCTGATATGTCTTGTCTTTCTACGTGATCAAAACGGAATGGCCCATTATTTATGATGCACTGGCAGGGCGTAACGGTTGTGCGAACTAACGAAGAGAGGGACAGGCACGATTATAATATGATTATTATTATTATATACAAGCTTTGATGCTTGTATGTTTGCATGTATGAATTTTGTGTGTGATTGTGCTTATGTACGTGGGGGTGCGTGTGTTTGTGGGTTTGTGTGTGTCTGTGTTTCACCTCTCAAATGAATGTTATGTTCGTCGGTGCATATGGGAGCGAAGTTATTTATTTGAATCCCACTCTTCCAGAACGTGGCTTAACATCTTTGTAAGGTGGAACTTCTGAAGATATGTCTGATAATTTCAGATAAGACATCAGCTAATATCCTAGCTGGGTTCTTTTAGAAGAACAATGAAGAGCTGTTTATGAAAATACTTGAATTAAAATAAAAAGACAACAATTTATCTCTACTACATTTATTTTACTTTGATCAATTGTTTTCATCCCCATAAACAGCTATGATTATGATATTTACGGTGGTAATCTCTGGTAACATTTGCCCAGCCGCCAGCCACCACTTCAGAATCATGGGTAATGTGAGTTATCAAAATAATAAAAGAGTGAGAGAATATATATATATATATATATATATATATATATATATACAGTGTAACCCGGATATAAGTGAGTTGTTGGGACCGGAGAAGAAGTCTCTTATATCCGGGTTTCTCTTATATCCGGGTTTTGTCTAAAAAAAATTATTAACACAGGCTCTAATTTGGGACCAGAGAAAATCTCTCTTATATCCGGGTTTCTCTTATATCCGAGTCTCCTATATCCGGGTTACACTGTATATATATATATATATACACACACATGTGTGTGTGTGTGTGTGTGTGTGTGAAGAAAATATTTATTATATTCAACCGAAAATGACTGTCTTTTGAATTTTTTTATTGAATTTTTTAAATAAGATGTATACAGTATCAGGATCGAAATTGTGGATAAACTTTCCGAAGTACATGTTTTTCTGTTGTTTTATTCTTTTGTACTTTCGATCAGTTCAGTCATTATCAAGAACCACGTGTTGTCAGTATGGTAGGCAAGATTCCGTTGGCTGCATCATGGTATTTTATAGGGAGCTGAAACTTTGAATCAGTCCAAAGTGACAGTGACGTTATCTGTAACTGTTAAAGAGTGGCATTCACTTTGGTTGTTGGGTAGACATGACTTTCTGCTTGTGTTTTTTGTATGGTGAAGTATTAAAAATTATATTTGTCAGCGTCAACTAAAACTTCGAGGAAACGGATTCTATTATTAATATGGAGTTCATAAATAATGTGTAGGGCGGAGTTATTCTCAAAGGTTTCTTTAATTTTTCATAATATGAAAATATCATCGAACAAATATAGAGGGTTTGGCGAAATTATGAAAGACTACATGCGTCATATAGAAATAAGATAAAATAGGTCCGAGAGGCGAACCCATTGCTATACTTTCAGTATGTGTGTAGATATTGACATAATGATCGTATTATTTTTTATAAAGAACTACGTGACATAAAAAAACACTTATCAAGCTTAACTTTCCCAACCATTTCTTCGACAAACAAAATTATGCACAAGGAAAATTAGAAAAAAAAAATAACACAAGATATCATTCTTATATAAACAAAAATAAACATATAACTTAGTTTTATCGTAACCAAATGCACACTAATTATAAACAGGATGGAAAAATATAAAAAAGAAATATGTCACTACTACATATCACTTAACGAACCCGACAAACATCTTAAATTTATAATTTACTATAAAGTGTTAAAAATATCTAACCTCGTCATTACCAATAACGTAGGACCTCAAAAATCTCCATGTGTAAAAATAATGGAGTTTATGAATTCTCGTGCCCTTTGGGATGTAGCATCTCTAATATCAACAATGAAAAAAAAAATTAAATTCTTCCATAGGCTACGCATGCACTACATTCTCTCGTGGGTTGACTTGTCACTTGTCGAAAATTGTCAATTCATGCACATATCGGTAAGCACATTACGGACAATCAAAATTAAACAAATATTAGTGGACAATAGCAAAATATTGTATAGCACCCAATGCAAAGAAAGACTCAAAATCCTAGATGCTATTATTATGCAAATGAAACTACCCACATTAAATAAAATGAATTTCACACCACAGGAGGCGACATCTTGAAGTGCGTATAAAATAGTTAATAAGCGCAAAAAAAAAAAAAAAAAAGACAAAAAAGAAACGTTTAATATTTTATGCATTCTTGCTGGCGTGGTTTCGCTTCTTTTATCACATGTCGTCACTTTAGACTAATTCAAACTTACAGTTCCCTATAAAATAGCAGGATGTAGACAACAGAATCTGGCTTACCACACTTATAGTTAATCAACTTGTTAATGACCGAGACAGTATTTGAACAAAACAACAAAATAAACATGAACTTCGGACAGTTTTTTTAATCATTTCACCCCAAGCAAGGCGATAATGTCATTAATGCACCTAGGATTACTGAGAGTGAAAGAGGATAAGAAGAGAGGAGAAAGGACAATAAAAGAACAGCTTTCAGGAAGGCAGAATATGGCGATTCACAATTTCGATCCCTAAAATCTTATTCGGAAAAAGGTAAAAATACAAAAAAAAAAAAAAGAATGAAACAGTCCTTGTCGGTTGAATTTAATAAAACATTTTTGTCTTAATACTTGCTGTCAAAATTTAATATATAAAAAATAAGAATATATATATATATATATATATATATATATATATATATATATATATATATATGCATGTTTCATTAAAAACAACAGACAAGGTACTAGGATTAAGCTTTTTATTTAATTTTTCTTGTGTTCGGACAAGTGCTTAGTTTTGGGGACACAGAGAAACTGTTCAAATTTTTTATAATTCCGAGCGCTGTCGGCTATACTTTTCAGCCATTATCAAGGATGATTGAAAATTTTCCAAAAAATTCAATCTTAGCGTTGCGACTACACGCTCCAAAAGTTTTTATCCGTTAACAATAACACATTTCTAAAAAACATATTTCGATTTGCATTTAATCTTTCGTCTCTGATACTAGCTGGATTTACTAAAAACAGAATAATTTCCATGCCTGAGGATGACTGCATGAACAGTTGAAAGTACTAGCAGATTAAAAAAAGATCTTATACAGCTTGTAGTTATTAAAAACAAGGTTCATGACATTCATCGAGTGGTTCGTAGGTTAATGCAACTTTAAAATTTTGGTTTGCGAAGAGATTTCGCCATTTTATATCATTAACTTTAATAATCTGCTTTTTGTATGAATGATTCATTCTAATATAAATTGAACAGCACCACATATTTGATATATATATATATATATATATATATATATATATATATATATATATATATATATATATATATATATATATATATACACACACTTATGGATGTACGCGTGTATATATGTCAGATAAGTCTTTCTGTTTTTATTTTTCATATATTTTTTTTATTATTTTGATGTAATTTTTTCTCTTTTACATGAATCTTATTTTTTAATTTTCTGAGATTTTTGTTTTTAATTTTCATTATCTGATATATTTTACTTTTTTGATTTTTTTAAAGGATTTTTCTGTTTTCTTTTCTGATGTAACTTTTCTGTTATAGTTTTTTATGATTTATATTTTCGGATACATTTTTGTTTTTTGATATAATTTTTTTAGTTTTTTTATTATTTTTCTTTCCTGATACATTTTTTTTTTTCTTTTCTGGTATATTTTCTTTTTTGCTATATTTTTAGTTTTCATATTTCTTTTTTAATTTTTTCTAATACATTTTTTCTTGATATTTTCTAAGATACATTCTGTTATTTTTCATTTACTGCCTTCACAGAACTCTGAACTTAAATTTCTTTCATTATTTTGTTCCGGTTAAATTTTCAAAGATTTTTATTTTACTTTCGGAGCCTTAAATTTTTTCATAACAATTTTTTTTTTTTAATAACATTTTTAATTTTAATTTTATTTATTTAGCTAATCAATTTTTAGTTGATTTGATTTTAATTTATTTTAAATTGTGTCCGTACAGACAAAAATAACTTCGTCGTAAAATGACAGTCATCTAATTGTGATTAAATAAATTAACGTTTTTTTTTTATTTTGTAAACCACAAACTTTGACAAACATGTCGGTCAAAGTTAGTTTTTAATTGTTATATTTATAAGCCCCGCATGTAATCTCTCATGTCTCTTTTGTTTGTGCATAAGTCTTCATGACTTATACCCCCAGAAATAAGACATTAATTAATAATGTGTGCATGAGAGTGAGAGAGAATACGTGTGTGCGTGTTTGTGTTATAGTGAAAGGAAGTGGAAAGACGGAGAGAAACAAAGAAACAACACATGTCCATGGTGCTGCGTGCGTTCTGATGAAGAGTGGCAAAGCGGTTAATAACGAACAGTGTCGGAGGCATCCGGATATAACCGGAAGTGACCGGACAACACCGAAAACAAGCGATTAATGCCGAGCAATGCAAAGGTATTGAGGTTGGTGCCTCGGAAGGCAACAGGAAGAAAATTCGAACTGCCATATTATTTATTTCCTTTTCTATCTCTCGAATTCTTTTTTTTCTCTTGCTTTTTTGTTGCTGTTGTTAACGGCTCTGTACTTGGACTTACAACAACTGTAATTGTACCACTGACAGTTGCCTTAAGATTAACGTTGTAATTACTTACACTATTGACTGCATTAGTACACAAAAAATGGACTTACCATCGTTCTTTCTACTATTACTACTTGTTGTTAATTCAACTACCATAACTAATTAATATTAATACTAGTATTACTAAATATACTACTAGTATTACTAGATATATTTTTTGTTTGCGGTCTCTAATAACAATGTCTGCGCGGTTGCCTTTGATTGTTCTGTCTGTGTGTATTGTGTAGTCCTATAAAATTGTAACCGGTCCTATCTCCGTAACTGGGTCTGGGTGTTGTTGTTGTTGTTGTTGCTGCTGTTGTTGTTGTTATTGTTGTTGTTGTTATTATTATTATTATTATTATTATTATTATTATTATTTCTTCTTCTTCTTCTTCTTCTTCTTCTAGCTATTCCTTTTTATGATTTTCATGCCAGTGCAGTTTATCTTTAGCACGAATCAAGTGATAGCAAGTCTCCTAAAAAATAATTCAGCTCTATTTTCAGTTTTCTTGACGATTACTTCAATAATGCTGTATCTGCTTAGTTTCAGCTCTTCTTTGGATTTTTCAACTACTCCAATCGTTTAAAGGCTTTGCTTCCGGGTCCTTCCAAGATTGTTAAGAATCGCTGCCTTCATCCCACGCTATTTCTTTGTATCGCTCCACATCTCTAGGTATTTATTCAAATTCTCTGTTAACTGTAAGATGTTTTGACCAGGTAATTATTATTTTGCGTTGGTTTCTTTACGCAAAAGATATTTTACAATTGGTGGTTATGACTGCGGATCAAGTGACAACAAGTGTCCTCAATTTTTCAGGGCCTTCCTTATTATTCTGGCGCATTTTACTAGTATTGTGGTCTGTATTGTGTAAACCATGACCAAAACGAGCCTTCAAGTTAGAGGATATCGATTGTGGTTTGACCAGGAAATGGATGGGACCTGCCAGCTGCTATTGCCCCAAAACACGCTGCACATGAATGAATGTGAAGGGAATTGGTCAGGTACTTAAGTGCAGCATGTCACCCACGGCAATACCCCAGTAATGGTACTGATGATGATGATGATGATGATAGTATAAAACTCTACCTCAGGTTTCTTAACACCACCAATCAACTTTTTTCCAAGAGCTTTTGCAACTATTCTTAACCCGCTACTGATTATAGATACTACTTTGCTAATAAGAATAGTAATTGTATTATTTCTTCTTCTTCTTCTTCTTCTTATTATTATTATTATTATGATTTAATTCCTTAGTTTGTTAGTGCGTACGTTACGTCCTGTCAGTACCTCATAAATAATAGACTATTCCGTTTTGATGACGAGGAAAGACGGAAAAGACATATTAGACACGCCACCTGGTTTCATTTTACAAAAGAAAAGAAAGAAGCGGACGATAGAGGAGATAACGCTCACATGGTTTTAACGTCTGCTTCAGTAAAATGGAAAACATTAATATTATATGTATTTCTCTATTATTGTTGTTGTTGTTGTTGCTGGTTATTATTATTAGTTGCTTAACGGTCGCCTAAGTCAGTCGTTAAGCTCAAATGTAATTCGCTCCTTATTTACAGAATTTATATTAATGGCAATAACATAAATTGTATTTTGCCAGAAAGCGGTCGACCAATGTATTTCTGGAAGGCAACGCTTTGAAGGCAATCAGTCTTTGTCATTATAGTATTCAATAGTAGAAAATAGAGTATTAAATATAAAAATAATAAATAAAATTAATGTTCCCTAATCTTTTCACTACTCTTTCAGTGGAATTACATTTATTTTAATAGTAAAACTGTACTTATTTAAAAGTTCAAATATAATTCATTAAAATAGTGAAGCCTCCTAAAGTATGGATATAATTACATGAAACTCAGAGTTGAGACAAGAAAAGCAAACATTTAATTTTATTATTAAACATTTTTATGATTATTGTAAAATAAAAAATAAATAAGGGAAACTACTCTGTAACTAACATAACAGTTGAATTTTTATTTCTATATGTTTGGATAGTGAGACAAAATGGGAAAAATTTTACAGCCATCGCATTTTGCTTCCATCTGGTAAGTGTTTTAGGCCGAAATGAGAGCCCAACCTCGTCTGTAAGGAAAATTCTTTGGAATTTTTAAAGAAAAGGAAGTGGTAACAAATAGCCTTATCAGATACTACAGCCAGAAAGTTCTCTTTCGTACCGAAGCCGTCTGCTGGATTTGAATTTATTTTAATCATTTCACTCCCCCCCCCCCCACAGCAACGTGGGAATGGCAATAGTACGCAGGGGGTTACAGAGAGGGAAAGTGAGAGAGAAGACTGAGTATAGGTAGGATTGAGGAAAGGACGTAAGATGAACGGAATTCAAGAAGACGTTGCATTTAAATTTTTGAAGATTGTAATTATCAGTGAAGCAAGTAAACGGAAGGGAGTTTCACGGACGGGAAGTGCGGGAAAAGAAACTGTTGGAGTAGAAATGTCGGTTACATTTAACTATTTCAACCGTAAACGTGTGGGACCTAGTAGCATGCTTAAATTCATGTGGTCGGGGTACCTGTGAAAAAAAGCTCGTCAGAGGAGTTGCCATGAATATATATTTGTAGAAAAGACAGAGGGAAGCCACGTCACGTCGGTGAGAAAGTGACTGAAGTCGAGGTGCTAGGTTAGGATCGATTACATTCCAGATCGTTCTTTGGATTTGTCGATATTAATAGCAGGAGCACCAGACTAGATATACGGCAGTATTCAATGCGCGGATGAATGGTCAGTCCGTTATGGGCCATACGTGATACCCGTGTAGGCGATCATATATCTTTCAATATATGACTGACGAGGGAGATTTTTCCCGCAGTAGGATGCCATTTCTTTCTGCGGAAGACCAGTTGCCATCCAAGACTATAGAACCCAGTCTGTCCTGCTATTTACCCATATCTGGGGGGGGGGGAGAAGAAGAGTATTCATACCTTTCCCAAGGGTATTAGCACGTAAGTGAATGTAATGGATTCCACTGGAATTCGAACTCGGCTCTCCGATCCCTCAATTCGAACCGTTATCGATTTACGCCACCGTATTTGTAAATGTGCAAAATGGACTCTGTCGAGAAAATTCTCTGTCACGACATAGTGACCACTTTCCTTGCAGTTGATGCAGCAATTAATTCGATGTAGTCCCTAGCCCGCTCCGAGTAAATCCAATTATTTTTCAATTAGTTCGTATACCGCATTGTGCTACTATTGTTTTTGAGAGGATCGGTGATATTGTATATCCTTCCAGTCAGGTTGGCCGTGGAGATTTATAAGATCAGTGCACTTTCAATGCTTTTGCATCTTACTGAATTCTTTTCTCTACTAATCACACTGGCATTTATTAGATCGAAATTGTAGTCAGATGTGTTATAAAATGTATGTAAATTATATTTTCTGTAGTAAAATAAAGACATGAAGATTTCACGCGTATCTGCAACAGTAAAGTTTTCTTTTTTGTTCTTCTTTCAATGTCATGATTCTTAAGTTTCTGTGGCAAACACACGACCAAATAGACAAAATGTGTATCCTTATTATAGGGATCAGTGTGTAGATGGTGGACTATCCGTCGTTTTCGAAGGTTCAATAACATATTTCATCCTATTTATGTTTGTGTTTTCAGTTACTTTTAAGGTCAGCTTAAGACCTGCACATCCCTCTAAATATAGGACAAGGAACAGCACCCTTTATAAAGGCTGCAAGAATGTTAGCGCGGTATTCAATGTTCTGCCTTATAATAGGCAGACGTTCAATGCTTGACCTCTCAAAAGTTGTAATGCCTTTTATGTACGTCCTCCTCCACTTGACTTGATCAAAAGTCACCCCCTCAAAAGACCAACGAGGGAGGTCAATAAAATTTAGGTTTTGATAAAGTTTACCCTTGTACCTCAACAGGGATCCTCCCAGTTTACGAGAACTGTCCTGTATTTGGCTTTACATGGGGATTTTCGGGGTCCTCTCATCACGCATGCGCACAACATGACCACGATTACATTACACATGCCTCTGTGCGTCCGCTTACGCAATTTGAAAACAAATTATTTTGTCTTCAAGATTATAGCCAGAGATTGTATGAAGGCACCTCTTATGAAAGACATCAAGCTGGTGAATATGGCTCTGATAGGGGGTCCAGGATTGGGAGTAATAAAGAAGAGCTGTAATTACTAAAGATCAGTACACATTAGGATTGGTTTTCAAGGAAAATATATTTGCAGGGCAGATTATGTTCTTTCGCCTTGGTTAACAATAGATATATATCATTACATAAGACACACACACACACACACACACACACACACACACACACACATATATATATATATATATATATATATATATATATATACAGAGTTAGGTAATGAAATGTTTGCGAATCTGTAAAAAAAAAAAATCCCATTCCTGGGGAAATAAAAGATTTCTCGAATACTCAGACCGGTAGACGAAAAATAAATATACTGTTTAAATTAAACGGAGTGTCTATAAAAAAATAACGTTTAAACTGATAAATGTCCCTCACAAATTCTTCTGCTTTTGGCTAATGCTTAACGTTATTTATGGTCATGATTTTTAGATTGCTTATTTATTTATTTATATGTTTGTTTTTTATATATTTTTTCTTTCGTTTATGTTTTTGGTTCTAAGTGTCGGTATTTAGAATAAAGTTTATCAGATTTACGTTATGTCATTTTATTTAATCTTTTCGGTTGTCATGTTGTTGTAAGTGGCGTGATGGGAATTTGTTCTTGTGTCTGCATTCGGAAATGAGCTTTGAACTTTTGTTTCGGGATCTATCTTGTTCTAGAAAGGTAATTATCGCTATTTCCTCATCTAGGCATAGGTGATATTGTTTTGAGATGTTATTGTAATCTGGAGCAGTTTTTTTTATTTTCCATATTACTTTTGGTGTGTTTTAGGTTGTACTTTGGAGTTGCCATATATACTTTGAGAGGGTTGTGCTTTTTGAATTTTGTTGTTATTAAATGATTCTTAATGTTAGGAGATTCTCCGTTTCTAGTGACCGTCTGTTATTCCTATATATTTTGGGGTTATATCCTTTGAATCTTACCGTAGCTTGGTATATTAAGTTTTTTCGTATGCAGTTATCGTTTAGTGGGGATTTGTAGTTTGTTCTACAGTTACACACACACACACGCGCGCGCGCGCACGGACGCACAGAGAGAGAGAGAGAAAGAGAGAGAGAGAGAAAAAAAAACAATAGCCAAAAATTTTTCTACCAAAAACTAGGAAATTACTGTACCTCTTGATGTTAAACTACTTTTATATGCCATTTTCTTTCAGGGCGTTGGTGATCATGTGTCTCGGCAACTTCCTCTATTTTGTTGCTTGAAGTAACTTTTGCTACTTTACATCCCCTTTCTGTCCTTATTTGTCATTCATTCACTGAAGTTCGTTAAGTAGGTTAGGTTGCTCGCACCCCCCCACCTCAGTTCTCTTGCTTTCACTATGTCCTGTGAGTATTAGTTTCTGCAAACCCTCTTTTTTCATTGTGTATCCCATAAACTGCAGCCGTCTTTTTCTGGGGTTAATATCAGATTCACTGTAGTTCCTTTTTTCCTTTCTACTTGCAATAAATTTGTCGGCTTACTCCGCTTGTCTGCCAAAGAATTCTCGACTGATTGGCGGCGTTACCAAATAGAGCAAAAAGAAAAGGGCGCACAGTCTCATTTTCTTTTTCGGTTTTTGGCCACATGATGCCTTACAGACAGGACGTATCTCGTTTCCCTTTGGGAAGCTTTTCAGTCCCCAAGCGAAACCTCATGTTGCATTGAACAGAACAGAGAAAGCAGATAGCATACAGATTCGCTCAGCTACATTTAACTATATGCAGGCATGTCGAACAATTCTAGCAAACTAAGAAAGAACTCTTCTCAGTTGTAAGATAGAAACTACGCATACACTTTTTTTATAGATATTTTGAATACACGTTTTTTTGCTTTCCATCAGCATGGCTGATGCCAACCTTCAGAAGCGTGAAGCATTGCGTCTTCTCCGGCATGATGTGGAATGAATATACTGAATCAATTGCTTGGTCTGCTGATACGAACCTTTGATCGTGCTAGAGATTGTTTTTTATCTATAGAATCTATCTTACCTATTTATAAGTCTACCATTCATTCAATACTTTGAATATTACTGCCACATCTGGTCTGGTGCCTCTGCTATACATTAAGAGAATCGCGATAAAATACAAAGAATAATATGCGATGTTAATAGTCCAGACCTGGCATCGTAACGTAGCATCCCTGTGAATTTTTATAAATATTTTCATGGTAATTGTTCTGATTAACTTTCCTCTGTCGTAAGTAGACTTTATGAATTTAAGTACAGTACTAGATTGACGGCAAGGTCTCATCATTTAACAGTTGACATGGCCAAATGTAAACGTAAGTTTTATACTCACACTTACTTCTCTGTTCCGCCTTCTTGTTTTCTAGTCAACTTTGATCTTCAAAAATTGAAATGCAATGTCCATCATTATCGTCCTGGGTAAGACGATAAACTACGTCCAGCAGCAAGGCCTCTGATCAGAAGGTTTTGAGGAACGTGGAACCATCTCTTAATTGCTGGTGTTCCCAGGTCCACCCTGACCCGGGATGGTAGCACCTGTTAAGGTCCCCGCTATGGGCAAATAGTTAACCCGCAAACTGGGGTCAAAACACTGTAAAAGTGTATAAAGAGTTTTTAATACCAGAAATACTTTGTAAAATTTATTACCAGCAATACATTGTTACCAGCAATACATTTTTGAAAAAGAAAATTACCAGATATAAATTTTTACCAGTTACATTTTTCGAAAAAAATAAAAAATTACCAAAAATAGATTTTTGAAGAAAAAATATTACCAGCAAAACATTTTAGAAAAAAATATTAACAGCAATAAAAAATTGTCAGCATTAAATAACCCAATGAGGTTGATATGCCGTAATACAAAGCAAACCAAACATATTGTCTCACACTCAGTAACCTCTTGCATCTTAGTGGTTTTATTGTCTTGCTTGGGGTGAAATGATAAAAATGGGTATCTCTGTACAAAGACTTTCATTAATCTCTGTTGTATTCTTTCTTCTCTATCCTTAAGAGTGTTTTTTTCCTCTCATATTGTCTCACGCCCAGTAACCTCTAGCGTCTTAGTGGCTTTATTGCCTTGCTTGGGGTGAGATGATATTATTGTATCACTAATAATCACAACAGATTTTAATGCCATCATTGAGATTTATACGTTTCTGGAAAAAAAGGCACCCTCCCATTATTTATCGATTATACACCTGAAAAAAAAGCTGGGGATTGGTTCCTGAACCTAATGCGAAATATCATCAGATGAAGTCGATAATATATGAAATGCATTATTTATTTTTTTTCGGTAAAAGGAAGATAATAACTTTATTTGCATTGTTGAGAGAAATGCGAAGTTTCTGCCCGCTAAAAGTGGTAACAACAAAAACAATCTCAGAAATCAGTTCATGACTCCAAAGAACTTATGGAATGATAATAACGCTTCTCAAAATTATAGACGTATGTTTCGTTTTTTCATATGGCAGAGTTTAGACGTAAACTGCCTTACAGCCACGTCGTCTATCATCGTCAAAGAAATCTGAAAATATATAGTACTCGGTGGTATCTCACTTTTTAATCTCCTCGCTATCTCCCCTCTTCCTTTTTCTCTCTCTCTTTATATATATATATATATATATATATATATATATATATATATATATAGTCAGTTGCTGATAACTTCTGACGAATGGACTGAACTATTTATAAAAGGTTTGTCTACGATACTCTGAACTTGAAGTGCAGAATATAATATCAATCAACTAAGATACAAATTTGCATTAATCCTATATATATATATATATATATATATGTGTGTGTGTGTGTGTGTATGTATGTTTGTGTGTGTGCGTGTGTGTGTGTGTGTATCTTTGTATTAATCCTCTCTCTCTCTATATATATATGTTTGCGTGTAAGTGGAGGGGCACCTTGAGGTGGTGTAATGGTTAGCAAGCATGTCTCGCTAGAACAATTACGACTGAGTAGTGAGTTCGATCCTCACCGGGAGCCCCACGCTTTCGGCAATGAGTCGCATCTGAGCTACGCTTGGAAAACCAATGCGTGTGTGTTTTAGTGTGCGTATCTTTGTATTAATTCCCTCCCCCCTCTCTCTCTCTCTATATATATATATGCACACACACAGGAAACGAAAAACCTGTATAGGTATTGTAGTACTAATTTTATTCAGACATTGCGAGATTAATACAAATTACCGTTGGACATTACAATCTCAAGAGAGGCTTAAAATGTTGTTGTTTAACTTCTATACATTTATTAGTATGGGAAACTACTGCTTGGGTAACGTTTGCCAAAGTGCCGAGAGGGATTGCTGTACATCCATTTTCAATTTCTTATTACGGGCTGCCATTTCCTTCAGTTTTCTGCGATACACAACATCCTTTAGGGTCCCCCCATAGGTAAAAGTCTAAAACCTCGAAGGGCAAGTTTTTCCTTTCCTGAAGTGTGTATACATTTTGATTGGTTTACACAGTATATATATATATATATATATATATATATATATATATATATATATATAATTAAGTAATTCATTCATTCATATATAGGCCTCGTGAATTTAAACGTCCTACGAGGCTGGCATCCCGTTCCCACCCCTACACCGTTGAAACTGTTAGATGTAGACGTCTCTTCTACTCCAATAGCTTCATGTCTCGCACATCTCGCCTGTGGAACTCCCTTCCCTATTACTGTTTCCCTGACAAATACAATCTCCAACGGTTTAAGTGTAGCGTCAATCGACATCTCCAGTTGCCTTGATCTATCCACTTCCCTTCTCCCCATCTTTTCACCTTTCATTCCTATCTGCTCTCGCTCCAAATCTTCTGTAACCCCCTTGCCTTGATCGACCCACTGTCTTTCTCTTTCTCCACATCTCCTTTACCACTCCTATCTGCTCTTCCTCCAACCCTTCTATAACCCCTTGCGTGATAGTGGCCTCCAGCCTTGCTTGGGGTGATACGCTAAAAAAAAAAAAAATATACATATATATATATATATATATATATATATATATATATATATATATATATGACAAAGTGGAAAAAGTTTAATTGTGACGGGTTTCTTCCTTCGGAACTTCATCGGACTAAGTTTGTTTCTAGGACTACACACGTGCCCGACAGACCGATGCTGGGAATTTTTAATTTTTTAAAAAATCTAGCCGAATTCATTTTGAGTCATTTTCTTTCCATCAGTTTTGTATGTAGGTATTCCACACTGTAATATTAGAAGATCTGCCAGGAATGGTAAAATGTTGTAAAAGCCAGGGTGCAAATTTACAGTAGATGACCTTGCGATTAAGGCACCCTCTAGACATTTACGTAAAAAAAAATATATATCCTGCCTACTAATTCTATCACATCTACAATCGAAAAGAATCTCTCTAAAGTCAACATAAAAGTTGTTACTACTACATCCAAAGCGATAAAAGATTTAGTCAATACTAAACAACACAATAAGCTAAAACCTGAAGGAGACGTTTACTACTCTATCGCCCGTAATGTTTTCACAAAAATACACAGGAGAAACCTAAAAAAATCTAAATAAAAGATTATATGATCACAAAAGGAACATTTTGCAAAATAATACGTCAAATGCGTTGGTTGACCACCGTAACGAATCTGGCCACAATTTTAACATAAAAAATCTTACTCTGATCAAAGGAGAAAAATAATTCACTACGACGTAAATGTCTGGAGAGTGCCTTAATCGCAACGTCATCTACAGTAAATTTGCGCCCTGGCTCTTACAACATTTTACCATTCTTGGCAGATCTTCTAATATTACAGTGTGGAATACCTACTTACAAAATTGATATAAAGAAAAAGAAAAAAGACTCAAAATGAATTCGGCTAGATTAAAAAAATAAATGTCGTGCGCATGTGTAGTCCTACCAACCTACCAACATAACTAACTTAGTCCGGTGAAGTCACAATACTGTTCTTGATATATAAAAATATATATCGTTATCTCTCATATATATATATATATATATATATATATATATATATATATATATATATATATATATATATATATATATATATATAATTTAGATGTATTATGCCTATTCATTTTAATTTTAATTCTTTTAAGTCCACGAATTAATTTCTTGGTGGCTGTAGAAAATTGATCAAGAAAAATTCCAAAATTTTCTTTTTAAATAATTATTTTCCCAAATACTTTCAATCTCATCTGAAGCCATTTTCAGGTGTTCCATATCTATGGATACGCTATGCGTTAACACCGTATATTCAAAATACTTTTTCACCGCTATGCAAGGGAGGTAACTTTGTAATTTTTGAAAAGATTTTTTAATTAGAGTATTTTAATTTAGTATATTATGTATAACACTATGCTGCTACAAACATTTAAGAACTTTGTTGCTATACTTGCACTTGACTTTATTTATTTTTGGCCGCAGTTCTCTTATATAAAGGGCTTTCAGAATTTTAAAGTTTTTGCTTCTTGATGAAGCACTGATGTATTTTCAACTAATAAATTTTGAATGTGGACATGACTGTTCCTTTAAATGTTCTGAGATTGAACTACGATCTTTCAAGTGAAATGTAAGCCTTCTTGTTATTATAAAACCAACATACGTATTAACATTTTCATCAGAGATGCAATCTCCCAAACGACATTTAAATTGATATTTGGTGTTGGTCTTTTGTAAGATGCTAGTTGATGTAGAAGAATTGTTATGGATGACAAGGTTGGTTGTATTAAATTTAATATAGTATATAATTAATTTTATTTTTTACTTGGATCATTAAGGGATATATTAGTGTTTATGAGTCTTTTTAGAATTTTTTCTCCTGCTTATAGTTAGAATGCGTTTGATTACGGAATAGTAGTTTGGTATGTTTAGAGTTATTTGAGGATGTATTATGTTCATTTATGTCAATATTTATGTTAATATATTTATGTTAATACTAGTAAAAATGAACATAATATATAGTTCTTTACTGGACATATATTGTTTCCAATTGATATTTAGCGCGTTTCTAAATAGTTGAATGTACGCACCATCTATTCATTCTGCCAGGGATTTTGTTAATGTCCAATTGTTTGACCAATATAAAAGAAATGTTTCTGTTGTTGACCTAAAGTGTTGCACGTTGAAACATTTTCCTTCCATTTTTTTGACTTCGAAGATGCGTTTCAGAAACTGAAAGTGGTAGCAAGGGATTATAAAGTACTTTAGAAAAAAAAGTGATTGACTGATAGGTAATGTCTAATCTCCTCTGTGGTAATGAAGGCTGGAAATTTAAAAAATTTGAAGCAGATTTTACTGACAGTTTTTGTGTTTCCTGCAGCCGTCTGTATTTCTGGTGCAAAAAAAAAACAAAAAAAAAAAACACTATCAGTCTTGTGTTTGGGCCCTGCCAGCTGCTCACATTCCTATTGTTGATGTGGAGTCACTTTCAGAATCTTTGCACGATAAAGCCATGATGCTGATCGTCCGGTTCTTACTCCTCCCCAGTCTTTTGCACAAGAGTAGAGGTTTATCTCTTGTTTCTTGTTAAGCATTGGGTTTTCGGTTCCTTATAATGTATCTGCCTAAATTGATGAAACTTTATTTAATACTTATTTAGTTTTCTATGACTGATTTCAGTTCATTTTTTACATTTGACAGAATTGCCAAATTGGGTTACTTTTGAATGTTCAACACTTGAATGAACAGACTTCCAAGAAAACGTTTCCCTGATCATTGAAATCTTAACCTCTTCAAGTCTAGAGGTCAACTGTTATCTATCATACATATTCTCATAACCTCCACCTCTTGCTTCCTCCCTGTACACTCTTAGAAAAACCTCATTTGTAAGCCTCTACTTTGAGTGGCTCTTGGGCTTTGTATACGGGAACAATAGCAAGAAAAAAATTTTTGAATTTTGTTATTTGTAACTTTGTTGTAACCCGTAATGGATAGCGACTCGGATTGAGGAATCGGAGAGCCGAGTTCGAATTCCAGTCGAATCCATTACATTCACTTACGTGCTAATACCCTTGGGAAAGGTATGAATCCTCTTCTCAGAGCTATGGGTAAATAGCAGGACAGCCCGGATTCTATAGCCTTGGATGGCAATTGGTCTACCGCAGAAATAAATAGCAACCTACTGCGGGGAAAAATCTGCCTCGTCAGTCACGTATCGAAAGATGCATAATCGCCTCTGCGGGTATTACGCATGGCACACGACTGACTGAATCTTTATAACATCAACAAAATACCATAATCGCCAATAGGTAAACCACTGCTAGTGGTGAACTACCGAGACAGCGTATTAACCCCCCCCTTTCCCCACACAATAGTGTCCAACGTGTTTATGAGGATTGGGACATACCAATTTGTGTTCATAGATACGGTATATACAAACTTTTATGGGTTTACTTACAAAATAAGCTGGGTTAACTGAATGGTTGACTGAGTGAGAAGAAAATCAATTGAAAATTCATTATCATGAAAAGGGAACCTCGTCACTTGTCGAATTTCTCACTAAAAATGTGAAGCAGATTTTGCTGACTGTGTTAGTGTTTTCTACAGCTATTTGTTATTCTCATGCAAAAAATAAAGAAAAAAATACACTGTCAGTCTAGGGGGGGGGAAGCTTGCCAGCTGCTCACATTCCTATTGTGGATGTGGAATCACCTCCAGAATCTTTGTTTGCAAGATTAAGCCATGATGTTGATCGTCCGGTTCACACTCCTCTTTGGTCTTTTAAACAGGAGTAGAAGTTTATCTCTTGTTTCCTGTTTAGGATTGGGTTTCCGGTTCCTTCTAAATCTACTTCAACTGTATACTTTTAACGTCTCCACCTGAACTCTGAAATTTTATTTACTAATTATTTTTTTTTTATCTCTCAACAGGAGTAGATAGGTTCGCCTATCGTCCGGTTCATACTCCTCCCCGGTCTTTTGAACAGAAGTAGAGGTTTATCTCTTGTTTACCGTTTTGGATTGTGTGTTCCGATTCCTTCTAAAGTCTTAAATTTTTGTTTTCACTCCCAGTATCCCCATGCGTCTTAGTGGCATTATCACCTTGCTTGGGGTGAACTGATTAAAAGAAATTGCGTCAAATATGAAGAAAAGACTTGAAGCGACAAAAATGAAAGTTGATAATACCATGGAGAGAGCACGGGAGAAATGAGGAGTTGAAGAAGAACGACAAAGGAACAGCTGCTAACTATCAGAATAACAATTGAGGAAAGAAAGCTTAGAGAATTTAACAGGCATAAGGCCTATTGAAGGTAGGAGAAACAGTGTGTGGAGGGAGGAAACAGTGAGTAAATTTCTTGAAAAGTTTGAATAAATAGATTGCGGGACATGGGCAACTCGAGGCGGTGTAATGGTTAGCAAGCTTGTCTCGCTAGAACAGTTACGACAGAGTAAGGAGTTCGATCCTCACTGGGTGCCTCCTAATTTCCGCCTTGTGCCACATCTAAGCTACGCTTAGAAAATCACTAGATGGTGGAACATATAACACAAAAACAAAGAGGGGACATAAAGTAGTTAGAATTACATATAGCAACGACAGACTGGAAGTCGTGGAGAGCAATGATTGTCCACTGCATAAACGGACATGGCATAGAGAGAGATAAACATAACTGGAACGAGATCTGAATATTGAGTCCGGAATAAGCCCAAATAAAAATCGGCTTTTGAAGACTGTGTTGCGTCAGTTCTCCAAGTGATGGAAGTCCTACTTAGCTAAATGCAATATTTTAAATACTAAGCTTTATCTGAACTTATGGTCATCAGCAAGTGGGGGGGGGACAAGATGCGAGTTGCAAAATGGAGATATCAACATCAAGCAGGTATAAAAATTCAAATATCTGGGAAGTATTTTAACAGAGGACGGAAAATGTGACACCGAAATCCGAAGACGTATTGGACTGGCGAAAGATGCCTTCTAAAAGCTAAGCAAGGTGAGGAGAAACGGAACAAATTCGTTAGAAATAAAGAAAAGAGTGTTGGATTTCTATGTGATATCCATCTTATATGGCAGTGAATATTGAAAATCTCCCCACAGATGAAGAAAAAAACTAGAGGCAGCAGAAACGTGGTCCTACAGAAGGATACTGAGAATTCCAGAGACGGAGTGGGTAAGCCACGGGGTAGTCTTAAAGAAAATGCCAACAGAAAGAACACTTATACTCAGAATCAGGAAAAGACAGATGGGATTCCTTGGACATGATGAGGAAGGAGAGCTTCGAAAACAAAACCCTCACAGGGTATACTGAAAGTAAGAGGGGCACCTCGAGGTGGTGTAATGGTTAGCAAGCTAGAACTGTTACGACTGAGTAGTGAGTTCGATCCTCACTGGGTGCCACATACTTTCGGCCTTGTGCCACATCTAAGCTACAGTTGGAAAATCACTACACTGAAGGCAAGGGAGATGGGGAAAGGCAGCGAGTGACTTAGTTGACGAGTTTGTGTGAATCAATCGCGGAACGGGGGGAGGGCTTAGCAAAGGGAGAAAAACTGCTAAGGGCGACAAAGGATAGGAAGTTGTGGAGAGCTATGATCATTGAACAGGTCGTATTACAAGCACACAGCATTTACATGTGTGTCTATATAATATATGTATTCTAGAGTGTGTGTGTGTGTGTGTGTGTGTGTATGTGTTTCTCCATGTGTGCGTATTTGATTAAAGAAGCAAAGTAAGTGTGGCGGTGGGGATCGGTATGACGCGTGGATTTGATTCTTATTTGTATTTCTCTCGCGCTTTACAGAAATCCAAACGGGTAAAAAAAAAAAGTGCAAAATATAAAAAAAAACAAACAAAAACCGTCTATTCCAACCCACGTCCACCCCATCAACCTTTCCCACAAGTATCCTCCACCCGCGCTCCTGCTGATGCCGCTGTTTTGTAGCCATTACATCCCGCCCTCATCTTAGCCCACCTCTACACTTCTTCAACGTGACACCTACTTATATAGGTCATATTACCACAACAAGGCGAGTATTTTTAGCGCGGTAACCAACTATTAGACTGGCTTAGACACTGGCCCTGTTCGTGTTTGTATGTGTACTAGTATAGGTGTAAATCTGCAGAGCTGCAATGAGGAATAAGTGGCGGTGGGGTCTGCCATTTTATGTCAGCGTTCACTCTCTTATTGACATATCTTTCTCGGAATTACTTTTGAGTGTATAGTGATTTTCTAAGTGTAGTTAAGATGTGGCACAAGGCTAATAGTATGGGGTGCCTAGTAAGGATCGAACTGAGTCAGTTATGTGTCATGCATGATACATGCTTAGGCGATCATGTATCTTTCGATACATGACTGACGAGGCAGATTTTTTTCCCGCAGTAGGTTGCCATTTCTTTCTGCGGTAGACCAGTTGCCATCCAAGGCTATAGAACCCGGTCTGTCCTGCGATACATAACTGACTGACTAGATGGGCAACTAGGTCTCATTATTTTACTGTTCAAATAGCGAGCTGTAACTGTATGTTATATTTTAATAGTTATTTTTTTTCTCGCGCTTTTCGCCCGGTTTCTTGCTTCCGTGCCACCTGCGTTCTTCAAGAATTTAAATTCAACGCCAATCGCCATATTCTGTCTTTCTGAATCCTGTCCATGTATTCTTCCTTTCTCCTCACTAAAATTTTTTCATTCTCTTTCACTCTCAGCAACCCCTTGTGTTTTAGTGTCATCATCACACCGTTTTTATAGGAGGAGGGGGTGAAATGATTAAAAAAGAAAAGATAACCCACCCTCAAAGCACAGAGCATTTACGTGAGGCCAATCACTCCACCCTTCGAATATAGGAACCTTACCAGGTTATTTGTCACGAGACGCCAGACAGAAAGCATTAATACCTGGTTTATGTAACTATGTACACGCATTTCTGTCCACTGTCTTACGCGGTTGGGATTGCTGCTAATTAAACAATGAAATTTGTTAAAACAGTTTTTTCGACCGCTCAATATGAACGTTATACATTGACAAGTCAGGTCGAGGAAGAAGGAAGTGTTGAAGCGATTGAGTTAGGTTTTTACACTAAGCTAACGTCCATCAGTTAAAAATACGGGAGCTTAAAAAAGAAATTAAAAGAGTAAAATGCATTATCCCGTTTCTCGATGACTAGAACACTAATTTTCGTAGTGTTAGTTTGGGTTCGGATGTGCGGCTAGTGTCAATAGTTACCGATGTGGAAACTGGAATAGAGTCGATTCTGCTGCGTTCACAAATGTCCTTGGTAAAGGCATGAAACCATCTCTTCTCTCTCTCTACTGAGATATAGGGTAAATATCAACGAAAACCCGCTTCTTTAGCTATGGATATCAACCAGCCTAACAGAAGGAAAACTTTAAATTCAAAACTATGTAGAAGACAACGAAATCTTTTCCCCAATATAGATAAAAATGAAAAGGAACCTAAAGAGAAACATGATCACCTTTGTTCTGATGGGATATGGCGTTTCGAATGAGACTGGGCTCTTTAGCCTGGAGTGACAACCGACCTAAGAGAAGGAAAAGTGTGAATACGAAACTGTAGAAAAGAGAACGAGAAAGCACTATCTTTCCCAAGAATGCCTGGCAGTTCATAGATAATAAGGAAGAAAGGAATCTTGGGAGAGTCTTCAAACGATATGGCATTTGAAAAGAGTTTAGGCGGTGGTGTTACTCTCAGGGAAGTAATGGCTATCGGCTCGGATTGAAGAACCAGAGAGCCGAGTTCGAATTCCAATCGAATCTATTACATTCACTTACGTGCTAATACCGCTGATAAATGTATGAATCCTCTTCTTCTCCACGCCCCAGCTATGGGTAAACAGCAGGGCAGACCGGGTTCTATAGCCTTGGATTGCAACTGGTCTGCGGTACAAAGACATGGCAACCTACTGCGGCAAAAAATCTGCCTCGTCAGTCATGTACCGAAAGATGCCACGCATAACACATAACTGACTGACTTGACTTTCCAGTTGAAGCCATTACATTGACTTACTTGCTGATACCCTTGGGAAAGGCATGAATCCTTTTTTTTTCTCCCCAGCTATGGGTAAATTGCAGGACAGACCGGGTTCTATAGCCTTTGATGGCAACTGTATCGAAAGATACATGATCGCCTAAGCGTGTATCACGCATGGCACATAACTTAGGCTTTTTAGCCATTGGAGAAAGGAGAAAGGAAATCGTTGAATTCCAAACCGTAGAGAAGGCAACATATAAGCACTCCATTATCTTTTGCAATAATGTTTTGTAGTAATTCACGGAAAGGAAAAAATCTGTGGAAAGTTATAATCGGACATGGCTTGAAAAAATAATATGGGTGGGTGTTAAATTTTAACAGCATTTTGTTTTTGGAGAGGAAAAATATTTCAACTTTTGTCTCAAAGTGTGGGTCTTGAATATCCACATATATGACTTATGCTAAGTTTCAAATCAGACAAGTTTTCAGAGTATTCTTTTTCTTTTTTCCGTTATTTTTTTTTAGCTTTACACAGAAGCTAATGATGTCTAAATCTTAAAACAATAAACAAAATAGTAATGTAGGGAATTGCGTTTCATTAATCCCACCAGACTAAAGTTTTCATATCCAGTGGGATGTGATAAGTTTATATTTAGTTAGTTTCCCCAAACCCACTTGGTACTTGGGGGTCAAGGTCAGAGTTTTGTTTTTCGAGATGGAGATTAACGAAAAGGATTCCTTATTTTAGGTCATTTTTGACGATGAAAAAAAATTGCAACTTAATCGTTTTTTTTTCTTTTTAGGTTTCCATATTTTAAAATTATGAACGTTAGTATTTCATGGAAACTAATGAAAAAGATTTTCAAATTGGTCGTGAACTAATGCAAGCATTAGTTAAATTATTTAAAGTCCTCATCTTTGTTGTTTTTATCACAACATTATTATCATGATTTCGGCCGTTGTGCTCTCAAGTCATCTTCAAATGTCTGTCAATCCGGGTAACCTTCAAATAATTTTCGAACTGAACAATAGCCGAGATTATTAAAGCGTTGTTTTGGGAATTTTCTGGAATATTATCCGTGAGTTAAATCTCTGGGCCAGTTAGTAACATGACTAGCAATACTTAAGCATGTGTAAATATTTAAAAAACAAAAAAAAACAAAACACGACACTTGAGTTTGAACATAGATCGCGAGTGAGAAAAGATAGGCGATCCCATTATTGAATTAAGTAGACCATGTGATCATAGAGGAAACGCATAAGTAGAAAATAACGTGATGTCTAGATTGATCGCTATATTCTAATCTATCCTCTATACTATTCAGATCCCCCGTTTCTACGCTATCCTCTATCACTATACGGACCGCTATTCTCTGTACTAGTCATTCACTGTACTATTTCTCTATACTATTCACTATTAGTTTTCGAGCGAGTATTGTCGAGCAAGTACTATTAGTGCGAGTGCTGTTCGAAGGCGTCTGACACCAGCATTGTTCAACGGCGTTACTATAATTTTATCTGCGATTACAAAGTCTCTACTACAACAAGCATTACGAACGTGACAACGAGTATTCATTGACATCACAAAAGTGGCAACGAGTGTTCGCTGACATCACAAAAACGAGATATCTCGAGATATGGACAACGAAAGGAGAAGAATCTATCTCCATATACAGTGTAACCCTGATATAAGAGAGTTGTCGGGACCGGAGAAGAAGTCTCTTATATCCGGGTTTGGTCTATTTTGTTTAGGTAAGAATGGCTCTAATTTGGGACCAGAGAAAATCTCTCTTATACCAGGGTTTCTCTTATATCCGGGTTACACTGTATTAAATAAAGGGCTCTGTTAGAAATTCCTTGAATATTACTCGCATCGACACTCACCTGAAAAAGCCCGGATGGCAAAATATCCGAAACGTTATGATAATAATAAACATGAGAACATTAGACGGTGGAGTAATGGATATCGGCTCGGATTGAGGAATGGGCGAGCGGAATTCGAATTTCAGTCGAATCCATTACATACACTTACGTGCTAATACCCTTAGGGAAGGTATGAATCCTCTTCTTCTCCCTACTCCCAACTATGGGTAAATAGCAGGACGGATCAGGTTCTATAGCCTTGGATGGCAACTGGTCTACCGCAGAAAGAAATGGCAACCTTACGGGAAAATAATCTGCCTCGTCAGTCATGTATCGCCTAAGCATGCATCACGCACGGTACATAACTGACTGACTGACATGATAACCTACGTCTCGAAGAGACGCGTCACATAGAAGAACTTTGGGCTATGAAATTCTGTGGAAAAAACATCTCGCATATTACATTTTAGAATATGTATTATTTAGAATAGAATAATGACATTTTAGAATTTGTAACATAATTTAGAATATGTAATATTTAGAATAGAATAATGACATTTTAGAATTTGTAACATAATTTAGAATATGTAATATTTAGAATAGAATAATGACATTTTAGAATTTGTAACATAATTTAGAATATGTAATATTTAGAATAGAATAATGACATTTTAGAATTTGTAACATAATTTAGAATATGTAATATTTAGAATAGAATAATGACATTTTAGAATTTGTAGCGGTTAAATTTAACCTTAATTCAACGTTTGTTCAACTTATTAATGGGTTGGTATCGACTAAAAGTAAGAATTTATATAATTTATGTTATGTTTTGAAATTTACACAGTAGTTAGAGCAAACACACATACATGTAGACAAAAAAAATGCAACAAGTTAACAGCGAAAATAATTTCACATGAAATAAAAATCAAATATATAAATATATACTACTGGCTCTTGTGGCTGTTTCTCTGTAGCGTCGTCTTGAGGCACTGGAAATCACTCAGAAGACAGGAACAATGTCTGACAACTTCATGGCAAGTGTTGACAAAAAACATCAACTACATTGATAGCAGATGAAACTGCAGTGGCGTCTATATTTAACCCGGCCAGACATTAAACAGACAAAAATCCATGGGAATAACATATTTTTCAAAGACAATTGCAATGTTTGGTTAATGATTAAAACTCTTTGATATATACATTAGTTAGTTTGAACTATAGACATAACTTACCTGTATTCTCGGCCATACAGCGAAGCACGTGACCGAGAAAAAATATTTAGTTCTCGTGTATAATACGAAACATTAACTTTTAGAGTGAAAAAAATCTGGTGTAAGAAATACACAGAATTTTTGTTTCAATGCTGTGAGCATGTAATCGAAACTTTATATAATTTTTAAAAAGCAGTGGAGGCACATTGAAGTATTGTATAGCGGTTGGTATTGAGAAATCGGAGAGCCGAGTTCGAATTCCAGTCGAGTTCGTTATATTCACTTACGTGCAAATACTCTTGGGACAGGTAGGAATCCATCTCTTCTCCCCCCCCCCCCGCCACAATATTGGAAAAAATAGCAGGAGAAACTGGGTCCTTGGTTGGTAACAGATCTAGGAGAAGGACAGCTCTGAATTCAAAAACCGTATATGGCGAAGCACATTCTATGCGACTAATGAAAGGTCGTGAAATTAACAATGACTCTCCGGTCCTGTCTCCGGTCGGTTTTCATTGATTGATATTTTAAATGTATGTAAAAAAAAAATATCCACATATTCATTTCTCGAATGAACTGATGTTTTTCATCCTTTCATTCATAAACTGAACCTTACACTCAAAAGTAAAAACATCGAAAGAAAGTTAATAAGAAAATAAAGCAACCGGAAGGAGTAGGATATTAAGTAGTATGGTTTAGCATATCTACTAATGATGTATTCCATTATATTTAAGGCCCCCCCCCACATGGGTCGAACGTGGCGCAAGGCCGAGTTTATCGTGGGTTCTCCGAGCCCGTAGTCTTGGCCAAAAATATTCCCTTCGAACATGTGTAAACGGGTTCAGGGCCTATCTACCTCTCCGGACGAAACTTTGCCCCTCGACAAAGTCTCGTCCGGGTTCCTCTCTGCTCAAGGCAGGGATTTTGACAGTAATGAACGGTTTGGAGCACCGTTTCCAATGATGTATTCCATTGTTATGATTTCGTAAGATATGTTCCTTTATTAGTGTTGAGAGTTTAATCCCGCTACCACAACAACGGAATATCGCATTGCTTAGAAGGGGAGATCAGACTGTGCAGCCGATAAATATAATTACTTCTTGAAATAGTTGTTGCTAGAAACGCAAAAAATTACTTTTATACGAGTTGATTTAAGAAACCGAAGACCCGTATGTTTTGCAATTTAGTCGTTTTATGATATTAAAATCGGGTTGAAAAGTGTGGAATTTGCATATCAGCATGTTATATGGAAAATAAATTTCCCTTTAAAACAAAACAAAAAATGCCTATATTCCAGGCGCAGAATATTTGCGAACGTTTTCAATTCTGGTTTTATAGAAACTATCATTCGGTCTCCGCACAATTGAGGACGTATATCACTCGGCATTAGTTCAGGCGAGTAAAAGAGGAGATCGGAAAAGATGGTATCATGCGATAGTTTATGTGGGTGTTTATAGACTTCCAACGTCGCGAATTCAAGACATTGGACAAGCTTCACTATGAACACATACGAGTGACAGATCTAGGCAAATTGTGCTTGGTCATGGAAACCATTTCATAACTGCCTTCCCCCGACAAGTCATTTAGCGAATATTGTAGAGTCCATTGGAAATTGGTTGCTGCATTCACTGAAGGCCTACAGTTGAAATCGCAGTAAAAAAAACATGCGCAGTTTTGATTTCAACGAGTTGTCCGTATGCATGATTCAAAGATGATCAAAAATGGCGTTTGTGCAGACCAACACAACGTGCAAATGGAGCTGGAAAAATAAGGCAACAAAAAAATCTGTTGGTGGTGGAAACTGTGAAGAACATCACAATCTGGAAAAAAGGGAATAGCTACAAAACTGTTCTACTGAAATTCGTTCACAATGCCTGATTGCCCGTTTTACAGAGGACCTGTGAAAACCTGTTGCACAGAGGTTGGAAAATTCTACAGTCAGTCAGTTATACGCCATGCGTGATTCACGCTTAGGCGATCATGTATCTTTCGAAACATGACAGACGAGGTAGATTTTTCCCCGCAGTAGGTTGCCATTTCTTTCTGCGGTAGACTAGTTGCCATCCAAGGCGATAGAACCCAGTCTCTCTTGCTATATACCCATAGCTGGGGGAATAAGAAGAGGATCCAGACCTTTCCCAAGCACGTAAATGAATGTAATGGATTCGACTGGAATTCGAACACGGCACTCTGATGCCTCAATCCGAGGCTATCCATTACTCCACCGTAATCACTAATCAATTACTCTATAGTAATCATCCGAATAACTTTACCTAGCATCTTCTGTTTACCACCTTTTTGCTTCCTGTAGAACCTCGTAAATAATAATGCCCCCCCCGCCCCCGAAACAGCAACAGCGTGAAAATAGCACTTTATTCATATCTCCTGTGTAAAAAAAATGTTGCGTTTGGATTAATTTCTGTCTGCTAGACTAATTCGACTTAAAGCTCCAGAAGTAATAACAACCACAAAACGGCAGTGCAAATCTTGCTTCGATTTGAAACCAATATCATTCTATACAGAAATCATGATTTGCCTTCTGGTTGGTTGAAAGACCTCCGAAATAGCAACGATGTCAAAACGGCAGTGCAAACATTTTTCGATTCGAAACCTTTATCATTCCATGACCAAAGGAATTATAATTAACACTCTGTTTAGTTGAAAGCAATGACAACTTGGATTATATTGAAAATTGTCCTACGACTGTGTAGTGAGCCCATCCTCACTGGGTGCCCCATACTTTTGGCCTTGTGTCATATCTAAGCCACGCTTAGAAAATCACTTTGGGCACCTCGGCGTGGTGTAATGGTTAGCAGGGTTATCTTGTTAATGCTGTTACAACTGAATAGTGAGTTCGATCCTCACTGGGTGTCCCATACTTTCGGCATTGTGCCACAACTGTGCTACGCTTGGAAAATCGCTATTGAAGAATTGTCCTATGTTTCTGTTTCGAGAATTAAGAAGATAGCTGATCGCTTAAAATGTTCATAAACTTTCTTTCCAATTTCATTACCTTATTCTTTCTTTCTTCTCATCTCATGACCGAGTCGATCGTAGAAGAGACATGAGCGACGATGATGCAACCAGCCGCCACCAACCAGACCGGTTTTCTGCCTCACGAAACAGCGTCGGAGTGTCCATCCTGATTCATTCTTTAATGTTGTCAATGCATCTTTTGGGCTACCTCCCTCTACGTCTACCAACTTCCAAGGTACTTTGAAGGCCCGTCTTGGGTAGAGTACTGTGGCGTATGACATGTCCAAGCCACAACAGCT
>OZ038498.1:53511906-53539406 GCA_964036315.1 Acanthosepion esculentum
TGCTATAGTCACACTACCTACCAAATCCGCAGGAAGACCTAAGACAGGTAGTGGTGTGTTGTTATGGCTACATTTCATGATTTGTTTTTCTAACTTCCATAACATCAGTAGCGTAACATGGACAAAGTTCTTAGTCAGTGGGCTGTACTTATTAAAAAAAGAAAACATACATTTTACATAGATAAAACTCTTCTTCTTCTTCTTCTTCTTCTTCTTCTTCTTCTTCTTCTTCTTCTTCTTCTTCTTCTTCTTCTCATTATTATTATTATTATTATTATTATTATTATTATTATTGTTGTTGTTGTTGTTATTTTTTATTGTGTGTGGTATCATTTTGCCAAGGAATAATTGTACGTGCCTAATTACCAAGTCCGCTCCGAGGTCTGTGAGTAAAAAGGGTACCGTAGGAGAGTTCTCTATGCACATTTGGGACGCGTTTCGTTTAGATGGAGAGGGTTTTATGGATGATATGTGCAGTTCCGCACAAAATAATCTTTTGTAGCTCTGAGATGAATTTTACTCACAAGATTTCCCGTTCCCTTCTTCATCATACCCAACGTCCCTATCACAACTGGAGAAATTGTAGATTTAAGTTTCCACATTTTTGTTACTTCGATTTGCAGGTCCTTATAATTTGACAGTTTTTGAAATTATTATCAATTTGTTGACAGGTTCCTTTTTTGAAATCTTTTATGACTATGTCTGGTCTATTTGCATCAAACTATTATTATTATTATTATTATTATTATTATTATTATTATTATTATTATTATTATTATTATTATTATTTCCCTTGATTTCTGTTGTATGCAAATTTCCTCCCGGGTTCCAACCAGAGACTTAAGGTCAGAAATTGCTTCATTACATTTTCTACGGATCATTTTTGTTAAAAAAAAAGAAAGAAGATAAAGCTCTTCGTAATGTGTGAGCTGTACTTGTGAGTACAATGTTTTTCATTTTTTTAAGGCATGGGCTACCAGGAATCTCTTCAATTAGTCTATAGGCACCTTTTCTAATCAATCCGAGTGCCCTAACTACAACTAGAATTATTGATGTCCTCATGTGCCTCAACTTAACACAGTTGTAGTAGGATTAGGTGGTAGTAACACTATATGGAAATATACACTTTCCTTTTCACTCTCTTCTCTATTACACATACCTTTTTTACTTCCTTCTAGTGTTCCTATACTCGGTAACTAACAGAACCCGGACATAGCTTATGTGGGTCAGTGAACGTCATAAAAAAAATCAACCAATGACAACACGTCCCGCCAAAAATGAAACGGAAAACACGGATGTGTCAGGCCCAATAAAAAGAAGAAGAAAAAAACACGTGCACGACAGAAGAAGTCGGAAATTTGTTCGATGTAGCAGTTTAAGACGCAAGGGTTGAAGATTTATCGGATGGTGAGTTTGACCGGACGTACAACTTCAGAAGTAAAAGAAGAAAGGATGAATTCAATAAATCAGTTTCTGTTAGCCAAAACACAACGACCCTGTATGACCTCTCAAATAACAAAAGGACTAAGATGATAGTCACCCACTTTAACCACTGTAACCAAATGGAGTCAACAATAAAATGGTACTATAGACACTAAATTTGGCCTTTACTTATGTATTAGTCCAAACTTCATCTCTATATTCCATACAATTTTTCAGTATGTGTGCTTGGTAATTTATAGTTAGCAAGTATTGGTCCTGTGCAACAAGAATAAAACGTTCGGTTTCAGCTTTTAACCCCGCATTACGTAATCACTGATAGGTACAGAGTTTGTCTACTTGGTACGGGCAGAGTATTGACCATGAAGAGGTTTATATTGCCATCGTTTCTGCATTTGGTACATTGCATTTGCTTTCTTTTTTGGTTTCTTTGCCGCTGCAGTAGGTGTATTATTATTATTATTATTATTATTATTATTATTATTATTATTATTATTATTATTTTATTTCCTTTGATTTCTGGTGTGTACACATTTCGTTCCGGGTCCCAACCAGAGACCTAAGGTTAGAAATGGCATCATGACATTTTCCACTGACAAAAAAAAAAAAAAATTGCATAGATAAAGCCCTTCGTAAAGTGTAGGATGTATTCGTGAGAACAATTTTTTGTATTTATTTAAGGTATGGGCTTCCGGGAATCCCTTCAATTAGTCTATTGAAATCTTTTCCAACCAATCCGAGGGCTCCAACAAGAACAGGGATAGTTGATGTTCCTATGTGCCTCATTTTTGAGATTCCGATTTAATGTCCTTGTATTTTGATAGCTTTTTGAAGATCTTCAAAGATACATTGCGGTCCGTAGGGACTGCTATATCAATAAGAAGGGACTTTTTTTGCTTGCGGTCTGTAATAACAATGTTATTATTATTATTTTTATTTCCTTTGATATCTGGCATTTACACATTTCTTTCCGGGTCCCGCCCAGGGACCTAAGGTTAGAAATGGCATCATGAAACTTTCCACTGCAAAAAAAAAATAAAATAAAATAAAAAAATAATTACATAGATAAAGCCCTTCGTAAAGTGTGGGCTGTACTTGTCAGAACAATTTTTTGTATCTCTTTGAGGCATGGACTTCCAGGGATCCCTTCAATCAGCCTACTGGAATCTTTTTCAACCAGTCCAAAGGCTCCAACTACAACAGGAATTGTTGATGTTCCCATCTGCCACATTTTTGAGATTTCTATTTCAAGGTCCTTGTATTTTGACAGTTTTTCGAATATCTTCAAAGACACATTGCAGTCTGCAGGGACTGCCATATCAATAAGGAGGCACTTATTTTGTTTGTGGTCTTTAATAACAATGTCTGGGCGGTTGGCTTTAATTGTTCTGTCAGTGTGTATTGTGTAGTCCCATAGAATTGTAACAGGTCCTATCTCCGTAACCGGGTCAGGGTGGTGTTCGTACCAATTTCTTCCAGTTTCCTTCCCATAGGAGTTGCAAATTTTCCAGTGCAGATATTGGCCCACTCTGTCATGCCGGGTTTTATATTCAGTGGGTGCCAATATCGTGCAACCTGATATAAGATGATCAATGGTTTCTGGATATTTGTCACAGAATCTGCATCTTGGGCTAACACAGTATTTTAGTATATGTGCTTGATAATTCCTAGTTAACAAGCATTGGTCTTGTGCAGCAATGATAAAACCCTCAGTTTCACCTTTCAACCCTGCACTACGTAGCCACTGATGGGTGCGGTTTATGTCTACGTCTGCTTGTTTGGTACGGGCAGAGTATTGGCCATGGAGCGGTTTATTTTGCCATTGTTTCTTTATCTGGTCGGTCGCATTTCTCTTTGCATTCTTTTTTAAGTTTTTTGCAGCTTCAGCCGGTGTACAGTGATGTATTTGAATTTCTGTGCCCATTTGAAGCTCTTTTTTGAATTTTTCGGCTTCCTTTACTACAGAGTAGAGACACTTACTACTTTCATGTTCCTTGACACATACCATCATCCAGTCTTCTGTATTTTCCAAATATCTTTGGAGGCCAATTGTTGTACTTTTGTAGGATAGTTCTAGTTGAACTAGTCCTCTGCCTCCTTCGGATCTGGGCACATACAGGCGATCAATATCAGCTTTGGGATGATGCATGCAGTAGCAAGTGAGGAGCTTTCTCGTTTTGGCGTCCATTCGCTTAATTTCAGCTATGGTCCGGTTAAGTACATTAAAGCTGTATTGCACCACAGGAACAGCTAAGGTGTTTATAGCTGATATTCGTTTTTTTGAGTTTAGCTCGGTATTTAGTACCAGGCGTACACGCCTGTAGTACTCCTTTTTACCTTCTCTTTCATTTGGGAGTGTTGTATGCCATTTCCCTCACTAATTCCTAGGTACTTATAAGCTTCACCATGCTCCAATTCTCTAATCTTCGTGACAAAATCTAAATCTATTAAGGGTGCTTCTAAAATTCTACCTTTCTTAAATGTTACTTTAGCACATTTATCTAATCCGAAGCTCATGCATATGTCGTCACTAAAGTATTTTACAATATTAAGTAGTCCCTTCAACTCATTGTCGTCTTTGGCAAAGAGTTTGAGATCATCCATGTATAGTAGGTGATTGAATATGTTGTTATTTATTTTGTAGCCATAGCTACTGTTGTTCAGTTCATGCGTAAGGGGGAGTAAGGACAAACAAAACAGAAGTGGAGACAAAGAGTCTCCTTGAAAGATTCCACGTCGGATATTTAGTCGGTTGGATATGGCAGTGCCCCTGGTGTGACTAAGGTATAGTTTGGTGTTCCACATTCCCATGCTGTGCTTAAGGAAATTTAATACCACAGGGGAGACTTTGTACATTTCCAAAGTCTTAAGGATCCAAGAATATGGAACACTGTCAAAAGCTTTACGATAATCAATCCACGCTGCACTGAGATTTCTACGTCTGCTCCTGCAATTTTCCAGAATCATTTTATTTATTAGTAATTGGTCTTTGCAGCCATATGAACCCTTCCTGCGTCCCTTCTGTTCCAGTGGAAGAATGCTGTTTGTTTCTAAAAAGGAGTAAGCACGGTTCGTCATGACAGACGTGATCAACTTATACGTTGTGGAGAGACATGTTATCGGTCGATAATTTTTCGGGTCATCTGTTTCATTTGTTTTTGGTATGAGGTATGTAATACCTTCAGTAATCCATTCCGGGATTTTATTGGGATTATTTTCAAGCGTTGATAATGTTTCCGCAAGTATTTTGTGGATAGACGAGAGATGATAAAGCCAGAAATTTGGAACCTTGTCATTTCCTGGGGATTTCCATTTTTGCGATTTCGTTAGAGCTTGCCTAACATCATCTGTGGATATATTTTCCCATTCTTGCAGAGGTGTATCCAACATTCGTTCTTCTTCACGCCGGATCCATTCAGCTTTTGGGTTATATTCCTTCGGGCTGATCCAAATATTTTCCCAAAATGTCTGTACAGTATCAATCGATGGTGGCCTTTCGACATGTATAGGTTTTTTTCCAATTTCCCTGTAAAATTTCTTAAGGTCCGTTTGGAATATTTTATTTTGGCGATAGAACCTACAACGTTTTTCGTATCGACTTGTTCTCTGTGCTTTTAGCTGAAGTTTCTGCTTCAGCATTTCCGTGGTTGGTGGAATGTCAATTAGTGATTTAATTTTGTGTTTCCTCTTGATCTTTTTGCACTTGCGCGTGGAAATATTAGGGTTTCTGGTGAGCTCATCTAATATAGAAAGCTCACATCTGATTTGTTTTATTTCTCGTAACAATTTTGCTTTCCAAGCTGGTTCTCTACGTCTGTTAACTTTATTTATTGTCTTGATCCCAAGCTTCAGAGTCGCTGCTAAAGCTGTTGCGTGTATTACGTTGTTAATTTCTGTGATGTTTCCCGGTGGTTTATCTGTTAACAGTGTTTCCAGAGCAGCGTTGTATATTTTCACAATATGCTTGTTGGAATTCGTCATATGGATTTTGGGTAGCTGGTCTCTTTCTGACAACTGTATGAAAGTTACTTTGCTGAGTACTTGGATTACGTGGTTTTTCGCTTCGGTGATTTCCGCTTTGTGGTTTTCAAGGAATTCTAACATAATGTACCTGGAGTCATCTTCAGAAACATTGTCTGGAGAACTGCAGGTTGTGTTTAAGATAGAGTCTTTGATTTTATTTCCTGGTAGGTTATTTCGTATTTCATTTGTTTTAGCTTTTACCTCATCCTCTGTCACACTACTTATATCTACATTCATCTCATTACATTTTGAGTGATGGATCATAGTATTTTGTCTTATATCTAATTTTATCCTATCTATTTCTGTCTTTGAGAGTCTGTTGTTTCGCATAATGTCCCTACGGACATTAGAAAGCATGTTTGGATTGAGGTTAGGTCTTATATCATTTCCCACCATACTTCTCCATATTTGGTAAGTTTGATTGGTGGTGTTCTTTGCTGGGGTTTCGAGAGCAGTGAAGAAAGATGTCATGACTTGTCGATACTCTTCGCGGGTCCATTTAGTTCGTTTTCTTTTTATTAGTCGATTTGGTATTGAGTCACTTGGTCCAAGGTTGGCAATAATCCGGTTTTGGTGACCTAGTGTCTCTTCGTTCGTGGAGGAGTTTGTTCCAGTAACAGATTTTTCGTCCTCAGACTGGTTCCTCTCTGAGAGACGCGGCCCTTGTTGACCCGGGAGACGACCGATCCGGTTATTATTATTATTATTATTATTATTATTATTATTATTATTATTATTATTATTATTATTATTATCTTCTTTTGTTTCCTGTTTCTTACAATCTCTTAGATTAATTGAGACCATGGATAAGACAAGGCGGTAAATATATGCATTCTGGTTGCACAAATTCTGATGTTAATTGTTACTTAACATGTAATTATAAATATGGAAAGATTTTCTTTACATCAATAATACTCCCTTGAGTAGCTGAGCAGTTCCACGCAGTGAATTTCTTTGAATCTTATAATATATCTTATATATATAATTCCATAAATCTTATAAACTCTACCAGGGATTTTGTTAATGTTCTCATTTCTACGTTTTTGCTCGTACCCAGGGCTTATTATAGTTATAACACTAGTTTTAAGTTGCTACATTTTTTCATTTTAGTTTCAAGTTCCTAATAAAGGGTGTTTCATTAAGACGGATTATATATAAGGGTGTTTCATTAAGACGTATCAAGTCAGCAGTAAATAAATATGGTGAAAATTTATTTTTTTCTCTATTGTTATTTAAGTCATGACCATTATGGGTGAAAAATAATATCGCCCAAACGTCCGCCAAATCTGAAAAAAAAAATCAAAAAATCATTAGACGCTTAAACTTAATTCACATTTAAAATCAGTCCAAGTTATTGGAACACCCTTTATTTATTCATTTTGTCATATTTCTTAACATACATATGATCCACCGATAACTACAGTCTTAACCTGTCCAAGGCTAGAATTAACCGTTTTCTTCCACTGCTATACACACAAATGGCCTCCAAACGTAACCCTTTTACCTCAAGTGTCCCCAGACTGTTAAAAAAAAAAGTGTCCCCAGGCTGTTAAAAAAAATAGTTGTAGTATCCACCCAGTCGTGGTCTATAAATAGTCTTTTAAAGCCAATTGTGGTTGTTTTATAGGTCAACTGAAGCTGGATTAATCCTTTACCACCGTTACTTCTGGCGATATAAAGAGGGTCAACATCGGACGAGGCAAGTTATGGCAGGTCATTAATTGTCTTAATTTGGAATCCATTTGTTTTATTTCCGCTATATTCCAGTTGATAATGGCAAAGCTATAAGTAATTGATATTGGTAACGAATAGTCCGATAACGAACATTGAATTCAATGTTTAGGATTGCTCGTATTCTTTTGTAGAACTCCTTTTATAGACTTTTCTTTGTTTGCCACATGCTCGATGGAATCTGCTTCTTGGATTCCTAAATAATAGTCTGTATGTCTGTCTTCTTCAATTTATATTTTGTTTTACCCAAGTATAAAAATATTTAAAATAACTACAAACAAGTATAAGTCTTTGTACAAACGTTACCTGTCTTGAGAAAACGACTGTACTGGCGTCAAAATGAATGAATCGCCGCCAGCGTGAAGGCATGAAATTGACATGTGATGGTGCCTGTGCTCATCTTTAAATTTCCCGTTAGTTGATTAGTTACCAAGAGGAATTAATTAAACAGTTTAGTATAAATCTTCTGCCATACTGTTCATTCCCTCGGGGCGAGAAGTTAGTTGTTTGCATACGTAAACATCCTCATGTTTTTTAAGAGTCGCGATTCTGGATATTTTTTCCGAATCATTTTTTTTTTTTTTTAAATTTAATTTTTAATTAATTTTTTTTTTTTTTTTGTCCTCGACCGTGGTGATAGAAAGCGGCCGGATGGCATTACCATTTTCCCGTTTTAAAAAGGGGAAGTTGTTGATTTGGGATGCGACTTGTGCTGATACATTTTCGACCGGTAATTTGATCAGGTCCACGGTTGAGCCGGGGTCTGTCACCCAGGACTCGGAGATAAAAAAAAGTAGTTAAGTATTCTTCTCTTGTGGACAATTTTATTTTATTTTATTTTTTTTACTCCTGTGGCAGCGGAGATTTCTGGGAATTTTAGCACGCATTCGATGGTGTTTCTTCTGAGGGTTGGCGGGATAGCGTCTCGATTAAGTGACGAGCCTCGAGAAACGGTGTGGCTCTTGCAGTGTGTCTCATTGGCGATGGTGCGAGATAATGCTTTTTCCATCATTGCGGCTGGCAGAGGATAGCAAAAAAAATTTAAAAAAAAAACAAAAAAAAAACAACATTTTCTTTATATATACTTTGTTCAAATAAACATTCTTGGACATTTTTAAACATATCTTGAAGAAGACATATTGAATATTGTCAAACACCGTGACTTTTCTTTTTCTTTCTATTAAATCGTACTCTTCTTTAAGTGTTAAAAATTATTGGAAGACTTTAAGTCAGTCATTTTGTTTATTATTATTGCTATTATTATTATTATTATTATTATTATTATTATTATTATTATTATTATTATTATTATGCTATTACTATTATTATTGCTATTATTATTATGCTATTATATTATACTATTATTATTGCTATTATTATTATGCTATTACTATTATACTATTATTATTGCTATTGTTTGATTTGCGTAGTACGAGTTGCCCCCGAGTCTCAACGAGAGACTTTAAGAAACAACAAGTTTTTGTACTAGAAGATACAACGAGATGAGGTGCCATGCAACCAGAAAAAAAATCTGTAATTATGACCATTGGGTGGAAAGAAAACTACGCAAAATATGAGAAGTGCCCATAAGTATGATTTCCCTGCAATTCCCCTATTTTAAGGTTGTCAGGAATTTGATCCACATATTTAGGTTGTTCCTTTTGATATCATCCTTAGAGCCCCAATAAAGACAAATAATATCGCTGTCTTCAGATGTCACACACTACTGGTTTCTATCTTGAGGTCCTTGTGTTTGTTTTCGTTTCTCAAACGTTTTCAAAGATTTGTTTTTGTCGGCTGCAGTCGCAACAACTGTCAGAAAACTTGACTTTTCAGCTTGTTTTTTTTTTTTTTTTTTTTTTTTAGTTATGTCTGGTCGATTTGCATAGACTTCCTTACCAGTATGAACGCGGAATTTCCAGAGGATAGTATCCTCGTGATTCTGTACAACTTGTGGTGGTTTATATACCCACCAATTGTCGTTGCGAGGGAGGTTGAATGCGCGACATATCAATGTATATACTGAACATTATTATGTTTCAAGTACTCCGTCGGCGCCATATTATTATTATTATTATTATTATTATTATTATTATTATTATTATTATCATCATCATCATCATCATCATCATCATCATCATTATTATTATTATCATCATCATCATCATCATCATCATCATCATCATCATCATCATTATTATTATTATTATTATTATTATTATTATCATTATTATCATTATTATTATCATTATTATCATTATTATCATTATTATCATTATTATTATTATTATCATTATTATTATTATTATTATTATCATTATTATTATTATTATTATCATTATTATCATTATTATTATTATTATTATTATTATTATTATTATTATTTAATGTTTTCCTAATTTACTGTATGGTACAATCATTTCCCAAGTTTCTTGCCTTTTACCTGGGACCTGAAGTTAAGGAAAATGTTTTTCTTTTGAGCATTGAGAGATTTTCTCTCTATCCGAGTGGTGTTCATGACTACGAATCATTTGTATTTCAGATGGTGGGATATTTTCTGGAATTTTCTTCATCTATATAAATATTCTTTTTAATCAATCCTAGTGTTCCTATTATTACTGGAATGTTGGTTGTATTTAAATACTGCGTTCTTACAGCTTCTGTTTCCAGTTTCTTATATTTACCATTTTTTATTTCCTGAAATGTTCTATCAAACGAGATGGCCATGATGTCATAACAAGGTTTGCATTTGTTAATTTCCATTGATTTTTATCGCAACTCGCCGATCGTCATTCAACGATCGTTTATAAGCATAAATAATCAGAAATCAACAATTAACTTTCGTTGAAACATACCAATGAACAAAAAACAAAAAAATCGCATTTTTCTTTCTTTTATGAAAATAAAAATATTTTAAAATCCTTAACCCCTTTTCCCTCATTCGAAGCGTAACTATATTTTATTTTACTAATCTTCACCTAATACAAGGCCCAATTGCCACTCAAGGCAGAGTGTTACTGTGTCGTGGGTGTAAGAAAGGGCAAAAATTGAAATTCTTGGGGCTATGAAGAGAAAGATGGAGGCTAAATCTAGGCTTGAAGGGGTCAAGATTTAACTGCTGAATAGAATTTCACAGTTCAGGCGGAGACGATAGAAGTTCAGTGCGGAAGTAGACTTTAGAAGGAACCGGAAACCAATTCCCAAACAGGAAACAAGGGATAAACTTCTACACCCGTTCAACAGACCGGAGAGGAGTGTGAACCAGACGATAGGCGAACCTATCTACTCCTGTTTCCATAGCAAATGTTCCGACAAGCTACAATCCTTAGTTTGCACACTTTAAATCTTTACAGCTAGCTTACGCCTTGCCATGTACACTAGGACAAACCATCTCCATTGCCTTCGTATTCCATTAATAAGAAAGCTTATTCTTGGGAACTGCTACTTTGTGGAACCGATTCCTGGTAGGGGATGCTTCTCTGCTCCCTAAAATATTAACCTCTTCATGTCCAGGGTCAAACGTTATCTATCCTATTTATCCTCATAATCTTCACTTATTGCCTCCTCTTACGTCCATACAACAACCTCATTCCTTAAATCTCTACCTTGAGTGTCTCTTGGGCCTTGTATTGGGTGAATATTTAGTGAAGCAAAAATCGAAACAAAACAAAAAAAACAAAACAATAGTTGAATTTTTTAAACGTTAATTTTTTTTTATCTAGATCCACCTGGTATTTTATCAACTATATAATTTTATAAATTTCTCAGAATTGTATCTTTTCTGTGTAAATATCTTTGTAAGAAAATCATTAAGTGATAACAACGAAACATTAAACAGTTATTACTTGATTTAGTTATTTAACGAAAATAACTAAATCCGAAAACCTTATATCACAATATTTGCGGAACATATAAGATCGATAATTTTTAAATTGCGGATGTAAAATCGATTTTAAAAATGACTAAATGTAAAATATTGCAACTCTTTCTGATTCAGTGGTTGATTGATTGGTTGATTTGTTTAACGGCATATCAACACCTTATGGGTCATTTAATGCCGAAATTTATTTTTCTTGGGAGCTTTGTAGGAATAAATATATGATATATGTTATTCTGCTTTCACAATTGAATACATGGTAGATGATACTCAGATTTTATGCATATACATATTTGTGTGGGGATAATTACAAGAGGTGGTTATATGTATTCTATGCTGTAAGTTTTTTGAATTTATATTAGGATACGGTTTGATTTATTTAAGAAACTGCAGGATATTATATTAATATTTTAGGTTGGAACAAATAAATACCCGTTTTGTGTTGTATTCGTACAGTTAGGGAGTTTTTTTTATCATTCTTACCTGCTGTAGATGCATCTGTGTATCATTTTGAAACTCTGTGTCTCATTTTCAGTATTAGCTTATATTTTTATTACTTTTATTTTTGTCTTTTATGGTGTATTGAGGCAAAGATAAAGAAAAACGATTTTCGTGTTATTATACTTTATGAATTGACTGATTGATTGATTTGCTTTTTGTTGAAACTTGACTAATGCATGGAATAATAATGCAAACACAAAATGTAGTTAGAATAAAATGTATTGAAACAAGAACGTGTACACAATATTTACATATAGTCTTTTGTATATTCCTGGGAAGACCGTTCCTGGAGAATGTGTTGACTAAGTCGCAGTCGGGCAGAGTCTCTAGTTGGATCTCTTGATTTGCCTCCCTGTCTTCCGGTACCAACCATATTTATATCGTCGGTACTCCGCTATGCAAATTAGGTGGATCCTACCACAACACTTATTTAATGGCATATCAACACCTTATCGGTCACTTAATACCGAAATTTAATTTTGTTAGGAGTTTGAAGAAATAAAAATATGATATGTTATTCTGCTTTCACAATTGAATACATGGTAGGTGATACTCAGCTTTTGGGCATATACATGTTGTGTGTTTTATGTTGTAGTTTTCTTGAATTTATATTTTGGAATACAGTTTGAATTTCACGTTTGCCCACAGGTCCTACGACAACGGGTCAGGGTGGAGTTGGGAACAACGGCAATTAAGAAGTGGTTCTACGCTCCCCAAAACCTCAAATCTCCCGGTCAAAGGTCTTCTGCCGAATCTAGTTTATCGTCATACCAAGGACAGCTGATTCTATAGATACTGCAAGAACAGTAACTACTACTAATGACCAAATGTGCCTGTGCGTGTGTGTGTGTGCGTGTGTGTGTCTGTGCGTCTGTGTGTATGTGGACGTGTTTATGTGTGTGTGATGAGTAGCAAGGAAGAAACAATACTGCTCATAATCTTTTTCCAGGTATGACCAATGAAGAAAAATACATTAACTAGTAATAATATATATTTAAATCAGTTGTATTAAATTCAACATACGAATGTCTGTCTGTTCAAGTTGTTGCACATCCGGGGAAGTAAGAAGCTGAACAAATGCTGAACTTTGAACAGTTTATCGACAGTCTTGATCGATACTGCTGACAATGATAGTCCCTTATAGAGAACTCTTGCATGTCGTAGGTGACATCACTCTGTATGAGTGGACGGAAGCCAGCCTGCCAAACAGTAGGGGCTTTGGAATTCGATACTCTTCCTTCCAGATATGTCTTGCAGTGCACTTTGAAGAACGCTACCAATGTACTGTTGGCGAAAGCGTTCAAAGTGGCGCGAATAGATGACCCACGTTTCAGCACCATAATAGAAAGAGAGCAGCAGGATGGCTTTGAATACCATTATTCTAACGCAGTTCCTTGGGTGCTGTGGATGTAGGTAGGGGATGGGCAGCAAGTGTAATGGTTATCATTGCATAAAGTGGAATCGGGGTGCTGATTTTGCATTCCGGTAGATTCTGTTTCGTTCACTACATGTACATACCCTTGGAAAAGGCATGAATCCATCTTCCTTTGACCCTCAGTTGTTGAAAGCGACGGGAGAATCCATTCATAGATGTAAACTTGTCAGTGAAGTCGATTAAAAGCTTTAGTTGTGTTTAGCTCTGGCACTACACTAACTCTCTGAAGTTCGGAGAGTGATGCGTAAAAAACTTTGTTACAACTATAACGAGAAGAATATATATATATATATATATATATATATATATATATATATATATATATATATATATATAATATAAAAGTGGACATGGAAGTCAGCACTTAGAGGCGACAGTCTGTTTCATGCTAGTGCAATCGTCAGGCGATTGCACTAGCATGACGATTGCACTAGCATGAAACAGACTGTCGCCTCTAAGTGCTGACTTCCATGTCCACTTTTATATTTACACACGCTCTATCTCTGATATTGAGCACTTTACCCCATAAATATAGCACACTTTAAGACTATATTTCTGCATATATATATATATATATATATATATATATATATATATATATATATATATATATATTCCCAAATTCCCAAATTCTAGCTTGACATATATATCAAATATAGATTCCCAAATTCTCGCTTGACAAGGAAGCGGGTCCTGGCACCTTAACTCGACATAACTTAAAAAATTATGTTAGGGGTCTCGGCTCGCGCTTTTGAAACATGAGAACTCTTATGTAGCGAAGGAATCATATTTTTAAAAACTAAAAATATTATAATATATATATATATATATATATATATATATATATATATATATATATATATATATAATGTATACACACACACACTCGTCCTGGGTATGATCAGTCCTCTGATAGGGAGGTTTTGAGGAGCATGAAACAACCTCTTAATTGCTGTTGGTCCCAGGTCCACCCAGACCCGGGGTGGTAACACCTATTGATTGGGGTCCCAGCTATGGCGATTTTCTCTTGGCCTTCAGTAATGACATCAAAAAACTTATCTGAGTGTATGAAAGGATCTTATCGAAAATAAGCAGACAGAATATGTCTAAACTGTACAACGTACATGTCTTTATATATATATATATATATATATATATATATATATATATATATATATATATATGTCTTTATATATGTATATATGTCTTTATATATATATATGTCTTATATATATATATATATATATATATGTATATATATATATATATATATATACATATATATACATATATATATATATATATATATATATATATATATATATATATATATATAATGTAGGTATATAATTGTGTATTTGGTCAGCAATCCCTCTTTTATGCAAGTTTCGTTAAAAACGACTAACAAGGTGTTAAAACATTATGAAAGTATAAAAATACATTTTTATAGTATAAATACCAACAATACATTTTCATAGTTAAAAAAAACAAACTTAACAGATGTACATTTCTACAAGGAAAAAGAAATATTACCAACAATACATTATTTGTAAAAAAAAAAAGATCTACCAGCAATACATTTTTGTAAAATAAATTACTAACGCTCCCAAGAAAATTACATTTCGGCATAAAATGACCCATAAGGAGTTGATATGCAGCTAAAAAAAACAAACAAAACCAAAACGCACGCACTCGCGCACGCGCGCGCTCACGCACACACACACACACACACACACATATATATATATATATATATATATATATAAGACATGTATCCTCATGATGAAAAATATTTTCCAGAATATATTTTTCAACCTTTTCTTTCTTTGCCAATGTATACAGTTCATGATGGATTCATTTTCTACAGCTTACTAACCCTTTTGTAGGCTATTTAAAACCAGAAGATATCTTTAGATTGTAAGAATTTCTTTTTAGATAATAATGATTAAGTGATACAAGTCGTAATAATTAATCCATAGCTGGAGGGAGAAGAGGTGGATTCATATTTCCCAAGGTTATTTGAACGTAAGTGAATATAACGAACCAAACTGAAATTGAAACTCAGCTCTCCTATTAACAATTTCGAGCCATTCTTTATTACACCACCCACACATCCAAGCTTACAGCACCTGGTATTCCCAAGTAGCTAACTCTGATGATCGTGCGGGAACCGGTGTTTCAACCTGATATGGCCGTGAGCCTGTATATAATTCCGAAAGGAATATTAACCGCATAGATCTAATATAAATAATATAGAAAATTCCAGATCATAATTCAGTGAATAACTTCTGACGAGATTACGATTCCTCATCGTATATATATATATATATATATATATATATATATATATATATATATATATATATATATATATATATATATCAAATATATGGTGCAGTTCCAATTATATTACAATGAATCATTCATACAAAAAGTAAATTAGTAAAGTTAATGATATAAAATGGCGAAATCCCTTCGCTAACAAAGTTTTAAAGATGCATTAACCTACTAATCACTTGATGAATGTTATGATTCCTGTTTTTTAAAATTATAAGCTGTATAAGGTCTTCATTAATTACACAAGTACTTTCGACTGTACATTCAGTCATCTTCAGGCATGGAAATTATTTTGTTTTTGGTATAATTTAGGTAGCATCCGAGACGAAAAAATATAATGTGAATCAAATTTTGTTTTTAATGTGCTATTGATAACGTATACAAACTTTTGGGGCATGCAGTCGCAACGCTAAGGTTGAATTTTTTTGAAAAATTTAAGTGAGTGCGTTTTTTATTAATATGGAAATACTTATATGGCAATATATATATATATATATATATATATATATATATGAATATATATAGAGAGAGAGAGAGAAAGAGAGAGTGAGAGAGAGTGAGAGAGATAGAGTTTGTGTTAGATAGATAGTGAGAGTTATTTAGATAGAGAATGAGAGTTATATATATATATATATATATATATATATATATATATAGAGAGAGAGAGAGAGAGAGAGTTATTTAGATATATCGAGAGAAAGAGAGTGAGAGGGTGTCATTTAGATACTTATTTAGATAGAGAAAGTGGGAGAGGAGTTATTTAGATAGATAAATAAATAGAGAGAGAGTGAGAGAGATAAAAGTTCAAATGACTTATCTTCTTACTTTCGCAGACACAACACTCGTCAGGGTAAGATAAATCACGTGCATTGAAATATAAATAAAAAAAAGTGTTCTCATTTTTTTTTTACTTAGATTTCTCGAATGCGTAGGTCGATAGACGTAATACGCACTGTTTATTAAGCAAAAAATGGGACGTTTACTTCAAATACGAAGTGTCCAGTATAATAGCGTTTGAAGTAATAAAAATATCGGATAAAAAATAAATTCATTAATTCATTAGAATATTTGGACATTTTTTAATATTTATGTCCTGAAAAGAAAATATTTATAAGAACACATGAAAAGTTATATAAAATAACTTAAACACAACACCTTGTTAATCATTTTTAACGAAACTTGCATAAAAGAGTGACTGCTGACCAAATACACAATTATATATATATATATATATATATATATATATATATATATATATATATATATATATATATATATATATTTTAAGCTTATCACCTCAAGCAAGGCTGGAAGCCACTAGCACGCAAGGGGTTACAGAAGGTTTGGAGGAAGAGCAGATAGGAGTGGTAAAGGGGAGGATGTGGAGAAAGATAGTGAATCGATCAAGGCAAGGGGGTTACAGAAGATTTGGAGCGAGAGCAGATAGGAATGAAAGGTGAAAGGATGTGGAGAAGGGAAGTGGATAGATCAAGGCAACTGGAAATGTCGATTGACGTTACACTTAAATAGTTGGAGATTGTATTTGTCAGGGAAACAGGCGAGATGTGCGAGACATGAAGCTATTGGAGTAGAAGAGACGTCTACATCTAACAGTTTCAACGGTGAAGGGGTGTGAACGGGATGCCAGTCTCGTAGGACGTTTAAATTCATGAGGCCTAGGAACCAGCGAAAGCAGCTCCTCGGAGCAATTACCGTGAAAGTATTTGTAAAAAAGACAGAGCGAGGCAACGTCGCGTCTGTGAGAGAGCGACTGCAGACGAGATGACAGATCAGGGCCAATTACATTGCATATCCATCTCTGGATCTTATCAAGAACCCTGAGGCAAACAGCAGGAGCTCCAGACCATATATGGCAGCAATACTCCATGCAAGGGCGAATGGTCGATTTATAGATTTGGAGGATCGATTCCGGGGAGAAAAATTTCCTGGCTCGGCACAGGGAGCCAACTTTCCTTGCGGTGGAGGATGCAATTGACTCGATGTATTCGTTCACTCTCAGATCATCGGACAGCATGAGACCAAGCAGCCGCAGAGAGGAGCTCTCGAGAAGTTGGTCTTCAGTATATATATATATATATATATATATATATATATATATATATATATATATATATTAAGACATGTTCGTTGCACAGTTTAGACATATTTTGTCTACTCATTTTCGATAAGATCCTTTAATACACTCGGATAAGTTTTTTGATGTCATTACTGAAAGACGAGAGAAAATCGCCGTGTTTATACATTATTACCAAGTACTTTCGACACACACATGTCATCATCAGGGTATTGTTCATAAGAAAATAAATATTATAGTATATATTAATCATATCAGCCCCACGAAAGGCTGTAAAGCCACTAAGACATAAGGATTTACTGAATGTGAAAGAATAAAAAATAGGAGAAATATTATTAAAGAGCGAGGACAATAGAATAGTAATCAGGAAGTCAGTGGATAACAATTGACATTGCATTTAAAATTTTGAAGATCAAAGTTGGCTGGAAAGCATGGAGTCGGAAGAGTTCCACAAATGAAAAGTACGAGAAAAGAAACTGTTAGCCGAGAACTTACGGTTATATTTAGAAAATCTATCTAGTACTGCGCTTAAATTCATAAAGTCTAGGTAAGTATTGATAGAAAAGACAAAGGAAGAAAGTGACTAAAGCCGAGACGTCAGATCAGGACCAATAATATTGCTGATTCTTCTTTAGATTTTATCAGAAATCTCTAGATAGAATCTGCAGGAGCACCGGACCATATATGGCGACAATATGCAAGGCATGGCCGAATGATAAGATAGATTCTGAAGCCTAACGCAGAATAAGTGCTGGTGGTAATCAAATAGTTTTTGATGTAAAATAATTAATATTTATATTAAACACACACACACACACACACACATATATATATATATATATATATATATATATATATATATATATATATATATATATATATATATGTATTTGGTGCAGTTCTAGATTTCATGCACGTAACAATCGTCAGGCGCAAATTGAAAACTGACCATTGTAATATGACAATAAATATAATCTACTGTTAAAATAGTGGAGCAGTACATTTATTTATGAGACAAATATATTGAAAAATATGGTTTTATTACAATAAAAACGAGTATATATATATATATATATATATATATATATATATATATATATATATATATTTCACTCCGTATATACCAATCCTAAACTTGGGTATATATATATATATATATATATATATATATATATATATAGAGAGAGAGAGAGAGAGAGAGAGAGAGAGAGATAGAGAGAGAGAGAGAGAGAGGAGATGGTGCGAGGGAAAATTGTCGCCATTTTAGATTTTGCGTATGCGCGTTATTTGTTTTTTGCACAATATAGTATGGGTCAGTTGGGCAGCGTCTGTGAGAAAAAAAGCACCATGACTCAATTCACTTCGCCATAAATTTGGAAACGGCATACTGTACTGCTTGACATTCATGCCGGAAGCTCTAATACGAACATTTCAGTGTGTTTCGAGGATTCGGAAAGAGTTGGGCGAGTCTAATGGTGATTACGAAGGTACAGCAGCTCGGAAAACTCACTCTGATCGTTCTGATAAGAAAAGGACTTTCGATTTTGTCGGCGAGGGCCTCAGACTCAACACGGAGGCCTACATCAACTGCCTTGAAGAGGTAGTACTGTCCTGAGTCAAGCGGGTGGTTGCTAGAAGACCCCATAGCTGGCAACAGGAATCTGCACCAAGCCATACAAGCAGAAGAACCCAGTCATGGCTGTCAGACATTTTCTGCGACTACATTACCACTCTTACATCTGACCACCTAACTCCTCAGACTGTAACCCCTTGATTATTATGTGTGGGCTGTAGTTGAGCGAGAGAGAAACAAAATTCCTTGTAATACCAAAGATGAACTAAATGCAAGGATTATGGCAGCATTCACTAACTTAAACAAGGATACCGTCCACAAGAGTTGCAAGAGATTCCGAAAGCATCTGGAGGCCGTGGTTGAAGCCAATGACGATTTTATTGAATAAAATTACTCTTTAATATTTCAAGATATTTTTGTGTAGTTTTGGTAAATATATCTGTTAAAATGAGATGTGAGTGTTATAATTTCATTTTTGCGTAATTTAGACAATTTATCCATCGCACCCTATATATATATATATATATATATATATATACATACACACATATATATACACACACATATATATATATACACACACACACAAACACACACACACATACATATAAATATATATATATACATAATCACACACGCACACACACACACACACACACACACACACACACACACACACACACACACATATATATATATATATAGAGAGAGATAATATAGATAGATAGATAGATAGATAGATAGATAGATAGATAGATAGATAGATAGATACTGTTGTGGAACAGGAAGCATATCCCATAAATCATTAGTGGTGAGTTTAATTTTAACTGGATGCCACCTACTTGCGGCCCTTTGCTAGACCCCAGGGTGATTAAACATTTACAAATCTTGGTGGGCAGAGAACTAAAATCTTATATCCGAGTCCACGAAGCTAAAGCCAAAAGGAATTTACTATAGCTTAGTCTGAAACAAAATCAGAAATGTTGAACACCCGGTGAGGATCGTCCACACTGCAATGGCCTGCTTAGACGTAATTACGTCAGACAACGAGATAGATAAGAACTGACTGAGACAGACAGACTGTGTGTATGTGTGTATGAGGGAGAGAGAAAGCGGGAGGAGAGAGTTAAATATTGTAACAGTTGTGATGAAAGAGAAAAGGCTGAGAAAAAACAAAATGGAGTGCAAGGGACGACAGGCAGAACATCAACAAAACTTAGCTGTGTCTGTGTGTTCGCGTCTGATGCATTGCTCAGTCTGCATGCATCGTTGTGGAAATGACTTCTTATGCTATTAGTAAACTCACCTAACAAGATAGTTTTAATGGGTAAAGTCTTAACCCAGCATTTCTTTGTTAATTAACCCGTCGCCAGTCATACTTATTTTATGTGTCGGTTCTGGCCATCTATAATTCTACGTCTACCGTTGCTATCTATAATTTTCTATTTGTCTGCTCTTCCTATCTATAATTCTACGTCTACCGTTGCTATCTATAATTTTCTATTTGTTTGCTCTTCCTATCTATAATTCTATGTCTACCGTTGCTATCTATAATTTTCTATTTGTCTGCTCTTTCTATCTATAATTCTACGTCTACCGTTGCTATCTATAATTTTCTATTTGTCTGCTCTTTCTATCTATAATTCTACGTCTACCGTTGCTATCTATAATTTTCTATTTGTCTGCTCTTTCTATCTATAATTCTACGTCTACCGTTGCTATCTATAATTTTCTATTTGTCTGCTCTTTCTATCTATAATTCTACGTCTACCGTTGCTATCTATAATTTTCTATTTGTTTGCTCTTCCTATCTATAATTCTACGTCTACCGTTGCTATCTATAATTTTCTATTTGTCTGCTCTTTCTATCTATAATTCTATGTCTACCGTTGCTATCTATAATTTTCTATTTGTCTGCTCTTTCTATCTATAATTCTATGTCTACCGTTGCTATCTATAATTTTCTATTTGTCTGCTCTTTCTATCTATAATTCTACGTCTACCGTTGCTATCTATAATTTTCTATTTGTTTGCTCTTCCTATCTATAATTCTACGTCTACCGTTGCTATCTATAATTTTCTATTTGTCTGCTCTTTCTATCTATAATTCTACGTCTACCCTTGCTATCTATAATTTTCTATTTGTCTACCCTTGCTATCTATAATTGTCTGTGTCTGCCGTTGTTATCGATAATTTTCTATTTGTCTATTCTTGGTGTCTATAATTTTCTGTGTGTCTATTCTTGCTATGTATAATTCAGTGTCTATGTGTCAGCCATTGTTAACTATAATTTCTATTTGTCTGCCCTTGCTATCTGTAATTTTATGTCTATCGTTGCTGTCTATAATTTTATGCCTGTTCTTGCTATAATTTTATATTTGCCTGCCCTCGCTATCTATAATTCTGTTTTTCGTTGCTATCTTTAATTTCCTATGTACCCGTCGTTACTATCTATAATTTTCTATTTGTCTGCTTTTACTATCTATAATTCTATGTCTACCGTTGCTATCTACAATTCTATATGTCCGCCGTTGCTATCTATAATTTTCTATGTGTTTACTCTATGTCTACAGTTGCTATCTATATTTCCATGTGTCTGCCGTTGCAATCTATACTTCTATATATCCGCCGTTGCTATCTATAATGTTATATGTGTCTGCCGTTGCTATTTATAGCTACTAAGGCACACAGTGATCATGCATATATACTTAGTATCATAGAAATTTTGTTTGTTTTATTTATTATTTATTATGTTCTACAATGTCATATCCCTTCAGGGTTCGGGCAGTAATGGCTCTACATTGATTTCGTTTCTTCATTAACTGAGAATTGCCATGGCGTCTTGGGAAAGATATTGCAGTGATTTCTGATTGCTTTCTCTACGGTCTGGAATTCCGAGTTGTCCTTCTCCTAGACTGGTAGCCATTCAAGGTTAGAGAGTCAAGTTTGATATACTATTTAACCCATATCTCGAAACCGAACGTAACACACACTGGAGGAAAATAATTTCTTTATTATATATTTGATAATTAATAACACATTCATCATTTTATTCTGCTTATTTTCTGCCAACTTTCAACGCACTTCATAGTTCCATCCTCCAAGAACCTTTTTATCTTTCTCAGCAAACAACTGCTCAAGTTCCTTTTGCACACTCCAAATGTAATTCATTTATTTATCATTAACCAAATTTCTTTAAAAATTGGAATTAATTTTAATGTGAATTATAATAACTGATGAATGTGATGGATAGGTTAAAACTACTTAGCAAAGCTGTAGTAGTTTTTGAATTGTAACTAAATGAACATTATCTTGATGGAGTCTTACACGGTTTGCCTTAATTACGTCCAGACGTATTTTGTCGACTGCCGCCTTCCGCTGGTCGCAGTACTTATTCCAAGCAGTCGTTAGATTCTATGAAATGACCTCATCGTAGAAGACCCCTTTCCAATATACACAGAAAGAAAACAATTTTTTTTCAGACTCAACTACTACTGTAGTAATTTTTTGTTTGTTTGTTTTTCTTGGCAGGCTTAGTAATTTCTTTTACAAAAATGTACTGCTGGCATTTTTTTTTTTCTTACAAAAATTGTATTGCTGGTAATATTTTTTTAGTAGCATAAGTAATTTATTTTACAAAAAATGTATTGTGGGTCATTTTATTTTATTTTTTACAAAAATTTTATTGCTGCTAATATTGTTTTTTAGAAAAATGAATTGCTGGCAATGTTTTTGTTTTTTTACAAAAATGTAATTGCTGGTAACAATTTTTTTTTTTTACAAAACTCTATTGCTGGTAATATTATCGACTTTTTTTACAAAAAATACTGGAATTTTTTATTTTATTTTTACAGAAATAAATAGCTGGTAATTTGTTTTATTTGTTTATTTATTTATTTTAACGAATATGGATTGTTAGTAATCTTTTTCCTTACAGAAATGTATTGCTGGTAATATATTTTACAAAAATGTTTTGCTGGTAATATTTTTCATTTTTATAAAAAATATATTGCCGGTAATATTTTTTATTTTTACAGAAATATGTATTTACCAGATATGGATTGCTGGTAATTTTTTTTACCAAATATGGATTTCTGGTAATTTTTTTGCTTACAGAAATGTATTGCTGGTAATATTTTTTAGTTTATAAAAAATATATATTACTGGTAATATTTTTTTTGACAAAAATATATTGATGGTAATTGTTTTGTTTTTTTGTTGGTTTTCTTTTTTTTACAAAATTGAATTTCTGGCAATATTTATTTTTTTCTTCATAAAAAAATTAAATTTTTTTTCTTTTACAAAAATATATTGCTGGTATATTTTTTTTACAAAAATTATATTGCTGGTAATATTTTTTTGAAAATTGTTTGCTGATAATTTTTTTCAAAAATTAATTGCTAGTAGAATTTAGTTTTTATTTACAAAAAATGTACTTTTTTTTCCTTTTGCAAAAATGTATTACAGGTAATTTTCTATTTACAAGGCTCTACTGCTGGTAATTTTTTGTCCTTACAGAGATCTATTGTTGATAATATTTTTTAATCTCACATAAATGAGCTGGTAAACATTTTTATTTTAATTACAAAAGAATGTATTGCTGGCAATATTTTCTTTTTTTTAAAAAAAAAAAAAAAGTATTGCTGGTAATTTTCTTTCATTTACAAAAGTGAATTGCTGGTAATGTTTTTTTATTTTTTTTTTACATAAATGAATTTCTGATAATATTTTTCACAAAAGTGTACTGCTAGTAATTTTTTTCTTTTTACACTAATGTTTTGCTGGTAATGTTTTTTTCTTTTTACAAAAATGGTGTCGCTTTTAATTTTTTTTTTGTACAAAAATGTATTACTGGTAATATTTTTTTTTTTTTACAAAAATGTACTTCTGGTATTTTTTTTTTTCCGTACTGAAATGTATTGCAGGTATTATTTTTTTATTCTTCCAAAAATGTATTGGTGGTAATATTTTTTTTGTCCAAAACAAGTATTTCTGGTAATATTTTCTTTTTTACAAAAAATATTTGATGGTATTTTGTTTTCTTTTACAAAAATGAATTGCTGGTATTTTTTTCTTCACAAAGGATTTGCTGATAATTTATTTATTTCTTTTTACAAAAGTGTACAGCTGGTTTTTTTTTTGTTTACAAATATGTATTGCTGGTAAATATTTTTTTTCATAACTGAAATTTATTGCTGGTAATATGCTTTTCATTTTTACAAAAATATATTACTGCTAATATTGTTTTTTTTTACAAAATGTTTTACTCGTAATTTGTTTTGTTTTTTGCTAAATATATATTGCTGGTAATATTCTTTTATCTTTTACAAAAAATGCATTTTTTATTTTTACAAAAATGTATTATTGGTAATTTGCGTTTTATTAGCAAATATATATTGCTGGTATTTTTTTTCCTTACAAATATGTATTGCTGGTAATATAACTTTTTTATAAAAATGTATTGCTGGTAATATTTTGTTTATTTTTAACAAAAATCTACTGCTGGTAATATTTCTTTCTTTTACAAAAATGTATTGCTGGCAATATTTTCTCTCCTGACAGAAATCTATTGCTGGTAATATTCTTTTTACAAAAAATGTATTGCTGGTAATATGCTGGTAATTTGATTTTTTTTACCAAATATATATTGCTGGTAATTTTTTTCCTTACAAATATGTATTGCTGGTAATATATTTTTTTTACAAAAATATATTCCTGGTAATATTTCTTTTTCACAAAAATATATTGCCCGAATATATATATATATATATATATATATATATATATATATATTTACAAACATTTACTCCTGGTAATCTTTCTTTCTTTTAGAAAAATGCATTTGTGGTACTTTTATTATTTTTTTTACAAAAATGTATTGCTGGTAATATTTTGTTTATTTTTTACAAAGATGTATTGCTAGTAATTATTTTTACTATGAAAATGTATTGCTGGTATTTTTACTATAAATATGTATTTTTATACTTTCATAGTGTTTTGACACCAGTTTGGGGGTTAACTATTTGCCCATAGCTGGGATACTAACAGGTGCTAATATCTCGGGTCAGGATGACCCTGGGAACAACAACAATTAAGAGGTGGTTTCACGCTCTTCAAAACCGTCCGATCGGAGACCTTGATGCCTGATGAAGTTTATCGTCATACCCAGGATGAACTATAATAGTTAAAGAAGCGCGCATCGAGTGGATTTCTTATAGTAACATCATTCGTTTTAGTGTAGATATTGGCAATATGGTCGTAGAAGGGGACTTCAGTTGTGCAGCTATGCAATAATGTTTTGAGTATATTAGGTTTGGTGGATGCAGGTGGAATTTAATACTTTCATAGTGTTTTTGCAGGTGGAATTTAATCATTTTTAAACAGGGATATAAGAATTATATTGATGGTTTCATCGACAGGGGCATTTGTAAATTAATTTTCTACGTCAAGGGATGTTAAAATGCCTTTAGTGTCCACTATGTAGATGATAGTTTTATTTTAGGGGAAAGCAACAAAGAAATTGATAATCTCAAAATTACATTTGAAAAAAAAAACTATGTCCTTAGTTTCACCTATTAACTTAGTAAAAAAGAACACCCCCATTCTTAGATGTTCTCGTAGAATTCAGTAGTAACACAATAACCACTTTGTTATACAAAAAACCACTAGTAGAAACTTTTGCCACCTTTATTTTATGAGCGAATGTCCACTTAGATATAGAATAGGCGTAATAAAAAAATTTCCACGAGACTGCGCACGAGAATTCATTCTCTCGTTCCCTTTTCCTTAAAGAACACAATAATGTGTAACAGGCGCTAGTTAACAACGGTTTTCCGAACTACCTCATCGATCACCAGATTAGCCTATTTCTTTCTAACGTAACTAATAGCAATACTGAACATGCAAATAAAAACAACAACATTAACATTTTCTGTAAAAGCCAAATACACGTTAACTATAAGCAAGATGAATTTTCTCTTGGAAATCCCATAAATATAGCCTCAGTAGACCACAACAAGAAAATTAAATTATTTACTATAAAAAATTTAAAACAGTTAATCTCATCATCAACAATAACAACACACCTGCAAGATCAATATCACAGAGAACCAATATTATTTATGAATTCACATGCCCCTTAAGGAACTGAGTTCCTGGTCAAACCAAATTCATGAATAATTATACTGGACATACCACTATATGCCTATCGAGAAGACTCACATTACACTTCTCTGGCTAAGTCCTAATTGAGCTATAGTCAGCGAAGTGTAACGTGAGTTTTCTCAATAGGCATGTAGTGGTATGTCCAGTATAATTCAAACACACACGGAAACTTACCAAACTCCACCCGCAACATACTTGCAGAAAATACAAGTATAATAGCCTTATCTATATGCAAAAATGACTAAAAATAACAGAATCGCTAATAATAAAAAAAAGAAAAAGTCAGCACACAATAACATCAATTGTGAACGCGGCTACAATATGTTGACCGTGTGTAAAAAAATAAAACTTTCCTATAATTATAAATACATACATAAAAATACCATACATTCAGTTAAAAATCAAAATCATTCTCGATACTGGGTAAATGAATAGCCGAAAGCGCTCGGATATGCAGAACATTTGGTCAATTTTTACACACTTTATGTCGAGAAAAGAATAAAAAAAAAGAAAGACTTATATGAACCCATGAAAAATTAAATAAATCGCAATAACTTGTCAGTCGTCTTTAATGAAACTTGTATGCATATATATATATATATATATATATATATATATATATATATATACTCCCTTTACAATTAGAATTAAGATACCTTTAGTAAATGACCATTTTCACCTACGAATTTTTTTTATTTAGAAAATTCCCAGGATTTTTCAAACTGTTTATGGATCAGTTTATAGTGTATTCTTTTTATTTTCATTAAACAGAGCAAAATTTCTTTACAATTGGAACCAAGATACCTTTAGTAAATGATCATTTTCACCTACGAATTTTAATTTTTAAATACCATAAACAGTTTGAAAAATCCTGCGAATTTTAAAATGAAAATTCGTAGGTGAAAATGGTCATTTACTAAAAGTATCTTAATTCCAATTGTAAAGAAATTTTGCTCTGTTTATTGAAAATAAACACGGAGCACTCTTTTGTGAGTCAGTTTTAACATATTTCAACATATATATATATATATATATATATATATATATATATATATATATATATATATATATACTTGTCCATGTTAGACTCACGTTCATAATAGCAATCTTCAAAGGCTACTTCGCTATGTGGGCCGCTGGTCTCTCTACAGACGATGCCTAGTCCATGTGAGTAGTGGCATTGACTTTGAAGCCTGTGGGATGAGGTTCAGCGGCATGGCAAACACTCGTTGCTCACAACTACGAACTCTCACAAAGGATGAGTACTTAGTGTGTTTCACTAGGGACACCTTCGCGGGTTCCGCACAGAACCACCAGACATTC
>OZ038498.1:53549406-53559406 GCA_964036315.1 Acanthosepion esculentum
TATTGCATTGAAATTTTTGAAGATCGAAGTTGACTGAAAAACAAGGATCCAGAAAAAAAGTTTCACAAACGACAAATACGAGGGATGAAACTGTTAACATAGAATTTGCGATTACATCTCGCTATTTCAAGTGTAAATTGATGAAAACATATTGCCAATCTAGTACTGCACTTAAATTCATAAAGTCTAGGTACCATAGAGGAAAGTTCCTCAGAACAATTACCATAAAAGTACTTATATAAATACTTTCATAAAAAACAAAATATATATATTTATATAGTTTACAATTCTTTTCAACGATTGAGGCCATTTTGTTTTGAATATATTTGAATTTTTTTATGAATTACGAAAAGAAAATGAATAAAACTTTAGAACATAAAGAGTTTTGGAGTTCAATTTTGTGATTTTTTCCCTTTATCCTAAAATCAATTCCAATGACCTTATTTAAAAACTTATGAAACTAATACTACCCTTTCTTTTGAGAAAAGGGGGAAAAACGCTAATTTTCCAATGTTCTTTGTGTCATTGGAAAGAATAAATAACTGAAAGAATAATTGGCTGAAAAAATATCTAACCAAAAAAATATCTAATTGAAAGAATATCTGCCTGAAAGAACTGGTTGAAAGAATGACTGAAAGAATATCTGACAAGAAGACTATCTGGCTGAAAAAATAACTGAATGAAACAATATCCGTTCGAAAGGATATCTGGCTGAAAGAATAACTGGCTGAAATAATATCTGGCTGAAAATATATCTGACTGAAATAATATCTGGATGAAAGTATAAAAGAGGAATTTTTTGCTTTATCTTATTTATATAGCGGTAAGAATGATAGACTGAAATAATATCTGACTGAAAGAATATGTGGCTGAAAGAATGTGACTGAAAGCGTATCTGATTAGATGAATATCTGTCTGGAAGAATAACTGACTGAAAGAATATCTGGCTGAAAGAAGATCTGGCTGAAAGAATATATGGCTGAATGAATATCTAGCTGAAAAAATATCTCACCGAAAGAATATCTGGCTAAAAGAACATCTGACTGAAAGAATAACTGGCTGAAATAATATCTGGCTGAAAGAATACATGGATGAAAGAATATCTGGTTGAAAGAATACATGGATGAAAGAATATCTGGTTGAAAGAATGACTGACTGAAAGAATATCTGACTGAAAGGATAAAAGAGTATTTTTTTTTGTTTACGTTATTTACGATTAGAGTTTTTGAATTGAAGTAAAAATTTTACATTTTGGAGAAACTTTCTTTTTACGTTGAAAAAGCATGTATCCGCAATTTTACTAAAAGTATTTTAAAAGTACCATTTAGTAAATGTTCATTTTTATTTAATGTAAGTATTGAAGTAAGTATCTAGCTATTTAATATTAACGGAAAATAGTCCGCCTAGGGCCATGGCACTTTAGTTCTCTTCAATATACTTTCACTCGGGACTCACACACTTATCTCAGACTCTATTTCACTTAAAAAAAAAAAATTGGGATCGTTATCAGCGCTTCAGTAGCAATTTAACAATTAGGAATAGTTTACTAAGTTAGATCAAAGTTGCACAGTCGGTTCTTGAGATACCAAAATATCTGGACAAACAATGAATATACTAGGTGGTCCGAAAGTTTTGTCATCACATACCTCTCTTCCAAACTGTAGGAACTTGTGTCAGCCATCTGAAATAGAAAATTATATTATGTAGGGATGACCACTCTGTACAGTAGGCTCCTATATTCGAACATCTTCACATCCGATCGTCCTCATGTCAGCACTTCTCAGTGTTGCCATTTTACATGTAGGAATATGCTACATTTTAATATTTTTCTTTTCTTTGCAGATAATTGTTCAAATGGAAGAAAAAGGAAAAGAAATTCTTTCACGTTACGTCAGAAATTAGAGATTATTAAAAAACTGTATAAATATTTCAATAGTTAAAAAATTTCTTTAGATATAGTTTAAAAAACTCTTTTTAAACAACATCTAAAATATGGTTGAAATATTCTTCTAGAGTTTGAGTATCTTGGTTATCATGGAATATTTTTTCATTGCTTTAAATATATATTACTATATAAAAATAACAAAACAAAAGTCATTGAAACAACAAACCAAGTTCAGTCGACCAATGATGACAATTCCAGAACAACGTAACTATAAACAATTTAAAAAAATTTTTTTTTAAAAACTTAAAACTGGACGACGCTCCTAAATTCGTTGAATTTTCAAATTATCAAACAAGGATTGCATAATCTGAACGAAACGCTAAAACTTGCGCTTGAAGATGATCCACTGAATCCTCTCGCTTTCGATGACTTAGAAAGAATGGATAAATGAAGACGCTAATGAATTAGAAAAGACTTCAACGGTAGAATCGCTTCAAAATTATTTGGATTGTCAAGAAATAAAGGAAGCATCAAATTCTTCCGATAATGATGAAAATATGAAGGATGATGAAGACTGGGACAGTAGACAAAGCTATTGATGAGGTCATCAAATTCATGGAGAAAAAAAATCTTTGTTCAGTAGTACCGAATGTACAAACGCACCTAATTTGCAGAAATGCCTTACTTTAAAAAAAAAAAAAAAACTAGAACAGCGAAAAGTAAGCGAAATGAGAAAAGAAATAAGAAAGACAATTGAAAATAAAATTTATTGAGTATTTCTTGAGACACTTAATTTTTCATATCTTGCGATAAGTTGTGTTTTGTTAAGTTAAAGTTATATTACACATACCACATTATATCTGAACCCGTCCTCATATCCAAACTGCTCTGAAGTTAGGATATAACGTAATATTAATAATTAAATGTTTTTTTATCACTTAGTACTTTATATTAGGAAAATTAATGACAAAGTTGAATTTTTTTCGTGTGACGCGTTTTATCCATTAGAACTTCATCGGGCTAAAGTTGTGTCTCTGTTGATGTACGCATGCGCACGAAGAAGAGGGGACGATGAACTTTTAATCTTTTAAATATGTTTGGGTATATAGTCTAACCAATTTCATTTGCTTATGATTTTATCACTTTTGGTATTATTTAACTATGTTTTTCGAATTGTACAAAATATTAACTTTATAAATATACCTAGATAGCAGAAAGGGTATATTTTGCCTCCCCCACTCACAGAAAAAAAATTGGGATTTGATTTTATTTCAAATTTATTTTAGCAAATTTTTGTACTTGATCAATATGTTATGCATTGCAAATTATAAAAAACAACAAAAAAAAAAAAAAAACATGAAATGAATGCAACTCGGATTCATAGAATAGTTTACGGCAGTCACCCCGAAAGTAACGCAACGCCTTTATTCTTTATTATGCTGGTCCGCGACGTCAGAAGTGGATGTTGATTGTCTGGTAGAAGAAGCTGAACCTTTCTGTTAACAACCTATAATTTCTTTCGTTTTGTTACAGTCTGGCAAAATGGCATCTGACATGAAAGTGCGTACAAAATAGGCGTACAATGACATGTTATTGAATTCTTCCAAAAGTACAATGGCACATCATTGAATTCTTCCAGACGAAAAAAAACAAAAAAACAAAAAAAAACATTGCAACTACTGACATTCTTTATGAATGATTACAGAAACCAAACTGTAGATGTGAGCACAGTTAGAAGGTTGTTAATGCATTTTAGCAGTGGCAACAGTGTGGCAAATCACGTGCCGGTCGGATCTGTTCAGTTGTCAATCCACAAAATGAATATCACTGCGAAGATGCAGGTCCGACAGTGGCTATCTATGCGATTTATTCTTATTGTCAAGCTGAAAATATACTCTGTTCAATGGTGTTGTTGAACTCCCTGTTACTTTTGTAGTTCCCTTAGAAATTTGTCATTAATTTCGGAGCACTCCTCGTATAATGTATAGTCATTCTGCATGATTTTCACTAAGAAAATACATTTCCAATAATTTTACTATAGCAATGCATTGCGGACGATTTTGTTATAAAAATGAATTCGAAATCAAGAAGACATTGATCAGGACTCAATCAAAGTGTTACTGACAGAATAGCGCTATGATGTAAGCACGATGTTCATTACAAAGAGAATATGGCGATTATACGAATAATACAACACATTTACTATCAGAGAGTGCGACAAATAATCTTACTATAGAATCGAAAATGAGAGGAACCACAATATATATATATATATATATATATATATATATATATATATATATATATATATATATATATATCAGATGCGATGGATAAATTGTCGTTTAAATTACGTAAAAATGAAAACAATATTGACATCTCATTTTAACAAATATATTTACCAAAACTACTCAAAAATATCTTGAAATACTAAAGACTAAATGTATTCAATAAAATCACCATTGGCTTCAACCACGGCCTTCAGACGACTGCGGAATCTCTTGCAACTCTTCTGGATGGTTTCCTTGTTTAAGTTGATGAATGCTGCCATAATCATTGCCTTCAGTTCATCTTTGGTCTTACAAGGAGTTTTGTTGGTCTCTCGCTCAACTGCGCCTCACACATAATAATCAAGGGGGTTTGAGTCTGGGGAGTTAGGTGGCCGGATATAAGGGGTGATGCGGTCGCAGAAATTGTCTGGATTCTCGTGATTGTGTGGCGTGCTGCAGAGTCCTGTTGACAGACATAGGGGCTTATGACCTAGGGCAGCACTACCTTCTCAAGGTACTTAATGTATACCTCCGAGTTGAGTCTGAAACCATTACCAACAAATTCGGGAGTTATCAAAACGATCAGAATGAGTTTTTAGATCTGCCGTACCTTCGTAATCACCATTAGAAACCGCTGCACTGTCCTTAGATTGACACCCAAATACTCTGAAATGTTCGTATTGGAGCTTCCGACGCGAACGCCAAGCAGTACAGCATGCCGTTTCCAAATTTCTAGCGGAGTGAATTGCGTCATGGCGCTATTTTTCTAACAGACGGTGCCCAACTGACCCAACTATACCGTGCTGTCGACAAAATTAAAAGCATACAATGCACATGTGCGAAATTAAAAATATAAAATGATGACAATTTACCCATCGCGCCCTGCAGCTCACCATGTTAGATTTTCTTTCTAAGGTAACCAATAGCAACACTGAACGTACAGAAAAAACAATAACATTAACATTTTATACAAAAATCAAATGCAAGGTAACTATAAGCAAGATGAATCTTCACTTAGAAACATTGTAAAGAAATATACAACTGCAGTCGATAAAAACAAGAAAATTACAAACACACACACACACGTATATATATATATATATATATATATATATATATATATATATATATGTTTATGGGAAAAATCTTTCAGCACACTACTCCCATTGTTAAACAAGGGGAGATTGATAGTAGGAAAGAGATACTTGATATACAAGACCTCTCTTATAGCGAGGCATCTTTTCGCTAATCTGTTTGCATAGAAAAAATATAAAACAAATAAATAATTTAAAAATAGAAAGATGCCCACTCGAATCCAAGCCGTGTCCAACACGAGAAGGTTCGGAATAAACGCTTCTATTAGTATTCAAAACCACACAAAAAATACAACTCAAAGATTCGAAATATGAAAAAAAAATAACAACACTAAAACAACACACCTTGAAAATGACTAAGGAAGTGGGTAAAAGTGCTTGTATTCCTCCATTCCCACCAAACGGCAAAATACTCTGGAAAAACATAATAAAAAATTAATAACATTTTCCTTGTCCGTCATATTTAGAGAAAAAAATGTTTAAAAGAAAGGTTGCTACCAAAATATACATTAAACACACACACACACACACACACACGCACACACACACACACACACACACACATCTATCTATCTATCTATCTATCTCTCTCTCTATATATATATATGGAAAAACTTAACACATCATCGAAGAATTCGGTAATAAATTTATTTTGATAGATAAGTTTTTAATATCTGCCTCATCAGACCGAAATTACAAAATGCTTTAAATTTATCCAAACAATATATTAAAAATTATTTAAAATTAAATCACAAGAGAAGAGTAAATAAATGTCTAAACTACTTAACCTAGAAAAATTTTCCTGGGGATTTAGATTACTGAAGGGAGGATTGGGGAAAAGTAAGGTGTCACCCCAATGAGCAGGAGTAGCAGTGGGAAGTAATAGTCACAGCTAGTGAAATACATTGAAATGAAATCAATTTTATATCGTCATCATCTAATTTACATCAGTATAATAACAATCATCGTCATATATATATAAAATTGTGAAAAATTGATAATATAATATATTAAAAACTTATATTCATTCTATCTAATTCATCTTCATAATAATAAAATACATCATATATATGTGTGTGTGCCTGTGTGAGTGTGGCATATACATATAAAAAACATGCAAATATACACATCCATACAAACACACAAGTAAACTCATATATACAATACATACATACACAATAACATACATATATACATCCATGTATAGGTATAAACACACGCACACATATATATATACATACATGTACATATACCCATACATATATATATATACATATAAATATACGCACACATACACATGCAAACATATACATACATACATAAATACACAAAAACATATACATATAACTTTCAATAAATAATGCAAAATAATTGTATGAATTCAAAATAAATACAAAATAAAATTCTATTTATGAGAAAATTTAAATCTATTTTATGGTGACACTTAAATATGTTCTCATTTCTTTGGTTCAGTAGCTGGCTAGTATTTTTATATTTAATTATTTTAATTTTTTCTTCCAGGGACAAATTACATCTATTTCTGATGCTGTTGGGGGTTTGGAATTTGTCTATAATCTTCCATTCTATTTGTGAGGTGAAGTTTCTGTCTTTTAATTCCCAGAAATATTTAGAAAGAGCTGTTTGGTGTTTTAGATAAGGGTCAGAGAAAGAATGCTTGTGATTGTAGAGCTTCTGCTTCCAGATTCCAGCAGGAATTCCGATATATACGTTTTTTTATTATTTACATGTTCTTTAGGGAAATGGTTGCTTGGTATATAATTTTTGGATTTGCATATACCTCCAACTGGGCAGTTGTTTTTGGTTCTACAATTACAAGAGGTTTTGCTATCTGGTAGGTTATTGGTATAAAATTTGTTTAATATTTTAGTATTATGTGAATTAATATTATAGATGTTATTTGTGCAGGTGTAGCTAATTTTTAAGGTTTTTCTATTAAAAAATTTATATAGTGGGTTATTTTGGTTAAAATGTTTGTCAATCAATTTCAGAAAGTATTGACCACTATATATATATATATATATATATATATATATATATATATATATATATATATGATAAAAATATAGTTTTAAGCTATGCTATATTTATGGGTTAAAATGCTCAGTATCAGGGTTAGAGCGTAAATATAAAAGTGGACATTGAAGTCAACAACCAGCGGCGACAGTCTGTTTCATGCTTAAAGGCATCTATTTATACACGTTAGTTTATCAGCTGGAGTACATGTCTAGAATGGCATAGATCGATTTCTGTACATTTTCTAACGCTTTCAAAGGAATAACATTTTTAAGCATGCAAGTATTTATTTGTATGATTTTAACTTTTCTTGTTATGTTATACTTTAGCGCCTGTTTTGTTTCAGGATGGTCATTGTGAGTTACTGATGTAAGTTGACCACTTAAAATTTATATCTGGAAATTTGGGTTGCCATTCAATTGCTTCACACCGTCCAATCGATTTTCCCTTGAATTCTTCCGGTGGAAATCCTAATCGAGCCAGGCTTTTGAGATACTCTGTACAGAGTGGCCCACGGGTGACTGAGAACGTAATATAGGATGCAGAATCCGTATATTGACGAAGAAATTTGTGCACAAATCTCAACATTGTCAAGCAGAAAAAACGGTTATTCAATAAAAACTGATTCTACAAGGACGACCTTGATGCGGCCTCAGAAGCAAAATGAATGCTCGGATGAAATGGTTCTTTTCATATTGGCTATCACGCCCACCATTCAGCTACGGAAGCGTCTGAATGCTTGGATCAAGTGGTTCTCTTTCATACTGGTCATCACAGCCTTGATTCAGCCTCGGAAGCTACTGAACGCCCAGATTAAGCTGTTCTGGTTCATATTGTCCATCACGACCTCTATTCAGCCTCAGTGACTGAATGCCCGGATCAAATGTTTCTCATTCATATTGGTCATCTCGTCCTCGATCCAGCCACGGAAGTATCTGAATGCCCAGATCAAGTGGTTCTTTTTCACATTGACCACCACGTCCTCGATTCAGCCACGGAAGCGACTGAATGCACGAATTAAATATTTCTCATTCCTTTTGTCCTTGATATTTGTTAGTGTCCCTCTCACTGTGATCTCAGATCTAGTAGTTCAAGGAAATCAAATCGGGAGGGCTTGGAGACCACGTTAAAGGGTAACATGGTTACGGACATTCTTAATGTGTCACTCCTAGATCATGTGGGAGGGAGTACTCGTGCTGGGATATGAGGCTTGATAACCGTATCTAACACTAGGACGTAAACCTTATAGTCAGATTTCGTGTGCATCACCGTTTCTATCCAATGGTTCCCGCACAAATCCACTGGACGCCCCTTTTGTTCATCTAACCACTTTCAAGAAGCTGGATATGTCCGAGTTGCTGTGGTTGGTGGCTAGAACCACGAGCTCGGTATGCCTTTTACTTTTCTTTATCAGATTGGATGCTGCCGTCCGAATGATTTCCATAAGTATGAAAGAGAAATGAAATTGGTCAGGTAATAATCAAAATTTAACCTATAGATTAGCGTTATGATGTAAGCACAACATTAAGGACAGAACAAGATGATTATATGAAAATTTTACGCATGTCGCGTAACATTACGTTAGGTCTTCTTTCGTTTATCTCCCGCTAAAGATGTATTCTCAAAGTGCTGGTGCATCGAGTATATTTAATTAAGAAAATTTACAGCATCTGTACATTTTTTCAAGTAAAGCCGTCTTTCCGTATTTTGGGTGTTAGACGAAATCTGAAGAGAAAAGAGAGAGGGAAGGAGAGAGATGATAGATAGCGGAATAGTATAGGAGAAGGGGAGGTAAACAAAAGATTGTAGAAGAGAAGAATGGGGTAAAAAGGAAGAAATTTACTATCTGGAAAGATGAGGGATGAACAAAAAAAACTGAAAGCAAATGAAAAGAAGGTGTTAGAATGACATCGTTAGAATAAGCGAAACGAAATAGAAGCTGATATTTTGTTGGCAGGAAGGCGGGAAATGGGGAGAGACGCGGGAATATTTCGAAAGAGAAGAAAAATTAACGAAAAAATGTTGGAGAAAGTGGAATGAAGAGATGAAGATTTAGGTTTTGAGTTAGACAAGTCTGGTAGAAACTCTCGGCTTAAGAGAGAGACAGAGAGCGAGTGATTATTAGGGTTGATGTCAATGAATTTTTGAGATTATTATATATGAGAAAGAATCATCGATATTTGACGTGAGGAAATCAATAAATGGTGAAAGAAAGAAAAGTGGGTAAATGAAGACGAAAAAAAAAAGATGACGTGATGTAAATAAAACGATAAATAAGAATAAAAGAAAACGGTAAAATGAAATGAAAGAAAGGAAAAAGAAAATTAGATATGGAAAACAAAAGATATGAAGAAAGAAAGAAAGAAAGAAAGAAAGAATTAAATGGAGACAGTGGGAAGAGAGAAATAGAGCGGGAGGTTGAACAATAAAAATGTGAAGAGGAAGAAAGACAAGAGCGAACGATGAGCGGAAAGAAAAAAAGATATTGAAAATGAGTGAAAAAGAAGAGAATTAAAAATAGATTTAAAATAGAACATAGGAAAGAGAAAGAAAGAAAGAAAGAAAGAAAGAAAAGAAAGAAAGAAAGAAAGAAATAGATTGTGAGATGTTGGAAAAGAAAGAAAGAAACAAGCAAAAAAGAAGGAAAGAGGTTGTGAGAAGTTGTAAAAACGAAAGAAAGAAAGAATTATGAGGAACTGGAAAAGAAAGAAAGAAAG
>OZ038498.1:53561906-53679406 GCA_964036315.1 Acanthosepion esculentum
AAGGCTATAGAACTCGGTCTGTCCCGCTATTTTAACCATAGCTGGGGGGAGAAGTAGAGGATTCATACCTTTCCCAAGGGTATTAGCACGTAAGTGAATGTAATGGATTCAACTGGAAAGTCAGTCAGTCAGTGATGTGCCATTCGTGATACACGCTTAGGCGATCATGTATCTTTCGATAAATGACTGATGAGGCAGATTTTTTTCCCGCGGTAGGTTGCAATTTCTTTCTGCGTCACGTTGTGCGACAGACTCTCGAAGAAGATATTTCGTTCATCGCTACAATCTTAACTTCTCCAAATCTCGGATTGACCGTTTTCTGTCCTCCATATCTTCATAATATGCACTACATTGAGTTGCTCTTGGGGCATGTATTGAATGAACATTTACTAAATAAACTCATTTCTATATTTAAATAATAAAAGAAAACCTTCTATCCAGAAAAGGATAGCTCATCTTAGAAATCACTGTGAGTGAGTTCAATCAACCTTATTTGAGTCCTCATCAAGTACAACTTCCTCTCCTTTGTATTTCTTCGTAATGTTTGTCTTTTTTCAATAATATCACTCTCATTTAATGTTCGATAAACTACATCCACGTCCTGGGTAAGACAATAAATTCCATCCAACAGCAAGGCCTCTGATTAGGAGGTTTTGAGGAGCATGGAACCACCTTTTAATTGCTGGTGTTCCCAGGTCTACCCTGACCTGGGGTGGTAGCACCTGATAGGGTCCCAGCTATGGGCAAATAATTAACATCCAAACTTGTGTAAAAATAGGTTTTAATACCAGAAATATTTTATAATAAAAAAATTATTAGCAGTAATAATTTTTGAAGGAAAAATTATTATCAGCAATACTTAAAAAAAAATACCAGCAACACAAACAGCTATATATTTTTTGAGAAAAATATGACCAGCTATAGATTTCTTCAAGGAAAAATATTCCCAGAAATAGATTTTTGAAGAAAAATACATTATCAGGAATAAAAATTTTGTCGGCATTAAATAACCCATTGAGGTTGATATGCCATAAACCAAACCAAACCAAACCTCACCTCACCTCACCTCATTTAATGTTCTGCCATTCATTCACGCAATTTTGTTAGGTAGGTAGGTTATTTCTCCGACTGGCTTTCAGTATGTCTGTGAGTGTAACGTTTTCCAAGCCGTCTTTTCCTTATTATGTTTCATAGAAATTTCAGCTATATCTATCTGATTCATATCATAACATACGAAAATATAAAAGGTCGCATTCCGTATTAAGTAATGCATTATTACTTTTGCGAGCCATTGATAATGTCAGTGGAAATTTTTTTTTTTGCGTTCGTAATGATTTTGTATTTCGCCAGAGTTAATACCTTCAGCCGACGTTTTCTGTTTTCTTTTTTTTTCTTACAGTCGTTTCATATTTTCTACTAATGTCATTGGTCAATACTCTGATCTCGATAGAAGGCAAAATTTCATATGTTAAATTTCAAGAGAAGCTGGCTCTCCCCAACTCAGACTTACTCTCCTCTACAAGATTAAGATTGCCATTTTCTTCCATAATTGTCTTAATTTTTTTGGGTTATCTGACTGATCAGTAGCTGTTATTCTTTTTGTGAGCAATGGGTTGACAGTTTTCTGGTTGCAAGGAGCCCAAATTTGTTGGTAGCCCTTAGAGAGGCTGCTCTAGTCAACAGTCACATAATATCAGGGTAATTGCAGTGTTATATCGTGCATGGACCGGTGTCCCTGCGTGTACCCTTATAGAAAAAAAATATTCCTCGTTCTTTGTTGTACTAAGTGAGAAACAAAAGAAGAAAAAAAAATCTATCATCTGTTCCTCTTCATATCTTTGTTTTTTTTTGTTTTGCAAACTTTGGACTTTGACACCGCTATTATTTTAATAATCTTCACTCCTGTTTATTGTTTTAAAATGGAAGGATTGGAATAAACCTAAACATAAGATGATTTTCTAAGCGTAGCTTTTGAAGTGGTACAAAGCTGAAGCCGAGGATCGAACTCGCTATATAGTCTTAATTTATCTAGCGAGACAAGCTTGCTAACAATTACATCAGGTCTAAGTATCCTTTAAGCGCTAACATATGAAAATGATATGTACTGGAAAGGGATATATTTGTTCGAGGTAGCTAAGCGGTTTTGGCTACTGTAACCAAGTAGTACAATCTCGCAGGTAACCGTAATCGACTCGTCGTAGTCAATAGATGTAGGCAATAGGCGTAGACCAATAGGATAGCCAATGGCGTAGTCCAATGGGCGTCGTCATAGACTTGGACTCTATCGTACCTCCACGTCAGTCTGCATTTATGGCTGACACCAGATAATCATATTCCTGTGAGGGGGAACACAGGTGTATGCATATTCATTACGTCAGAAAGTGAATTTATACATTTTCTTAGTTCTTGAGAATTGACAACAAAAATAATAAATACTATTTATTTATTTATTAAATTGTTTATTTACACTATTTATTCATCATATTATTTATTGGAATGGTTAAGAAAACATCGGCTATTTGCCAACTGATTTGGCATTTATAAAATGGTAAATAATAAAGATTTCTTTATAGTAGGTTTACATATTTTAATAATTTAGTAAATGTTTATAAATTTATGAATAAAAATTGTTTTCATATTTCTTTCTTTATAAATTGGTAAATGATTGCATCAGTTGTAACTGTATTAGTTTTTAGAAAGTTGTAAATATAAAATTATTCTTGTAAATAAACAATAAATAAATCATTAATCCACATAATATTCTACAATTTATTAAGGAAATCAAACTGTATTCTAAAATATAACTTCAACAAAACTACAACATAAAACTCACGTATTGGGCACGTCGACGTGGGGTAATGGTCAGCAAGCTTGTTTCACTAGAACAATTACAATTGAATAGTGAGTTTGATCCTCACCGGGTGCTCCACTCTTTCAGCCTTGTGCCATATTTAAGCTACACTTAGAAAATGATTAGGGCTTCTCGACGTGGTGTAAGCTAGTCTCGCTAGAACAATTTAGACTTAGTAGCGAGTTTGATCCTCACTGGGTGCCACATACTTTCGGCCTTGAGCCACGCTTAGAAATTCACCATAAAACTCATATATCACCGCCTCTAGTAATTATGTCCACACAAACTTGTATATGCGCAACAACTGAGTATTATCTACCATGTATTCGATTGTGAAAGCAGAACAACATATATAAATAATACTTTTTTATTACTTCAAAGTTCCCAAGAAAATTAAATTCCGTCATTAAGGAGTAAAATGTGCCATGAAATAAATCAACCAATGAAAGGTGAAGGTTTTCAACATGGAATCGTCTTACCCCCATCCGTGGCGTTCTTCTGTTCTTCGGACAATTCCTCGAACAGCAAAAGTTTGGCGAGATTCTTCCATCCACGAATCGCATCGCACCCAGCATAGCTGTATCTCGAGGAACCCAGCTTCTTTGGCAATCTTGATGGCTTCTGTAATTCCATATTTCGCATATTAATCCCTCTGCTTTGGAATGTTTAGGAAGTTTACAAGGTCAAATTTATTAATACATCAGTCGGCAAACGAACCCAGTTCGTTGTAAACATTTTTACAAAAGCTTAGTTCAGTCTAGTACAATGTCGGAGTCGTGAACAGCTCAGAGAAGATTATTTTTACAAACCAGCGGACTACGGTAGGCGCTCAAATAGTTATTTACGAATAGCCATTTACCTACTTAGCCTATTTATAGTCGGACTATTTTCCTTGTCTTTGCTATTATTATTGTGATAATAACAACAAAGATGAAGACAATAATATGAATTAAAATATTACAAGTAATGATGACGGCTCATCCCTAAAATTCAGACAGTAATTAAGCGTATCTTAATATACGGCACTGGTTAATCGACGAGATCCAGTTTTGGTTCATGGCAATGGTCGGCCACATTTTGCCAGAATGACACTGCAGAAGCTCACCAACTTGCGATAAGAGACTTCCGCCATATTCCTTTGATCTCCCGCCCACTGACGACCACTTTTTCAAGCATTGTGACAATATTTTTAAGCCAAAAGACATTCTGTTGCAAAAAAGATGCAGAAACTTCATTCAAAGATTTCTTGGCGTCCAACTCTTTAGAGTTTTATATTAAAGTCATAAATAACCTTGTAACTTGATGGCAGAAATGTAGAGATATTCAACGTTACTATTTTGACTGATTTGAACACTATTTAAATAAATTAATTCAGGAATAAAAGATCATTCTAAAATCAGACATTATTTTCAGAAAAAGCCTTATATTATTTTGATTTCTTATGTGAATTAATTTTTAGAATTGGATGAATTATAATTTGAAATTTTTAGAATCTGGATCAAAACAGTTTTGCAATTGTAAATTATTTCCTTAGAATCGAATTTTTCTCAAGAAAGTTTCCTCGAAGATAAATAAACGTCTAATATGTGTTACAATTAGAGATTTAGAGGACAGGTATTACACTTTGATCCCAGCCCGACGAACAAGTAGTGACCTCTTGGCTGCGCTGGCATCGGTATTACTACCGATCCCGCCCTCCTTAATGCAATGATGCCGCGGGTAGCTGTCTCCCTAGACCACTCTTTAATATTTTCAGTTGCGTTCTGTCCGAAGACAGAAGCACAACTGAGAGATAGAATGTAGTCCATCCGCCCGAAAGCAGATACTCCACTTTGATCCCAGCCCGATGGCCAAGGAGTGATTATTGATCTGACCTCTCCACTTGTGACGTTAGGTTGTTTTTAACAATATATATGCAAACGGGTCAAGAACAAAAATTGCCTAGTCTCCGTTTCTACTGTCACGCCGTCATCGATATTACAGCGACCCAGTCTCTCTTATTGCTCTGAGGAAGGTGCTGCCGTAGGGTTGGCATCCCAGGGACCGGGCGCCTTCTCACATCTCAAATGAGGAGAGAACAGATAATTAATATTTACTTGCCAACCCACGCTTGCAGGATGTGACACAAGGTCAGTTTAATGCGTGGAACACAAAGAACATGCACGCGGGCCAGGTCCAAAAAGCAGCTGTTTCCCGAAACCGGACACCTCTCAATAATATATTCGGTTGCGTTCTGTCCACAGATATAGACACAACTGAGCTATTGTAGTTTGTCCGACCGAAAGCATATACTCCACTTTGATCCCAGCCTGATGTCTAAAACGTGATTATTTAGCTGACCTCTCCACTTAGGCAGGATGTGACGCTAGGTCGTTTTTAACGTGAGGTACCCGTACACATATATATGCAAACGGGTCATAACAAAAATTGCCCAATCTCCACGAAAACTGTCACACCGGCATCGATATTACAGCGACCCAGTCTCTCTTAGTGTTATGAAGAAATTGTTGCCGTAGGGTTGGAATCTCTGGGACTGTGCGATTCTCTCCTTTCAAATGAGGAGAGAACAGATACTTCACTTTAATCCTAACCAGGTGGCCATAGAATGAAGAAAGTCGTAACACGAGTAGTACTTGCTCGCGCAATAAATATCGAATATATCCATACTCGGAAACAGCTGAGTAGGGCAATCTTTTGGACAACGTAGATTTTGATGCTGTCTGTGATACAGTTGATGAACTTTTTTTTTATTCCCTTCCCCATCAATCCTCAAGCTTTTATGATCACATTTGTTATTTTAGTTTTCATAGCCGACGTCCTGTTGATCTCAATCGCCAGGCCTTTGTAGTTGGACAGCTTTTCTCTAACGCTTTTGGGTGGCATTGTCATGTCGTTTAGCATGCACCTCTTTTCTTGTCTGTCCTTGTCAACGATGTCAGGCCTGTTAGCTTTCATCTCTTCGTCAGTGTGTATTCCCAGACGGATGTGGCATCATTGTTGTCAGTGAGCGTGTTCGATTGATGTTCCTGCCACTTCGCAGACGTTTAGGTTTTTTTATTCTACTTTCAGTTTAGTTATCCTACTGTGTTGTTTTGCCTGTGAATGAATTCGGTTTCTGCCAGATTTGGGCAGCCTGACACAATAAGGTCGACAGTTTCCTAGTATACTTTCTACAGATCCAGAATTGTGGGTACTCTTTGATCTCGAATAAAAGAGGGGTTTGAAATAGGCAGTTATACGTCCAGTGTAACGGGTTGCGGCACTAAATACGTAACATTCACTTTCGCAAAAAATATCCTTGGGAAAACATGAATCTATCTCTTCTCACCAATTTCCTTCAGCTATGGGTTAAATAGCTGTGCAGATTGGTCTCCATACACTTTATTGGTGACCAGTCTAGAGAGGGTGTTTCTATAAAAACATATATCTATAACTTCAGCAGCCTGAGTCACTTCGGGTATGTGTCAGACTATAAAATCGCTTAATGAATGAAATTCTATCGTCAGGTGAGTTGCCCCATGGTGGAGATAACGTCTACTTTTGGGGGATAAACGGGTGGCGGGTTGGAAATTTCTTTCAAAATCGAAGTAGCGGTGGAAAGATCTGGGATTGGGTCAGATTAGTCTGGAATTCAGTTTATTGGAATGAAACACTTGTCTGTGTACATTTTATTCAACGTTAATTTTTTTTTTTACCACAGACAAGCATAAGCCTCAAAAAGCCTGTTTCTAATGGGCTACGTTTCTGATTTTTTTCTTCACAGATCATTATATGTTGTTGTATGAAGCCATAATCTGATTGTGAAAAGGTATGAATAACATCAAAGTTTCCTGATCATGAAGCAAATATTTTTTTTCTCGGCTACGCTATTAAAATTATTTTTAAAATAACGAGGACACACGGCACGTGGCACGACTAAAATATTAACCCCGGAAAATAATCTCCGATTTTAAAATATTTATTATAATTCATCTTGCTAATCCAGTTGTTAGTTTGTTAGTTCGTACGACCTGTTGTGCCCTGCCAATACTTCATAAATGAAGCTGTAATATATAAACTATTCCGTTTTGAGTGCGTGAAAAGACGGAAATGGCATATCAGAGACGCTACTGGGTTTCAGTGAGAAAATGAATGAATGAAAGAAAGAAAGAAAGAAGGGAATATGGAAGTGTTTAATGTCTGTTTCAGTGAAATAGAAAAAGTAGTCAATTTCAAATCTTTTCATTCGTACACCCTTAAAATAACGACCAGCCTTCATATTCATGATTGTTATTGCATTATTTTGTCAAAGTTGTTAAGTTCAAATATTTAACGATGCAATAGGAGAATTTCTACGGATATTTTCTTGTAGAACTTGCAAAAACCTTATTCAGTCATTAACTTAAGAATTAAGATTCATCAGAAAATTCAAATAGGGAAACCGTAAAATTTTCCCGGATCTTCCTAATAAACCTTTTAATTGTGTTCTAATATTATTATTGTTATGGTTGCGCAAAATATATTACTCATTCCTAATGAGTAAAGTGTCCTTTTTGTTAATTTTATATCAATCTCATACTGAATTTAACTTAAAACATTATATACTCCTCAACTTAAACATGAAAGCAGAAGAGATGTGTTTACTTTTTTTGCATGAGCTTGCGTGCAGCACTGGTTAATCGACGAGGTTCAATTCTGCTTCATGACAATGCTCGGCCACATTTTGCCAGGATGACACTGCAGAAGCTCATTGACTTGGGATAAGAGACTTTGCCACATCCGCCATATTCCCCTGATCTCCCGCCCGCTGACGACCACTATTTCAAGCATTGTGACAATATTTTTAAGCCAAAAGACATTCTGTTGCAAAGAAAATGCAGAAACTTCATTCAAAGATTTCTTGGCGTCCAACTCTTTAGAGTTTTATATTAAAGTCATAAATAACCTTGTAACTTGATGGCAGAAATGTAGAGATATTCAACGTTACTATTTTGACTGATTTGAACACTATTTAAATAAATTAATTCAGGAATAAAAGATCATTCTAAAATCGGACATTATTTTCAGAAAAAAACATCATATTATTTTGATTTCCTATGAGAATTAAATTTTTAAAATGGCTGAATTATAATTTGAAATTTTTAGAATCTGGATCAAAACAGTTTTGCAATTGTAAATTATTTCCTTAGGATCGAATTTTTTCTCAAGAAAGTTTCCACGAAGATAAATAAACGTGTAGGTGTGGAATAAAAGCAGGAAATTGACATTTTTCAAAAGAAGCGGGTATATACGATTACTGTAAACCTGAATGTATGTTATAAGATTGAACATATTCTGTAGATCATGAGGCTCTTCTTTGTGTGGGTTACCCCACTTGTCTTTACTAAAAAAACCGTCGCTAGGGGACGTTTCTTAAGCCTATAAATAGGAAATGATATTCTCTGTCACCCTCTTTCCTTTTTCTCTCTTAGACAATAAGATGTAGTCGCACGTGGGAAAAAAGTGTCCCTCACTGGGACACGTTTATGTTCACTTACAATGCATTACTTTTTTCTCGGACTTCTTGCAGACAAACTTCATACACACAAACACATTCTCTAGTTTAAATGTTTTCTTCTTTTATTGTCATTGTAATACTTTTGTTAATATATACATTGTCGTTCGTTTTATAAACTGTTTTGTGTTATTCATTTATTACTCGGACTCACATTCGAGTCCGCAATAATTGTTACGGGAAAAATATACCAGGAGATACGTGTTTTCTGCATAAACACAACTAGCATTCTCGCAAGATTTGTCGATGTGTGTGGCATGTTATCAAATGCGTTCGTGTAAAGAGGCTGGTCACAGGTTATTTGAAATCTTGCAGCATGGCTTTCTTAATGAACTGCTGATTCTCGTATCCGTAACCTCTAGTTCTTTAACATCCCTTCTGTTCTGTTGGCAACAAGTTATTCTTATCGTGGCAGCTATTGGTCCTCTCGGCAAACGTGGAGGTAATGTTGCTAGTCAGTAAGTTATGGGTCTGTAATTCTTCAGATTCTGCGTCTCCTATATCATTTGGGAGCAGGCACGTGACTCTCCAAGTGAACCATTTGGTACAGTTTTTCTTTATGGCGACATTCTATGCTCGTGCGAGGACTTCATGGATAATGGGCAGATTCTTTTTCCAGAAGTTGGCATTTTTGTCTATACATATTGTCTTTCATTTGTTGGTCTTGTTGGTGGTTGACGCTGGTATTAGTAGTACTAATACTAGTAGTAGTTGTAGCAGCAGCAGCAGCGGTAGTAGTGGTATTGTTTTCTTCTGCTTTCTGATCAGCACAATCCTGTACTTAGTCACTGCCCTGGGGTGGGGAGGAAAGATAATAAATATATGCATTTTGTTAGCACAACCTCAGACGTTACATGACACTTAATATATACAGTATGTATTTTCTTTACATCGATAATACTCTCCCGAGTTGACGAGCATTTCCACATTGTGCAATTTAAAAAAAATCTTTTTTAAACAGGGGCTATCGAAAATTTTGTTTACATTTTTGTCTCTGCATTTGTTTTTTTTTTTAGAGTACCCCGGGATCCAATATTCATAGGTATAACAACAGTTGTAAGGTACCACGCATTTTCAATGTCAGTTTCAAGATACAAACTTAGCTGATGACACTGCCACATCGATCAGAAGGCATTTTTTGTTTGTGATCTATTAAATTTTACATAATAATTTTCTAATCGTAGCTTAGATGTGGCACTAGGTGGAAAGTATGGAGCACTATTAGCTTTTATATGTCTGTTAGTATGAATGTTAAATTCCCAAACAATAGTGATCTCCTGGTTTCCTATTAATGGTCTAGGGCTATATTCTTACGATTTTTCAGCATGTAGTACTAATTAATAGGAGTAGATAGGTTCGCCTATCGTCCGGTTCACACTTCTCCCCGGCCTTTTGAACAGGAGTAGAAGCTTAATCTTTGTTCCCTGTTTAATATTGGTTTTACGGTTCCTTCTAAAATATTTTCCTTCTCTTTCACTTCCGGTGGCCCCTTGTATACCTTCCAGTGAAAATACTGCCCAATCCTAAAGATCTTTGCATTCCTTCAGTGTAAAGATTGGAGAATCAAACACTAAGTGGTCAATAGCCTCAATATGTGGTCCACAATAATCTACATATTGAATTTGAAAATTTTCTTTATTATTGTGGAGAAATTGACTGTTGTGCAGGCGGATAGGAGAAGTGTACTTACCTTGTGTTGTTGAAATGCTTACTAAACAAAAACTTGTTATTTTCTATACTAGTCCTTTATAGCTACAGTAATCACTTGACAGGGTTACCATGTGATCCCTGAAGTTACATAAAAGGCGAGGAAATCTATCTCTTTTTTATTATTTAAATTTACCTTCCATGTTAGTAGACGATTATACGTCGCGGAAAAGTGGCAATATATTTCGCAACTCAAGTTAAGTGCTATTGCTTTTTTTCTCGATCTGTGGGTCGGCATTATGTTTGCCAGGTAATTCCTGGGGAAAAGGCTTTGGTCCTGTGCAACCAGTATAAACGCCTCCGTTTCTCCTTTTAGACCTGTGCTCTTCATCCACTAATAGGTTTTATGTTTATTGACATCCGCTTCGTTACGTCCGAGTGCATATTGATCACATGAGTATAAACCGTGCTCCCGGGTGTCTTTTAAATTGTTTAACCCTTGCGTCTTAGCATGATTTTTATATAATAATAATAATAATAATAATAATAATAATAATAATAATTATTATTATTATTATTATTATTATTATTATTATTATTATATTTCGGTCTCTGCTATGGTCACACTACCTATCAAGTCTGTGGAAAAACCTAAGAGAGATAGTGGTGTGTTGTTATGGCTTCATTTCACGATTTGTTTTTCTAACCCCCATAACATCACTAGCGTTACATGAACAAAGATAATCTGAGGCTGTGTGCTGTACTCATCAAGACAATGTTTTGTATTTCTCTTAAGCTAGGATTTGCAGGGATTTTTTTCAATGTGTTGTTGTGTTCCTTTTTTATCATTCCAAGCGCATCTACTATAACTAGTACTATTCTTGTTTCAATTTTCACATTTGTTTCTATTTCGATTTCCAGGTCTTTATACTTTGATAGATTATAAAATTCTTTTGTTGCTATGTTACAATCCGCTGGGCAAGCTATATCAATTTGTAGGCAAGGTTTTTCTTTTCGGTTTTTGACAATTCTGTCTGGCTTATTTGCTTCAATCTTCATGTCTGTAAAGATGGTGTGATCCAATAGAATTGTGATGTTTCTATATCTGTAACCGGTGCTGGGTGATGTTCATATTATTTTTTGTTAACATCTTTTCCAATGTGCACATTGTCTAGTGTAAATATTGCCCCACACTATCGTGACGATTTTTATATTCATTTGGCGCAAGTATAGAACATCCTGAGGTTAGATGGTCTATGGCTTCCTGATAATTGTCACAGAACCTGCATTATTATGTATGCTGTTTCCCTGGAAATTCCTAGTGAAAAGACTTTGGTCTTGCGAAGCAAGAATAAAGCCTTCCGTTTCAGCCTTTAATCCAGATGCTCGTAACCATCGATGAGAGCTAACTTTATCAACATTGACTTTATTAGCCTCGTTCTGGATATTGGTCAGGCAGAGGTTTGTTTTCCCAGCCTTGTTTCATCTGTTCAAGAGCTTTATTCTTGGCTTTCTTTTTTCATAATTTTTGCTGCAACAGTTGGTTCTGGGGTTCTGTTTTGGTTTTCTACAGAATCTACTAAATGTAAATCTCGTTTGTATTTATAATCTTTCATGATTGAATATTTTTTTCTTTCTGTTTTCATATTGTTTGACTAACTGTATCATCCATTCCTTTGTTGTTTTCATATATGTTAGTAAACCAATAGTTGTTGTTGTTATTATTATTATTGTTATTATTATCTCTGATATTATTATTATTATTATTATAGTTTTTAAAATTATTTAAGGAGATTTTGTCTGAATCAGTGCGATAAATTAAACAGTCGGTAAGAAAAAGGGTTAAGGAGAAAACGTAAAATGTGATTTTACAAGAATAAAAGGGATTGAATACGTATTAATTTTAAAGATAAGCAAGAAGCAAATGTTTCTCATTTCCCATGAAAATATTTTGTCCTTTAGTTATCTTATCGACATTATCTGTGTGTTTAATTTATTTTTTTTCGTAAAAGCAAGAACAATACTGAAAGCCTATGTTGTTTAAATGGTTGAATGCTTGGATGAGAATATATAGCGAAACAAATAGATATGATGTACATTGGGCAACAGAGTTTGAGGTTTGAAAAGAAGAAAATTGCATTATTTCTTTTTTTAAGATAAATTGTCAAGATTTAAAAAATGAGTGGTTATAAAAAAAAATTAGTCGCTGCTGTTCGAAAGCAGCCTGTATAGATGACTACCTACGGAACTTTCAGCACAGCTTTCAACATGACACGGTTAAATTTATTTCAAAATGCGGACACAGTGGCTCGCAGGAGCAGATCGAATTGAAGAGTGAAACTGACAGTTACCTTGCAGTGTTGATTTCTTTCAGGGTCTATAGCTAAAACTGCTACATTTACGACAGAAGAACACATTAAAGTTCCAAACTAAATCACCTCGCAGCGTCGATCCCTATATCCGCATTATCTATCTATCTATCTATCTATCTATCTATCTATCTATCTATCTATCTATCTATCTATCTATCTATCTATCTATCCTGCTTTGGCCTCTTCATATCTGAGTCTGTTCATTTCTATTTTATCGTAGTTTATTTCTTTTCGTATATCTCCCTTTCTCCCCCACCTCTCTCTCTTTCTCTCTCTCTCTCTCTCTATATATATATATATGTGTGTGTGTGTGTGTGTGTGTGTGTGTGTACAAGTGCTCGCGTGTATGTGTGTTTGTGTGGGTGTGAATGTGTTATGTAATGTAATAAATATGTTTTGTATGTAAATATTCTTAACCCTATCTGCTCATTATCAGTACATACATACATACATACATACATACATACATACATACATACATACATACATACATACATATATTTTCAACCCTTTTTGGCATTGACCAGGTTCTGGCAAATTTCATCTCCTAGCATTGAATTCCATCTTCCAGCATTGAATTCCATTCGGATATGAAATTCACGATCAAATCCTCTTTGTTGCTCAACTGCTTTCTCGAGAGCCTATACTTTATAATGTTCCATAAATTTTCTATGGGGTTGAGGTCAGGAGATTGGGGCGGCCATATCATAACACTCACCTGCTTCTCATCAAAGTATTCCTTCATCAATTTTGATTTGTGACAGGGAGCATTATCCTGCATAAAAATGAGCTTGGTGGGGTCGATTTGCACCCTTTCAGCAGAAGGGAGCAGACAAGACTCTAAAATTCTCCTGTACTGCTCGCTCCTGAGTGTCTTTTCAATAGGTTTTAAGAAACCAGTTCCATGAAAAGAAAAGCATCCCCAGAACATTATACTGAACGGATGTTTGACAGTACTTACTGCTAAATTCAAAGAGCTTTCAAAGCTTCTTCGTATTTTAGATCGCTTATCCTTTGAATTTAGCTGAACTTTCGTTTCATCGGAGGAGAGAACATTTAGTAAAAAAAAATCAGGTGAGTCACTTTTATCGAACAGCACTGTATATATATATATATATATATATATATATATATATATATATATATATATATATATATATATATATATATATATATATATTGAAAATTATAACATGTTGAATTATGTTGAATGTAGAATCTACATTCAACATCATCACTTAATAAGACACCAGAGGTGTTGAAACAAAATGACTATTTTTGTAGTGATTTTATCACATATTTATGTTATAATTTTCAAATAAATAATTATATTTGCTCTACTCTGTATTGAGCACTCTTTTAAGAATAGTAATTGTTGGTTACTGGAATTTATTCCGTATACACCAATCCTATAATATATATATATATATATATATATATATATATATATATATATATATATATATATATATATATATATATATATATATATATATATATATATATATATATATATATGTATGTATGTATTAGTTAATGTTATGTGTGATCATATATATCAATACATAGATGTATGTATATATGTATGTGTATCCTCACAATCAAACACACCCACATTTATTCGCGGCAGTTACCCAGGTTAGCTGCTTACCCAAGTTATAAAAGGATTACAGGTTCGATTCCTGCCAGGTGGCATAATTTCTTTAAAAAAAACTTTTGATTTCAAACTTGTTTCTTGAGACATTTGTCAAGGAATGAGAAATGTTTTGTGTCATTGAATGTTTCAAATAGTCTGACTATATTAAAGATATGAAATTTGTATAATTAATAGGTGAGATGTGTTATTTGAATAATCCTTAAGTAACCTGTTGAATGATTGGGACCTGTGCCGAAAAATAGGTGGTGAACCTGGAAACAGATACACGAATCTACAGATTGTTATCGAGGAAGGAAGGATTGTGTTAACCATAGGATATTTTCCATATCACCATAATCAATCTCTTTAAATCTAGGGTTAAGCGCCATCTTTCCAATCTATCCTCCTAAACTACACATCTGACCTCCTCCCTCTACGTTCATATAGCAGCCTTCTTCAGTAACCATCTGTCTAGAGTGGCTCATGTGCCTTGTATTGGATAAACATTAATTAAAAAAAAAGGAGAAAAATGTGTCACAACCGGCGACAACCTACCCACAATGGCCATTGCATTAAAACATAATTGCTTAAAAATAAAGTCAGCTTTTTCCAACTTTATTTATTTCTTTATTTGTTCTTACTACTGAGTCGTTAAACAATATGGCTGCCAGTTGTTGAAGTGTATGATGGGAAGAGGTTAGTGTTTGTAAGGGGGGTGGCAGTGGAGAAAAGAGAGGATTGTTCGAGTAAATGTTCGTTGGATGATTGAAGTGGAAAAAAAAAGGGGGAGAAAGGACGGACGCGGGTCGGGTTGTGGTGATTGGCTTGTCTGTTTACGACAGGAGACAGGAGTTGTTTTGCCGAGCAGAGAAGATGCGAAGAAAAACCGCCTTTGAATTGAACTTAATGGGTTGTAGGAAGATTCCTAAGCATGACAGCAGGTGCCCGCCGGGAACGCACACACACAGACGCACGCGCTGATACGCACGCATACACATTAGACGCACATGCAGGTATCAGGAGAAACACTTGTGTGCAAAATGTATATGCCTATAGAGAAATGGATTCAGCACAAATTGTTTCTTTGAATTCAATGGCATGCGTACATTTTTAAAGGAAAACTATGAAGATATACAGTTATATATATATATATATATATATATATATATATATATATTAATGGTCAATATATATATATATATATATACATACATGCATATATATATATATATATATATATATATATATATATATATATATATGTTTCCAAGACGATAAAATCTAGGTAGAGCTCTATGTACAAGACAGAGCAGGAATATAATATAAAAGGTTCAAATACTGATATTCCATAAATATTCTTCTCTTGCTGATAGATTTTTTTTTACTCCTGTGGCAGTGGAGACTTCAGGGGTTATTGGTCCTCGTTCGATGGTGTTCCTTCGGAGGATTGGCGCGATTGCATCTCGATTAAGGAACAAGCCTCGCGAAACGGAGTGGCTCTTGCAGCGTGTCTCACTGGCGACGGTTCGAGGTAATGCTTTCTCCATCATAGCGGCTGGCAGAGGATAGAAAAAAAAATTGTTTATAGTTACGTTGTTCTGGAATTGTCATCATTGGCTGACTGAACTTGCTTTGTTTCAACTATTGTTTCCCTTAGATTGAACTTACCATTTCTTTTTATACTATAATGTATTTTAGTGTTATCCAATAAACCTTATTTACATTTTTATTAAAAAAAAAACAAAAAAACAACTTTTACACGTAAATTCCATGGTTATAATTCATTACGTTGGAATCGTAATGACGATTCAATTCATCAAACCTACAAATTCAAAAAGCTTTTTGAATTTTTAAGTCAGATGAATTGGATCGTGATTACGATTCCAATGTTATAACCATGGAATATTAGTGTTTGAACCTTACATATATAGTTGAATGAAGGGATTTTCTTCCCCAACAAGTATTTATAAAAAAATAAAAATGTTAGTTTTTCAAAATCTTTCAATTTAAAAACGCTCATTAATGTACATCAGGCTAACTGGAAGGTCAAGCTAAATTATGGAGGATGCTAAATGATGTAATTTAATGTCTAATAAACAAAAGTGATTAAATGATATTGGTGAATTTTTGAAATGTAATTAATATTTATATTACTTTAGTTTGGGATTAATTTATGAAATATGTATATATATATATATATATATATATATATATATATATATATATATATATATGGGTTATGAATTTAGCCGTTTACTTTGAATTTCAAAAATCTTCCATCTAAGTAAGTTACTACCTGTTTTAATAAGTTTTATAATATATACATAAATAGATCTTTTACAAAACAATACGTATTGGTCGTTAATTATAATAGATTTGACCATTATATTCAACTAGAAATACAATTTTAATTAAATGCCAAATAAATTTATTGAGGTGAAATATGTCGAAAGTGCATTAATTTTAGGATCATGTAACATATTTCCTTTCCTCACAAATATCTGCTAATACCATGTGGGATAATTAAATGCAATAGCAATAAAAGTGTAAAACGTGCACGACAGCTGAACAAACAAACATATATATATATATATATATATATATATATATATATATATATATATATATATTAGATCATCCCATAAGTTCTGTCCGAATTTTAACTTTTTGTTAAAATGAACGAAATTTAAAGTGTATTTTATAATGTCTAATGGAGCTGAACATTATTTTTATGTTTAGATGCATTTAAACTGATCAAATTTTATTTCAGAGAATAATAAAATTAAATTTTGTTTGATTAAAACCCTGCTAACATGGAAGTACCCAAGAATCATTTGAGGCACATAATGCTTTATGAGTTCAAGAAAGGAAACTCAGCAGCTGAAGCGGCTAGAAACATTCAATCAGTTTATGGAGAGGAATGTGTGAATGAAAGAATTTGCAGAAGATGGTTTGCAAAATTCAGAGGTGGAGATTTCACCCTTGAAGATGAAGATCGAACCGGACGTCCAGTTGAGTTTGATGAAAAGCTTCTTGAAGCAGCCCTTGTAGAAAATCCTGCTTTATCAGTTGAGGAATTGGCAGTGGTTCTCAGTTCAAACCATACAACTGTTCATCGTCATCTTCAACAACCTGGAAAAGTTCCTAAACTTGGAAAATGGGTGCCTCATGAATTGTCTGAAAACAACCTCAAATCACGAGTTGACATCTGCTCTTCTCTCCATTCTCGCCAACTTGTTTCACCTTTTTTGAATAGACTTGTGATTGGCGACGAAAAATGGATCTTTTATCGAAATGTTAAGCGTCGTAGACAGTGGCTTGGTAAAGGGGAAGGACCCCAGCCACAGCCGAGAAGGGAACTTCATGGGCAAAAGGTTCTTCTTTCAATCTGGTGGGATTGCCAAGGAATAATCCACTTTGAATTCTTACCACCTAATGCAACAATTAATGCTCAAATATACTGTCAGCAATTAGAGCGTTTGAACCAAGCTTTGAGGGAAAAAAAGACCTGTTCTAGTGAATCGAAAACGGGTGATGTTTCATCAGGACAATACGCGACCACACACAGCAAGAATCACGTCACAAAAGATCGAAGAACTTGGTTGGGAGAAAATTACTCATCCACCTTATTCTCCCGATCTTGCTCCTTCAGACTACCATTTGTTTCGTAGCTTACAGAATCATTTGGAAGAAACAGCTTTTGTAACACAAGAAGAGGTTAAAACTGATATTTGTGAGTTCTTCGAATTAAAGCCAAAAGAATTTTACAGTAATGGAATTAGTAAGCTTGTTAATAGATGGAAGGAAGTCATAGATAATCAGGGAAAATACATTGATGATTGAATCTGTAATTAAATGTAACATTTGGTCACTTGTTTTCTTTATTCAAAATTCGGACAGAATTTAAGGGATGACCTGATATATATATATATATATATATATATATATATATATATATATATATATATATATATATATATATAGATAGATAGATAGATAGATAGATAGATAGATAATATTAATGGTCTATATATATATATATATATATATATATATATATATATATATATATATTTATATAAATTCGCAAGAGGATATAATCCAGGTAGAACTCAATGTCCAGGACAGAGAAATGTGTAGGTCTGATGAATTGGATCGTGATTACGATTCCAATGTAATAAATTATAACCATGGAATATTAGTGTTTGACCCTTTTATATTATATTATATTATACCATATATTATGTGTGTATATATATATAAATATGTATATATATATGTATATATATATGTATATATATATATATATATATATATATATATATATATGTGTGTGTGTGTGTGTGTGTGTGTGTGTATATATGTGTGTGTGTGTGTTTTCGGGTAGCAATCCCTCTTTTATGCAAGTTTAGTTAAAAATGACTGACAACCTTACAGCCACATCACGTTCAAACACCGGTTGCCGTACGATAAACAAAGTTAAGCAAAGTCGCGCATGGTTAGTACCTATAGGTGACCCGTTGGTAATTCCAGATGCTATTGGTGTAATGTATACTTGTTAATCGGAGAGCCGAGTCCAATTCCTTTTGGGTTCGTTATATTAACTTACGCGCAAATACTATTGGTAAGGTATGCATCCATTTCTTCTCCTCACAGCTATGGGTTAATTAGTAAGACTTGTATCACTACAGAATTAATATCTAAAAAAAGTTCTTACACTCTAAAAATCTTTTCCGGCTTTAGATTATCTGCAAATGTACGTCGTAGAAAACGAACCAATCAAACCTGTATATATATATATATATATATATATATATATATATATATATATATATATATATATATATATATATATATATATATATATATATTAGGACGTTTCGAAAGCAATTATGTAACCGACTAAGGCAGAACCTAAGTTGAGCTGTACGAAACTATGTCTAAAATTAGTTTATAATCTATTTTAACTGACAATGTGTCGTTTACGCTGTATCTCAGGGTTTAAATGCTGATAAATTGAAAAGAGGAAGTTTGGGTGTATCGTGTGCTTTCGTTTGAGAACCGAATGTAACGTAACATTCCATCCATCCCCCAAAGTCTTTTAATCAGGAATACCAATCTTTCATTTTGGATCGCACTGTTACAGATAATTCTTTTTTTTTCAAAGCAACAAAATCGAGAAAAAAATACTTATCACAAAATGAGGAACTAGTGCTAACTCCAAAATCAGGAAGTCATCTACAGAGGTCCTTGCTTTGTATCTGGTGGAATATGAAACATATCGTTCATTACGAACATTTGGAACATGGAAGGACCATCACTGTAGACATTTATCGTCAGCAACTTGATCAGGTAAACGAACTATTACAACGAAAGTGTCATACTTTGATACACAGAAAAGATGTTATTTTCCAGCATGATGGGGCACCTCGAGGTGGTGTAATGGTTAGCAAGCTTGTCTCGCTAGAACAATTACGAGTGAGTTCGATCCACACTGGGTTCCCCATAATTTCGGCCTTGTGCCACATCTAAGCTACTCTTGGAAAAGTGCACCTCGGGGCAGTGTAATGGTTAGCAAGCTTGTCTCGCTAGAACAATTAATGAGTAGTGAGTTCGATCCTCACTGGATGCCCCTTTCTTTCGGCCTTGTGCCACATCTAAGCTACGCATGGAAAATCACTATTCTCCAGCATGATAATGCAAAAGCACACTTTACTAAACAAAACTCAAGAAAAAAATAAGATCGTTAGGATGGGAGTAACCTGTACATACCCTATGCTCAGTAGATTTGACATCGACAGATTCTTTTTTGTCTTGATTGCTAGAACATTTCATGAATGACAGAAAATTCAGAAACAAAGAAGTCTTTCAAATTGTTGTCGAGGCGGGCCATGTTTTAAACATAAAATAGAAAATTTGCCTTCTCATCAGGCTGCGGTTATTCAAAATGAAGGTGATTTATTTTTGACAAATAATGCTTAAATAAATTTAATTTAAATGTGCTTTTTATATCCTTATTAGCAAAAATGTAATTATTTTTCGAACACCCAAATATAAGACAAAATGCATGGATAAAATCATTATTTACCTGAAGAAGTTTACTTTTGGGTACGAAACGCGTAACTTAGGAGTTTTTTTAAAATATTTTGTCAATCGATTGCCCAACATTAGTCTAATATATAGTTGTATATCATATCTTACACTATTTAAAAAAAAATCAATAACCCCAACCATATGTTCCAAGAACTAGGACTCAAGATAAACCTTTTCAAAACAGATACTATGTTCTGGTATTAGAATGAATGAAGTGATGGCACTTACACTGAACCCATAAAAATTCAGAATGTGGAATTAGTAATTATTAAACAGTTCAAACTTGCTCCTCTTCTAAAAGATCCTAGCATTTCTATGAGCACCAAGGCAAATCTCATCAGCGCCATTTTCCTACCAACGCTGACATATCAGTGCCATACATGGCCCCTAAAAAGCCCTTGAGAGGAGACTGATCACTTGTGAGATGAAATACCTGAGGAAAGCAGTGAACAAAACCAAGCGAGACAAGATCAGGAATGAGGCAATAAGAGATATGATAGGAGCAATACCAATCATGCAACACAGCGAACGACAGAGGATCAAGTGATTCGGACACCTCACACGTATGCCTATCAACCAACCAGCATTACGAGTATACACCCTCAGGTACTCTGGCTGGAGAGCGAGAGGCAGACCAAGTTCACGCTGGAGCGACTCAGGGGAAGACACTCTCAGAGTCCTTGCTGACAGACAACTGTGTTCCCGCGACGCCTAACAGCACAAGCGGAAGGAAAAACTAAACTAATTAAGCAGTTCAAATACCAATTGCATATGGATGAGTTATCACATATTTACTACAGAAGATACGGAAATTAAACATAGAATAGACTGAGCTAGGAGTAGTTTCACACAGCACTGAAAACTGTAACAAAACCAAAACATTGACCTAAAAATTCTAGTCCTGTTCTTAAATAGTCTCGTCAGTTTGGGACTTTCATATCGATATCATGTCTGACGCGAAATAAACTGTCACCTGTATACAACCGCTTCCTCAGATCAATGGCTAAAAATGGCTTCGAGTGAGTGAAGTATATAGGTCTTAGCGAGGACCATAGTTATTCGAACCACTGTCTGACGCTACAGAATCATAAAGAACTGTACCAATTAACAGAAGCCACATCTCTTGGGGGCTTTCAACAGCAGCAACAACTAAAATGGATAGTTCACGTAACTTGAAGAGAAAATAATGACATTATCAAGATGCTGACTTTCCTTTCCACATTACTCCAATGAACGATCCAATTCATCAGACCTACAAATTATCGTGATTACGATTCCAATGTAATAAATTATAACCATGGAATATTAGTGTTTGAGCTTTTTATATTATATTCTTACTCTGTCCTGGACATTAAGTTCTACCTCTTTTCTATCCTCTTGCGAATGTATATATATATATATATATATATATATATATATATATATATATATATATATATATTGACCACTAATATTATCAATATCTATATCTATCTATCTATCTATATATATATATATATATATATATATATATATATATATATATATATATATATATATATATACATATATATACATACATACATAGATAGATAGATAGATAGATAGATATATAGATAGATATAGTAAAGGTATTTGTCGTATTCTATTAACGCAAAACCGTATGTTGAATTTTGAAATAATAACTGTTTCTATTATTATTAGAAATCCGAATTTTCGCCACTTAGCAATCAGTTTTCATTAACACTTTTGTTGGAATTGAAGTCGCTTTGGGACCGATTACTTTCGCATCTATTGAGAATCGAACCCAGTACCTTATCAACAATCGGTTTCCTTGTCTTGATTATCCATAGGTAGACGCCCACCATAGAGTTTGGTGTCATCATTTGCTCATTTAACTCGTAAGGATATTTTTTTAAGAAATCTATTTTAGATGAATTATGTAACGTAGGTTAATTTCCTTTACCAGTTCGAGCCATTACCGAAGACATGTAATACATTATGTAGAAGGGACGAGAAAGGGATAAAGAAGGACAGATAAAATAAGAAGATTAAAAGAGAGAAGTAGAAGACACAAAGACAGAAAACAAAGGAGAGAGAGAGAGAGAGAGAGAGAGAGAGGGGGAGAAGGGAGAATTTAGAGAAAGTGAGTGAGGAAGAAAGAGAGAAATGAAGGTTTGTTCTTTTCTCACTGCAGGTTTCATCTATTAGCGACACCCACTCTCCGTCACCTTTCGCTCCAAGAGAATCACTAAAGAGGCTACAATCATTCGCCTGGACACGTGACTACTATAATCACGTAACCCCGGCTTTCGGCGCGTGATTGTATGCACGAATAAAAACACTTCAAACGGCAAAATGTCTGACCAAAAGAAAAGCGAGGTTTCTGTGGCAGCAAATAAATTATGACAACAGCGACCGCCATGACGCTGCTGGGGATGACGACGATGTTAACGATAGTGGATAGATTTGAAGGAAGATAAATACTACTACTACTATTATTATTATTAATAATAATAACTGAACCATCTGTCATAAGAATAAAATTGATAATAGCACAAATTGTCACACTCTATATTACAAAAGAAAAGCTGATTCTCTGTTCGCCATATATTGTGTTCACCGACATGGTTTGAAAATCGCTCAAGGTGTGAAATTGTTAGTCACAATGGAGTGTTGCTTCCTATGTCTATACTGTCAATGTCTATAAACGTTCTGTCTCCAATACTGACCACTCTTCTCGCATACATATAGCAAATTTATACATATATTCTCTATAGGAGTAGATAGGTTTGCCTGTCGCCAGGTTCACACTCCTCTCTGATCTTTTGAACAGGAGTAGAGGTTTATCCCATGTTCCCTGTTTAGGATTGGCCATCCGGTTCCTTCTAAAGTCTTTCCATTCTCTTTAACTCCCATTACCTCCATGCGTCTTAATGCCATTACTGCCATGCTTGGGTTGAATTTATATATATATATATATATATCAAACAATATATATATATATATATATATATATATATATATATATATATATATATCAAACAATACAAATATATATATATATATATCAAACAATATATATATATATATATATATATATATATATATATATATATATATATATATATATATATATATATATGTGTATTGTTTGATTTTCATTGTTTCACGCACATTTGACTCTTTTAAGCCAACGAGTACAATTTGTGGCGTTCCGAATTCAAGGAGAGACGAGGCGTCCATCTGAAGGTTCAAGAAATTAATGGATTCTAAGCCTACCTCAAAAACGGTAAAAATTGCTATATGCATATAAGTGTATAAAAATTGTAGTTTGTCTATGTGGGAATTAGATGATAATGTATATTCGTAATTGTGTATGTGTGTTAATGTGTTCGTGTAGAAGACATTATGCTTCTGGGTTTTTCGCATGTTAATTTGGGTGCGTTTTTACGCAAGTACCGTTTTTGTTTTAGATAAACATACGTTAGATCCGTTAAGAATTGATTCAGTAAAGGTAGGCTATGTAATATAATGTTTTTGACGTGTGTTTATAGTTGATAGTATTGTTGTTATTAGTCTCTCAAAGTGCTTTCTCCTCAAATAATTGTGTGCTTTTTTTTATTAGGGTGGCATTAGTAAAATTAAAGTAATAGCCAGTTTTGTTTCTATGTATTACGAGATAGTTTGAATGGTTGTCTAAATATAAATCTCTTTAGTATTCTTAGGTACGGGCTTTTAGATCACTAATTCAAATGCCGGCACTTATCAAATAAATTGTTTACAATGTGAAAGTTTTTATATCGGAGACGTATCACTTGATCTTGAGGCATGAAGAGACTTTCCTCTTTCTTAAATGACTACTCTAACCATAACTTATGCCGGATTTCTGGGTTCTGAGGAATTTTTTTCTGAAGCAGCAGAAAATGTTGAAAGAACACCCGATCATTTTGATGATTAAAAGTCTATCCATCAGAGAACTGTTTCTCATCGGTGAAGATGATATTTTGCAGCGTGCCATCACGAATCCGTTTCAGCAACTGCTTGCTTCTTTGAAGCCTCTTTTTCATTGTGGCCGCTGAAAGAAGCTGTGTCTTGGTTATCTTTTAGGGTTGACATCCCTAGATCATTTCTACATATCTTCCACATGGCTCTCTCCAATGTTGCGGCCTCCTAAGCCAATTTTCTCATTGGCCTTTTTGGATTACGCTTGATATTTTCACACAGATGTTTAATGGTTTTTGACGCTCAGTAGGTGCAAGGATGTCCTGGTCTTGATCTATCTTTGATGGAGGAAGTCTCGTTTTATCGAACGATTGTTCTTTTGACACGAAAACAAATTCCTATTACGCTATCTACAGCCATATTAAAAAAAACTCAAAAGTCTAAATAAGATTCTTTGATTTAAATCTTGTAAACATTATTTCAAATACTAAAATTTAGAATCGAAGGAAATATACAGTAAATGAAAAAATAAATAAATAATTAAAATATGAGGTGTGTAAGAAAATAAACCGGATTGAAGTCACAATAAATTTATGTCAAATCCAAGCTACAAAATACAAGTTTTGCCTTTCGAAATGATACCCCCTCGAGTTTAACTCACTTTCCTCTTCTTCTCCCCCAGGAACCTTTTGATGGCTTCCACGTTCGGAAAATGGCTCCCTTTGATGACCCTCTTGAGTTTGGTGTAAAGGAAAAAAAATCACGCGTTGTCTGGTCGGATGAGAAGGGAGGTTACTTCAGCACGGCGATGTTAAACTCAGCAAGAAACTGCCAGATGCTCAGGGCGTTGTGAGCCGGCGCGTTGTCGTGGTGAAGCAGCCAGGACTTGTCCTGCCGCAATTCTCGCCTCTTCACTTGCACTGAACCAAGAAAACGCCGCATGGTTTCTTTGTAGACATGTTAGTTGATCGTCTGACACTGTGGCAAGAACTGTGTGGACGATGCCCCTCACATCGAAGCACGCGATCAACATGGGTTTGACTTTGGACTTCGCTATCTTGCTTTCTACAGCCTTGGTGACTCCGGACTCTTCCACTCAAAGATCTATGACTCATTACTGGTGATGACACTCCCTAGCAAGTCTGGTGTTGTTTCAAGACGCTCGAGGATGTCTTGACATACCTGTATGTGCCAGTCTTTGTTTGGCAGCTTCGGTATTATCTCCGCGCAGATCTTCAGCACGCCCGAATCTTCGGTGATAATCTCCCAGACGTTGTAGCGGTTCATGTCCAGCTTACCTGCGATAAGTTGAACAGTCAGCCGACGATCGCTACGTACCACCTGCCTCACACGTCCAACGTTGGCCCCATTCCTGCTCATTGAAGACCTTCCGCTCCTGGAGTGATCTTCCATGTCCTCGTGTCCTTCTTTGAACCTCTTGTGCCACTCGAAAACCCGGGTGCACGACATCGTCTCATCACCGTACACTTGCTGCGGTAGTCTGAGTGCTTCTGACGGACCAGAAACCTCCGATTGGTTCTTGGCTCTGTGCCCATCGCTTGAAGGTCTAGAATTGAGGAGCTGTTAATAAAAGCTCGTGAATGGCTGCAGAAAACTTTCCAGATATGGCGTCACACGGTGACGCAATCAGTTAATACCGGGTTTTTCGTACTACTTAAAATAAAAACTTGAATAAATTCCTATTTTTTTCCATCCGATTTTCTTCAAACTCGATTTTTTAACAGTTTTTTTTGCAATTTTTTGTGTGAAGACAGTGTCGCAGGAAAACCATCAGGCATTCTATATAAACCGCGTAACATGCAAAGAACATCAACTAATCGAGTAAAAATTTTGTTCGCGTGTAATTTTGCCTTGTCTTTTGCAAAAAGTCGTACCCACCTTCAGTTTTATCGATATTTCTGTCAGACCCGAGGGTTCTGGAAATTGAAACGTTGGTCTTGAGTTAAATTTAATAAATTTGCAATATGCGTGTGCAATTTCATTGAATTCGGTCGATAAAAGTGGATATGCATAAATAGCATACACACACATAGACAGACATCTTTTTTTTTTTTATAGATATAGACAATCAAACACTTGCGAATGACACCGTAAAAAGACGAGGGGGAGTCGCTTAGCATATCAATAGATGATGCATGCAAGCGGGGACACAGGCAGACATTTATAGACAGGGGGTGCGGGTATACAGGGGGTGCGTCCATGTACACCCGGGCAACACCGGGTGCCTCGGCTAGCATATATATATATATATATATATATATATATATATATATATATATATATATATATGCGTGTGTGTGTGTGTCCATCCCTCCTCCCAAAATTCGACCAGCACCTCTTCGGAAACTACTCCTCGCCTGTACTACGAAAGCCCCATTCTATGATCATAATGATAATCCTACATCCAAACTAAGGGAGTCAGTATGGGAAATCATTTAGGCTTTGCCTTCTATAAATTTTATATGTCACATGTTGAAAACAAAGTATTCGAAACAACAGACACACCTCAAACAATGCATGTTGACGACATTTTTGTTTGATAAAAAATAAAGACGAAATTGTAAATCTAAAATCAACTTAAAAAGTCCACAATATAGAAGAAACCACAGGGAAAATTCTGGTTGATAACACGATCATCTTTCCTAAATCCCATAATCGAAAACATCTCACTGTCAAAGATGTCCTCTATATAAAACATCTGGCAGTTAGTATCAATCTCACCTAATTTAACAACGGAAGTAAATTTGTTAAACTTTTTGTTTTTTAAATAGAAAGATGCCAACTCGAATTCCAGACACGTTCCTTTCGCGGGGCTCGGAATAAACGTTACTACTAAAAAGGCATCACACAATTACATCTTAAAAAGACAACCATGAAAAGAAGTTAAAAACACTGAACAACAAACCCCTTGAAAATGGCGAAGTGGTCGAAAGCGCTTGGGACAATAGACACTACAGACAATTTTTACACCCCTTACTCCCAACAAACGAAAAATGTAAGACTATTAGAAAAACCAAATAAAGAATTCATCAAATTTTTTCTTATGTGTTATATTCGACAAAACATGTTTCAAAGAAAGGTTGCTGCCCAGACGTATCTTAACGTAAACAAAGCAATTTGTAAAGAAAAGAATGTTTTGTTTTTAAATTTATTAATCCAATAGATCTGTATTACTTAAATTTTATTTTTAGTAGATACTTGTATTTGAGTAGGCGCCCCGTTTATTTATTAAATAGTACTTATCTTCGTTTACCGACCTGAGTCCATTACTTTCTTTAGAAATTACTTTGTTTACGTTACCATACAAAATACTATTTTTATTTTGAGAGTCGGAGAAAAATCTGTGTTTGAAAGCACAATTCAAACTTTGCTTGTCCAAGAACGTCAGATCTAATGAAAGTTTCTCCTGGAGAAACGCATGTTCGATTCCTGCTGGAGAGTGCATATTTTTCTAACAGGATTTCTCGAATATTCAGGCCGGTAGACGAAAATAAATACTGTTTAATAAACAAACGAAGCGTCTACTTAAATACGAGTATCCACTCAAAATAATGTCTAAGTAATAAAAATCTGTCGGATTAATAGTAATAATAATAATGATGTCATTTGCATACAAGCATCACAGCTCATCAGTGCGACTAGACTTCCGACTAGACCTCATTATTTTCTTTATAGATTTTTGAAAATCTTAACATTCATGCATTTTTTTAATCACATACTGTATTTAACAATAACATCTTATGTCATTTAAAGGAGAAATTGTCAACTGTGGAATTTTAAACACCCGTCCTCATCCACGGCTTTGCTCAAATTGTTTAATTTAACACTCTTCCATTCTACTCATGAGAATGGGGTGTTTGGAGGGGTCTCACAAGTGGAATAGCCTAGGGCCTCACAAGTGGAATAGCCTTAGCGTCTCGCAAGTGGAATAGCCTAGGGCCTCTCTTCATCTAAATCTGGCCCGTGTTGTAAATTTGAAGCTTTTGGTGGATAAAAACTTTTTTTAGTAAATTCACATTTTGAAAACAGTAAAAACAATTCTGAGAATTGCAAAAACGAACAGTAGGTTTCACCAATTTGTGAAGAATTTCTTTGAAAATTAAGGATGATCCCGATGTCGGTTTACAAGGGCAAGCTGAGTAGTTTATAACGCCGACATCTGTCCCATATCAAAAGCGAATGTACAAATAATCAATCTTTGTCAAGCTATGACATTTTTAGCCGTCCTGGCAGTAAGGAAATGTCCAAGAGAACAAGACGCAAGTCCTTAAATCAAATAAAAATGTGTGAGACCAAATCACTGTGCAGCCTTTAAAAGATATTTATGAGAAAAATCGAATGAAATGGACAACAGAATAAAGGCCGGTCGATTTTTCAATGTTGTGCAATCCTCGATGGGCCAGACGAGTGGGAGAAGGCTGGGTGGCTCGTGGTGTAAGCTGCTCTTATAGATTGTGATGTCAACAAGCTGAGGTGGTTCAATGTCTCGGCGTGGAATTATTGGTAATGAAGCGGTGGGCACATGGGGCGTTTCATATGGCTCTGACATACATTGAGGTCATACTCTCTTCCAGAAAGTTGATTTTATTCACAACGATGCTACAATACATTCGGCGAAGAAAACTAAATATGACACCATACAGTAACCATCTATTTTGAGTGTCTCTTGGGCCTTGTATTGGGTGAAGATTAATAACAAAAAAAGTCATTATTCCTCTCTTTATTCGTGTTCTTCATTCTGTCTTTTTTTCATTTTTTCTTCTTGTTGAAGTTTTAAATCCTTTTTCTTTGTACCCCTCCCTGACATCATTCTTCTTCTATGTACCGTGTTCCTTCTGATTGTGAGCGATCATGGCTTCCTACAGCTTCCTATTCCTTGTAACCCGAAGAAATTTTTTTTTTTACTATCTCTTTTACACATAGTTCTACCATCCACCTACTTACACAAGCTCGGTAGGTAGGGTACTCACTGTTTTTCTCTGTTTCTCTTACCTTCTGTGAGTCCTGTGAGTGTCAAGTGCTCCAAACCCACTTCCTTCATTATATTTCAACTGTCTCTTTATGATTCTAAAGAAGTGATCTTTTTGTTTCTATTTTCCTTAATCCTGCCTCGTTCCCCGCCTGTTCTATGCATGGTCTTCTCAGCATCCTTCTGTAGAACAATAGATCTGTTGTCCCAAGTCTCCTTTTCGGGGAGAAACCCTCGACGAGAAACAAAGTCTCTCTTTTATTATGGAATTCTCCTTTTAGTTATTGCCTCCATCTGTTTTTATGAGCCACTTCTTTCTTTCTTTCTTTCTTTCTTTCTTTCCAGATCGCTCTTTGCTTTCTTTCTTTTTTCTCTTTCTTTCTTTCTTTTCTTTCCTTGTTTTGTCATTCTTTATTTCCTCTGTTATTCTTTCTTTCATTTCTTCCTTCCCTTCTTTTATTCCTTTTATTTATTTATTTATTTTTCCTCCTTTCGTTCTTTTCTTTCTTTCTTTCTTTTTCCTCCGTTCGTTTTTTGTCCACTAACTTTCTTTCTTTTTCCTTTCTTTCATTCATTTTTCTTTCTTTTTTCTGTTTCTTTCTTTCCTTATTTTGCCATTCTTTCTTTCTTTCTTTCTTTATTTCTTCTGCTATTCTTCCTTTCTTTCTTTTTCCCCCTTTCTTTCTTTTTCGTCCTTTCTTTTTTCGTTCTTCACTTTCTTTCTTTCATTATTTTTACTTTCTTTCTTTTTTCCTTTCTTTGTTTCTACAAAATGATCTATTCATCCCTCTACTCTTTTTTCTCTTTCCTTTTTTATTTCATATCTTAACATCTCTTCATTTCCTTATTTACCTTCCTCCACATCATCTCCCATATCTCATGATTCTTGCGTAACCTTTTGCTATTCAATATTTATCTCCTTCCCCCTCACTAAACAACTTTTCCTTCCTTCCTTCCTTCCTTCCTTCCTTCCTTCCTTCCTTCCTTCCTTCCTTCCTTTCACTCCCTCCCTCTCTCTTTTCTTTTTATTCGTCTATGATTAATCTTCTGTCTATGTTTATCTTTTTATCAATCAAATTGCTAATAGGTTCTTATCTCTTAATCAATAGTTGCTGTTTGCTTCTCCCAATTTGAAGCACATCGGATCTCCGGCAAAGAAGGGACAGATCTTAAATATTCTAAATATTTTTTTATTGAGAAAACGAAAAAATATTTAAAATATTTTTATTCGCGAAAAGGAAAAAAATATTTTCGATATTTTTATTTTGGAAACCAAAAATGTCTCATTTCCACTGTCTTAGAGTGGAATTCCCCAGCTTTTAAAGACAGTATATTCCACTAAACATTTCATCTCTTTCTTTCTTCACCATTCATTCGTCTTGCATCCTTTCGCTTTCTTTGTCTCGATCTATTAACACTACTATCTTATATAACAGGCATCTCTTTATCACAGTTTTATAGGATTAATATTTTCTTCTCATTATATACTCCAGTTTGATACTCTATCTATCTATCTATCTATCTATCTATCTATCTATCTATCTATCTATCTATCTATCTATCTACAAAATCCCACTGTCTATGAAATGCTTCTGTTGCATGTGTCTCAAATAGCCTCCGATAACTAAGTCCAGTTCCAAGTCGGAGAATGGACGAAGGCGAAAAACTGGCGCCTCATAACCAGCTGCTTCGTGACGAGGAAGGCAGTGCATCCTGGGGATGAAAAATCCTGATTTTCAGCCTCCGCTGCCTTGTTATCCAAACACGGGAAAGGCTATGGAAGTAAATACAGACAGAAAACCCGGAGTGGAGCTCCGAAGGCTGATGGCTGTTAACTGACAACTTTTCGGCAACTCCTGCAACCAAGCCGTCCCCAAATGTAATGCAGTTTTCCTTTGAATCTTGTCTGTACATCTGAGAGGGGCGGCATGTAGTCTGGGCAGCGCACAGTCCCCATATACTATCGTCCAGCCCTGCACCCTGGAGAGGTCACTCCAGTTTCACCACCAAAGGACTAAATTTTGACTAGGGTGCTACAATTATCTCCTGATAAAAGGATGCCTACTATGTTTATCTATCTATCTATCTATCTATCTATCTATCTATCTATCTATCTATCTATCTATCTATCTCAGTCTACTCATGATTATCTATCTATCTATCTATCTATCTATCTATCTATCTATCTATCTATCTATCTATCTATCTATCGCTGGCGTCTGTTCACATCTATCTAGTCCATTATGTTTTAAAAGAATCAAACTGAACTTTTCATTAATTCTTTCTTTCTTTCATTCTATCTATCTATCTATCTATCTATCTATCTATCTATCTATCTATCTATCTATCTATCTATCTCAGTCTACTTATGCTTATCTATCTATCTATCTATCTATCTATCTATCTATCTATCTATCTATCTATCTCAGTCTACTTATGCTTATCTATCTATCTATCCATCTATCTACCTCAGTCTACTTATGCTTATCTATCTATCTATCTATATATCTATCTCAGTCTACTTATGCTTATCTATCTATCTATAATTTTTCGTTTGACTCGTTTCGTCCTTTACGACTTTATCGGACTAAAGTGATGTTTACGTTGATGTAGATACACATGCACATGAAGGAGAGGGGATGCTGAAATTTTAAACTTTCATTTTTTTTTTTTTTAAATATGTGTCTGGGTATATAGTTTGACCCAGTGGTACTTTTTTTGCCCAATACACCCTTTTCACCATGTTTCAGAATGTCATCCTCCTCTTTCCAAGACCGTCCAATTCAAAAGGAGCATTCCAAATAAGATGCATATATTATTGAAACATCTTCATTATTTTCAATATCAGTACGTATACATTTACAGAGATTATTTTTTTTTTATAAAGGAGTGTTATTTTTACACTCATGATGGACTTTGAATTATGCAAAAAAAAAAAAAAAAACAAAACAAGAAATAATCAAATATTTTTCCCTCTCCTTTGAAACCCTGTCATTCCCCCTAATGAACCTAGTGAACCCCTGGTCTAATCAATTACATTTAGTTTCTTTTTCTCTTTGTTTATGTTTTTTATAAGTTGTTATTAAGTATCGTACATTGTGATAATAAACACTCTCCCAAGAAAGGTGAAATTTACTGTGGATGATCTAGCGATTAAAGCATTTATTGCTATCCCATTTGATGCTAACTACATCTCTTATTGTTCCAGAGGTGGTGGTGATGAATTTCATTGTGATAATAAACACTCTCCCAAGAAAGGTGAACTTTACTGTGGATGATCTAGCGATTAAAGCATTTATTGCTATCCCATTTGATGCTAACTATATCTCTTATTGTTCCAGAGGTGGTGGTGATGAATTTCATTGTGATAATAAACAATCTCCCAAGAAAGGTGAACTTTACTGTGGATGATCTAGCGATTAAAGCATTTATTGCTATCCCATTTGATGCTAACTATATCTCTTATTGTTCCAGAGGTGGTGGTGATGAATTTCATTGTGATAATAAACACTCTCCCAAGAAAGGTGAACTTTACTGTGGATGATCTAGCGATTAAAGCATTTATTGCTATCCCATTTGATGCTAACTATATCTCTTATTGTTCCAGAGGTGGTGGTGATGAATTTAATTGTGATAATAAACACTCTCCCAAGAAAGGTGAACTTTACTGTGGATGATCTAGCGATTAAAGCATTTATTGCTATCGCATTTGATGCTATCTATATCTCTTATTGTTCCAGAGGTGGTGGTGATGAATTTCATTGTGATAATAAACACTCTCCCAAGAAAGGTGAACTTTACTGTGGATGATCTAGCGATTAAAGCATTTATTGCTATCCCATTTGATGCTAACTATATCTCTTATTGTTCTAGAGGTGGTGGTGATGAATTTCATTGTGATAATAAACACTCTCCCAAGAAAGGTGAACTTTACTGTGGATGACCTAGCGATTAAAGCATTTATTGCTATCCCATTTGATGCTAACTATATCTCTTATTGTTCCAGAGGTGGTGGTGATGAATTTCATTGTCATAATAAACAATCTCCCAAGAAAGGTGAACTTTACTGTGGATGATCTAGCGATTAAAGCATTTATTGCTATCCCATTTGATGCTAACTATATCTCTTATTGTTCCAGAGGTGGTGGTGATGAATTTCATTGTGATAATAAACAATCTCCCAAGAAAGGTGAACTTTACTGTGGATGATCTAGCGATTAAAGCATTTATTGCTATCCCATTTGATGCTAACTATATCTCTTATTGTTCCAGAGGTGGTGGTGATGAATTTCATTGTGATAATAAACAATCTCCCAAGGAAGGTGAACTTTACTGTGGATGATCTAGCGATTAAAGCATTTATTGCTATCCCATTTGATGCTAACTATATCTCTTATTGTTCCAGAGGTGGTGGTGATGAATTTCATTGTGATAATAAACAATCTCCCAAGGAAGGTGAACTTTACTGTGGATGATCTAGCGATTAAAGCATTTATTGCTATCCCATTTGATGCTAACTATATCTCTTATTGTTCTAGAGGTGGTGGTGATGAATTTTATGCCATGGTTGGACAATTTGTTTTCGATGGTGGCTGTCATGGTTATGTAGGTAGGATTATATCTTTGATTTTATTATTGTTGTCGGTTTTATTATTATTTGTATGGTTTGTGGGATTTTTTTTTTGGATTTTTCTTCTGTTGATTTTGTAGGCTTTGGCTTTGGCATTGTGCAGGAACTAATTCGTGTATTGGAGAAATGTCAACAACAGAACAGAGGCAGGAATATACAAGATAAACTGTACAAAATGCCCATTGATATACATTGGCGAAACATCCAGAAACCTCAAAAAAATGTAACGATTATATGAACACTGCCTAACAACAATTTAAACGCGCTGGTGGTTCACTGCAATTCATCTGACATCAGTTTTGACTTAAAAATGCAAGTTGAACAGGATTTACTGAGAAGGTAATGCACTGAGAGTGCTCTAATCTCACAGTTCTCAACTGTAAATTTTAGACTAGGACCATATGCTATATCATCATTAATCGCATAAATTATGATATGTCCTTGAAAGGGATATATTTGATCGAAGTAGCTAAGTGGTTTTGACTACTGTAACCAAGTAGTACAATCTCGCAGGTAGCAGTAATCGACTGGTACTCGTCGTAGTCGTAGACAATAGATGTAAGCAGTTGGCGTAGACCAATAGGATAGCCAATGGCGTAGTCCAGTGGGCGTCGTGATAGACTTAGACTCTATCGTACCTTCACGTCATTCTGTATTTATGGCTGACACCAGCCAATCATATTCCTGTGAGGGGGAACACAGGTGTATGCATATTCATTACATCAAATTATAATGACATAATTTGTTATATGAGGTAGTAGAGAAAAAAAATCAAACAAAGAGTCGGATGATTTTAAAACCGAAACTACTTTCTCTCTATATATATATGAAGAAATATAGTTTTAAGACGTGCTATATCAGAGATAGAGCATATGAAAATATAAATATAAAAGTGAACATTGAAGTCAACACTCAGAGGTGACAGGCTGTTTCATGCTAGACGCAAACATCAGGCAGCGAGTGTTGTTTGAAAAAATCTAACACTCGCGGCCTGACGATTGCGTCTAGCATGAAACAGCCTGTCGCCTCTGAGTGTTGACTTCAATGTTCACTTATATATATATATATATATATATATATATATATATATATATATATATATATAAAATTCCAAGGTTCAAAATATTAATTTAAAACAAGGGTCAGTACAAGAGTAGAGCAATAAATACATTTTGTTTCCACGTATAAATATAAAATGTCTCTTCAAGTAATTAACAATGATGGACAATGATTGTTAATTACCTGAAGAGACGTTTTAGTTAAACGTCGAAACAAAATGTACAATTTTGTAGTAATTACTTACATGTTCTAATATAACAGTGTATAATACACACACACACACACACACACACACACACACACACACATATATATATATATATATATATATATATATATATATATATATATATATATATATATATATATATAGGAACAGAAGCTAACAAACCAGGTATCCCAATATCAGGGAAACACAGCGAACCAAACAAACTAGCAAAAGGCTCTAATATATATATTACATGTGTGTGTGTGTGCGTGTGTGTGTGTGTGTGCGTGCGTGTGTGTGTTCGTGTGTGTGTACACAGGTATATATGGTGTATACTTTTAACGTCTCTGCCTAAACTCCGGCATTTTATTTTATTCATTTATTATTATTTTTTTCTCTCCCGATAGGAGTAGATAGGTTCGCCTATTGTTCGGTTCACGCTCCTCCCTGGTCTTTTGAACGAGCAGATGTTTATCCTTGTTTCCTGCTTAGGATTGGGTGTCTAGTTCTTTCTAACGTCTATTTCCACACTATACTTCTAACGTCTCCGACTGAACTCTGAAATGTTATTCACTAATTAAATCTTGACCTCTTCGAGTTAGCCGTTATTTTTCCTGCATAAACACCAAGAACTTCAATTCTTGTTCTTTCTTACGTTAATACAATTCTACACAGTAACCCTTTACCTTGAGTGGCTCTCGGGCCTTGTATTAGGTGAACATTAATAAAATATATATATATAATGTGTATTTTCGAATTTCTCTAGTTTCGATGGACTGAATTAAAACCCCACAACACCAAACGGCTCTAATATAGATACATATATTTATATATAACAAACAAACAAACAGGTGGACAGACACATTTTTGAGTCTAGACATTGGAGGTGATAATTTAATTTGTTCCCCCACATATCCTCAGAAATCCCAAGGCATTTTCCTTACATACAGTTTTTTCTTTGATTCCAACATGAGGAATCCTGTTTCAGATATTATTATACATCTCCTCCCATATATATATATATATATATATATATATATATATATATATATATATATATAATATTTTTTCTATTTTGATATCATTCTTTCTCTCTTCCTTTTTCTGTTTCACCTTTTCGCTCTTAATGCTGTATCGTTGATAATATAATATCTTTTTCAATAACGCTGTTTTTTACTCGATCGTTCTTTGTTTATTCAATGTCTCTCTTTTCCCGCCATTTGGTCGTTTTGGGCTTAGCCACTCAACGTTTCTCTCTCTCCCCCCTCTCTCTTTATCTTTCTCTTTTCTACCCACCCCCTTTATAAGCTATACTTTTTTCTCTTCTTTATCTCAGAAATGCTCTTTTTCACTCTTTTTTTCTCCAAATAGTTATGCCTTCTTTCTTTGCGATTTTTCTGATGCATTTTGTCACACAACTTTTCCTCACTCTGCCAATAACTGGTTTTGCTAGTCCAATCTCATATTCTTCATCTGCGCTTGTATCTTTCCAAAGACTTTGTCTTAGCCTTTATATCAACTTGTCAATATGTTTTATCTTTCTATTAATAGTGGCTGTCTGTTACTCTCAATCCTATACACCTGGGTTCATCTGAAAAGAAAGGAAGTGCTTAAAATATTTTTTTTTTCATAGATGTAGTGAATAGAGTCACAGTGATTCCATTTCCACCATCAGATCTCCACTTTTAAAATATCGCCTATTCTATATTCAACAAAATGGAATACTATCACATTCATGATGCGCCTCAGCGGAATTTTTTACCGAACAACAACCCCTCCCACACCTACGAATTTTTCTAAGATCTCGAAGACTAACAGATTAAAAAAAAAAATATACACATTTCATTTTTTTTTATCGTGAGCACAAGAGGGAACTAATGTTTTTCAGTCTTTTATTTGATATGAAAAGTGGAATGTTTTTCTTGTAAAAGGAATGGAGTCGAAATTTTGTGGGAATCCTTTTGAGTTAGTGTGTTGGGGGTGGGTGGGTGAATCTATGTACGTTGGCCAAAAATTCTATAATAAATTGCAAAAATAGATTTGGCTATGCACAAGAGGATAGAAAGGACGAAAATAATATATATATATATATATATATATATATATATATATATATATATATATATATTATTTTTAAAGAAAAAAACAGACCACTTTAAGGCTCCATGTAATAATTTATTTCACCATAGCCCTTTTAAAGGACGCTGGATCATCAGACATCACTTCCAAAAGGTGAAACGAAAAATGAAATGAAAATTCACAATTTTGACGGGTAGTATTAAGTTTATGTAATTTAACAGAGAGGGTAGTGAGGAGTGGTGTGAGAGACATGATCGAGTTTAGACTGGGTTCATTTTAAAATTTCTATCTATCATACTTAGTATTAGGGGAGGAGGGACCAGACATTGACCTATTTAATCGGTTAACTTAACGGAAGTGATATATTGAAAGGGATGGGGGAGAAGAGAGAAAAACGAAAAAGAAAAAAGAAAGAAAGAAGAGGGAAGTAGAGAGAAAGAAGCTGTAATTTATATATATTTTCGGGCAGAAGAAACAGACTTTGATTCTTTTTTCTCATTATCCTCTGATTTTTCAGATAGTTTGGAGGCGGCCATCTCTTTTCCCATCATTGTCGGTCAAATAATTGACTGACAGCTATCAAATACCTCGGTGTATGAATCAGTTATAAGAAATTTTGTTTGATTTGCTTTCTACAGCTTATCCACCCTTTGTAGGATATTTAAAGCCAGAGAATATTTTTTTTATATTTGTAAGAATTCTTTTGGAGATAATACTGACTTAATGATGCAAATCTTACTAATTAACCCATTGCTGGGAGGAGAAGAGGTGGATTATACTTTTCCCAGGGGCATTTGCGCGTAAGGCAATATAACGAACCCGAGTGGAATTGGAAATCAGCTCTCCGATTAACCATTACAAGTCATAACTTCGGCGATCGTAGGGGAGCCGGGGTTTCAACGTGATATGACTGTAAGCCTATAATAAATGTAGCATAAGAGATAAGGAAATTGAACATAGAATAGGCTCTGCTAGGGGTAGTATCGCCCAATACCGCAAGTTACTGCAAAACCAAAACATGAACCTGAAAACTTGTGTGTGTGTGCGTGTTTGTGAGTGTGCGTGTGTGCGTGTTTGTGAGTGTGTTTATTTATACAACTTCAGTTAAAGAACAACAAAATTTCTTGGTTAAAGATTAGAACCATTTAAGCATTAATTTAAAAAAATCAAGAAGAAATAAGAAGAAAACTGAATACACGTATATTTTCGAAAAAAAAATGAGAAAACCACAGAATATTCAAGAAAATTTAACTTAGAATTAAGCCCTGTCACCGTCATCGGAAATAACATTGTTACATTACCTTTTGACACTGAGGGCCGAAAGATAGAAAAAAAGAAAAAAAGAAAAGGAATAATAAGAGAGTATCAGAAAACAAGAAAATGTGTGTATCCACACGCATACACACGGGCCAACACGCACACAAAAACACACGCATTTATACACACACACACACACACACACACACAAAGAAGAAGAAATCAACTTAACACCAATAAAAAGTTCATGAATTAATTTTTCTAACTTAATATAAGAATAGCAAAAATGAAAAATACATTTACTGATATCTTCTGACGAATGGACCAAACGATTACACAAAGGTTAGTCTACGAAAGTGTGGAGTCGGGGTGCTGAATCAATCAATCAGCTAAGTGACAAATTATATATCTGTATTAGAGTGAGAGAGAGAGAGAGAGAGAGAGAGAGAGATAGAGAGATAGAGAGAGAGAGACTAATAATAGTAAAATTATATTCATCAATCAGCACTTGACGATTGCATCATACTCACAGTTGCGCTACAGATGAGGAACAAAATTTATATTATTTTTTTACAGTTTTATTACGACTCGCACTATATATAGTGAAAAACTACACATCATTAAATTTCTAAATAATGAAAAGTTATTAAACCATAGACAGGAGTTAACGGTTTTTTGCCGACATCAACAAATTTTCGCATTAAATAATTAATAAAGAAATATAAACAAATAAATTCTATAGTTTAATAAAAGCCTTAAAAGCCCAATCATTAAATAGAAAAACCCTTTGTGGAGTCGCAAAGAAAACAAATTCTAATCCATTTCACCACGTTTGTAAAAAAAAAAAAAAAAAAAAAATAGCCATTTGAATAAACAAATAAATAAACAGATTAATAGACAGATAATAATGAAACAGAATCCCCTCGATACTTAACGACCTTCGGCAAGGCCATAAAAATGCCTTTTTGACCAACTAGACGTCCACTCCTACTATCAGACTTGAAATAGGCACCCCAATATAACCTGACATAAACTTTTCGAAGGGGACTGGTCTGTAGATAAAAATTAATTCTTAACTCTTAGACCACCTAACCAATATATCCGACCCTAACCGTTTCCATAGTAACTAATGTTGCAAGAGACCATACTTATAAACACGCGCTAACCACAAGATAGCTTATTCCCAAATTCTCGCTTGACGAGGAAGCGTGACCAGACACCTTAATTCAACTTAATTTCAAAAATTATATTAGGAGTCTCGGCTCTCGCTTTTGAAACATGAGAACTCTTATGTAGCGAAGGAATCATATTTATAAAAAATATTATAATATATATATGTATATATATATATGTATATATGTATACATATATATATATATATATATATATATATATATATATATATATATATATATATATAGACACTAATAATAGTAAATATATATTGATCAATCAGCTCTTGACGATTGCATCATACTCAGAGTTGCGCAACAGGCGAGGAACAAAATTTATACTATTTTTTTTACAGTTTTATTACGACCTGCACTATATATATATATATATATATATATATATATATATATATATATATATATATATATATATATAAAGTGAACATAGAAATCAACACTTAGAGGCGACAGTCTGTTTCATGCAAGATGCAATCATCGGGCCAAATTATTAAATAAAAGATCCGAGCTAATCTCAAAATGCAGACATGAAAACAAATTTTTACTACGTAACTTAAAAATCGAAAACTGAAAAAAATAAATAAATACATAAACAAACAAAATGACAATAAAATAAGCAAAATAAATTAATCCAAACAAATTACCAAATCACACCTGTTAGAATAGACGAAATAGAATAAAAAAATAAGAAACAAAATCAATAAATAAAGTAAATAATAAACAAAATATTAGACTATATAAAAAATCAAAACAAAAAATCGGACGAAAAATAGCTATAACTGTTATATAACGATAAAAAAACGAATAAAAATAATATACTGCGTTACTTAAAAATCGAAAACCAAAAAGAGAAAATATACAGTGTAACAAATAAATAACGACAAGTATAATAAATAGATCTAAATACATCCAAATATATAAATAAACTAACAACCGATACCGATAAACTAGCCGTTTAGAAAAAAACAAATAAAGATAATCAATCCAAATAAATAAATTAAAAACTGTTTCCGCCAAAAAATAATAGTCAGAACAAACCACAACAATCAACCCCAAAATTCAACAAATAGTTTTATCTTCCCAAACAAAAACAAAACTGTTAAATAAGCTATATAAACAAATTTTTATTACGTTAATAAAAACACTGATCAAAATAAAAATAATAAACAAATAATATATAAGATAAAAAATAAAAACAAAAATAAATAAAAACAAGCAAAATAATTTGACCCAAATAAATAAATAAACGACTTTCAGTAAAATAGACGCCATAATAGACCACCCACAATAAGCTAAACAAATTTTTACTACGTTAATAAAAACACCGATCAAAATAAATAAAAAAATAAATAAAAAAAAAATAAATAAAAATAAAATAAATATAAAGGATAAAAAACAAAAATAAAATTAAATAAAAACAAGCAAAATAATTTGACACAAATAAATAAATAAACAAATAAACAACTTCCGGTAAAACACCTGCCAAAAATGACTACCCACAATGCACCACTGACCCGTATATATAAATAGCCGAGAAAAATAACAGCACTCGTGGCCCGATGATTGCATCTAACATGAAACAGACTGTCGCCTCTAAGTGTTGACTTCTATGTTCACTTTTATATTTACACACGCTCTATCTCTGATATTGAGCACTTTATCCCATAAATATAGCACACTTTAAGACTATATTTCTTCATATATATATATATATATATATATATATATATATATATATATATATATATATATATATATACTTTGTTTATACGTTATTTTTATAGATAGAAATTATTTAAGTAAATGCTCTGGTTTTTAATTAGGCAGTATTAATTATATTTACCGATCTGAATGTTCGAGAAATTTCGTAGGAAATATGCAATCTCCGACAGGAATCTAACGTCTGGTGAGCAAAGTCCTACTTACTGTTTATCTTCGACGATTATTTCTCATCACGAAACGTATCTTAACGTAAACAATGACAACATATCATCAAATGGATTAAGCCCGACAATTATTTAATATATTTTCTGTATATACGTCATTTTTATAGATACAGTTTAATTAAGTAAATGGTATGTTTTTTTTAATTAAACAGTATTAATTACATTTACGAAATTTCTCGAACATTCAAGCCGGTAAATGTAATTAATACTGTTTAATTAAAAATAAAGCATTTACTTGAATAAATTGTATTTATAAAATAGCGTATAAACAGAAAATATATTAAATAATTGTCGGGCTTGATCCATTTTATCATATATATATATATATATATATATATATATATATATATATATATATATATATATATGTGTGTGTGTGTGTGTGTGTGTGTGTGTGTGTGTGTGTGTCTGTGTGTGTATGTAATCATTTCACACCAAGCAAGGCAATAAAGCCACTAAGATACAAGGGTTACAGAGTGTTAGAGAATATGAAACAAATACTATTAAAGAGGGAGAACAATAAAAGAACAAGAATTAAGAAGAAAGACGATAACAACTGACATTGCATTCAAATTTTTGAAGATCAACGTTGACTGGGAAGTCGAAAGAGAGTCCCACAAGTGGGAAGTGCGATAGAGAAACTCTTACCATAAAACTTTACGGTTACATCCTACCATTTCAACTGTAAAATGATGTGAGCTTGCCGCCAATCTAATAATACCCTTCAATTCGTAAATTCAGGCCCAATAATATTGCAGATTCTTCTTTTGATTCTATCAAGGATCTCCAAATATATAGTAGGAGCACCAGACCATTTGAGGCAGCAATATTCAAAGCAAGGACGAATAGTAGACTTATAAATATGTAAAATGGATCCTGTCGAGAAAAAATGTCTAGCATGACATATTGAATACACTTCCTAGCAGCAGATCTAGCAGTTGATTCAATATGGTCTTTCCTCTTCATGTCAGCCGAGAAGATTAACCCGAGAAGGCGCAACGTGTCACTCCCCTGGTGTTTAGCAGAAGCTATGTTGGTGGGAGGCAGACCCGGGGTCTCGCAGATGACTGATAGAGAGCAATTTCGTTTTGGAGGCGTAAAAATTAGTAAATCATTCCCTGCCCAGCAGATTGTAGATCATCTTTTAAATCAGCTACCAATTTGACCATATCGATTTGATCTGCATTACTATTAAGACAGGAGTAAATAGTGGTGTCCTCGGCATAGATACCGAGTTGGGAATTGATGTCACCAGAAAGGTCATTGGTGAAATTTAGGAACAACGTAGATCCAAGGTTTGAGCCCGGGGGACACCTACATTAATACACAATGATCTAGAAGCGTGGCCGTTGAGGACAATTTTCATTTCAGGATTTTATAAGATTGAATCTGTTCAAAAATCGGTCCAGAAATACCATAATCCTTCAGTTTGGGAAGAAGTCGAGTATGTCAAACGATGTCAAACGCTTTCGAGATGTCCAAAGCACGCTTCACCAGTCTTATCTAAAGCTTGATAGACTCTTTCGGCAATGTTCGTTAATATATCAGCAGTTTACCTAGAGAAACGAAATTCATATTGCTTATCAGAAAGAAGACTCTACGATGTTAGATTCTTGAACAATTCAGAGTTGATTAAAGCCTCTAATACCGTTATATAGGAATAAAGTGTCGCTGCCGACACTTGAGATTCAACATAGATCGCTATTTCTATTCTATCCTCTATTACTATCCGGATCGCTATTTCTAGTCTATCCTCTATTACTATACGGACCGCTATTCTATACACTATACTATTTCTCTATTCGGATCCCTATTCGGTGGTTACTATTCGAGCGAGTATTATCGGGCAAGTACTACAGGGTGTCCCAAAATAATGTATACATTCGTTGAATCGTTATAAATTATTCAATTTTTGTATTTTGACTTGTAAATAAGATTAATACGCATTTAAAGGAATACGTATTTAAAGACTTTGAGAGTAAAATATACAAAAAACATAGAAAATTAACTTTAATAAGGTAAAAGCTACATGGGGCAATGGCAGAATTTTCATATAATGATGAGTTCACATCAAGTGTTCAAACTGGTTGCCGTTCTGTTCAATACACTTTTCATATCTTGAGGAAACAAACCTACAAACGTTCAGTATCATTTCCTCTGGTATTTGAGCACATTCTTCTTCAATTGCTACTCTCATTTCAGCAATTGTTCCAGGTTTCCTGTTGCAAACTTTGTCTTTTAGAAACCCCCACAAAAAGAAATCTAAGGGTGTCAAATCTGGTGATGTAGGCGTGTATTCAACTGTTCCTCTTCTTCCAATTCATCTGTTTTGCATATTTTCATCAATTTTCTCACATCACGGTAATGTATTATTAACTATTAATATTTAAAGAGTGTATACATTATATTGGGACACCCCGTATTAGTGCGAGTGTTATTCGAAGGCGTCTGACACCAGTATTGTTCAACGGCGTTACTATAATTTTATCTGCGATTACAAAGTCTCTACTACAACGATCATTATGAAAGTGACAACGAGTATTCGTTGACATCACAAAAATGGCATTGAGTGTTCGTTGATATCACAGAAATACTTTGCAAAAAAGAAGTAGAAGGCTAATAGGTCAAGAGTTAGAAAAGATCAGACGGCTCACCTTTTTTAAAGACTTGAACTACAGAAGACGATATCCAACAAGCCGGAAAGCCAGAAGCAGGCAGACGTTTATTGTAGAGTTTAGCGACAACAGGAGCCAGTTCAGTAGCACATTTCTTAAGGACTATTGCAGTGATGCCATCAGGTCCACATTCTTTCTGGGGATACAGTAGACAGATGGTAGCAGAAACCACGGAGAGAGTTATGCATGCTTGTGTGAATGTATCTTCATATAGATCTTCAAAAAGTTCAAAGAACGAATGAAGGTTTAGCTTGTCTTCATTTGTTGAACCGTCTGAGAATTGCTTTGTGCGTGAAACTAAGATCTGTGTCTTTTCGGTTTGGGATTTTGTTGTCTCTGTCCCCGGAATAGATATTTCTGCTTCGAGATTTCTGGTTTGGGCGATTGAGCCTAGTCCACCATTGAGGATTTTAGGTGCATTTCCTTTGGTTTTTTTTCCACTTTGGCTGTTTCAGCTGTATTTATTTATATTTTGTCTACCCTTATCTATTTTATGAATCTTTCTCGTATCTTGGTATATAGGTTCACTGTCTTTGCAATGGAATGCCAAAGTAGCAAACGAATTTATTTTGTTCGATCGCACGACCGATATTAAATAGAATGCCGTATTATTTTTTTATTCTGAGTATCAGCAGAAAAAGAGACAGTGATCAATAATGATTATAATGATTTTATCTGCAGATAATATATTACCAGCATTTACAGAGCCATAGAGATATAGGGTATCCTAGAAGATTGTATAGCGCTTGCCGTTATTTAGTTTCTTCGCTTGTTATCTATAAAACTCATATTTAATCTTAATTTGTTTCTGATTCTTTTTCTTTCTTTCTTTCTTTCTTTCAATCTTTCTTTCTTTCTTTCTTTCTTTCTTTCTTCTTTCTTTCTTTCTTTCTTTCTTTCAATCTTTCTTCTTTCTTTCTTTCAATCTTTCTTTCTTTCAATCTTTCTTTCTTTCAATCTTTCTTTCTTTCTTTCTTTCTTTCTTTCTTTCTTTCTTTCAATCTTTCTTTCTTTCTTTCTTTCAATCTTTCTTTCTTTCTTTCTTTCTTTCTTTCAATCTTTCTTTCAATCTTTCTTCTTTCTTTCTTTCTTTCTTTCTTTCAATCTTTCTTTCTTTCAATCTTTCTTTCTTTCTTTCTTTCAATCTTTCTTTCTTTCTTTCTTTCTTTCTTTCAATCTTTCTTTCAATCTTTCTTTCAATCTTTCTTCTTTCTTTCTTTCTTTCTTTCTTTCAATCTTTCTTTCTTTCAATCTTTCTTTCTTTCTTTCTTCCTTTCTTTCTTTCTTTCTTTCTTTCAATCTTTCTCCCCACCTCCACTGTTCTTTCTTGCCTACTTTCTTGATTTATTTTTTTTACTCTTCTCCACACGTTGTGTCTTCATTTAGTTCTTTGTTAAATATTACATAAATGAAATGTCGTCTGTATGAAGCCTTCATTTCTCAATGGCTCACAGCGTTTAAGAAAATCACAACATGGCGGCTACGTCAACTGTACGTGTATAGACATTGGACAGTTAATCAGGAAATTTATAAAGATACGCTTACTAACGTACGCATTTACGAATATATTGTTCTGTCCATACACGTGACGTTGTTATCTAGAAGCAACTATAGTAGCCTCAAATTAAAACATTTTCTGAATTTTAACCTTTTCATAAAAGATCCTATTAAACTATACGAACATAGAAATTTATGATTTTGTGACTTTCTTAAAATCTTTCTTCTTTTCACAGCCAGTCTGGTCCATCCTGGGTTATGACGATAAACTACATCCAGAAGCAAGGCCTCTGATCAGGAGGTTTTGAGGAACGTGGAACCACCCCTTAATTGCTGATGTTCCCAGGTCCACCCTGACCCGGGGTGGTAGCACCTGTTAGGGTCCCAGCTATGGGCAAATAGCTAACCCCGAAACTGGGGTAAAAACACTATGAAAGTGTAAATAGGGGTTTTAATACCAGAAATACTTTAAAAAAATTATTGCCAGCAATATATTTTTGAAAAAAAAATATTACCAACAATGTTTTTTAAAAAAATAAATATTACTAGCAATAAATTTTTGAAAAAAAATATTACCAGAAATAGATTTTTGACAAAACAAAATATTACCAGCAATAAAAATTTTGTCGGCATTAAATAACCCATATGCCGTAAACCAAAACAAACCAAACCAAACCAAACCAAACATCCGGTTTGGTGAGTCTGCAATGTATTTAGAATTTTTTGAAAAATCCAAAGGAAACTCTGCAATATTATCAGACCTGACATGGCATCTTGGTTTCAGTCAATTTCCAACCACTTCCCTGTGCCCATTCTGTAAATATCTTCATGGTAATTGCTCTATTGAGTTTTCCACTTTGGTATTCTGACTTTACGAATTTAAGCGAAGTACTAGATTGGCGGCATGATCTCATCATTTTACAGTTAAAATGGCTAGATGTAACCGTAAGTTCTATGCTAACAGTTTCTTCTCTCTCACGTCTCGCGTGTGGAACCCTCTTACAGCCTTGACGAATATTTAAATGCAGTGTCAATCGTTATTTTCCGTCTCCTTAAGTCCTGCTCTTTTATTGTTCCTTCTTAATAATATTTTTTATATTCTTTCACATTCAGTAACCTTTTGCGTCTTAGCGGCCTTATTGCCGTGCTTAAGGCGAAATGCTTTTAATAAATTCCTTCTGTTTATTTATGTAAATAATTATATTACATTGTTCTATCGATCTTTCTGATTCGTTCAATCAAGTCTTAATTCCAGGAATTCATTTTATTTAAAAGTTATATGAATATAACTTTATGATGGGTTAACGTTCCTTGCTCTTCCCTCGTTAGTATTCACCGCGCGAGGCAGGTCATGCAACACTTAACAGCCAATCAGTGTCGCCTTGCTCTTTGCAGTGAAGAGTCTTTGAGATAGACGCCGTGAAGACAGGATGTTTCACGGACACGTGGGTTAAAACCGCTTGCAACGTGATGTTCTGGCTTTGTAAGAACGGACTTTTTTCTTAATATTTCCGAGATGTCCTTTTCAGGGTTGGAGAAAAGGTATAACACATTTATACACTTTTACATTGTTTTTAATGACTGGATAAATATCCAAACCTACAGCATTTTTATTAAGGCAACCCATATATATGTGGCAAACACATTTACATGTGTTTCAATGTGGGTAAGGGTGTGAGGCAGCAGAAAATGTGTTACATTCAGCAGACATTGGTGAGTATTCACATTCAGTCAGGTTAGAATTAAATGATTACAAAATTTTGACTTTTTATCTTTAGTCAGGAATTGTTATTTTCTAATTGCTTCTATCTAGAAATACAAAGGAAATGACTATCATTCCCTTCAAACTTTGATTTTGTGACTTGGACATTGATGTTTTGAAATTAAGCCATTTTCCATTACATTCCAGACAGATTCAGCACTGAGGTGCTGAAGGTGGGGGTTTCTAGAACTTTCTAGAACTTTCTAGAAGTTTCAAGAACTTTTAAGAAGTTTCTAAAAGTTTTAAGAATTTATAAAACGTTCTGGCTACCAAGGATCGTATAACGAAAACATAATGGGAGACTATATTTGGGTCGCTCATTCGCGGAAGTAATTTACAATATAAGCGAAAATCTACTCACTTCCAAGTTTTTGTGGTCTCTCTTGTGTAATCCTAGAATAAATAAATGCTACTTTTGAATAATAGATCGTTTTGTTCCTACTGTGCGTGAACAAGAATGTTCTTGTGTAATCCTAGAATAAATAAATGCTACTTTTGAATAATAGATCGTTTTGTTCCTACTTTGCGTGAACAAGAATGTTCACATTCGGCAGTTTTCCCAATGTCCTGGTCACAGAAGTAAAGTTTGAAGGAAATATTGACCATTTCCCATACACTCTAGGGAGGTACGGGAGAGTAATCGGATTAAGGAATCGGAGAGCCGGGTTCGAGTTCAGTCGGATCCATTACGTTCACTTATGTGCTAATCTCCTTGAAAAAGGTATGAATCTTCTTCTCCCACCAGCAGGACAGACTGGGTTCATTAGCTTAGGAGAAGGTGACTTTGAATTCAAAAACCGGCCTAAAGAAGAGGGTTGGGCTATCTTCCGTCAGGCTGTCTTGCCCCCAAAACACCACATCTTTTACACTGGCTGTCAACTCTGCTAATTAACCGCTGGCTGGTGTGTGGAGAAAAGACGGATCCATACCTTTTACAATGGCTTTAATACAAAAGCGAAAGCAACAGATCTACCAGAAATTTGAACCCGGTTTGCCGATTCCATTTTCCCGAATGATATCGGTTACACCACCCGCACATCGCTTGTAATTGTTGAAACTTGTCTAATGCATGGAATAATAATGCAAACACAAAATGTACTTAGAATAAAATGTATTGAAACAAGAAAGTGTACACAATATTTACATATAGTCTTTTGTATATTTCTGGGAGGACCGTTCCTGGAGAATGTGTTGACTAAGTCGCAGTCGGTCAGAGTCTCTAGTGAATCTCTTGATTCGCCTCCCTGTCTTCCGGTACCAACCATATTTATATCGTCGGTACTCCGCTATGCAAATTAGGTGGATCCTACCACAACAGCAATAAATTACAAAAAATAACGGTGATAGCGGTTTCAGTGTAGGTAAATATAGAATTTAATTTCTGAGATAAGGACTTATCATTGTTTGCGTGCGGGCTATTTGTCATAATCTTGTTAATGTCCCAAAGTTTTCTCTGTTGTGCCCTCCAGCCTTCATTCGATGCTTGACGACCTGGATAAACTTCAGGAAATTTTATACAACGCTGGATTTAGGACAAATGAGGCTCTGTGCTAATTAAGTTATGAGGCCTCTTACTTGGGCCCTGAAGGAGGTCGGCTCGGCTTGCCTACACAAGAAGTCCGCTACACATGCTCAGAAATGTTAAAATATTACATGTTACCTGGTCAATCATTATTTTCAACAAGTTTTAGCCATTTTTTTTTTAATGATCAGGCCTCAGCCTCGGGGAAAGTTTTCTGGGAGTTTTAGGGCCAAATTCAGGTCTAGACTGTATGGGCTGTAGGTCAGATATGTATATAACAACAAACTTGAAAGTTATATCATTATTAACTAAAGCTCCAACCCGCCCAACACTGTTTTACACAGGTTATATGATGAGATAGTTAAACTTGATGAAAAGAGAACAGACAGGACTGTCATTATAGTCAACATCGCGTAATTAAATCTAAACATTATGTAACATTTTAACCTTTGAAGATTGACAAAATTGACAACATTTTTAATCTTAAACTTTATTGAAAATAAAAATTTAAATAAGCAAATTGCAGAAGTGAACTGTATAGGGTTGTACATGTGGACAATATGCACTTTGAACGGTGTTTGTGAAAATGCTCAAGCAAACATGTCCATAGAGGAAGCATGAACACAAATTCAAATTCTTTCATTTTCTGCAAAGGATTTTAAGCTTGTTGTCTAGTATCACTCTTTTCAGTGTCATCATCATGGAGTCCTTCAACAATGTGTACATAACTTTCACTGATGGCCGTTATAACTCTAGAATGGGCATCCCATCTTGTTTCAGGTAAATGTTGCAGAACTTTTGACTCTGGTAGCATGAAGTTTTTCAGCACTGCCCACCGTCTTGTAGAGGTAGAAAAAAAAAGTAATAAAATTCATTGACCAAAAGAAATTCACTGCATCCAGGCAAGAGTCAACTGAAGCTCTTCCAACCTGGTTTAGGGAACGTCCATCAGATGGAATAAATTTTACAAACTTATTCTTTTCTAGAATTTTCTGTTGAACATCATTATACTTCCTAGCCATGTTACCTGCATTGTCATATGATTGACCCTTGCATTTACTAAAATCAGTTTCAAGTTCTTCAAAGAAGTTCTGTATCAGTTCAGTGATTCCTTGGCTCATGTGATTCTTCAGTTCAAATAAATGCCAAACATCGTTCAACTGGTATTCCATCAAGGAAAGAAACATCTAACAATTACCATAATTTGATCAACATTGGAAACATCAGGTGTTGAATCATCTAAAAATACTAATCTTGAATCACTAAAATACCCTACTTCTTTGATATCTTTCACTATTTCTTTAAGAATTCTTTTAGCCATTAGCTAGGTAACTTCTTCACATATGGTCTTAGATAGTTATGATGGATGGCCAGAACCTTTATTTCCATACTAGTTTATGTGGGTATGTAAGAAGGGATCAAATTTGGCATTCAATTCCAGCAAACAGAAAGTTTCCATTGTTTGGAGAGCCGGTGGTTTCATCATCTCCTTTAATACCCAATCCATGTTCTGCTAACAGATAAATCACTGCCATCACTTGTTGAAGTTCATGCCTCCAGTATTCCTGTTCTGTTTTGATTTGCTCATCAAGCTTTGTTGTAAGCGTTTGGCCATGTTTTCTTGTTAAATAGGTCAACAGAGTCCATATGACTTCTTGAATTTTCATGGGTCTTAATAATTTGAGGATGATACCAGTTATCAAATTCTAAAAAAGCTAGATCTGTAGTTGAAGAAACATCCTTAGAGAAGTTTGAGAAACGTTTACACAAAAAACAGTCTTTTCCATTTGTTGGAGAACATACTAACCATTCCTGAAGGTAGGTTTCTCCATTTATTTTAGTGAAGAAGAATAAACTTCTTGAGCAAGAATGAGTTTGGTTTTTGTAAGTTCGCTTCGAAGTTGTGAAAGGTCCATCCCTGTGTTAACATTCCAAAGGGCCTTTTTCTATAAATTTCTTCAATGTGGTCTATAAACCATAAACCTACATCTTTTTGACAATGCAATCAATAGAAGACCAAACACTCACTTCTATACATTCGGTGGGAGAATCTAAAGCTTCTGTGTCAATGGTTCTACTAATACTTGAAGTTAATGACAAATGTTCCTGGGTTACACGGGTACTTGGATTTACAGACGAAGGTTCTGGGGTGCTACTGGTACATGGAGTCACTAAAAAATATTCCTGGGTGCCACTGGTACTAAGTGTTACTGAAAAATGTTCCTGGGTGTCAAGTAATGCATCTGAGTATTCTGTATTTGCTGTTAATGTGATTGGCTTTAAATATTTGACTATTTCTTCTTGTTCTTTTTGCCATTTTCTTTTACTTGCATCACTTTCATATCATCTACTCATTGTTAGGATTAAAAAGCTGGAGCAGTAATATCACTTGTCTGGATTTGATTCTGGAATGAGAAAGAGTTGGTGCTTAATGTCTCATCAGCACTTAAGTGGGTTATATAAAGGCAAAATAGGGTATGGTAGCTCTAAAATATGGAAAGTTCTAAAGTATGCCGTAATAAGTACAAGACGTCTTTGCGGCGATGAACGAACGTCACTCAGTGCATCTCTAAAACATAGGTAACTCTTTAGTAGTTTTGGTAACACACACGCGCGCGCACACACACACACACACACACACACACACACACACACACACACACACACACACACACACACACACACACACACAAAATAGGGCTATGGAATAGATACACAAATACCCGTACAGATAAAAAAGTATCTTGTCAGCGTTGACGTCACACACCTTATTGCTTTTATTCACACACAATAAACGACCTAAATACGCAACTATAGTACACACTCACGTACTCACGCACACACATATGTATATCATCGGTTGGTATATAATCCAAGTGAATACTATTGATACAATATAAAATATTAAAACTGATCCACACATAGAGCTCAATGTTTTAATTAAACGGAGCAACATATTTCAAACAATAGAAATTAACATTACATTAGGTGATGATCATTATCACCTTGTAAATTGAAATAGAATTTACAAGGATTTTTCAAACCAGTCAATGGATGAAAAATTATAGAAAAAAAATGGCCAGACAAATGAAGAAAGATGGGGAAAAAAAAGGAAAAAAAAAGAGAGCAAATAAAAATCCTTGTAAATTTTTTCAGTTTACGTGGTGAAAATGATCATTAACCTAATGTAATCTTACTTCCTATTGTTTGGTATATAATGGACTTTCCCGTCAGTTTCTGACAACATAATTGATTTAGTTATGAAATTTTGTGCGATAATCTTAAGTGGCACTTAAGACCCGCTAGTGATTTACAAAGGAGGCCGCATATGGAATCATAGTAAGGATTGTGAGATGAGATCACTGTTAGATTGGTTGACCTTTTAGATCGTGATCTCGCTTATATATATGAATGAATGAGTGTGCGTGTGCATATATATATATATATATATATATATATATATATATGTGTGTGTGTGTGTGTGTGTGTGTTGTGTAAAGGCAATGCTCACACCTTTGTTTTCTGATATTGCTGGAATTTATAGCTCATCTAAGCAGAGGTCCTGTTCAATTCACGTCACGTGAACAGCGGGTTTTCACCCACTGATAGAACGTATGCATAACTTTCCAACATACATACAACTCATTGTACGCCATTGTATTCGGGGGAGGGTCTACTTGAATTTTTCAGATTTAACGAATTTGTGGAGACCACAGGCAAATCCATGAGCTTATACAAACGCTGAGTGGACATGCACACACATACAGAACAGAACACACCCACAGATAGAGGGAGAAAGAGGAAGATAACGTAGAGGCACACACACACACACACAAACACACACACACACGTTCGTGAAAACCGCTCGAAAATTTCTTGCTGTCTATGGCACATAACCAGAAGCGTTCTTATGCACACGTGCTCACGGGTACACATACTCTCACTTATCCCCCTACCACCAAATGATATCGCTGCTCGCGCTAGGCAACTGGAAAACATCACACATGGCGAAGTTTGTTTTATTGAATGCTGCTAGCCGTTAATCTTGAGAGTTTCACCAATGCAATAATATTCTTTATATATTGTGTAAAAATGTATGCTGAATAGTTCAATGTCTTTTCTGATATTGAATGACGGGCTTTTCTTGCTAAAAACTGCAATTGTTTTCACCATTTACGCGTGTGGAGCTGCTTTTAAATTCGTTATATCTGTAAAGTTTAAGTACAGTTGCGGCCAAAATGTTCAGAACGGCATTGTTTCCGTTAGAAAAGTAGGTATAATTTTTTTTATCAAAGTTGTTTTAAATTCTATAATTTTCACAGACAATAAATACGATATTAATTGTTATTGTCTGAGATTTTGGTGTAATTTGAGAGGATAATACAAAAGTTATGGATGATTTAGTGATTTACTGCAAAACCCATGGCGGCCAAAATGATCAGAACGGTTGCTTTTACTCCGTGTTTTAGTATATTTAACTGGCGAACTCTAATTTTTTAAATTTGTTTACGTGACGGTTCGTTGACTAAACATTAGTAAGAATATCTGCAGTGTACTTTGTTAATATAATGTCACTTACTCCGTTACCAATTCGTCAGCAGATTATTAAGCTTCGAAAGAAGGATAATTTAAGTATTGGGTCTATTGCAAAGATTGCTAACAAGTCAAAAAGTGTTGTTCACGGTATTCTTAAGGTCTACGATGATTGTGGTTCGTGTGAAGCAAGAAAGTCTACAGGTAGGCCAAGAAAAAAGACCAAGAGAGAAGATCATGCTATGGTAAAGTTGGTTAAAAAGGACAGATTTAAAACTGCTGCTGCTGTTTCTCAGGAAATAAGCATTGTACTGAAAAAAACTTTATCTCGAAAAACTGTGTCTCGTCGTTTAGTTGAACATAACTTACAAGCAAGAGCACCTGCAGTGAAGCCACTGATCAGCTCCAAGAATAAAAAGTGTCGTCTTACCTTTGCAACCGAACATGTGTTGTGGTCTCAAGAAAAATGGCAAACGGTGCATTTCAGTGATGAATCTACGTTTATGTTATTTGGCTCAGATGGGAAAAGGTACGTTCGTCAAAAAGTAGGTGAAAAATTGTCGCCTAAATGCCTTGACTAGTGTTAAATTCGGTGGAGGAAGTGTCATGGTTTGGGGGATGATATCTGGAGATGGTGTGGGCCCTTTGGTGCAATTACATGGAAAGGTAAATGCAGGAGTTTATAAACAACTTGTAAAAGATCATGTCTTGCCTGTGCTGAGAAATTCAACTAAGCGACCACCCATATTCATGCAGGACAATGTCCCATGTCACAAGGCTAAGGTGGTCATGAACTTCCTCAAGGCTGAAAAGGTTATTGTTATGGATTGGCCTGCTCAAAACCCAGATCTCAATCCTATTGAAAATGTGTAGAATATTCTAGGAGAACGTTCGAACGCCATAAATCCTAAAATAACCGAGCAATTATGGAATGCCCTTCAGGAAGAATGGAATAAGATCACCCACCAAGAAATTGAAAATTTAATTTTAATTTCCTCATCCAGTCGAAGATGTCAAAGTGTGATTGAAGCTAAAGGGCTTCACACTGAATATTAAATAATTCCAGTATTCTCTGTCATTTTTTGTTATTTTTTTATTTTTTCAACCGTTCTGATCATTTTGGCCGCCTTGGGTTTTGCAGTAAATCACTAAATCATCCATAGCTTTTGTATTATCCTCTCAAATTACACCAAAATCTCAGACAATAACAATTAATATCGTATTTATTGTCTGTGAAAATTATAGAATATAAAACAACTTTGATAAAAACTTATACCTACTTTTCTGACGAAAACAATGCCGTTCTGAACATTTTGGCCGCAACTGTATATCAACCTGATTTTAGGTTACTAATAGGTTCAATGTATAACTTCTCTGATTGAGGAATCGAAGAGCCGAGTTCGAATTCCAATCGAATCCATTACATTCACTTACGTGCTAATTACCCTTGGGAAAGGTACGGATCCTCTTCTTCTCCCCCCAACTATGGGTAAATAGCAGGATAGACCAGGTTCGATAGCCTTGGATGGCAACTGATCTACCGCAAAAAGAAATGACAACCTACTGCGGGAAAAAATCTGCCTAGTCAGTCATGTATCGAAAGATAAATGATCGCCTAAGCATGTATCACGCATGACACATAACTGACTGAATAGGTGCAAAAGCTGATGATGAATCGATGGAGATATATTTTAATGCATTTCAGCGGAATTTTGAAAATTTTTTGGAAGGAAGATGGAACCCCTAAGCACATCTCAGCAGAATGATAAATCCGGCACTGCCTTTATTTAATCTACGGGATAGATTATTCTGCCGTCCATTTCTGGGGATAATTCGTCTTGTTCTCTTTTTAGTAATGTTCCCGCCCTGTTTCCATTCAAGTCTACGTTTTCACTAACTAGACAACGGGACAAGAACAATCTACGCACGTAAGTTAAATAAAGCTTTCAGTTCGAAATTCTCTGTAGGTTACCCAATTCGACAAACACCTGAAGAAGGCCGACGCAATTACTCAAACTTCGTGATAATGAAAACAAAAACGAGGAAATTATTCCGAATGTAAATAAAGTAAATAATGATCATTCGTCGATCAAGAAATTCAAACATAATAATTTATTAGTATTTATACATTGCGTTTACATTTTGCATTCACTTTGCTCCTACCATATCAACAAAGCTTATCTTTAAATGGTAAAAAGTTGCATCAACGTAATATGAGTAGAGGGACTTTTCCCCCCACTCCAATCTTGTGTTTTTGTATAGGTTCGGCCACCAGAGCCGATTGGAAAGTAACCAGTGACGGCAAGCTGAACTTCGGCGCCGTTACAATTATATTTTTTTGAAATTTTCACAAGGAAAAATACTGAAAATGTACAATAACGAATCTATTACAATATACAGGATGCAATAGATAAATTGTCGTCTAAATTGCGTAAAAATGAAAATAACACCGACATCTCATTTTAACAGAAATATTCACCAAAATTACACAAAAATATCTTAAAATACTAACGAGTAAATGTATTCAATAAAATCGCCATTGGCTTCAACTACGGCCTCCAGACGACTTCGGAATCTCCTGCAACACTTCTGGACGATCTCCTTGTTTAAGTTGGTGAATGCTGTCATAATTCTTGATGTTAAAAGGAGTTTTGTTGGTCTTTCATTCAAGTGCGCCCCACACATAATAATCAAGGGAGTTTCAGTCTGGGGAGTTAGGTGGCCAGATGTAAAGGGTGATTAGGTCGCAGAAATTGCCTGAAACCATGACTGGGTTCTACTACTTGTGTGTCATGATGCAGAGACCAGTTGCCAGACGTAGGATCTTCTAGCAGCCGCCCTCTTGGCCCAGGGCAGCACTACCTCCTCAATACACTTGATGTAGGCATCCGTGTTGATGCCCTGTGGGAAGATGAATAGAGGTATAACGTAGCCATCACTACTGATCACTCCAAACACCTTTGTAATCACCATTAGACTCATTTAACCGTTTCTGAATCCTCTGTATTGTCCTCGGATTGACATCCAAACGCTCTCAAATGTTCGTATTGCAGCTTCCGGTGCAAATGCCAAGCAGTACAGCATGCCGTTTCCAAATTTCTGGCGGAGTGAATTGTGTCATGGTGCTGTTTTTCTTACAGACGGTGCCCAACTCACCCTACTATACTGTGCAGTCGACAAAATAAAAAACAAAGCGCATGCGTGAAATTAAAAATATAAAATGGCGACAATTTACCCATCGCACCCTGTACAATCTATTCATTAACCAACCTAAAACATTTTTCTAACCTTTAGGCCTGCAAATCTTTCTACACTTATCTTCTTTAAAACATCATTTCCTAATGACAAAGTAACCAAAGAATTAAATCTCTCCTGATTCATAGACGGCCGTAAGTATAAGCTTCATGGGGCCATGTTGGTACCCTCAGCCTTGATGGCGCCCCAGCCGACTGCTTGAGTTTCCAGTACCTTGAGCCGACCCGGACGTAATTATTTGACCCACCATGAAGATCTGATCATTTATTCAATTACTTTGTTCATAATTATGTTTTTCATATTCTTGTTCATTCAATAAAAGGCCAAAGAGCCACTCAAGTAGACGGTCACCGAATGAGATTCTAAGAAGGGGAAGTAAGAAGTGTATGTAGGATAGATACTGATTGAGCCTTAGAGTTGAAGAGGTTATGTTTGTAATGATCAGGGAAGCATCTACTCGTGAATCTGTTCCACAAATTAAGTTCTTGGGAAGAAGCTGTCTAAGTGGAACTTCTTCTTTATTAATGGAATATGAATGGAATGAAAATGAGTCGTCCCAGTGTATGTTGTTCTCGGTCCTAGGTCTGGAGGTCTGTACAGGAGGAACTAATTAATGTAGCACGTCCGAACATTCGTCATGAAAATAGCGATAAATAGTGAGAGGCTAGCAACGTTTCGTTGGTGTTAAATGTGTTGTATGGACATGAACAAATCCGTAGCCTCATGACAAAAGAAAGAATTGATATTTCACAAAAGTATTTATTTTTTTAACATGACCATTTCCCATGTTAATGCTCTTAATTTAGTGATGAATTTTAATCACATAGCTTAAACTTTAAAAATATTGAAAACTTCAGATCAAAATTCAACATTTAAAAAAAATTAAATTTCACCTAATTCAAGGCTGGTGGGCCACTCAAGGAAGAGGGTTGCAGTCGAAATGGTAATAATGAATGAGTTGTATAATCGCAATAGAAGTCAAGGTGGTTGAAAATGACGATTATGAGGACAAGAAGGATAGATAACGACTGGCCCATGACTTGAGGAAGTGAAGTTTGAAGTGTTCAAGGAAGCACCCACGTGGGAGCATGTTCAATAAAACGGCAATTTTTGGGAAGAATCTGAGTGGGACCCCCCCCCTCCTCATATATTCTCACAATTTTTATTTTTCACACTTTCTTCTTTATTGTTAACCTGCGTGAAGATAAGAACAGGATGACTTCTAAATAGGACATCGTGGTGGGCATCAAATATATGATTGGCTGGCAGAAGTGAGAGAGCGGCAACGATTGATGTGATTAAGAAGTAAGGTTTGCCGAAATCTAATTTGGAGACACTTTGTAGGTCTCCACCCACCAAAGTTAATCGCGCAGATTAAAATTGTTAATCAGCTTCAAACACTGGCAAGATGATATCAAGGTTATAAATCTGATAATCGAAGAAGAATGACGCGGGAGAAGGGGAGAGAAAGAAGAAAAGGAATAATTGTAAGGGAGGAAGAGAAAAAGAACGAAAAGAGTAAGAAAGATGAAGATAAAAGGAGAGGAGAGTAGAAGCAACAGAATGATGAAGAAGAAGAAGAAGAAGAAGAAGAAGAGGAGAAAGAGAGAAAAAAGAAAAAAATGAAAGGAAGGAGGAGGAAGAAACATGACGATGAAAGATAAAGAAATTGAGAGGAAGAAAGAATGAATGATTAGGTGGAAAAACGATCGAGCAGAAGAGAAAGAAGGAAATGGGTTAAATGGAAGAAAGAAAGAGAAAGAAGACGATGAAAGATAAAGAGAGTGAGAAGAAGAAACGATAGAATGAAGGGGAAGAAGAGAAGAAAGAAAAGGAGAAAGAAGGAAAAAAAGGAATTAACGAGAGAAAGAGAAAGAAGTGAGGTACAAAGATGAAGGTGAGGAGAAAGAGAAGAAGAAACGACGGAATGAAATGGAAAAAGAGAGCAGAAAAGAGAAAGCAGGAAAATGGGTTAAATGGAATAAACAAATAAAAAGAGAAGAAACGACAGAATGAAGTGTAAGAAGAGGAGAGGGAAGAAGAGAAAGAAGGTAAAGTGGGTAAAAGAAAAGATGAAAGAGAGAGAGGAAGAAAGATGATGATGAAAAGGGGAGTGGGAAGAAGAAACGACAGAATGAAGAGGAAGAGCGAAGAAGAGAAAAAAGGAAAGGGAAATAAATGGAAGAAAGGAAGAGAAAAGTGACAGGAAGAAAGACGATGGTGAGTATATTGAGTGAGAGGAAGGGTCAACAGAATGAGAAGGAGAGGGAAGATGAAAAACAAGGAAAGGGGAAGGCGGAAAAAGAAAGAAGACGAAGAAAGGTAAGGAGAATGAGAGTAAGGAACAACAGAATGAAGAGGATGAGAACAAAATGAAAGGAAGAAAACAGAATATGAGGAAGGGTAGATGTAATCCAGAGAGGAATAAATGAGAAATTGTGTTGAAAAAAATAGAAGAAAGATGTAAGAAACAAGAAAAGAAAAAATGAACAAAGAAAGGAAAGGAAATGGTAAAAGAAATAAGTAAGAGAGAAAGGGAGAAGAAGCGAAGAAAATAAAGAGAAAAATAAAAAAGATAAAAGAGCGAAGAACAAGAAAAGAAAAGGAAAAAGGACGTAGAGAGAATAAAAAAGAAAAATGTCTGAAGACAAAAAGAAATAAGAAGGAGTAATGAAAAACAAAAGAAAGAAGAAAGAGAGAAGAAAAAGAAAAGAAAGAAAGAGTAAAAAGAGTAAAATGGGAGCGAAGAGAACTGCGCAAACGCAAAAGAAAGAGATGGGTGAAAAAGAGAGAAAGAAAAATGGAGGAAAAAGACAATAAAAAGCGATAGAGAAAAAGGAAGGTATTAAAAAACAAATGATCAGGAGAGAAGAAATAAAAAGAAAGACAAAGGAAAAAGAAACAACGAAAAAGATAGACAAAGAAAGAAAAAATAATTGAGAAAAAAGAAAGAAAGGAAAACAGAATAAAAAGAAATAAATAAAAACAAGGGATTTGAAAGAAGTGATAAAAAGAAAGAAAAAGTAGTTAAAAAGAAAAAAAGAAATTAGAAGAAACAGTAATATTAGAAAGAAAAAATATAAGAAGGAGGAAAAAGAGATTACAAAGAAAGAAAGAAAGAAAAAAGAAAGAAAGGAAAAAAAGAAAGCATTTGAAAGCAAAAAGAAAGAGTGGTAAAAAAGAAAGAAAGAAAAACAAAAAGAAAGAAAGAAAAAATAAAAGGTATTAGAAAGAAAAAAGAAAGTGTAATAGAAAGAAAGAAAAATAGAAAAAAAGGAAGAAAGCTGACTATATGAAGGAAAAGGAGAATGAAAACCGGAAAACGAAGAAGCAATAAAGTGGAAAAAAGGAAGAGTGGAGAAAGAACGAAGAATAAAGAAGGCAAAACAATTAGAGTAGAGAGAAATGAAAAAGAAAACATTGTTAGTAAGCCTAGTTTTGGAACAAGAACACAAATATGGGGCACTCAGTGAGAATCAAACTCAGTTTTTACTAGCAATGGTCAACCAAACTACCTCAATAACTGTTATTATGACACCTGAATGACTTATGATGAGCGTAAGCGAAGCTGATGATATTGGAAGCAAACAACTAATAATAACAATAGAAATGTTTCTGCCTCGTTGTACGCCTCAGGGATACCTTGATAGAATTAGGAAGTGTGCAGGTCAAAATGAGGAGGATCAAAGTGTAGTATATGTTCCAGCAGCCGATAGCTGGATTACGGCTCTAGCCAGCCATCATCATCTCCAGCTCGATTTTGATCACCGCTCGAGTTATCTTAAGTAGGCCTCCAGCGCCAGTCAGCCTCGCCAGCAGCAACGTTATGCATTAAACTGTCCGTTTCAGTACAACGCTCTTCAGCAACCATGAAACTGTCCTTTTCAGGACAACGTACTTCAGTAACGACAAAACAGTCTTTTTCAGTACAACGTTTTTCTGTGACGACAAAACTGTCCTTTTCAGGACAACGCTCTTCAGCGATCACGTAACTGTCCTTTTCAAGACAACAATGTATATACCTTTTTTTTACTCAACTCTTCGTTCGTTGTTTTCTCCGTCATTCAATATATGTTTGTAGGCAAATATACACGCAGCAAACATGGGGAAAAAACTTGCAGATATTGGATTGTTACTTGGAAATACGGTCATTACAAAAAGCTTGCCTTCTCGGAAAAGCAAGGATACATCACGAAGTATTTGATCCTATTATTATTGAATGAGAGAGTAACGCGCGAACAAAATATAGACATCATGATATCCAGACTGAAGGTGGTATACCAGGCACATGCAGCACAATCAAATGTGAACGATATATTGATAGGCTTTGAGAAAACAGCCCATGACATTTCAGTGTTTGCGGGGCTTACTTAGGAGTAACTCTATAGGCTCAAACAGTTTCCGATTAAGGGCATTCCCAAGTATCTATTTATGACTCTGTTGTAACCTAGGGAAGGTTACTGAATAGAATAATCACACGAAGGTTAGTAATGAACGATAATACTTAGGACAAGAACAACACATATAAGATTTGTCAGCGGCGCGTAGAAGAATTAGTCAACTTCTAAAAGTGAGTCAAGTGAATTCCACAATAAATCTCCAGCGGCAGGATACCTATCAACCGCCCCACGCGGTCAGATATGGCACAAGGCTGAATTTAATGTGGGTATCCGAGCCCATAGGCTCGGCCAAAAATTCCCCGATTCGGGCAGCTGTTTCCCGAGACGAGACTCTGCCCTTCGACATAACCCCGTCTGGGGTCTTCTCTGCCCGGAGGTAGAGAATTTGACCAGCACACCTGGAGACGAATCTCCAACTGCAGACCAACATACAGTATTTATTACTGTATTTATGTGAATGGGGACATAACCATTATCGTTCGTAGGTATGCTATAACAGACTCTGAAGTTGCCTTGGCTGACTCATCTCACAAACTTAAAAACTGTCAGCTGCTCTTGCTCGTGAATATAGATACACAGTGCACCAGGCCCCAGAGAATATGTCCAACTGGTTATGGTCAGGCAACTCACAAACAAATCTGTAGACCTGATCGAGATATTTACTGTATGCCACCTTAATTCACTAAAATAAAATCTATACATGTTAACATTAACCAGTTAATATCAGGAATCTTCATAATCATACCTGGCGTAATTTCAGGGCATTTACTATTATTATTATTATTATTATTATTATTATTATTATTATTATTATTATTATTACTATTATTATTTTATTTCCTTTGGTTTCTGGTGTATACTAATTTCTTTCTGAGTCCCGACCAGAGAAATGAGGTAAAAAATGGCATCATGACATTTTTCACTGAGCAGTTAAAAAAAACACAAAAAAACAAAATCGCACATGTTTTACATATATAAAGCCCTTCGTAAGAAGTTGGCTGTACTTGTGAGTACAGTTTTTTGTATTTCAGTTTTTTGTAGGCATGGGCTACAAGGGATTCCTTCAATGAGTCTATTGGAATCTTTTCCAACCAATCCGAGGGCTCCAACTACAACTGGAATTGTTAATGTTCTCATGCGTCATATTTTTGAGATTTCGATTTCAAGGTCCTTATATTTTGATAGTTTTTTGAAGATCTTCAAAGATACATTGTCATGTCAATAAGGAGGCACATGTTTTCTTTGCGGTCTCTAATGAAGATGTCAGATTATTATTATTATTATTATTATTATTATTATTATTATTATTATTATTATTAAATGTTATGTTTCCTGCTTTGTATCCTGTAGAGCCGGGCCCAAACTATGCTCCTTAGGCAAAATAGGAGAATTCTCCTTTAAGTGATAGCATTTTTCTTAATATATGGTATGTTCCTAGTAAGGCAATCTTCTTGACAACTTTTATGTTTGATGTTACCTGGTACACTGTTAGTAAAATTGCCCATTCCTTTTATCACGAGGCTCAGAGCTCTTATAACTACTGATACAGTCTCAGTCTTCATTTCCCACATCTTGTTAATCTCGATCTCCAGGTCCTTGTATTTGAACAATTTCTCTATAATTTTCATGGGAAGTATTTCTCTCAGATGTTACTGCTATGTCAATAAGCATACACTTCCTGAATTTCTTGTCTTTTATGATAATATCAAGGTCTGTTGTTTTTTATTTACCTGTCAGTTTGAATTGGCATGTCCCAGAGGATAGTTACATCGTTATTTTGGGTAACTGTGTCTGGTTGCTGCTCATACCATCTCTCAATGGTTTCGATTTTGTGCTTCTTGAATATCTTCCGGTACACATATGTCGATATCTTGTTATGTCTGTGGGTATATTCATTTTATGCTAGTTCCGGACATCCTGAGATAATATGGCCAACAGTTTCATCATATTTTCCGTAGATCATGCATTTCGGGTTAGTTCCATCCTTGATTATGAGACAGTGATAGAATCTGATTGCGAGGCTTTTGTTCCGAGCTGCAATAATTAGGCCTTCTGTCTCAGCTTTCGACCTGGTACTCTCAGCCACTAAATGTGTTTTCTGTTGGTCTCATTTGCTTCTTTCGTTCTTTTTAGCTATTTATCATGTAACACCTTGTCCTTCAAGTTTTTTTTTGTAATTTCATTTGGCCAAGTTGTTTTGCTTTCTGTTTTACTCGTTTGGCGTAGATGGTATTCGCTTCGTTTTTTGTTGGTAGGGTTTCAGGTAAATTCCCCTGTTTTTGAAGAGTATAGCTTCTTGATGGAGTTAATTTGCTGTTTTACTATTTGTAGGAGAGGGTCATTGGTTTGTGTGAGATTGGCTTCCAATCCGATTGTTGTAGTTTTTAGAGTTAGTTCATGGTGGATTAGTACAGCCTATCAACATCTGATTTCGGGTGGTGCATCCTTATTTGGATAAGCATTTTTCTGGTCTTTTAATATCATTCAAGTTCCATTTAATAATGTTGAAGCTGTAGGTTACTACGGGTATGGCTAAAGTGTTGATAGCCTTCATTTTATTGGCCCCACTCTCCTATAATATTCTTTTCGGATCTTTTTCTTCGTAATTGAATGTTGTATTCCGTCTCCTTCATTGATTCCTAAGTATTTGTATGGTCTAGTTCCTTAATCTTGTTGATATCAAGTCTAAATCTGTAGTTTTCGTTAGTTTACCGCCTTTGGGGTTGGCTTTGGAACATTTGTCGATTCTGAACTTCATCCTAATGTCTTCGTTGAAGGTTTTGATAATGGTGAGTAGGTTTTTCTGCTGGTTGTCGTCCTTCCCAAAAGTTTTAAGATCATCAGTATAGAATAGGCGATTCAGTTTGCTATTCTGTGGCTTGTATCCGCAGCTACTGCTGTTCAGTAGGCAGCTGAGTGGCGCCAATGCAAGGCAGAAGAATAGTGGTGACAATAAATCTTCTTGGAAGTTGCCGCTTTCGATGTTGATTGGTCCGATGTTAATGACCCGTTTGTATGGTTTAGTTTTAATGTAGCCTTCCAGTTTTTCATGCTCTCCGTTATGAATTTGACCGTTGCGGGACATACTCGGCATATGTTTAGGCTCTTCTCTATCCATGAGTGTGGTACTCTGTTGAACGCATTTCTGTAGTGGATCTATGCTATCGATAAGTTTCTTTTCTTTGTTTTCACCTCTTCCAATATTGTTTTACAAATAAATAGTTGGTCCTTGCATACGTAACTTCCTCCTTTACATCCCTGTTCTGCTGGGAGTAAATTGCTTTTCTCAAGGAAGTTGTATGTACTCTCAGTTATGATAAAAGTGAGTACTTTGTTGGTAGGCAGGTGATGGATCTGCAGTTCTTCGCGTTCTGCGCCTCCTCTGTTTTTGTGAGTAGGTATGTTACTCCCCACGTGGGCCATTTTTGGCATCTTTCTGGGTTTATGATTATACCATTGTATTTTGATAGATATTGAAAATCTTCAAAGATGCATTACAATCTGCAGGGACTACCATGTCAATAAGAAAGCACATTATGTTTTTGTTGTCTGGGTGATTATTTTTGACTGCTCTGACTATGCATATTGTAAAATCCCATAAAATTGTTACAGGTTCTATGTCTGTGGGCGATCGCTATACCAGTTTATTATTATTATTATTATTATTATTATTATTATTATTATTATTATTATTATTATTATTCAATTGTATATTTTGTTTCAGATGATTTTCAGCCAACTTTAATCTGCAAAAAATTAAATGCAATGTCAATCGCTATCTACTGTCCTTCTGATTACTCTTTCCTCTTCCCGCTCATTATTAATGTTTCTGTTCGTAATTGTTCCACACCCTGTAGCCCCTTGTGTCTTAGCGGCTTTACAGCCTTGCATGGGGTGATACGGATTTAAAAAAGATGTTATAATGGCGGATACACGAATTGAGATTGTGGCAATTTTGAAGTATTGTTTTAAGCTGGCCTTCAAAGCTATTGAAGCTGCTAGCAGAATCCGAGCAGAAGAATAAAATTAAATATTTAACAGTGCTACTTAAACCTGATTTAAACTTTTTAAGGATTATCATCTGTCCCTTAAAATAAAGCCATTTAGAATGTTTTAAAATACTAGAGAAAAAACGATCACCAATATAGGAAAACTGTTTAGAAGATACAGTTTTTAAAGTCTTAAAAAGCATGTAGTCAAACTTTAATAAGCGTTAATATTAATACAAAAGGTAAAATTTTAATATTTATCTCAGTTTTGTAAGGCAGTTGATGCAAATCAGTAATTTCAGTCAGTGCATAAACAGGATATCGAATACATTTTCATTTATTGACAGAAGGGTTTGTTGTTGTAACACAATCTGGAGGAATATTGGTCTTCGTTCAAGAAATTGAAGGCTGTACACGGAATGAAAACCGCGATAGAACTATTAACGCTCCAAAGTGTAATTTGAGAATTTGACATCTTTGTTGCCTCGAGTATCCTCTTCATCTGTGAGGAAATTGTCCAGCATTCAATGCCATGTAAGAGGATTGATGTTATATAGCAGTTCAGCACACTTTTCTTTGTTGCTAACGAAATTTTCCCGTTTCTTAATTTTATCAATGTGTCAGAAAAGTAAAATGAGTGTTTAGGGTTGAATTAATAGGGGCTTTCTTCATCGATATGGTCAACGGGAATCCAAGCGTTAATTGCTAATTAATAGCCTTTCTTCAAAGATGCCATCAACATGGACAACGAGAATTCAAGCGTTAATTGCTAATTAATCAATGAGGAAGTGTAATGGTACCGCGTTCTTCAATAATCGTGTTTGCTTAATCAAAGCAATCGGGAACCATGTGATGTGGATCGAAGCCCACTGGCAACGTATTGCTTTACTAACCTACAACCCATCTTTCGAGGCATGAACCTTAAATATCTCACTCGGATTATTCGAGCGTGCTACGGTCATTACATTACGACACTTTGTGAGGATCAATTTCCCTATGTTAGTAAACGTCCTAGCCAGAGTCAATTTTTGACTGATTATTTAGACTCGAAACGTATTTCGGATTGTAGGAGGTCGTTTAGAATGCCCGGTCTTCCTAAGCGGCCACCCATTTAAGTAATGACCGGGCTCGACACTGACCGAGCGAGAAAATCAAACTGACCATCATTAAAGCATATCTAAATAGTTTTTATCTTTAATTAACTACGTGCTTTCATGAGCTTATTTAATACTTTTAAACTCTATGTTCTGAAAGTTTTATGATAATAATAATAATAATAATAATAATAATAATAATAATAATAATAATAAGAAGAAGAAGAAGAAGAAGAAGAACTTGAGAGTAAAACAAAGTTGCAAATTTTACACTGCTCATTTTAACTCATTTATCTAAATTTCTGGAATGAGAAGGAAGGCGGGTTGTTTTTCACGTTTTTCAAAAAATCAACATTGCGCTCATTGTAAAAGGTAGGTTTTGATGTGCTAAGTAATGACACGAATAATTAGATTCAAAGCTTTTACCAATTTTTGAGCATTTAGTTTTAAATAACATCTGAAAAAGTGTACAGAAATACCTAAGTCCCGCAGGTTTTTTTGCTTAGAAACTGACTTCAAAATTTTACTATTTCAAAAATAAATCCCAGTAATGTTGATATCTTTTGTATTAGATTCATTGAATAGAAAATATATTCAAAGTAGATTTCTAATTATGAATCACGACAAGCAAAATATGCAATTTTCTACTGTATTCGATAAATAGAAACTGTGTAAAAAATGGTAAAAGATTACAAAAACTCAAGGAATACGATTTGTTAGATCATAATTAATAAAAAGAAAAAAATATATAAAAGTGTATATAACACCATAATACTGCTGGGCACACATAAAACAAAATGTTTTAAATTTGCATTGTTTATTGCAAATCATACTAAAACTACAGCACTGTATAACATATTACATCATAATAATGATTGATCGTATAATTTCCATTTGAAGTAAATTAAGGTCTTATCGGATGGCACAATGAATTAGTAATAATGTGCTTGTGCCTTGCATCTTGTCCATACACGATTTGTAAATATTCAGAAAATTATAAATTTTATAAGACTTTCACTGATCACCGAAATGAAATTCCAACGTACAAATTTTGATCCTAAACTTTTAAACTCATTTCCTCAAAAAATTGTAAAAATTTGGCAAAAAATATTTTGTACCTTGTCTTGGACTTTGACATAATTGTCAAAGCCCAACTTTTAAATTGAGTGCAATACCATGATTCTAAAATCGACCTACCCTAATGAGGAGTTATCATTATTTACCCTATTGACCTGATCTTTGCTGTCGTCCTACGGGACAATAGCCTAGCGGATTAAAGCGTTGGTTTCTGAAAATTACGACATGGTAATTGGAAGTCCAATCCTTAGTCCGAGCAGTGCGTTCTTGGACTCAGTGGAAACAGCAATGATTGAGCAGTAGTCAAAATAAGAACTCGACGAAATATCCTTAGACATAGGAAGTGGCATGAGAACAGTCTATCCCCGTAGATTAAATAAAGTTCGGTGTTCTCTGTAGGTTATCCAGATCAACCTACACTTGATGAAGGCCGGAGGGCATAACGACCGAAACGTTGTGATAACAGCAACAAAAATGAGGACAACAGTCCGCACGTAAGTAATGCTCATTTTAATTTAAGTATTTGTCATATAGGAAGAAAATGTTTTCCGCCAGGTGTATAAATAGCGGTGTCAGGCTACTGACTACAGTGATTATTGAGTGAATATTAAGTGACTATTGAGTGACACTATCCAGTTGAATTAGTGTGAATTATTGTTGATTTGGGTTTTGATTTAGGATTTACCGGACGTTAACCTGAGCCGCGCTACTAACAAGGTATTGGCGACTTCCTCTTAGATGAAGAGGAAACTTGACACAACAGAGATCTGATTCCATAAAAGGATGCTGAGAATACCATGGACCGAACATGTGAGTACCGGGGAAGTTTTAAGGAAAATGGGAACAAAAATGATGCTTGTACTTAGAATCAGAAAGAGGTGAAAATTCTGGGACACACAAAATACGAAAATAGGGCTTGGAGAATTTGAGACTCGGAGGACATATTGAAGGCAAGAGAGACAGAAGAAAACATCGGATATATATATATATATATATATATATATATATATATATATATATATATATATATATCGTGGGACCAGATATAATGAGAAACGGTTCGTAAGTCGTAAAGAAAATTATTTCTATCCGAAAATGATTCCACTGATAATGCCGTAGTTCCAATCGCAATGAAGAGAGAAGATTTTATTCGGTAATTTGCAGCCTTAAACATCGATATAAAGGAAACAGAAATAAATGACTGGTTCAATGGAGACGGAGTTGGGGATGAACTCCTAAGTGACCAGGATATTGTTGAACTCATAACCGCACCGGAAAATGTCAGAGAAGGTTTTGATGATGACCATGATGATAATGATGATGATGATATTACACATGTTGAAAATCAACAATTCCAATATATTTGTCATTTTCCCCCCTTTTTTTTACTTTTGAAATATAAACAAAGAACGCTTACGGCGATATCACGTTCAAACACTGGTCCTCGTTTGATCACCGAATTTAAGCAACGTTGAACCTGCTTAGTAGACGAGTGATCACTGGAGAATACCAGGTTCTGTAATCTTGGATGTGCAGATGGTGTATTGGATGAAAGTTCGGAATGAGGAATTGGAGAGTCGAGTTCCAATTTCATTTCAAACCGTTATATTCACTTACGTGGAATACCGATGGGAAAGGTATGAATATACCTCGTCTCCTCCCAGCTATAGGTTAAATGGTAGCACTTCTACCAGAAAATCATTATCCCCCAAAATTCTTACAATCCAAAATATGTTTCGGCTTTAAATAACCTAAAAACGGTTGGTAAATCGCAACAAATCAATCAATGTAAACAATGTAATTTCTAATGTATTTATAGGTTTTACTTTTAATCCGACATTACTTCCTATTAATGTAAACGTTATTTTTCAGTGGATACCCATGTTTGAGTAGACGCTGCGTTTTTCTTTTTAGCAGTGTGAATTACGTCTGCCGGCCCGTTAAAACAACAAAGAATACCATTTCTTGTTTATTTTTATTTTATTTTGACCGCCATCTTCCTTCAGGACATAATCATGACTCTCCATAGATTCATTATTCTTTATTATCTGTGAATTACCATGAAGTTTTTGGAGTCGTTTCCCGTCGCCTTCTTCCCCGTTTCGAATTTACAGTTGTTATTCTTCTGGACTGGCTGTCACCCAACCATGGAGAGCTCACACTCTTTCCTGTCATTACTGGGCAGAGAAAAGATAGATTCACGCCTTTTACTAAGAAAGGGAATGCAACAGAATCGGTCGAAACTTGAAGCTATTCTTTTTTGTATTTCTCTTTTCTTCGTCGCCTGTTTGCAATATTTCGTTCCAATTCTCTCCCTGACCGTTAACTAAAAATAACATCTGTAAAAAAAAAAAATTAAAAAAAAAATTAAAAAAGTGAAGATATGGCGTTTGCGACGTGGTGATAGAGCTGTAGATTTCGGCTTTATCTGACTATAGGCTTCCGTGACCGAAACGGTTTAGTTGCCGGCCATGAAATGCAAATACTTTGGATATGAAATTTCAATAAAAAAAAAAGTGAAATATAAACAGTCAATTGTTGATACCCTCTGAAGAGTGGACGGAGTGATTGCTGAGAGGGTCCGTCTACGAAACTCTGGAGTCGGGATGTTGAAGGTAACACCAATCAGCTCAGTGACAAACTTTATATTCTTATTAATTATATATATATATATATATATATATATATATATATATATATATATATATATATATATATATATATATAAAATACAAACATATACAGAGAGAGAGAGAGAGATAAAGAGAGCGTGACAGACAGATAGTGATACAAAAATATTCTCTTTCTTTATATATATATATATATATATATATATATATATGTGTGTGTGTGTGTGTGTGTGTGTGTGTGTGTGGTGTATAGTAATCGGAATAAAATGAATATGCATCAACATGGTAATTTTCTTTCTTCCTTTAATAATGACACTTAGAATCTTATTCGTAATTACTAGAGGATCCTATTAAAAATAAGCAGACAAAACTTGTCTAAATTAGTTAATGAGACGTGTCTTATGAAAACATGCCGCCAAAACATACGCAATATATATATATATATATATATATATATATATATATATATAAGTGTGTGTGTGTGTGTGTGTGTGCGTGTGTGTGTGTATATATATACATGGATTCAGACAGACACAAAACCTATAGTTCATAGATATGAACAGACTAAGAGATGTAAGTATCGGCATAGATAGATAGATAGATAGATAGATAGATAGATAGATAGATAGATAGATAGAAAGTAAGGAGGAGTAATAAAAATAAGAGAGATGGAAGAGAGGCGGGACACCAAAGTTCCAACTGCTTTTGTTTTGTTTTAGTTCGTGCAAAGCAGTTCCGCCCCCTCAAAACTTTTCTTTTCAATCTTCTTGCGCCTCCTCCTTTTTATCTCTTTCTCTCTCTCGTTCCTCCTTTTTCTCTCTTTCTCTCTTTCTTAGGAGACTTTACGTCAGCATGCGCGTCTATGCAAGGATTTCAGTCTGTGTAGAACGGCGTGCATCCGTACGTGTGTTCACTTCGGTGTCTTTGCGCTCGCGTGAATAAGTGCATGTGTGGGTGGGGAGTGAGAATGCCTTTTTACAGCCTTATATATTTTGTGTTTCGTTTTTTCTTTTTTTTTCTTTTTTTTTACTTTTTATTCTTCTTCTCCCTTCCACGCCCGCCATGCCCTCTTTCTGGTTTCCACGGTAACGGTGACGTCAGAAACAACATGGACGTCAGCAACGGTCTTACTATCACTCCGGTTGTTGCTACCTGCGTTTGAGAGACAGCGTCAAATTTAACGCTTACTCGCCATTTTGTGGGCACCATTTCTCTGCTGGACAGTCCGATATTTCTTCTGTTGAGGACAATCTTTGGTCAACGAAAGACTCGGAATTCAACTTGGGTTGTATATTTATAGTTTCTAAATTATCACATAACCGCTGAGTTTATTTATTTACTTAAGATCTAAAAGTATGCCATCTTCGAGCTTCCAACTTTTGGAATTCTAATCCTTGGAAGAATTTTCTCAGATGACAACAGAAATACCAATATTTCTCAGAAAACCGGATTTACATCACTATCAAATCTTTTTTTTAATATCCTGTCCTTTCAGGACGATTATGACTCTCCACGGATTTCTTTTCTTCGTTATCTGTAAATTACTATAGATTCTTAGGAAAGATACGGGAGTAGTTTGCCTTTACTCTCTCTAAGGTTTGAAATTCATTTTCTTTCGCTTAGACTGGTTGTCATCCAAGTCTAAAAATGAAAGCCCTGTTAACCCCGCTATTTGATCCATAGCTGGATTCATACATTTCTTAAGGGTATTATTTAGAAAGTGAAGGCCGGAAATTATCCAATACACTAAAACTAAAATCGATTAACTTATCTAAAATAATTATGATATTTTATAACACGCATAATTAACTTCTGTGATGGTAACTTATTTATTATTCAAATGTAATTTCAGTCATAGTAATATGTCCCTCCTCTCTCTCTCTCTCACTATATATATATATATATATATATATATACAATGTAACCCGGATATAAGAGAGTTGTCGGGACCGGATAAGAAGTCTCTTATATCCGGGTTTCTCTTATATCCGGGTTTAGTCTGTTATATATACATTAACACAGGCTCTAATTGGGGACCAGAGAAAACCTCTCTTATATCCGGGTTTCTCTTATATCCGGGTTACACTGTATATATAGATTGATGAAATATATTTTAAGGTATGCTATATTTATGGGGTAAAGTGCTCAATATCAGAGATAGAGTGTATGTAAATTTAAAAGTGGACATGGAAGTCAAAACTCAGAGGTGACAGACTGGTTCAGGCTAAACACAATTGTCAGGCCAATACGATTGCATTTAGCATGTTGCCTCTGAGTGTTGACTTCAATGTCCACTTTATATATATATATATATATATATATATATATATATATATATATATATATATATACATATATATATATACACACACACACACACACAAACACACACATATATATATATATATATATATATATATAAGAAATATAGTTTTAAAGTGTGCTATTTTTATGGGATAAAGTGCTCAATATCAGAGATAGAGCGTGTGTAAATATAAAAGTGAACACTGAAGTCAACACTTAGAGGCGACAGGCTGTTTCCTGCTTGATGCAATCGTCAGGCGTTAATCATTTCACTCCAAGCAAAGCGATAATATCCCTAAGACGGAACGGGTTACTGAGAAAATAAGACGTTAGTGAAGAGAAATGAGAGAAAAAAAAACACGTTTCAGGAAGATAGATTATGGCGATTGCCGTTACATTTACATTTTTAAAAGATCGCAGGTGGCAGGAAAGCAAGAAACAGGAAGAGAAGTGCGACAATTACAAGAGAACAAATTACTATTATAGAACTTACAGTTACATGTAGCTATTTCAACAGTAAAACAGTGAGACCTTGTTGCCAATCTCATAGTACGCTTAAATTCACACGGTCGATGTACCAAAGAGGGGCGCTTATTAAAACAAATGGCATGAAAATATATATATAGAATAGACAGTGGGAAGCCACGTAACGTCGGTGAAAAAAATGAGTAAATTCAAGATGCCGGGTCAGGACCGATAACATTCTTTGGATTTTGTCGAGAATCTTGAGATATATAGACGGAACTCTATATAAGATATGGCAGTAATATTCAGTGCACGGACGAATAGTAGATTTATAAACGTGTAAGATGGTTTCTGGTGAGAAAAATTTTCTAGCACGACACAGTGAATCAATTTTCTTAGCAGCAGACCTAAGATTTGATTCAATATAATCTTTCTACTTCATGTCAGTTGAAAACGTGAGCCCACGAAGGCGTATTGATTTACACTCCTAAACGTTAGTATCAGTCATGCTGATGGAAAGTAAGAATGGTTCTCTATGATGACTAAAATATAGCAGTCGCGGATTGAAGGCGTTAAAATTTACAAGCCATTCCTTGCCCCAGTTAACAACTGATTGGAGGTCATTTTCGAGAGCAGTTGTCAGTTTTACTTTGTCAGACCTATCAAACGTGATAGAAGTAAGTAGTTGTATCATCAGCATAAATATAGAGTTAAGAACTGATGGCATCGGGAATGTCTTTGATGAATATAAGAAATAATTTTGGTCCAAGGATAACATCTATCTATCTATCTATCTATCTATCTATATATATATATATATATATATATATATATATGTGTGTGTGTGTGTGTGTGTTCGTGTGTGTGTCTGCGCGCGCACGCGCGTGTGTGAATAAAGACAAAGGAAAAACTTATCTTAGCCAACGCGTTTCGTCCACTGAGGAACTTTATCAACGCAAATGCAGGGATTTTCTAACAAGTATTTATAGAAAATAGCAATATGGTGTTAGTTTTTCAACATTTTTAAATTTAAGAAACGCTCATTAATCAGGTTAGTTGAAATGTTTAGGTAAGTTATGGGGGACGCTAGGTGATATAATTTAATGTCTGATTAGTATTTGTGTTCTTCTAAAGGAGAAATATACATAGAAAAAACTTTCAAAAACCTCCAATATCCTTATTACTTCATCCACAAGTCTAATAGAATGGCACACAAAAATATACAACCGCAAAAAAATAATAATTATAATAATAATAATAATAAACTAGATAAAAACAGACACATAATACAAACTACAAACTTTGTAACATCTACTATCCAAAGCAATTTATTCAAGCTTAACAATATGAACATAATTACAATCATATCCAAAACTATTATGGATATGATCAGAACCAAAAATACCCAACACAATAAGAATTCTGAAGCAGGTATATATAAAGTAAACTACCCGAACTGTTCTTCACTATATATTGAGGAAACTTGCAGAAATTAAAAAAAACATATCTATGGAAACTAAAGGGACCTTATATACAACAATTTATCAAATGCATTAGTTATACATAGAAATAAAATCAACTACAATCTTGATCTAAAGAATGTCACTCTTATTCAAATAGAAAGTAACTTATTTAGACGGAAAATTCTCCAGAGTGCCGCTATCGAATGTTATCAAAATATAAATCTGTGTCCCGGAGATTTTTCAACTAAATCCATGCCTGAAAGAATTACTACTTATCAAACCATCATACATGGCTATAAAAATGTTAAAAAATCAAAAGAAAATGGTTAACTTTATAACGTCGTGTTAATTAAAATATATAACCCGAACTAATAATAATCATAAATTAAACCTAAACGAAAATAATTAAAATACTAATTTGCTTAAGAAAATTAAAAAAAAAAATTCAAGAGCATCTTTTACTCACTTTCCTTTATTAGACATAGAATTACGTCACTTTGCGCCAACCATACCTACACTTTTCAGCTAACTTGATGAATATTTATAAGCGTTTCTTAAATTTAAGATAGTGATTTTCCAAGCGTAGCTTAGATGTGGCACAAGGCCGAAAATATGGGCACCCAGTGAGGATCGAACTCACTACTCTGTCGTAATTGTTTTAGCGAGACAAGCTTGCTAGCCATTACACCAAATTTAATTTAAGATATTTGAATATCTGTTTTGGGTACATAATCTTGGCAGTGGGCGTAACGGGGTTGATGTTGAGTTGTTATGTAAGTTACCTCATGCTATATGTATTAGTAATTGTTATATGTATTAGTAATTGATAGAGGATTCCTTTTCTCCTTTTTTATACTGAAAATGTAATGAATGAAATGTACAACAATAACATGCAACAATAAGTCTTTGAGACAAGTGATGAAATTACAAGAATGTGTATTTTTCTTTACGTGGTGTTATTTACAATATTGGTTTTGTGTGTGTCAAATGTTCTCAGGGTTCTTGTCTCTTATTGTTTTTTAAATTTTGGGCTTATTTGTTTATACTTGTTCTGAGAATTTCGTGATTAAGAGAAGTGCTTTTGAAACCGTCAACTCTGGATTTTCACGGAACGAAGAAGATATGTCCGTGTTGTTCTTTTTACTACTGCTACCTTTGCGGTCGAAAGGTCGCTTTTATAATGATGAATTTTCAGATCTTTATTTCTTGAATGACGAAATATCATCATCATCAAGAATCATAGCATGGTATATTTAATGATGGAAACATTTTTAGTGAGGAAAAAAAAGAAAAAAAAAAAGAATATAAATTAAACCGGCAAAACGCATATTAAAAAAAATTAAAATTCTCATCGTCTGTCATTCGTGCGCATGTGTAGTCGCGTCAACGTAAATAGAACCTTAGTCTGATAATTTGTATGGATATCATTTTGTGAACCTGGGTTTCACACTTTTGCGATCATCAGACAAACTTTAATCCAATTTCCATACAATTGAATATGTTAGCTCTATCACTGATATTGAGCACTTTCCACTAAGTACTGCACACACACACACACACACACACACACACACACACACACACTCACACACACACACACACACACATATATATATATATATTACGTGGGGGATAATAAATAATTATTTTAAAATTAAACGTTGGAGTTACAATGTTTTTTGTTACAATGTTTTTTGTAATCGTGCACAATGTAAGGTAGGTAACCAAAGATGGTTAAATGCAACATGGCGTTAAAGGTTAGTAACTCAAATGCATTTTAAAACATTGCTACTATACTCGTAATAAAGTTTGTTCAGTGTTGGTTGATTGCTTGAGATAATAAAGAGGGCCTCGAGAATTTGAAGTTTTTGTTTATTATTTTCACGGTGTAGTATATTGGTGTTGTCATCAAATATTTTCCTGTATTGTGAAGGTGGACAGGAATGTGTTTTTAAATGTTGTACGATAGAACATGTATTCGGCAAATGCCGTGAAAGACATCTTGACAATGTTATATATATATATATATATATATATATATATATATATATATATATATATATATATATATATGCACGTAGGTGTGGGTATATATTCCTGTTTAAAATTTGATATTCGTAATTGAATAAAATGGGTAAAAATGACCAGAAGACCAAGAGGCAAAGGTGAACTAATCTTTAGAAAACTTCGGTAGGACACGTCTTATTTATTGCTAAAGACCTGCTTGCTACTTTGTTTGAAAAGTCTCGTAAATAATATGCTTTATTAACCACAGACATATGCTTTAATTTACATTGGGTCAAATACCGATGACAGGACGTTGACAAGATGAAAGATATGGGGAGATTATTTATTTTTGTTTATGTCTGTGAGATTGAAGTTTCGCCTATATGAAAGATATGGTATAAAAATAGACTTGTAGTGGCTAATCGAATGACAGAATGAAATAACACTAAGTTTGATTTTATCATTTCATCCCAAGTAAGGCAATAATGCAACTAAGACTCAAGGGTTACCGAGGGTTGAAAGAATATGAGAAAAAAAAACACTACAAAAAATACAAAAAAAAACAGATGACGATTGACATTGCATTTAAATTTTTAAAGTTACTAAGTATGGTTTTATCGATGGCGTCACTATATATATATATATATATATATATATATATATATATATATATATACGAATTGTTCTTCAACCAAACTGAATTGAGCTCTCCGGACCTCTGACGTATTTCACAGAGAAAACGTTAAAATTTCCCTTCCTCTCTGCGATGATAGCCTAGTGGTAGAATATCTGACTGATACCAAATCAGTCGGGTTTCGATACTCTTATTGTTATGGAATCTTACCTGTAATGACATAATGAACTCTTCCTGACACTATAAAGACTGCGCCTCTCAAGAGAGACGTAGGAAGTGGAACGAGTCGAGCCAACAGTAGTTCACTCCAAACCAGAGTGACAGTCATACTAACACTTTTCGACATCTTGTATTATTATTCTGTGTAATATATCTTTGTTATTTCTACTCTTGTGTTCGTGTTGTTCTTCCTTGGTCCTAACCTTGGACCATAACAGTGGCGACGAGGATATTGGATCATAACACTTATCTAGTACGACTTAGAACTAGTGCTACACAATACAGCTTAGAACATAAACAAAGAAAAATATATCAGCAACGAACCTATTGAAAATGTCCAATGAAATGGCCTAAAGCGGTTGGAAAAATTATTATATACAGTTCATAAACTCTATTAGTCCTCATAAAAGAAGATCGTAAGAACTTTAGAAAAAAATGAAAAAAAAAAACTTATAAAATTGTCATTGTTCAATGAAACACACTTGCACTATTTACATTATTCGGACTATTGTCTTCATCTTTGTCGCCATATTTATGACAACATTTCGGCCGTGGTACGCACCGGCCTTCTTCACGTTGTTGGAATGTCGAACTGAACCCTTTATTTCGCTCACTGGGGTAGACTGTTCTAGTTCCACGTCTAATGGATGTCAGTTATCTCCTGTTAATTCCTCTCTCCAAGTTCTCCACCGTCTTAACCAGGTATTGAACTCACGCTCTTTGGGTCCTGTCACTGGATCTAACTAACGCCTTTATCCACTATGCCATACGCCCTTAAGGATTTCTGGGTATTATAAACCCAATAGCTTCAGCAACCATTTTTTCCAGTGCTCATTTTGCAATTTCTGCACTTTTTTTTACCAGAGCTCATATTGCAATTTTTGTTGTTATTATTACTTTTCTCTGGCACTACTTATTACTAGTTCCCATATTGTATTATAATAGTCCGAATAATGTAAATAGTGTACATAATACCTCATCTCAGAAATATAGAAAAATACTGAAACACACTTGGCTTTTATGAATGCAACCCATCTTGAAGCGATACGGAAAAAGCTGTGTTCAACTTAAAGAATGTTCGGTTGTAGACAACTTTTATGAATGCAACCCATCTTGAAGCGATACGGAAAAAGCTGTGTTCAACTTAAAGAATGTTCGGTTGTAGACAATATTTTACTGCATGCATGTTACCAGAATTGGTTAGTCAATGTAAAGATCACAGAGCCGTTCCAACAGAACCTTACAAAACTTTGCGAAATAACTGAACACGAGTAGGTCACACAAATAGTAACTGACATTTCTTACAATCTTCCGATAATTTGACATACTAATATGACACCACATTTTTTCGCAAATTTTTTCAACAGTGTCACCTTTTGACACAAGTTTTCAGCGCGCTTTATCTTAAACTAATTTCTCCAAAGACAACCTAACAGCATGACGTAACGTTTCTTTCGTCAACGCGACAAAATTCATTTTTAGAACATTTTCTTTTTGTTATGATAAATATTTATGAATTTTCTGCAGACACTATAACAAGAAATGAGAACACAATTATTTTTTTAATATGATGTTCTTTATTCATCAAAGGTTTGAACTTTGAGCTAAACTGCTCGTCTGTAAACAGCGATTTTTTTCTCAAGGCGCTTGACTAAGAACAGTGTTTATGTGTTATGTCTATCGGCCTGTGCATTTGAGGAATCCTAGTAAAGAAAATGGGTTCCCTGACAGGAATCGTACATGCCTTCTCCTTTGTAGGGGAAACCACTGCTTGATTTAGTGTGCTTTACCGCTCGGCCACGGAGAACGTTACAGTAAGCAAGACTCTGTTTTCTTTTTTTTTTAATTTTAAGTCCTTTTTTAAGTTCGTACTTTTTGTTTCGTTAGATTTTCTTGAAATTAATTTGTATTTCTCTGATGAAGTTTATTCTTTGTCGAAATGTGTCAAATAGAATTTTTGAAATTGTCATATATTTATCATTTCATCGGATTCCCATACAAAAGATTTACTACTTGCATATTAGGTTGTTCGGAAAGTAATTACGTTATTTCAGAAAGGATATAAAAACAGATGTAAGCTAAATTTATCTTGATATTATTTATCAAAACTGTAATCACCTTCAGTTTCGACGATGCAGGAAGAAACTACAAACGACCTCCAAAATTACTCTTCCCTTCGCCTATCCTAAGAAAGCAACAGAACCCGTCACTGAAGTGTCGATTCCACACACTGATACGCTTCAAAGATATTTTCCCACCAGCACTTCTGTCTCATTGCGACCAATCAGATTGCTTCATTTGTCGACAACTTACCTGAATGCCTCGAGCTGCCCAGGAACGTCTTCATCTGTTTTTTTTTTGTTTTGTTTTATAGTGACACTCGACGTTTTCACGGAAAATAACTTGGACTTGAAATGCAGACGAACTGTTTTACTTTCTTCTCAATCCGAATTCTGTTGGCTTGAATGGTTTTGATATTCTCATCGCAAATTAAAAGTCTCTCATGCAAATTAGGTTCGAACCAGGCGCTGGTTTGAAACTAATTGCACAAAAGACTTCATTTTAGCGTTTAAATCTGGTGTTAAAACAATATAGAAAATCCTTAAGCAAACGAATATATTTATATATAACATTTTGTTTTGTTTTTCTTTCAAATAATGAATTTATTTGAACAAAGTATCTATACAGTATTTACATTAGTCGGACTATTGTCCTCATCTTTGTCGCCATATTTGTCACAACATTTCGGCCGTTGTACGCTCCGGTCTTCTTCAGGTGGTTGGAATTTCGAACTGAACCCTTTATTTCGATCACTGGGGTAGACTGTTCTAGTTCCACGTGCTATGTTTGATGGATGTCAGTTATCAGTTATCTCCTGCTAATTTTCCCTCTGAACGTTCTCCACTGCCTTAACCGGGTATTGAACTCACACTCTTTGGATCTGTCACTGGATCTAACCAACGCCTTTATCCACTATGCCATGTGTCCTTGAGGATCGAAATAAAGGGTTCGGTTCGAAATTCCAACCACCTGAAGAAGGCCGGAGCGTACAACGGCCGAAACGTTGTGACAAATATGGCGACAAAGATGAGGACAATAGTCCGACTAATGTAAATACTGTACATAATACCTCATCTCAGAAATATAGACAGGCTCTAAAGTATCTATAAACAAAAGACTTTTTTTTTGTTGCTATCCTCTGCCAGCCGCAATGGAGAAAGAATTACCCAGCACCATCGCCAATGAGGCACACTGCAAGAGCCACTCCGTTCCTCGAGGCTCGTCCCTTAATCGAGACGCCATCCCGCCAACCTTCCGAAATAACGCCATCGAACGAGGGCCATAACCCCAGAAGTTTCCACTGCCACTAGAACAAAAATAAACAATTTAAAAAAAAATCAATGTATAACTGAGTTGAAATTAGAAAAAATCTAATTTAAAAACACGATACAGTTATTATTTTAAATTTAGTGTTCGTATGTCTATACACCAGATTGTGCCTCTCCAATGGGGATTTGGTTGAAAACAAATCCATTCTTTCTGATGACGTTAGTTGTTCAGCGAAACGTGTAAAAATAAAAGTTTTCTAAATTACCTTATATATTTACCACACACACACATATATACACACACACACATACACTCACACACACACTCACACACACAGACGAGTGCGCACACGTGCGCAAGAAGACACCACACGCAGAAACTTACTCACACACACACGCGCGCGCTCAGATATATATGATGTTCCTTATAATATATTTAGGAAACCTGTGGAACTTTAAAAACGTATCTATAAACACAAAAAGAATCTTAAACGAAACAATTTATCAAATGTTTTACACCTCTCTCTCTTTCTCTTTTCCATACTAGTTTTTACTCTTTTCTCTCTCTTTTTGTTTTTGGTTTCTAGTTTTTACTCTTTTCTTTCTTTCTCTTTTCCTTTCTAGTTTTTACTCTTTTCTCTCTCTTTTTTTTCCTTTCTAGTTTTATTTTTCTCTCTCTTTTCCTTTCAAGTTACTAGAAGATAACTTAATTAGGCGAAAAATTATTAAGAGTGTCGCTATCGTATCTTGTCAAAGTATAAATCTGCGCACCGGATTTTTAAAAAATATTTCCTTTCCTAAAAGAAATATTATTTTAAACGTTATATATATATATATATATATATATATATATATATATATATATATATATATATATATATATATATGGCGTATAGAAACTACCAAAGCGTAGGAGAGGGAAGAATAAAAACTGGAAAGAGAAAGAGAAAGAGAGAAAAGACTAAAAACTAAAAAGGAAAAGAGGAAGAGAGAGAAGAGTAACAACTAGAAAGGCAGAGAATTAAAGAATTAGAAATATGATGATAATGACAGAATGAAAGAAAGAGAGATGGAGGAAGATAGGAGAGACGAAGTGGGAGATAAAGAGATCGAGTAACTGAGAGAAGGAAACGGCGGGAGAGAAGAAAGATTGTGCGTTTGGGTGTGTCTCTCTTAATGGGTGAATGCCGTAGTGAGTAGAAGACTAACAGTCACCCGAACCCTAAATCTAAATGAACGTGTTATGTAAACGGTAGCCAAGAGTCAAAACAGACGGGCCTCAGAAGTCAAACGGGTTGATGACAGTTCACTTCGCAATTGCCGAGACGACAATTGCAAGGACATGTTTTACGCGTTATTGCTAAATATCTGAATGCGTGAGTCGAGTAAATATCCGTTTCAGAAACAGCGAATTTAAAGACAGTTCTGATAATCTCCTGTTTCTTAAGTGCTTCTTTTTTTAATAATTTGCATATTGGACTTGACAAATATTCGAATTCTTTATCATTATTATTATTATTATTATTATTATTATTATTATTTGCTTCGTCATATGATCTTTTTAACTTCCTGGGAATATCAAATTTTATTCATTTTTGGTCATTCATATTTCAGTATTCCCAGAAGACGCATATAAATTTAAGTGGGCTTTCATCGCATATTGGTAAGGAATTCTAAAACATAGCATGACTTGCTTTATACGTTACAAGGCAACGGATACGAGTTTATATATATATATATATATATATATATATATATATATATATATATATATATATATATACGGACGTCATACCTAAGGTACCTTTCGGCCAACACTTTTTCAAAGGTATTCTTTGGCGATTGGGAATGCAAATGAAGACACACTCAATAAAGTAAATGAGGATGCAAAGGTGGAACGCGATTAAAAGAGAAATTTTAATTACACAAAATTAAAATTGAACGGGGGGGTGTGTGTGAAAATAACCAGTTCCACAAGAGTATAAAATAGAAAAAGGGCGACTCACAGGATTATTTGGATAAAATGAATAACATCTTAAATGACCCTACAAAGTTTAGGATGATTGGTCCCCCAGATACATGTGACATCACCAGTAAAGTTGAAGCCCGGACACAAAGATGGTTACTCTCCATATACAAGGGCAACCTGATCTCTAAGGACTTTTGCAACAGGGTGAGACCAACAGGTTCGCAACGTCCACGAATGTATGGACTTCCGAAGGTGCACAAAGATAGAGTCCCGCTTAGACCAATTTTGTCTATGGATGGATCCGTACAACATACGTTGGCTAAATGGTTGGCTGAATTGCTCAAAGCCGGTCTCGAATATTTTTCAGGCTATAATATTTCAGACTCTTTTCTTTTTTCTAGCTTCATTAGAGGTTTGAATATTTGGTCTGAGGATAAACTGATGGTGTCGCTTGATATTGTCAGTTTATTCACTAAAGTCCGATTACATGAGACCATTGGCATTTGTGCCGATAACCAATATAGGGGTAATTTGGGCCCTACTAGTATTCCTGAGGAACTATTCTTGGAATGTATGCGTTTGGCTACAGAAGGTGTGGAGTGTAGCTTCAACAAGATAATGTATGTCCAGACAGATGGGGTTGCTATGGGTAGCCCTTTGGGTCCGGTTTTAGCCAATATTTTCGTGGGCTATTATGAGCGAATCCTGTTTGACAATGTCCAAAAACCTTGTGTCTATATGAGATATGTGGATGACACTTTTTCTATCTTTGATTCTGCCACAGATGCTACAAATTTCCTGGCTCAACTTAATTCTCTCCATCCTTCCCTTAAGTTTACAATGGACGTTGAGAAGGATAGGGCACTTCCCTTTTTGGAGGTCCTTGTTATTTTATTGAGTGTGTCTTCATTGCATTCCCAATCGCCAACGAATACCTTTGAAAAAGTGTTGGCCGAAAGGTACCTTAGGTATGACGTCCGTATATATATATATATATATATATATATATATATATATATATATATATATATATATGAACTCGTATCCGTACCTTACGTATGACGACCGTATTGTTAAAGGCTACATATATATATATATATATATATATATATATATATATATATATATATATATATATATATATATATATATATATATAAATAAACATTTTTATGTTTAACATTCTTTTTATGGATACAAATATTTAAGTAAATGCTCTGTTTATAATAAACAGTATTAAACAACATTTACCGGTTGTTTAATTATGTTTATTATAAATAGACCATTTACTTAAATATTTGTATCTATAAAAAGAATGTTAAACATAAAAATGTCTTAAAATAATTGTCGGACTGTGTCCATTTCATAATATATATATATATATATATATATATATATATATATATATATATATATATATATATATATATATATATATATATGAAAAAGAAATCATTTGTCTTGATAAATTCCATCAAAGGATGAAACGCATCACATCGGCTAAGATAAGTTTTCCTTTTGTCATTATTCAAATTGTCCTTTTAAAAATATATTGTAATTATATCTGAATTTTCACACACACACACACACACAATATATATATATATATATATATATATATATATATATATATATATATATATAATTATGATTGTCTAAAATCCTCCTTTCTATGACTTGTATATCCTTGCTTGAACCGGCTTCAATTCTCGGTAGTGTATGAGTCCCACTGCTGATGAGTCCCAAATACAGGACGAAACGGCTTTCTGTTGAGGTTTCTCTTAATTATGGTTATCTCAGATCCTCCTAATAATTTCTATGACTGGCATATATATATATATATATATATATATATATATATATATATATATATAATCAGATGTTCCATAACTCGTATTAGTTCGTAGTAGGACCAGATATACAGCAGCCAGAGCAGCATTTCTGAAATGCGCAAGGCGGGCATGCGTGAAACACACTGCTTAATAAATAAGACGATATCTCTATTTCAAATACGAAGCGACCCCTATAATGACGTTTCAAATAATATAAACATGGGATTAAAACTAAATCTATTAATTTTTTTAGAAATTGCTTTATTTACGTTCCGGATATGAAACTGAGCCGATATAGGTTTTCGAAAAAAAAAAAAAAAAAAACAATCTAAGTTTTCAGGGTGCGCTTTCTTTAAAAAGAGAAAATAGAGCATTGCTGAAATGTGACGTTTTTCTTGGACGAGCGGAAAAATCACTCGGGATCAAACGGGTGGTTTCCACTAAAGAGGGATGCAGCTTCAAAACCTGCCGTAGAGCGTATTTTCCTTATCAAGATTTGTGGAATACGCAGGCCGATAGACGTAAAAACTAAGTGTCCCCTATTCTAACACACACACACACACACACACACACACACACACATATATATATATATATATATATATATATATATATATATATATTAAATAAACCCTAATGAGCCAGATACTACCTACCTAGGTTTCACCTTGATGATCCCATGTGGTGAAACCTAGGTAGGTAGTATCTGGCTCATTAGGATTTATTTATTTTACTCTACTTAGCGTATTGAGTACTCTTCGTTTTAGATTATTACTCGCTGATTTTTTTCTTTGCACCAGAAATTTAAGATACTGGACGATTTCTTTCGTCCTCTTCGGGGGTTTCTGGAGCTTTCTTTTCTTTTTTTCTATTTTTCCTCGGATGCCAATTTATTCGAAAATTGTGCTATCAAGGTTTTTTCACCCACCGAGTTTAAATAGATTTACATTATATATATGTATATATATATATATATATATATATGTGTGTGTGTGTGTGTGTGTGTGTGTGTGTGTGTGTGTGTGTGTGTATAAAAAATATATATGTATATAAAAATAAGGAAGATGTATATAAAAATTAGAAAGGTGTATATAAAAATCAGAAAAATATATATAAAAATTAGAAAAATGTATATAAAAATGGAAAAAATATATATAAAAATCAGAAAAATATATATAAAAATCAGAAAAATGTATATAAAAATTAGAAAAATGTAGATAAAAATTAGAAAAAATGTACATGAAAATTAGAAAATTGCATTTACAAATTTAAAAAAATGTATATAAAAATTAGAAAAATTAATATAAAAATTAGAAAAATATATATATAAATTTTTAAAAATGTATATAAAAATTAAAAAAATGTATATAAAAATTAGAAAAATGTATATATTCACAAACTGCAGATTATTCCCTGTTTTCTTTCGAATAAGGTAGTTTTTCGGTGCCGGTAAAATAGACACCAAGGCTATTTTACCGGTAAATATAAATAATGTTTTAGAACTAGAAATATATTATATTTTGGTCATTTATATTTCAGTATTCCCAGAAGACGCATATAAATTTAAGTGGGCTTTCATCACGTATTGGTAAGGAAATAACATTGTCCAAATCGTGTAGCATCATAGGATAATTGTTCATCCCATAAAATGTCCAATATCTAAAAAACCCACTAAACTAATTGATGTTCATTTTTCCAGGTTTTCAGATAAGACGTTTGGCCATCTTGACACCATTTGTCGCAAGAATCAATGAAAAACCCTTTGAGTTATTAGAAAGAGAACAGATCAAAATCGTTTTGTGTCAGCCCCACTATGTCTCCCCAACTGAGCAATGACGAGAGGAAAAAGATGATTCAGTCTTGGTACCAACATTCATACTCTGGCTTCCATCTTCAAAGTCCATTCAAGGACCATCAAGCTACCCGACCCCGTTTTATTCGGGGTCTACGGGGAATTTTTGGCCGAGCTTACGGGCTTGGATACCCGACATTATATTCGGCCTTTTGCCACGTCTGACCGTGTGCGGCGTTTGGTAGATATCCTGCAATTAGAGATTCGTCTCCAGCCGTGCCGGTCAAACTCTCTGCCTCCGGACAGTGAGGATCCCTGAGCTGATTTCAAATCCCGACCTCGACTGTTGTGATCATTTTTGCACTAATGCCATCGGGCAAAGCATAACTCTTTCTCTTCCCTCCCCAACCTCAGCTCGGTTATATGTTAAATGTTAGGTCCGAGCTACGTCTTTTTTTCGTAGCAAGTCTAGGAGAAGGATTACTCGGAATTAAAAGCCGTGAAGATGGCAACGGAAAAACCATTCCACTATCTTTCCCAAGATGGTAGTTCATATATATTAAAGAAAAAGGAAGCTGTTGATATTCATGATATGCGTTCTAATGAGACATGCCGTTTTATTTATTTTTTTATACCGAGAGAATGATAATAGATAACATGCCAGATGGTCAGAAACAATTAAAAAAAAATGAATGTATATTTGTTATAGCCTAGGGCCCTCTTATCAGGTTGGGTGGCAGATTTTGTCTATTTTCCTTTTATAATAGAAAGAAATCTGGTTTGCAAAAGACAAAAAAATTGACTTCGTTGTTCTTTGAACCCAAACAGGTTGTATGTTTGTTTAACGGCATATCAATTCCTTATGGGTCATTTAAAACTGAAAAATAATTTGTGGGGGGAGTTTTGAAGTAATCACAATATATATTATCCTGCTTTCACGATTGAATACATGGCAGATGATACTCAGCTTTTGTGTAGATACATGTTTGCGGGGACATGCTTACTAGAAGGGGTGATAGGTGTGTTTTATGTTGTAGTTTTGTTGAAGTTATATTTTGGAATACAGTGTGATTTAAGAAATTGTCGAATATTATATGGATTAATGTCATGAAAGAGTTCTTTCATGTTGGTTGGTTGATTTTGTTTAGCGGCATATCAACCTCTATAGGTCATTTAATGCCAAAATCTAAACATTTTGAACACAATTTTATTGCTTCAAATAAATATATTTTAAATATACTTGTTTGCGTTCAACTATAGATAAAATGTATTGTTGGTCATTCTATAAAATTGTTTTTATGCTTTCATAGTGCTTTGTTTTTGTTCTCACAATTTTCCCATAGTTGGAATCCTAATAAATGCTACCACCCCGGGTCAGAGTGGACTTGGAGACAAGAGCAATTAAGAGGAGCTTCTACGCTCCTCAAAACCTGCAATTTTCCGATTAGAGGCTTTGCTGCCGGATGTAGTTTATCGTCATACCCAGGACTGACCAAACAGATGGCTATCATATTTCTTTTAGTCTGACACAAGGACACCTTAGTGGGGCACCGTTTCAGACCAAATGAAGGTAACTGTGACACTAATCGCTGTTTCAGGACAAGTCTTTGCTTGGTCTAAAACAAAGCCGTAAGTGTGAGGCACTCAGTGAGGAACGAATTCACTAAAGGAACAATAGTTTGTGAGTTAACTGTTTCCTTGTGTTAGACGAAGCAAAGACTTGTCGTGAAGCAGTGATTAGATAGTGTCACAGCTGTCTTCAGTTTGGTCTAAATGGTGCTCCACTAACGTATCCTTGTGTCAGACTAAAAGAAATGTGATAACTACCTGTCGACAGTAATTATGGTGGCTTTATTTGGTTTTTAAGGAACAACGAAGACAAATTGATATATACTAAGCTAGACTTAGTGCGGCACATGGCCACTGTAGCAGATCCCCCGGTGAGGATTGACGGGTCAATGAGACTAATCTACACGCTGCGGCAGGCCTGTCGAATTATTTCCAATAGAATAAAAAAAAATGTGTCAAAATGTTCGTGCTTCAATCATTGTTAATTATTTTGAATTTTTGCCGAGTATTTCTTTCATTGATTGCTACGGCTTTTAACGGAATTCCCCGATCGTAATTTTCCGATCGTTAAACAAACAGTGCGGGTCGGAAATAAAATATAAGAACCAAATGAGATTTGAACTCGTATCGCTTATCATACGCATTACTAACTTTGACTTGCCAGCAGAATAGCCTACAAACGCAAACTGAAAATAGACGTCTAAATATAACCATAGAATTTTTTTTTATTTAACCAAACGCCCGCTACCACTATTTTCTATGTTTATTTTAAGTGTTACTATTCATTTCTGCTGAGTTTTTTTTTTCTCGCAACTTCCAGATCATTCTAAGATCGTTCGCTGAGTCGGATAGAAAGGGAATAAACATTTCTGATTCAACCCGCCGGCACCAAGTGGGAATTAAATACCGAGGCTCTGGGTCCCAATATCTCAGAACGGCTTCGTCCGTTTCAGTTTTATTCTCCTCCCCGGAATGAAGTGAAGAAAAATTAGCATCGCATGACACGGGTAAAATCATTGGCCAAAACCCAAAAGGTTTGAATCGTTGAGTAATTTGCAGAGGGCATTTGTCCTGCAGCGCACACCGGCTTAAATAAATATTGGATCTTGGTAATCTGGAACTGTCCTATTGTGGCAAAAAACACAAAAAATAATCACAGAAGAATTCTAAGATACGTAGTTGCTGATAATTAAATTAAATAGTAATTAGGTTTTTATTTTTATTATTTTTTGGTGGAGGGGTGTAATGGATCACAAATAAAGGAAACGAGAATAACAAGTCCGTTGACAGGTAAATGTCGAGATTATTATCTTGACCAGTGTTTCTGAAAGGTACCCAGGTACGCTCCAACTTAACAGAAGAGTAATTTATGAATTGTTTTTATATTTTAAAAAAATCTACAGTCACCAAACACATGGCTCCTATGTCTAAGTGCCTTGATGTGTTTGTCATTTGATATTTTATACTGGATGCTAAATTTCCTAATCCAGGGGTCGGCAACCTCTCGCTAACTATGCGCCGACTTAGGGTTTTAAAATCATTCAATATACCAACAGCATACGTATTTTTATACAAGTCAAGGTCAATATACCTGTTCTACAATATATTTTATATAGTAATATATAGTATAAATACTTTAGTATATGTTAAAATTGAAACAGCTGAAGGGAAAGATGTGAATCCTCTTCTTCTCCCCCCCCAACTATGGGTAATTAGCAGGGTTCTATAGCCTTGGATGGCAACTGGTCTACCGCAGAAAGAAATGGCAACCCATTGCGGGAAAAAAATCTGCCTCGTCAGTCATGTATCGAAAGATGCATGATTGCCTAAGCGTGTATCACGCATGGCATATAAGTGACTGACATTCACTTACGTGCTAATACACTTGGGAAAGGCATCACTCCACCTCTTCTCCTCCCCCAGCTAATGGTAAAATAGCAGGACAAACAAGGTCTTATAGTCTTGGATAGCAACCAGTCTAGGAGAAGGAAACTCGGAATTCAAACCAGCCTGAGAGAGTTGGGCTCCGTCAGGCTAACTTGTATAGAACACGCCCAGATTGCACTTTCTTAAAGTGTGTATACATGCGGCTAGGGGCCGCCACTTGTGATTCCAAATTCACACTGAAACTCCTACTATGAATTTGCACACCTAAATGAATATGATCGCTGCTACGCTTGGTCGGCGTTCGTTCCGGATGCGGCAAATTCGGAGGTGACTCAACCGATCCCATGATTTCTATTTAGACTATACACTCTTCGTATAAGTTAGGTAGCCATATATTGCAGTACTGGACAGCATCAGAGACATATTTTATAGCAAATAAATGGTCTTTTTTATACAATGCTACCCAAAAATGGTGTGAAAAACTACTTGCCGTAAAATATCTGAGCCGAAGAATTAGATACGGTACTTTTGTTTTCGTGTATAGTGCAACCGGTCATCGAAAATGCTCTCTAAAAATGTACCTCTGTATAGTGCGAACCCCTTTTTAGCGTAAAAATCTGATCATAAAAACTCGCGATATACTCCAATATATCTCGCTAGGAAGCTTATACGTTGTTTTCCGCTGTCTCTTTTGCCTTCACTCAGTCCTGTGAGTATCAAATTTTCTAAGCCCTTTTTCCTCATTAAGTCCCCTAGAAACTTCAACTATCTCTTCCTGATGTTAAGTATAAGTATCATAGCTCTCCACAATGTCCTGTCCTTTGAAGCTGTTAAGAAATTTTATTTTTTGTTATCTCCCCTAAACCCTGTTCTTTCATCCATTTACTATATAGACTCGTGTATAAGTCTACTTCATATATAGTGCGCCCCCTGATTTTTTTTAATGTGTGTTGTGGGGTGGTTTTAAGCGATACACATAATGAATGACGTTCTGTTGTTCATATAGCAACAGAAAGAATTTAAGCTATTAGAGGCAGACTAAAGGAGTTTGCCTGAGTCGTTAAGTGTAGCCAAAGATACTCTAAGAATGTAGGCCTACCAGGTAAGTTACAGTCACCAAAAATGCCTGAAATTTAACCTCTTCAAAAAAAAAATGACCTGTGTATAGAGCGACCGCCTATTTTTTCCGTAAAATTCTGATAAAAAAAAACGCGCACTATACACGAGTATATAAGGTTGTTTCATTAAGACGGATTATATATAAGGGTGTTTCATTAAGACGGTTCAAAGTCAGCAGTAAATAAATTAGTGTTATTGGTGAAAAATTATTTATTTCTCTATTGGATCATGTTATTTAAGTCATGGCAATTATGTGTGAAAAATAATATCGCCCAAATGTCCGCCGAATCTGAAATCTGAAAGAAAAAGAAAAAATTCATTAGACGCTTAAACTCATTTCACATTTAAAATCAGCCCAAATTATTGGAACACCCTTTACAATGTGAATACTGTATAATCATTCTAATCTGAGGTATGAGGCTCATCGTTTGCAGTGTTCACTCACTGTTGCCATTAATTAAAGTGTAAGTTTAATACTGTAAAATCTTTCATGCGTAAAATATTGCTTATTCACTTCTGTATATTGTCGGTTAATATCGACGAGAAGGTGCGTGACTTCGAGGACTTTCTTTGAACGTATATCTTCTTCTCGGGAGAAGGTGAGAGATTCACCGCCTTTTCCCACTCGGGTGGAGCGCTTATATCTCATCCCTTCATCCGGTTGTCCCACCCTAAAACAGAACCTAAGCCAGCAGAGTCGACCACTTATTTACATATCGGGTGCAACCATTGACATTCAGTGGGGCGCGAATCTGCACCTGGTGGATATTAGGTTACCTTCCTGGCCCCCCACTTCCTCGAGGCACCTTGCTCCTCTGATACTCTGGTGTGATACTGAGTGCAAAGTTTACTTTGGTATCTGTTAGGGTGATCCCGGTACATATTGGGGTCACCACAGATCAACTTCTGTTATTAACATCAAATTCAATTCAGATTATCGGTCATTTCTTGGCGTGTATCACATACAACAATGGGAGGAAGAGAATTAGGCTCTTGAGAAGGAAATTATTTCGATTGTATGCTGATCGGAAGTGGTGTTAGTGTATAATAAAGACTTATTCAGTATCTGGTACGATAATTGTTGGTGCTATACACTCGTCTTAATTTAATAGTAATACATCACGATAAATGTTCATACGTAGAAACACACACAGCACGCATAGCTTACAAACACAAAACATCCATAGATACGTATACAGATATTCCATAAGACAAAAACAGACTTTGGAAGCAGACATATATACATGAACTGGCAGACATGCACACACGACTGACAACAGGACACACGCATTTATAAATTCTTGAACACACATATACATAAGCATGATACGCCGAGACGTATATATATGGACACACACACACACACGCACACGCACACACACACACACACACACACACACACTCCATCCAGCTCATATATACAGTCATCGCTTTTATGTGAGAACATCGAAACAAAGAAAAGAGAAAAAAAACAATAGGGAAACATTACCAACTTTTGACTCGACTGAAATTCTTCGTTGTTCGTTGCTCCATCACAATAGCGACACGACAACACCAAAGTATTTCTGAATGATTCATGAACAGAAGCCCGGCTGCGACAAACGAATGGTTACGGTAACCCCGTCAATCACCACCACCTCCCCGACACTTTACTGTCCTCCCTCCTTCCCCCGTCCTTCCTCCTCTCTTTCCTCCACCTTCTCCTCCTGGCATACTTAATCTACTTCATTTTCACAGAGCCTTTATTTCATAATTACACTAACACACTTCCGGGTATAGCTTAGTGGCACAGCAAAATAATTCAATCCAAAAGTTTACTTTCAAGAGTCAAGATCGTTTCCAAATAGCAAATCTTTTTAATTTTTCTCTTCAAGTAATTGATTGATTTTAAATCAGCTCGAAGCGAAAAAGAATGTGTAATCTTGGATAGCAGGACAGGCTGTATATAGCCTTGTGGTGTAATGGGTATCGGTTCGGTGTGAGAAACCGGAGAGACGAGTTCGAATTTCAGTCGGGTTCGTTTCATTCACTTACGTGGAAAATACCTTTTAGAAGGGTATAAATCCGTCTCTTCTCCTCCTTCTCTGGGCTGAATAGCAGGACAACTGCGTCCTATAGTATAGCCTTGGTTGGCAACCAACCAGTCTACCGCAGAAAGAAACGGGAAAATCTTCTTCTTAATCAATCACGTATGGCACTTGACTAACTGAATGTTAGTTACGAAGCAACTTGACATGTCCGAAAAATAAAATAAAAATATATATGAAAAACAAACAGAAAATAACCTAATTGACTTTTATTTCCTTAATAGATTATATAAAGCCGAAACATATTTTCTGGCAGAATTTTTGGGATGATGAGTTATCATTATTTACACTACTTATATGCGGGCTATTGTCCTCATCTTTGTTGCCATAATCACGATGTTTTACCGTTGTACGCTTTGGTCTTCATGTGGATAACCAAAGGGAATTTCGAACTGAATCATTTACCGAACGAGATCAATCCATTTCCGTAAATTAAATAATTAATCGTATGCGCGAGTAGTGTAGCTGTTAGTGATTCGAAAAGAGAAATAAGCGTGTCGAGTTCGAATTCCAGCCGAGTTCGTTAGGTTCACATAAATATCTATGAGTTAAATAGCAGGCCTGATAGGGTTCTTTTGTTGTGCGGTGACAACCAGTCTAGGAGAAGGAAAAGTGAAATGGATGGCAACTGGAAAGAAATGGCAACCTACTGCTGGAAAAAATCTGCCTCGTCAGTCATGTATCGAAAGATACATGATCACCTAAGCGTGTATCACTCATGGCACATAACTGACTGACTGACATGTTAAATCGAAATCCTCACAGTATTTAGCATCGTTGAAATTATCGCTAACATTTTTTGTCGAGATCTACAAATTTCAGCGGCTCGGATTGAGGAATCGGAGAGCCGAGTTCGAATTCCACTTGAATCCATTACATTCACTTACGTGCTAATAACCATGGGAAAGGTATGAATCCTCTTCTTCTCCCCCCGCCCCGCCAAAGATATGGGTAAATAGCAGGACAGACCGGGTTCTGTATGGCAACTAGTCTACCGCGGCAAGAAATAGCAACCTACTGCGGGAAAAAAAATCTGCCTCGTCAGCGTGTATCACGCATGGCACATAACTGACTGATATAGAAATGATTGAGAAATCTGAACTGCACAAAATCGAATTTTGTTGTAAGAGACAAATTTAAAGGTGACAGTGAAAAGTTGTATTAGCACGTAAGTAAATGTAATGAACTCGACTGGAATTCGAACCCGTCTCCCCGATTCCTCAATCCGAGCCGCTATCCACTACTTTGCCGTGCCTTCATATATAGCATTAGACACACACACACACACACACACACACACACACACACACACACACACACACACACACACACACACACACAGACTCTCTGTCTCTTTCTCTCTCTGTTCAGCGAAGATAATTTTGTATATGATAACACTCAACTCTGACAATGTTTGTTACTGTGTTTTTTGTTTGTTTGTTTTTCTTTATTCATTTCTTTTTCTTTATCTTTTCTTTTTTTATTATCCCGTGTCCCATCAGAGGGCGTAGGCGATCATGTCACCCCGCAGATTCCTTTTCCTTATTATCTGTGAATTGCTGTGCCTTCTGGAGAAAGATAGTGGAATGATTTTCTGTTGCCTTCTCCACGATTCTGAATTTCCTTCTCTTAGATTGGTTGCCACCCAAGACTAGTGCGATTAGATGAGTCTGATATTTTAACCGATAGCTCGGCTGGGGAGAAGAGATGTCATTTGTGCCAAAAATTGAACGTAACCAACCAAGGACGGAATTTGAACCCGACTCGCCGATTCGGCTTTTTCGTTCCGATAACCGTAACACTAACCGCATATTTAACTTGAAAAATCAGCTTTTTTTTTCTTTTTAATTCACTTAATTTATATACTTTAGTTTTCCTCCTCCCAATCTACGTTCAGTTTCACGAACAATTTATGCAAGAAGGCATAAAAACAAGCGTTTTTAGCGGGCAACGATACTGGTTAGCGTCCGATGCTCACACTGAAAGCATTCGGATTCTTTTCTCTTTTTTAACAGTAAGCTGCATCCTGTACCCCGGGGACCACGCGAGGTAGAGGGTTACGTTAAGGGGTAGTTTACATGGACAGGAGGGGAAGATAATGTTTGACTCTAGACTTGAAGAGCTTAAGAATGTAGCGATCGCGGAAATATCTTCTTGGGAGTCTTCCATAGGGAAATGGTTCACGGGAAGAAGCTGTTTGAATGGAACTTACATATCGCCGATGCAATACGCAGGGAATGTGGGTGGTTTGCTACTATGTAAGTGGCATGGCGTGTCCTAGCCATGAAGGTTAGATATGGCGGAACAAAGGAATTTATTTCGTCCGAGCACTCTCCATGGAGCAGTGCGAAACTCGCCACATCCCGCGAGAGAGGTTGAAAAATAATTCTTCTCCAACAAGGATTCGGAGACGGTTTTGAACTCTGTCAAGACTGGAAAGTAAGGTCTGGGTACCCCCCCCCCAAAAATATGGCAACAGTACTCCATTTTGAGCCTGTCCTGGTTCTTATAAGGCCTTTCCTGGAGCGGTACAAGATTTTTTAAAAAATTAGTAAATATAATAATCTTGAAACTGAAACAGAAACGTTTTGGTGCTTTAAAATGATTATTTTCCATGGAAGGAACGGCAGAGCAGTGAGAGACTCGCCACATCCCGCCGGTGAGAGAGAGGTTGGAGGATGTAAAATAATTCTTCTCCAACAGGGATTCGGCGACGCTTTGGAACTCTATCAAGACTAGAAAGTGAAGATCGGCCAACTCCCGCCCAAATATGATAATCGTACTCCATTTTCGGCTTGATCTGTCTCTTATAAAGGTAGAGGATAGCATGAGGGGCCAGGTACTTATTGGGCTCTCATCCGCATTAAGTTCCCCTCCACCTGCTGTTTAACAACGTTATGGAAATATGTGCAATGGCTTTAAACTTTACTCAGCATTTTATTATATGTGCATAATATTTACCAATTGTTAAAAGTGTACGATTTATTTTATTTATTTTCTGAAAATCATTGTCGAAAGGAAAAAGAAACAGTTGACTCTTCACTCATCTCTATAGCTATAATTCTCAAAATGTGTGTGTGTATGTGTGTGTGATCGGATGTTGCTTATGCGTTTCCACAGTTTTCATCAGATTTCTATGAATTTTTTTTGTTTGATAGATATTTCTTCACTGCCGGTTTTGAGTTCAAATTGCTAGCGACAATGGCTCTCCACTATTTCTTGTCCATTATAACTCTCAGTAACGTTTTACTATTTACTGTCTGTTCTTGGATATATAGCTTTCATAAAAAAATTTAATAAAAATATAGTTTAAATTATTAAAATAATATTATCTATATCTATAAAAAATAATAGTGTAACCCGGATATAAGAGAGTTGTCGGGACCGGAGAAGAAGTCTCTTATATCCGGGTTTGGTCTATTATATATACATTAACACAGGCTCTAATTTGGGACCAGAGAAGATCTCTCTTATATCCGGGTTACGCTGTATTATCCATATCTGTATCTATAAATATTCCCAGTAATGAAAGACCCGGTCGAAGACGGGTTATATTGCTAGTCTTGGGGGGTGACGAAGTAGGTACAATGGCGTGTCGAGAATTGTTCTTCAAAATAGAAATAAAAGAGGAATTTTTAAGTTCACCGAACAAAGAACGCATTGGGAAAAAACGGATAAAAACTGATAAAATGAAGGAATATTTGAAGGAAAATGCAACAAAACATCGTGATACTAAAGGGCGTGAGTATTTTTTTTTTTTTTGAGAAACGAGAACAAAAACTGAAAATGGCTTAACTTGACAGGCACAATTTTTTGCACAAAGTATTTTTCGACAAATTGGAGCGCCAAACTTCACAATGAACTTCGTATTAAAATAGTGTCAATGTCATTATTAGAGAGATCAGTTTGCACATTTCAAAAACGTTTTAAGCCCGTTTAGCATGACACTGACGGTGTAACCCATTCATGTCTACCGTCACATTTTCGGACAGTAGTTATTAATGGCTTCTGGCTATGAACTTATAATTAATACCTGGCTTTTATCTTTATTTATTTATTTTTAAATAAAAATCCAACAAAAAGTGGTTAACACGTGTGACTAGAAAGGGCAATAATGATTTAATAAAGATGCTAACTTTCCACACTACTAAGAACAAAAGCTTTAAAAGAAAACCCCAACAATAATAGAAAGAGCTATAACAGTTAGTGGACGTGAGAAGCCTATTTTCCTGAACAAACTGTTTTGAGAAAAAGATTGTATTCATTTCAACAGAAAGTAATGCTAACTGCTCACCCATTGAATGTTAAACGTTTCCCTATAAGGAAACGGCCAATTTCTCTGTTACCATTAACAATACGGAATTTTTATTATTTTATTTTATTTATGAATTTTAGTTTAATTTTCATAAAATTACGGTGGGCATCAATGGGTTAGAGTTAACTTATTTGAAAGGCGCATTCGAAGAGAAATTTTCTTTTCTTTTTTCTTTTTTTGGCAAGGAGGGCGCTCGATAATTTAACTGCAGAGCAATGCCCGTGTTCAGGTTGCAAATGCGACGCAGCAAATGCACATGATGCTGGAATTGAAAGTTCTTCCTCACGCAGCATATTTGTCATCTTCAGACTATAAATTGTTTCGCTACAAGAAACGCACTCGTTTTGGCCATTGGTTCTAATGAACTCAAGATACCAAAACATTTCTCAAATAGTTTATGATTTCTTTTGTTATAATGGCGTTCATGATGACGTGCTTCAGTTACTTTAATCAAATCTTTATTGACTAATTACAAAACAATATACTAGTTTTATTTCAAGTGACTAATCACGACCCTTAAAAAGATCAACTCAGTTTCAGGCAGTATTTTACTCCCCTTCACTTTATGTGCTGTTTCCCGCTGTCCCTCTTGCCTTCAATATGTCCTGTGAGTGTCAAATTTTCCAAGCCCTCAATTTTACATAAAAACATATCACCTTATAATACCTAAAGAAAATAATATTATAAGAGATACTAGACTACAAGAAAACAGAATGCATGGTCATCAGTAAGAGGGTGAGCCCGAAATGCGATTTGCAGGTCGGGAACACTAGAATCAAGCAGACGCAGAAGTTTAAATATCTGGGAAGCGTTTTGATAGAGAACAGTAAGTTCGACACTGAGATCCGTGGACGTATTGGGATGGCCAAAGACACATTCGAAAAGCTTAGCAGTATATTGCGAAACAGGAGGATCTCTTTGGTAACAAAGAAAAGAGTACTGAACTGTTACGTGACATCTGTCCTTCTTTACGGCAACGAATGTGGGACCATTTCCTCAAAGATGAAGAAGAGACTCAAGGCGACGGAGATGTGGTTCTACAGAAGGATGCTAAGGATATCATGAACCGAGCGTGTGAGCAACAATGAGATCTTGGAGAGGTTGCAAACAAGGAGGGAGCTTATACTTAACATCAGGAAGTGGCAGCTGAAGTTTCCGGAGCACATAATGAGAAAGGAGGGCCTGGAGAATCTGAAACTCACGGGTCGAATAGAGGGAAAGAGAGACAAGAGAGCTACAAGGAATAGAGGGAAGTGGAGATCCATGATCGTCTACGTCCTGAAAGGACATGGCACATAAAAAGAAAAAGAAATATCTTAATAGCATTTTTAATTATAAGTATCTACCATTTGGCTATCAGCGCCTTATTTTTCACACTAAACGTTTCTTTCGTTCATTTCCTGTGTACAAATCTTGTTGATTTGTTCACGGTTGTATATTTAAATTGTATTAACCGTTAGGATTTTTCAAATTAATCAGTGTTTTAATGTAACAGTGTTGGCACGATAACGATGGTTTTTCTTAGAATCTTTCTGTTGTTTTGATAATGCTCACGTAAATAGCGAAACGTCAACGCGAAAATAAACATATTTCAACATGTATCTCGATTTCGCGTATTCCATCTTCACATATCTGTTTTTCCTTCGTATATTTTTCATCAATCATTTATTAGAAAACGTGGGGCACACTGTAAAAATCAAATCACTAAAGGAGTAATATTTACAGAGTAAGAAGCACAATTTAAGCGGATATGAGGGGAAGATGATGGTTAACCACAGACTTGAACAGGTGAAGCATCCCCTTGGGAGTCGGTTCCACAAAAGCAGGGATTGGTGGGAAGAAGCTGCCCGAGTGGAACTTACATCTTACCAATGCTATACGAAGGGAATAAGGGTTTTGACGCATTCTTTCATAGAACACATTTTCTGTCCCGAAAAAAAAAATGGATGTTTGCCAACCAATTCTAAAAATTAAAAAAAGATGGAGATACGACTGAAAGCTTCAAACGGAGGGGCAGGGTGACGTCGAACTTCTAAAGAAATAAAGTATTTCTTATGAAAGATAAAGAACACGTCTTAAAAGATAAAATCAAGAGAAAATTTCGCCGTGAGCCAAAAATTATATGGCGTTGATCCATTCACAGCCGTCTATGACTTCCTTCTTTTTCTTCTCCTTACACTTCTTTTCCTTACCTTTTTTCTTCTTCTTTGCCCCCTGCTTCTTCTTCTCTTTCCTCTTCTACTTATTCAAATTCTTTTGCTCTTTCCTATTCTTTTTCTTCTTTTCCTCCCACTTTTTTGTTGCTTTTCTTCTTCTTCTTCTTCTTCTTCTTCTTCTTCTTCTTCTTCTTCTTCTTCTTCTTCTTCTTCTTCTTTTTCTTCTTTTCCTCCCACTTTTTTGTTGCTTTTCTTCTTCTTCTTCTTCTTCTTCTTCTTTTTCTTCTTTTTCTTCTTTCCCCCACTTTCTTCTTCTTCTTCTTCTTCTTCTTCTTCTTCTTCTTCTTCTTCTTCTTCTTCTTCTTCTTCTTCTTCTTCTTCTTCTTTCTTCTTCTTCTTCTTCTTTCTTCTTCTTCTTCTTTCTTTCTTCTTTTCTTCTTCTTCTTCTTCTTCTTCTTCTTCTTCTTCTTCTTCTTCTTTTCTTCTTCTTCTTCTTCTTCTTCTTCTTCTTCTTCTTCTTCTTCTTCTTCTTCTTCTTCTTCTTCTTCTTCTTCTTCTTTCTTCTTCTTCTTCTTCTTCTTCTTCTTCTTCTTCTTCTTCTTCTTCTTTTCTTCTTCTTCTTCTTCTTCTTCTTCTTCTTCTTCTTCTTCTTCTTCTTCTTCTTCTTCTTCTTCTTCTTCTTCTTCTTTCTTCTCTTCTTCTTCTTCTTCTTCTTCTTCTTCTTCTCTTCTTCTTCTTCTTCTTCTTCTTCTTCTTCTTCTTCTTCTTCTTCTTCTTCTTCTTCTTCTTCTCTTTTCTTCTTCTTCTTCTTCTTCTTCTTCTTCTATCCCTTCTAAGCCTGTCCTGCCATCCATTGACACAGGCTCATTAGGCGTGTCATGCTGTTTTCCTCTGTTCCTCTTTTCTTTACCATATCATGCGAGCATCAAATTTTGGTGGAAGTGCGAGAAAAGTTACAATGGAAGAGGCGGATCCATCTATATATTTCAATAGTAAATGGTGAGACCTAGTTGCCAATCTAGTAGCACGTTTAAATTCATCTAGTCTGGGCACCAGGGAAAAAATCTCATCAGAACAGTTGCCATGAAAATATAGAAAAATCAGAGGGGAACGGCGGTACGTCGGTGAGAAAGTGACTGAAGTCGAGACACCTGGTTAGGATCGATTGTATTACAGACTCCCTCTTGCCTTCAACATTTCCTGTGAGTGTTACATTTTCCAAGCCTTCTTTCCTCATTATGCGTCCTAGAAATTCCAACTGTATCTTTCTGATATTAATGTGTCCTTTTTGTTTCCATTTTCGGTAAAACTTTGTCATGTTAAAGTCTAGGGTATTCTCAACATCCTTCTGTAAAACTAGATTTTTGTTGCCTCAAGTTTTTTTTTTAAACTGTGAGAAGATTGTCTAGCACTCACTTTCCATATAGAAGAATTGATATTACATAACACTTCAGTGCCCATTTCTTTGTTTCTAGCGAAATGTTTTTGTTTTTTAATTACTTTGCTTAGCTTTTGGAAGGCACCTTTCGCTATCCCAATGCTCCTTTGATTTCAGTGTCGCACTTTCGGTTCTTTGTTAAAACACTTGTATTTGCTTGATTTCGGTATCTCCAAGTTGTATGTTGGGCCGATGACTTTAATCATTGCCCGATTCTGTACGCCTTGACATACAAGTCGGTTTGTTTTAGATAGAATTTGAGTTAATATATTTTCTAGGCGTTCTTTACAAATACAGATAAAGTGAACGTTTGATGTTTCATCAGTAATCTAAATATGCCTCACCGTGCTTTTTCTATAAATACTTTAATGGTAATTGTTCAGATGAGCTCTTACCTAGACTTTATGAATTTAAGCGTAGTATTAGATTGGTGATGAGGTCTCACCAATTTGCAGTTGAGTTGGTTAGATGTAACCATAAGTTCTGTGCTATCATTTCCCACACTTGTCACTTATGGAACTTTCTTCTGGCTTCATGCTTTCCAGACAACTTTAATCTTCAAAAATTTAAATGCAATGTCAGTTGCTATCTTTTCTTCTTAAAGCGATAACATATAAGATTTCTTTCTATAACATAGTTTAATTGATATTCACTTTGTAAATAATCTATATTTAATCAATTTTTACATATCTATAAGTCTACCATCCACCCATGCATAGAATATTGCTGCCACATATGGTCTGCTGCTCCAGCTATATATCTAGAGATCCTTGATAAAATCCAAAGAGGAATCAGCAATATTATTGGTCCTGATCTGATGATCTTCATTTACTCCCCCCCCTACCATAAAGTTGCCCCCTGTGCCTTTTCTATATATACTTTCATGGCAACTGTTCGGATGAGCTCTTCACTATGGTATCTAGAATTTATGAATTTAAGTGCAGTATTAGATTGGTGATGAGGTCTCATCAATTTACAGTTGAGTTGGTTAAATGTAACTAAGTTCTATGCTATCATTTCCCACACTTGTCACTTATGTAGCTCACTTCTGGCTTCATGCTTTCCAATCAACTTTAATCTTCAAAATTTAAATGTCAATAACTATCTGCTGTCCCCCTGATTACTCTTTTCTTCTCGCTCCTTAATAAGGTTTCTCTTTTTTCTTCATTTTTCACACTTAGTGACCCCTTCTGTCTTAGTGGCTTTACTGCCTTGCTTGGGGTGAACTTGCTTAAAACAAAACGTAATGAATTGTGTAAGTAAATGTAATTAGAATTGTTAACGTAAAATTCCCAGTCCATGCTATATTATTCACCTTTGGAAGACTGAGACACCAGTTTAATTCTGTTACATTCCAAAATCTTTTTTTAATTATCGTATTATATTGAAGGTGACTAATTGCCCGAAACAATTTAGTGTTTTTAGATTTAGACTTAACCAACCAATCACCTTTCATTTCAATCTCTGATTTGTAAGATTTGGTATTATATACCGAATCTACGTACCATACATACCTGTGTACATAAGCCGACTTAACACACAGTGCGACCACTGAATCTTTTTGCATGAATTTTAACCCTCTCCAGAAAACATTTACCCGAGTAGATTTTAACCGGTCACCAAATATATGATTTTAACTTCTTCAAAGAAAAAAAAATTACCTATGTATAGTCCGACTCTCTACTTTTTGCTTAAAAAACTAATAACAAAAACTCGCAATATACTCAAATATATATAATAGTTGATTAATTAAGCGATTCCTACTCCCACCATTAATACTTAGTTCAGTTTCTGTTTGTTGTCGTACTTATGAAGTTGAACTTTCTGTCGGTTTTTCTAAGCATCGTTGTTGCTATCATGAATATGATGCAGACATTATTGGCCCGTCTGAAGAAGCTACGATTTGTCGTGGAGGTTTGCAATAATAGTTTACATGAATTTTATAACAATTTACAGACTTTCTTATGTAATTCGTGGCCAATGTGTACGCTTTTCTAACTGCATACCAAAGTGAATCAATGCCGGGTCGAGTACTTGACTTCCAGAAAACGTGAAAGTCGTTCTGACCACGAGACACGGTTTACTCTTGCACAAGCATCGTCTTGTTAGCAGGATGGTGCATGACAATACAGTTCCTTAATTTGACAAAAACAAGAGGCTTATTAGTCGCGGATATAATTAAGCTTACGTCATTATGGTGTCCGTTAAGTAAATCCGGGTTCGCTTTTACACTACTGGATTTTCCAACCAGTTAATTTTAGTTGATTAAAAAAAAAAAGAAACCTTTTTTCTTCCGTGAATTCTAACGTGATCTGTGTTTCAAATTAAGCAGGCTTACGGCCACATCATCTTGAAACACCGGTTCCCGTACGATCACCGAAATTAAGCAAAGTTGAGCCTCGTCAGTGCCTAGATGGGTAACCGGTTGGGAATACAAAGTGCTGTAAGCTTGGATGTGCTGGTGGTGTGGTGGATAGTGGTTCGAAATTATTAATTGGAGATCCGAGTTCCAAATTCCCGTTGGGTTCCTTATATTCACTTACGCGCAAATACCCTTGGAAAAGGCATGAATGCACTGCTTCTCTAACCCAGCTATGGGTTAAATAGTGCTCGGTAAAAATGGCAAAAGTGGATAAATAGGAAAAAATGGAAATTCGACAACAGAAAATTATGACCGTTCGAGAAGGATGGGCCTAAGCTCCCATCCCTCTAGTTTAAAATAGGGCTAAGTCCCCCCCCCTCAATATTTTAAAATAAATATTTTTAAATAGATATTTACTCTAGTGGGGGAGGGGGAGCTAGGCTCCTTCTCCTCTTGTTTTAAATAGGGGCTGGTTCCCGCTCCTAGTATTAAAAACATTTTTTTTTTAATTTTCGATGTCGATTTTTAGAAGTTTTATTGGCGGGGGGGGGGGGCGCTAGGTTCCTATTCCTAATTGCAGTAAAAGCACAAATCGTAGCGTGTTTAAGTGAATTTGATGACTATAATTACATTTTATAATTGATAGCTGACATTAGGATTAGATGTGTATATATATATATTTATATAAAATACGTGTATTAGTGTTTATATATATATATATATATATATATATATAAAATAAATGTATTAGTGTGTATGTGTGTGTATATATATATATATATATATATATATATATATATATATATATATATATTCATCTATATTTTTTTCCTTTTGCCATTTTTTCTTATTTATCCATTTTTGCCATTATTACCGTTGCCATTTTTTCCCTGCCATTTTTACCTAAATTCGTGTTAAATAGTAAGAGTTGTATCAGTCAGTTATGTCCCATGCGTGATACACGCTTAGGCATTCATTTACCTTTCGATACATGACTGACGAGGAAGATTGTTCCTGCAGTAGGTTACCATTTTTTTCTGCGGTAGACCAGTTGCCATCCAAGGCCATAGAACGCGGCCTGTCCTGCTATTTACCCATAGCTGAGAGAAGAAGAGGATTCATATCTTTCCCAAGGGTATTAGCACGCAAGTGAATGTAATGTATTCAAATGGAAAGTCAGTCAGTCAGTTATATGCCATGCGTGATACACTCTTAGGCGATCACGTATCTTTCGATACATGACTGACGAGGCAGATTTTTTTCCCGCAGTAAGTTGCCATTTCTTTATGCGGTAGACCAGTTGCCATCCAAGGCTGTAGAACCGAGTCTGTTCTACTATTTACCCATAGCTGGAGGGAGAAAAAGAGGATTCATAGTTTTCCGAAGGGTATTAGCACGTAAGTGAATGTAATGGATTCTACTGGAATTCGAACTCGGCTCTCCGATTCCTCAATCCGAGCCCCTATCTGTAAAATATTATTATATATAAAAAATGAAGTGAAATTGCATACAAAATATTCGGCATTAAAATAACCCATAGAGATGTATATGGCACTAAAGAAAAGCAATCAACCAACCAAAGTAAGGAGACGAACGACTTTTTTGTTTCATGAGATGATTTGGTTAGACTAACGCATTCTCACTTTCTTTCCCATTCTCTTTATGTGTGCATAGTAATTCTTTTTCATTGCATTCCCTTTTGGCTGTTTATTGGTTTTGTGAAATTTATTTACCCTCAATGGTGCAACGGATATCGGTGCGGAAATTTAAAATCAGCGAGTCGAGTTCCAATTCCAGGCTAGTCGGTTACGTTTACTTTCGCGCTGACACGTATCAGAAAGGCATTAATCTGTCTCAACTCCATTCACCCACTATTAGTTAAATAGTAGGGTAGACTGGACTTTCTAGCCTTGAGTAGCAACCAGTTTAGGAGAACAAAAACTTTGATATCCAAATTGTGGCAATGGGAAGCCACTCCAATATATTTCCAAAAATGCATAAGAATTCACTGATAATAAAGAAGAGGAATATGTGGAGGGCCGTGATCACCTACGTCCTGAAGGAACATGGCATTAAAAACAGTAATGGCTTTTACTATTAAAAAGCTAACTATTCGTTATACATTAAGGCCAATTATATATGAATTAACCAATGAAACTCTAAAATTCTTCAAATTATTTCATGCGAATTGCTTATTAAACTTAATTCTGTTCATGTTTTGGGAACGATTCAGGTATAAGAATTTTTTTCATTTCTGGTGAAAATCTTAGTCTGAAATAAAAACAAGAGTGAGGATTGAACTCACTTCTTCTAGTAATGGCTTGTGACACTAACTTGCTAACCACTGCGCCAAATCAAATCAGAAAATATACAATATCAATGAGCCACAAAAAAAGACCTCCAGTGAGGATGGAACTCACTATACTGTGAGTCAAGTTTGCTAAACGGTGCTGAACAGCAAAATATTTCAGCAAAATCTCTTTGCTGTTCACCTCACTTCAATAGTTTCGATACTTGCATAAAAATTGTTTCCAAATAGGACCGAACAACAAAAAAAAAAAAAAAATATATATATATATATATTTCTTCACATGAATATCTAATCAATTAAAGATTTTGCGTTTTTTTTGCAATTTCTTTGAAGTTGGTTGTTGACAACCGAAAAAGTAAATGATATTTATTGACTCTTAAAATGTCAGTTTTTGGTCGTTTTGTGCCATCCTTGTGTGACAGTAAGGGACAAAAAAGGCCTTAGACAATCCAGAAATTAAAATAGCCGAAGAAAGAAAAAAAAAAAAAAGAAAGAAAGATCAAATTATAAAGAATAGTAAAAGATTAGTGGAAAAAAAGAAAATGAAAACAAAGAAAATACTAAGAGATTTCTTGCTCTATACAAAGATTAGCTTAGTCTGACACGAAGGTAAGTAGAAGTGAAAGAAGATTCTGTTGCGCCAGAGGATTAAATAGAGATAGTCAATCAGCTGTGAAATCAGCTTTCGAAATCTTTGCATTTAGTGGTGTTACCAGTGAGAAGTACGCAACTACTTCAACCAACAAAAAGTTCTGTTTTATATTTAATGAAAAAAAAAAGCCGACCCAAAAGATTTTTTTCAATATCCAGTGTTATCAACGAAGAACACGTTTGTGAGAAAAACAAATGAAAACACTCAATAGAAATTAATCGTGTGTGTGTGACCCTGAGAATTGCACGGTATCGATCCTGGTAACATATTTTTGACATTATAAATTCGAGCAAACTTCTGCGACGCTTAAAAAAATAAAACAATAAATAAATAACGTAGAAATTTTAAGAGTATTTTTAAGGCTACAGACAGACAAGACCAGCATTTTATATATGAGACAAGATATTTTATCTCTCGTTTTCTTTCTGACATCTTTTTTTTTCATCAAATGAAAAAAAGTCTCACCCAAATAAAGACAGTATTATTTCTAGCATTCCTTTTATCTGTCTGTGTTTTGTTTTGGCTTCATTTTTTTTTACCCCCTTACTTTTCATTTCTGGTTTTGTTTGTCTTTCGTCAAAAGAATGGCTGGGGAAAGCGAATTCTGACTCATTTCATGCTAAATGAAACTAGGAATCATGTCGGCGAGGCTTGCACAAAAGCAGCAATAAATAGACCGGCGTTTATCACTTTAATTGATTTTCTAACCTCCCGTTACTCATCCGTGAAGAGTTCCACACGGAAAGGAAATGACGTCACTCGGCCTATGCTGAGCAGTGTTTGCAAGTTCAGAGGGGTTTCTGCGCGCTTTTTTTTTTCATTTATGCATGCGTGTACGCGTCAACGTATGCAGGGGTAAAGACAAGTGTATGCATGTGCATTCGCGAAGAGGGCCTTGCGACTTTACATTAATAAGTACGTGAGAACTTAACCGAATATCGGCATATGGATATAATTATAAGTATCCCGTAAAGGCTACACACACACATGCATCCCCATATATATATATATATATATATATATATATATATATATATATATATATATATTATATATATATATATATATATGATCTCTTTTCCTTGTTAACATTTCATTTCTTTACATGTGTGTGTGTGTGTGTAAGAAAGGGAGGGAGAGAGAGACAGAAAGAAACAGAGAGAGAGAGAGAGAGAGAGAGAGAGAGAGAGAGAGAGAACGATGTATACATTTTTATATACCAAAACAATGTTAGGAAAATTAATAACAAAGTGGAAAAAATATATTATTCACCCTACCAAATCTATCATGTCAATTGAAAAAGAATTATCTAAGCTTAACATAAAATATGTTACAATTTGTTACAACTAATTTCTAAAGCATTAAAAGATTTAAGTAATACAAAACAAAATAATAAGCTAAAAGCTTGAACGAGGAATTTTCTCTAACACCGGTAATAATTGCCACAAGCAATACAGAGAAGAAACCACGAGAAATTTAAAAAAATACTACTTTAATTAAACGAGAAAGTAGTTTGCTATGACGAATGTGTATATAAAGGGATTTAATCGGTAGATCATCCAAATTTGATTTTGAGTCCAGGTTCTTAAAATATTTAACTTTTCTCAGGAGATTGTCTATTATCACAATGGGGGATACTTAAACAAAACTGATGAAAGCATAAAGAAAAAGAAAAAGAAATTAAATAAAATCGGCTAGACTATATCCAAACATATTTTTAAAAGAATTAAATTTAAAAATTAAAATTGTCAGCGTCCCCTTTCTTTCGTATCTGTAGTCACCTCAACGTAAAGATCACTTCTTAGTCCGATGATGTGCTAAAGAATAAAGACGTCACACAAAATATATATATATATATATATATGAATATTATATATATATATATATATATATATATATATATATATATATATATATATATATATATTGGGTTGGCCAAAATATTCATTCGTTTATTAAGTATAAAATTTAATCAATAAACCGAACTAACCCAATTGTATATATATATATATATATATATATATATATATATATATATATATATATATATATCATGAAATGAACTAAGTCTGACAATTGTTTGAATATACTTCCTGTTTATACGTTATTTTTATAGATACAAATATTTAAGTAAAAGTTCTGTTCATGATAAACAATAATAATAACATTTCCCGGCCTGAATATCAGGGAAATTTCATAGGACATATTTTCTATGAAATTTCTCGGACATTCAGGCTGGTAAATGTTGTTAATACTGTTTATCATAAGCAGAACTTTTACTTAAATATTTTTAAGTATAAACAGAACAGACACACACACATACACTCTTATATATATATATATATATATATATATATATATATATATATATATATATATATATAATAGCTTAAAAGCCGCCCTATGCAGAGGGCTCTTGATTGAGCCTTCGGCTTGTTCAGGAGTTTGAGATTCCCTAAATCTTTATATATTCTCCGCATTGGAAGTTCCCCCGTCTGCCGTTTGATCTGGGTTCTCATTTGCACGAGGCTTTCTTTTCCTCTCCTTTTTTGCGAGACATACTGCTGCCGTATGCGATAGGCAAAACAATAAACTATAGAAGGACTCAAAATTGATCGCTGCATTTAAGCACTGCATTAATATTTAAACTTACCTTTTACAAGTTGAACGATAATTCTCCGGCCGTCACTTAATTTAAAGACAATTTGATGTGCATAGGTCCTTATTTTCCATACAAACAACTATTTTTATTTCATGGGTAACTTTCACTGGATTTCGCAATTAATTTCGATTAGTCCCAAATTTATTTCCAAGTTATAAAAATTGTTATCTTACAAAAGAATTCGCCGTAAAAACTCACAGTAATGAAAACTTGGGAATCCCAAATTTCTGTAACATAAGTAATTGAAAGTTAGAGAGTTTTGTCCCTTTAATTGAAAAGGGTGTGACACTGAAATTAGCATTTATTATAAAGGTGTATATTATGGGATAATTACATTTACTTTTTTTTATGTAATTGTTAATAATTTTTTTTTGTGTGTGTTAGCGTATTTATTGAACAAAGTAACTAATAATAACAAGAAAAACGTAATTAAAACAAAGCATGTTCAGTCGACCAATGAGGACAATTCCAGAACACCGTAACTATAAACAATTTTTTCTATCCTCTACCAGCCGCTATGATAGAGAAAGCCAGTGAGACATGCTGCAAGAGCCACTCCGTTTCGCGAGGCTCGTTCCTTAATCGAGACGCAATCGCTAGCTTGAATGTTCGAGAAATTTCGTAGAAAATATGTGCTTTTCTGACAGGAATAGAACCCGCAACCTTTAAGGGGAATCATCATTTAATGCTTACGCGCTTTTAACCTTTCAACCACAAAGTAGCGCCTGGTTAGCAAAGTCCGAATTACTGTTTATAAACATACAACTTTTTTTGTCGATCGATCATATCTGCTCACGAAATATATCTTAACGTAAACAATGACAACATGTTATCAAATGGATTAAGTCCGACAATTATTTCAATATATGTTCCGTTTATAAGTTATGGCTATACGTTTTCGGCGAAGCACATATTTTCTACGAAATTTCTCGAACATTCAAGCCAGTAAATCTAATTAATACTGTTTAATAATAATAAAAAATCAGAACCATTATTTAAATAAATTGTATCTATAAAAATAACATATAAACGGAATATATATATATAACATATAAACGGAATATATATAGATAGATAGATAGATAGATTGACTCAGTCGGTATTTCCGTGTTCTAAAAAAGCATGATTGTTTACAGGCTAAATAGTCAACATCCTCACAGACCGAATGCTATTGTTATAAAATCTCTGATACAAATATAGCAAAAAAATTCCACCTTCAGTTTAAGTGCTTTCCCAGAAAATTTGTCGTGATTGATTCTGAAAGCAAGCAGAAATGTGGCTGAATTTGTAATATCCTTAAAAAAAAAATGCCTAAAGAAACTTTTAGTTGTTCTAAATTTCGAAATATTTTTTGGAAATTTTATTTATTTATTTTGTGGGGAGTCGCTGACAAATTTCGTTATGCAAAAATTTTCAATAACTTTTTTTTTTTAATGGAAAATTAAATTACACAATTTTCAATAATTTTAACAATTTTATAGGCAAAATAGCCTAAATAGATATCGTATGCTAACTAAAAATTCAATGTCCTCAACAGAATGACTTTAAATTGAATTGTTAAATGAGGAACAGAGAAGACCATTTAATATTAATAAAAGTAACCTGGCGAGAGCAATCGACAATTAGTTCTCTGAAGATCTTACATATAGATTTTAACGTTCCTTTCACTTTACAGAATAGTCTACAAAATACTATTCCGGCGTATAAGACGCACTTTTTAATTCCTGAAGTGGGTGTCAAACTCTGCTTGCGTCCTATACACCGAACGCATTGTTACTCGCCGAATTTTTTTGTTTTATGGAAGGCGGTCAACATTTTCAGGTATTCTGCAATTTGAAGGTTAGGAACGCACCTTGCCTTCAACAGATTCCCGGCAAAGCTCGAAGCGACGATAACGGAATTTTTATCAGAGAGTCGCTACCTGGACCATCCCACGTAGCTTTCTTAATCGTCTTAATATTTTCAGGATCGCGAATGTCAGACAAAACTTAATGACTGAGTAAGCCCACAGAAGAGTGTTAATCCATGCGAAAGAAGGCGACTTCTTCTTATTAGGCAAGTTACGTCAAAGCCGCGCAACCGCTTCTCAGAATATTCAGAAGGGCTTGATATTTTCCGGACAACACACACGCGCATGCGTGCGCGAGCACACACACACACACACGCATGCGCGTGCACACACACCCACATATATATGTACATACATACATACATACATACATATATATATATATATATATATATATATATATATATATATATATTCTTTTAAACATGTTGTGTTGAATGTTAAAGACAACATCGTCCTGCATATTTTCTTTTGAATTTTGCTGCCAAATTACACACACACACACACACACACACACACACACACACACACACACACACACACACACATATATATATATATATATATATATATATATATATATATATATATATATATATATATTTGCAACTGCTTTTATCTTCATTTTCTTTCCTGTTGGCTTTTTCCGCATGCTTTCTCATCCCTTCTTTTTTTTTTGTTTTTTGTTTTTTTTGTTTACTTCTATTTTTGACGTGGGTACGCTCTTACTTTTTCGATTTACCCTCCCTTCATTATTTTGACATTTTTTAAAAAATTTTCTTTTCCTTTTATGCTTTTTTTTTCATACATTTTTTCCCCACTTTCTTTGGCTCTTCTTTCTTTTTTCCTTACTCCCGCGTATACGAGCTGGTTTTTCCTCTGTTAAATTCCCACCGAACATTTTCTTTTTACATCTTTCTACCATTTTTTTTTTCACAGTTTTTAGTAGGACTTCATACATATGTGCGTGTGTGTGTGTAGACATAGGTATTAACACTAAATGACAACCTTTTGTTTCATTCTAAAACTCATTCGTCATGACATAGGAAAGTAACTCGACTATTTATGTATGTTTGTCACTGGGAGGAAAGATGGTTATTCCATGTTCCTTAAGTCGGAAAGATGGTTATTCCATGTTCCTTAAGTTATTCTAACGGTGATTGATAAAACTGATTATAAACAGGAAAATTGTTATTTCCTGTTTATTACATTTTTCGTGGAGGCTGTTTTGTAGGATTTTTTGTAATTATTTATCTAGGTCGTTAAGGGATGCGTCTAAAGTATGTCGTATCTCTTACACTAAACCGGATGTTGACTGCTCGACAACCCGAGGCAGAATGTGAAAACGCATCTCTGCGCATCATGGATCGACGCATGTTTTCGGTATTAAATGAAAAACTGAATATATATTGGCCAGTAGAAATAACTCCCGCTAAAAGACCGAGACTGTGAGTTGGAGCCGATACGACGGACATAAATTCCCTGATTCAACGCCGCAAATGGCAGAGACAGAGAGAGGCAGACCCGGCTGAGATGCCGACACGCAGAGGTTGGTCAAGAACGTCACAGTCACTAAAACACAAGGAGTTACAAGATATATTGTAAGAATTAGGAACAGAAACATTAATGATGAGCAGAAAAATATATTAATCTGGTGGATAGTAGATAGCGATTGACATTGCATTTAAATTTTTGCAGATTGAAGTTGTCTGAAAAGCATGGAGACGGAAGGGAGTTCCGCAAGATTAGGTTAGGTGATATTGTTATTAAGTAATAACTATATGTACGAATGATACATGGAAAAGCTTACTACAATTCAGTGACCCTAAGTATTTTAAAAAGAATTTTTAATTTTGTGTGTGTGTATGCATAAACGTGCCAATTTTTGTATATACGGGCGACCATACACGACATTATCAGAAACTAAGAGCGATAACTACAATAAATTTAAAGCCAAAGTACCTAAAATTCAATAAAATATTAGATAACAGAGAATAATTTCCTAATTTTTAAAGATTACTGGGTAGTTAAAAATTATATAAAAATGCGCTCATGTTAGATTCCTGAAGTAATCGCGTTTCTGTGGGGGTACTTACCTTAGAAGAACCTACAATATATGGAAAAGTAAACTTTCAAAGCTAGGCCCGACTATGTCATGGAGATGGAGTCAAATCATTCTCATTCACTTCCTATTCCTTTTGTAAGGAGTAAGTTCCATTCAGACAGCTTCTTCCTTAGAACTGTTACTTTGTGGAACAGACTCCCGAGACGATACTTCCAAGACCACTACAGTCTTAAACTCTTCAAATATATTATGGACACAATTGTCTTAAGAAAACAAATTTTTTCGATGAATAATGAATTTTTACAAGAATTATTTACATTTTATTTTTAAATTTTAATTAGAATAATTTATAAAGTTTTAAATCTATTCTATTTCTGTATTAATTTGTACCGGTTAGGTGATATTGTTATTAAGTAAGAACTATATTTATTAATCATAAATGGAAAAGCTTACTACAATTCAGTGACCCCAATATTTTAAAAAGAATTTTGCTTTTTTGTGTGTGCATAAATGTGCCGATTTTTATTAATGCAGTTGTCCATACATGATATTATCAGAAACTAAGAGCGATAACTACAATAAATTTAAAGCCAAAGTACCTAAAATTCAATAAAATATTAAATAACAGAGAATATTTTTTTAATTTTTAAAGATTACTGGGAAATTAAAAATTATATAAAAAATGCGTTATATTCGTGAAGTAATTTTTTTTAGTTATGTCTCCTTTAAAATTAGTTAAATTTTCGGCTGTTAAACTTTCAATAGAGTTGTCAACATCTAATAAAAATGACTTACCTCTGTGTTAAAAATTGCAATTCTGCAATATTTTAAACTAAAAGCAAGTAACATTTGTTTCAGATCAGATTAATTAAATTTTAAATCACAGCTAATATTCCTGAAACAGAGTTTCAGAAAAGTATATTTTATTTTTGAATGATTTTTTTTTTAAGCTTATCACCCTAAGCAAGGCTGGAAACCACTAGCACGCAAGGGGTTACAGAAGGTTTGGAGGAAGAGCAGATAGGAGTGGTAAAGGAGAGGATGTGGAGAAAGATAGTGGACCGATCAAGGCAAGGGGGTTACAGAAGATTTGGAGCGAGAGCAGATAGGAATGAAAGGTGAAAGGATATGGAGAAGGGAAGTGGATAGATCAAGGCAGCTGGAGATGTCGATTGACGTTACACTTAAATAGTTGGAGATTGTATTTGTCAGGGAAACAGGAATAAAGAAGGGAGTTCCACAGGCGAGATGTGCGAGACATGAAGCTATTGGAGTAGAAGAGACGTCTACATCTAACAGTTTCAACGGTGAAGGGGTGGGAACGGGATGCCAGCCTCGTAGGACGTTTAAATTCATGAGGCCTAGGAACCAGCGAAAGCAGCTCCGAGGAGCAATTACCGTGAAAGTATTTGTAAAAAAGACAGAGCGAGGCAACATCGCGTCTGTGAGAGAGCGACTGCAGACGAGATGACAGATCAGGGCCAATTACATTGCATATCCGTCTCTGGATCTTATCAAGAACCCTGAGGCAAACAGCAGGGGCTCCAGACCATATATGGCAGCAATACTCCATGCAAGGGCGAATGGTCGATTTATAGATTTGGAGGATCGATTCCGGGGAGAAAAATTTCCTGGCTCGGCACAGGGAGCCAACTTTCCTTGCGGTGGATGATGCAATTGACTCGATGTATTTGTTCCATTTCAGATCAGCGGACAGCGTGAGACCGAGCAGTAATAAAGAGAATTACATTGAACTGATATTTGCTGAAAATGGCTAAAATTAGCGATTTAAAAAGAGATCTTCTTCCAATATATTTAAATTGATTTTTAAATGCAGCAAAGTATTTTACTTATTGGAAATATTCAATTTAATCTATTAGACTGAAATTAAAACTAAAATAAAAGCTCCAAGAAGGATTTTTCATTTTTTAAATTCATTTTAAAACTTTGGTATTTTTTCCCGCAGTAGGTTGCCATTTCTTTCTGCCGTAGACCAGTTGCCATCCAAGACTATAGAACCCGGTCTGTCCTGCTATTTACCCATATCTGGGATGGGGAGAAGAAGAGTATTCATACCTTTCCCAAGGATATTATCACGTAAGTGAGTGTAATGGATTCGACTGGAATTCGAACTTAGCTCTCCGATTCCTCAACCCGAGTCCGTATCCATTATTCCACCATTCATAGAAATCCTGTTTCTTGGTTTATTAGGCTGAGTCATAAATAATTTCCGTTTTTAACACCTTTATCCTTAAAAAAAAAGGTACCATTACATTTTATTTAATGTTAATGTCATCACGCCTGCACGTGATAACATTAACGCGTCTCTTGAATAAAAAATAATTCGTAACGTTTATTTGGTTCTTATAAATGTAGCAATACAATTCCGCTGCAAGGCAATTGGCTAAAGTTAAAAAATTTGACCCTGATGATGAACGATGACGTTCGAAAGTACTCGGTTGTCTTTTGGAAAATATATATATCAACATAATTTTGAAATAAAAAGTCTCCTTCGAAAATATAAGAAAATACAAAAGAAAATCAGCAGGACAAAGTTGTCTTTGGCGTTTAATACAACGTGTTTAAAAGAAAGGATACTGCCTAAGTACACATATTTTATTCAATTATATATTCCCCATTATTTGCACTGATTTGCTACTACTTCTCAAGCAGCTCTTCGATACGTTTTTTTAATCAATTCACTCCCAAGCAAGGCGATAATGTCACCAAGACGCAAAGGGCTATTGAAAATGAAAGTGAATGAAAAGTTTTGAGAAGGAACCAGAAAACAAATCCTAAACAGAAAACAAGAGATAAATCTCTACTCCTGTGTTCAAAAGACCGTAGGGGAGAGTGTGATCCAAACGATAGGCGAACTTATCTACTCCTGTTGAGGAAAAACATTTTTTAAAAATATAAAAATAATTAATAAATAAAATTTTAGAGTTTAGTCGGAGAAGTATAGACTTAAAGTAGACTTTAGAAGGAACCGGAAACCGATTTTAATTTTCAGATATCTTCGCTTATATAAATAGTAAAGAAATAAACAGTTCATCAAAATCTTCCTTGGAACACCCTGAATGGAAGTATCTATGGTTTTCGGGATCTATAAATTGTATTTGGAGTTTAAGCCAGACACACACACATGCACGCAGATGAATGCGCTTTATTCCAAAAATCGAACACACATTGAGAATTGAATTACTGCATTATGAAATGGTACTAAGGCAAGGCGTCTAAAATGCATATATTTGCTAAGCATATCATCGTCTACAATATTGTAACTAAATAGAACCCGGCCATGATTTAGAAGACCCACAAAGTAAACTGTGAACAATTTTATCTGAGCCTGAATAGTTTGGTGTTTTATGACCAGTAGTAAAGTCTAAAAGCAATCCCTTCAAAGCAATCACCTACTGTCCAGAAGTACTAAACGAGAAATAGAATAAATAAATAAATAAATAAATAAATAAATAAATAAAAACTTTCGGGATAAAGTGTCACTTGACCTGAAAGTAGGACATTCCGCTCATAGGCTTATATAGATAGTCACCGTTAGAATGGTCAGTTGTGAGCTGCCCATACAGAGTGGAAAGCAGTTTGGAAAATTTCGACGTTGACATGTTTTACCAAAGAAATTCCATTATTAGAAACAATTTTATTTCCCAAAAATAAAATCTATATTAGTTAAACAAAACAAGAGTCACGTTAAGAGGTTTATTGCTTGAATTTTACTTTTAACTGTATTATTATAGAAATTTTAACTAATTTCAACTGTGTTCTTAATTTTATTTATTTATTTTTAAAGGTTTAAACATCACACAGTATTGAGTAAGGACAGAAGATAAACTGAATGAAATAGCTTAGTCATATACATATTCCAAACTGCCCTAGTTTACAAATCAGAGCATACAAGTATATAATAGTCTTAAGTTGTTTGAAGATCGTAGATGAAGCTTTGTTACAGACACTGCAACCCGGCCATGACTAGAACGTCCACAAAGTTAAATAGACTGAAAATGATTCTATCTGAGACTGAATGGTCTGATGTTTTATGACCAGCAGTAGAGTCTAAAAGTAAGATCTTCAAAGAAATTACCTGCTGTCCAGAGGTAGTAGGGGTGGAGTTTTGAACAGGAGTAGAGGTAAAATTCTACAGGTTTAGATGTGAAAAGTTATCAACAAACTCTTGAATCTGGTTTTCATTAGAAAAAAAAAATCACCATCAAGGCATTTTGCAGCAATCGAAAAACGTCATAATCGGTTGGCTCAAGGTCAGGTGAATATGGTGGGCGAAGTAAAACAGACCAACTGAGTTACGACGTTTTTTTCCTATATTATTTTTTACTGTTGTTTGGCATATTACTGTTGTTGCATTGTTGGTATAGAGCAACATTTTCCCTCTTGACGGGCACAGGGCACTTTTCAGTCAAACCTTTGTGAACGCGTTGTAGCTGCTGAACATATAAATGTGCATTTAGTATTCCATTGCATTTTAAGAAATGAATAATACCTCGATGATACCACCACACGCACAAAATCACTTTTCTTCCCTGGAGCTCAATTCTTGGGGTTGGTTGTGAAGATTTATCCTCGTCAGTCCACTGCGTTGGACATTGTTGTATGTAAACGATGTTCCATCATCTGGTAAGATACATTTAAAGAGAGGTCAGTTAAGATGATACATTCGTCATTATAATTGGTTTTCTAAAATGGAAATTATGTATGTGAGCGAACGTAATAAAATAGTTTCTCTGCCTTTAAATGTTTAAATAATACTTCAATTTTTATCGTTTAAAATGTAATGTTCTGAGAGTGGGGTGGGATAGAAAAATTTATTATACCTTAAAATCGGAGATTTTAAAAGCATATATAAATATATACAAAAATATATAAAAGAAGAAAGAGCAAGGATAAGATATAAATACTCACCGTAAAACGATGAATAGAAAAATATAACTACTAAAAAGAAATAATTTAAAGTGTTAACCGGTTATGGTTCCTCACTCTTCAGAGTCAATCGAGGATAAAAACACATATAACTATGTGCATAACAACTAAAAAAGGTGAGGGGGCGTTACTACCAGGCAATCATCAGCATAAATCATAGATTACATTAAACCCAGGAACTTCTTCTGGTTAGAGAGTGAAAGCTGCTTAGACAT